>CM071575.1:29375776-29728276 GCA_036426205.1 Ascaphus truei | reverse complement strand
CTCATCTGCCATTTACCTGCCCAAGTTTCCAGTCTCTCCAAGTCCTTCTGGAGAGAAATTGCATCCTGCTCTGATTCTACTACCTTACACAATTTAGTATCATCAGCAAGATGGAGACACTGCTCTCGATGCCAACCTCAAGGTCATTAATAAACAAGTTAAAAAGCAGAGGTCCCAGTACCGATCCCTGAAGTACTCCACTCACGACCTAAGCCCAACCTGAAAAGTTCCATTTATGACAACCCTCTGTTGTCTGTCCTTCAACCAGTTTTCAATCAAGGTGCATATATTTTTACTGAGTCCAATTTTCTTTATTTAGGTGAGGGCTAGAAGGTTCGCAAGCCTGATCCCAAGAACTACAGTATTATTGAGGGGTATAGATTCTTCAGCGTCGGGAGGATCTACTGTACTCATGTTATACTACTGGGTACAGTAGTTTCCCTGTTCTCCAATTTAAGGATGGTAAGAATTGGATGTCTCAGCAGGGGCATGAGAGTCCACAGGGGGAGCATATAGCTAGGTACTCCATGGGCTACTAATCTGCCCTGCCTAACACATAAGCCTGGTACCAGTGCAGGCAGTGTTAGGGTTAATCTTGGCCCTCTTGCAGTAAACAACTCCCTAGAAGTGACAAGGGGGTGGTCCAAGGCCGAAGTACTGCCCATAATAGGGGTGGCAAACTGGGACCCTCCACTGGGCACAAAAGGGTCTGTAGCCAAATTTAGTGGATCTTCTGCCTCTCCCTTCTAGGGGAGAGGTGGGTGTGTTCTCTCTCTCTCCCCTCAGGGGGAGTGGGATGTATTCTACCTTGGGTCTGGGACATGGTGCCAGGCCTTCCCTTCCACAGAGAAGTGGAAAAGCTACCCCATACTCCACCTGGGGATATGGGAGACAAAGGGTAGACCTTTGGGGCCTCAAGCCCCGGGGGTTGAGTCCAGGGACCATGAGTGTACATGTTGGTGTATTGTTGTGCTGTACTGATGGAAGAATAAAGAACTGTTGCTGTTTTATACTCCTACCTGAGACTGCAAAATATCAGGGGGAGTGAAGAGGTTTTCCTGCAGGGACTGCACCTGTCCATGATGGGTCCTGCTGGAATGGAGGCGCTTCACTGAATAGCTGTTGATCACTGAAAGCCTATTCTGATAATCCCCACTACCACCGGCGGAGGCCCAGAGCCTCCTGTGAGCTAACAGGTAGCACCAACACCAGGTAACCACAGGAAATCTCCCTTAGGGTGGTGGAAGATGGGTAACACTAGGTAAAAAAAAATTGCTCTGGTAGTTAAGGAGTTAATGGTTTGAGTCCGCCTTTGGATTTCAGAATTCCAGTGAGATAGGAAAAACCCAGCCTATATATTGTGCAATCAACTAACAATATACTGTATGTGACCTGCAACCTTAAACACAGAAAAATGAAAGTCCAAGCTGCTTCACAGCAGTGCTAGGTTATTTAAACGCCCATTGCATTTGTTGAACACCTTGTGTTCTAGCACAAAGCTGCCTCTGTCCCTCTGGCTGCAGCATGTCTCTGCTGAAAAAGTTCCTCGTTGCCTTCGCAGGGATCCTGCTGGCTTTTTACTTTTACTCAGGAAGAGATGTTTTTGAGCCGGGTAAGTCATTCCTGTTTCTCTAGACCCCTTGCAAGCTTTCTGTGACATACAGCCTGGATTACTGTATATGTCTTGGTTCTTCATCTGTCGCTGACTTTCACTGCAATTAAAAGACCAGTGAATAAACTAAAAGCACTCGGCCATGTACCTGCTTTTATACCGTGTCAAATGTTGGTTTCATAATTTAGGAAACGTGTTATAGCTCTTTAAATATGAGCAAAATAACAGAACACCTTCCTACAGACTCTGTACCTTCTTCCTACATACCAAATCGATTGTAACCTCTTTGGGGCAGGCACTCCTTTTCCTAAATGTCACTTTTATGTCTGAAGCACTTCTTCCAATTATGTGTTAATTTTCTTATTTGTTATTTAAATGATTGACACGTGTATTACTGCTGTGAAGAGCTATGTACATTGATGATGCTATATAAATAAAGATATCACACATACATACAACTCTAAGGTTATATATATATATATATATATATATATATATATATATATATATATATACATATATTCTATAATATCCCACTACCCGATAAAGATATATATATATTAATATACAATCACAATAGAAAAAAATAGAACTTAACTTAGGTATATTGGGTGCAGGTAGGACGATCCATGTTCACCAAAAAGTAGAACAAGTTGAAAATATTTAATTATTGCAATAAAGCACATACAAACATCGACAGTAACGTTTCAGACCACACGGGTCCACAAGCTTGAAAAAGTGTATGTTGTGTGAAACGTCACTGTCGATTTTTTTGTACTGTACATGCTTAGATGTATTAAATAAATATTATCTACTTATTCCACTCTGCAGTGCTGTGGGATATATACTGTACATGTGTAGCTTTTCCCACTGAAATGTTAAGGAACTTGATTTATAGGCTAAATAATGAGATACTGAGATGAAGCCACATTTTCCCACTATGTGAGATCTGAGCGCACAAGAGATAAACGCGGTTATTCATTAACATAAAGTACCACTTTCTTTTATTGAAATTGTCTCTCTGTACGCCTTTTCTTTTAATTTTAGTGTTTTACCTTTGACCCCGTTGATCACGGGAGGAGCATTAAGCTGCACGAGAGATAAGGAACCGTAAAGAGAACAAACAGTCAGCGCACACTTACTACCTACAGTTATTCATTGACAGAGAAGTGCAAAATGTTTGAACCAGGCATAATGTGCTATCGATTGTCACAAAAATATTAGCAAACTTCACAGAAAACTAATTGGCCAAGCGTCACCTGACTACATATACTGCTATTTACTTAGAATTCTGGCAAAAATGACTTCACTTATTTAAGCAAAAGTTTGCTTATCTTTAAACAACGCAAGAATGCGGCGAAATGTCGCAAAAAAATGCAAAATCCGTGAACCTACCAAAATGCACAAACTTTGAAGACATTTGCGCGTTTTCTATTCATTAAACTGCAGTAGTGCCGATCAGGCCACTATCCCACAAACTCCCATTTAAACCAGTTGGAGCTTCCTCGTCATTGTGCCCTGGTCGGTACTATCAATTCATATTTTAATGTCTAACTCCCTGCAAATCTGCTACCTTGAACAAAGGTTTGCTCTCTGTAATGCAAATAAGGAAATAAAAGACTTTTGCTCTGGTTTTGTTCACTTTGAACGTGAAATTTTTTTTTTAATAGTCACTCGAAAAATCTTCTCGACCTTTTGATCTTGTGTTCTTATTTTTACAATCCTATGCTTTGTCAGTAGATACGGGGTGCCCAACTCCAGTCCTCAAGACGCTCCCCCCAACAGGTCAGGTCAAACACTGAGCCATTGATTGATCCCGCCATGCTGAAGCTAGGATACCCTGAAAACCTGACCTGTTGGGGGCTCAGTCTTGAGGACTGGAGTTGAGCACCACTGCAGTAGATATATGAGCAGTTCAAATATTAAGTTACATAGTTACATAGTAGATGAGTGTAACGGGTATTCCCTCCGCCCCAATCACAGATATGGTGTGAGTGTGTGGGAACCTATGTGTTACCAAGTGTGGTGCATATACCTGTAGGTTCACAAGAGACCTAAGCCTCCGCTTGTTGGGAACCTGGGGTGAGACCTTCAGCTCGATCTGGTTCACAGCGCCTCCACCTGTGTAGGGTTCTAAGAATGTAGAGGGTTGCCTACACAGGACCCACATATACAATAACCACATGCACAGGAATGTATATAACCACTTTACTGTAATGCAGAATAATCACACACCTTGATAATAGTAATACTTCCCCTGAGGGTAACTCCACAAATATAACTCAGTCCAAAGTGTCTTTCACTCCACTAGGAATGTACCTACCCACCACCTTGTATCCCCACACCGTGTCCACAGCCTAACCCCTTTGTCCTGTGGTCAGCGCTGCCACTATGTGTAATGAATATATATATATAGCAAAAAAGACGGTGTGAAACAGCGCTACAATCAATATAAGAAGTGTACTTAATAGAATATTAAGTGAACAAACACTGGCAGCCAGGTAAATACTGACAGTACAGTCAGTCAGGGAACATGGAAAAAAAGGGGGATACCGGCACCACAATAAATGTAGAACAAAAAGTCCAAACCATACAGTGTAAAGTCCAAATGGAGTCCTTAAATGAACTGGTGATGAAGAAAACTCACATCAAAGGGCAGTGCAATATGTGGAAAGAAGAAAAAAAACAAATTATGGTGCAGTATGCCAATCAGTGTTGACTTAAAAACGTATCAGACTAACAACACATCACAAACATGACAAACAAACATAAACACACTAGCAAGGCTGAATTAATAGAACAAAGCTAATTTATTAAGACTAATACTGGATTCCTGGAGGATCACTAAAATGCACAAGCATCCGGAGCGGTAAAAGTGGAACCCTACTCACAAGATACTGGACAGTAACAGGCAAAACAGACTGGAATCGCGCTGATGATCTTCAAAGATGGCGACCGGAACACTCTCACAGGTGTCCCCACGTGACAAGGGTTGAAGGGGAGTCACACGAACTACGGGACTTCCGGGCGGATATGACGTCGCGCCTCACGATACTCCCAGAGATGACGTTCCTCCTTCACTCCTCTTCCCCAACGGCTTCACCACGGCTTCACCAGCTGTAGTACAATGTCCTCCACGGGCCTAAAATACACAAAAACCTCCCGACGCGTTTCGTGCGCATGCGCGCACTTCTTCAAGGGATGGTGGTTTTGAATATATATATATGATACGTTGGTGCACTTAGGAAGGTACCTGCCGAGCGCTCCTGCACTCGGGCCAGCAATCAACTTCAAAAAGGATCTGCCGCTTGGTGATCCCGTCTGTCATCCAATGCTTCCTCACACGAGGGTCCGCCAGGGGCGATCCCACCCTGGACATAGTCTCTGTCTCTTTAGCACAGACTTGAGCCCGTCTCTTCTCGGGGAGCGCAGCGTCCGCTGTGTCCCTATCTAACACTAGTACTACTGTGACAGGGTCCCTAGCCTACGGCCTGTCCTGTAGCACCACAAGCTGGGGAGTTCAGGACCTATCTGGGGCCTAGGGGGTTACTGGCCTAATGCAGTGGGTCACTGGCCCCTGCACTCACCTCCTTCCCCTAGCTCTCCGGGTCCAGCACTGGAACTCTCCCGCGTGCACGAAATGTATCCTTTCCTGGCAAGCAGGGAGCTCCTGCAGCCCTATTGGCTCCCTGGCGTCATGGGGCCGCTCACGAGGCTCATGGGACTTGTAGTTCCGTTTAAGAGCCTTCCCTGGTAGGCTAGCGTTCGCGCGCTCCTTTCTGCGCATGCACCACTCTGCCGGGCCGCCGGGGCTTCTGCGCATGCGCGACATAGTGCAAGATGGAGGCGCCCTGCTCGGGAGCCGCCGAGAACTGCCGGGACGCCCGAACGCTCCCTGCACTGGCCCCCACCCTCCAGAAGTGCTGGCGGGTCCATCGAGTGACCCGCGGCAGCGGAAGAAACGAGGGGGGGGGGTCACGGGGCAGGCACGCAAAGGGGACATGGCTACATCCTCCCCCTGGTAAGAACCCCAACGTCCTCGCTTGGAATACATAACTCAACCATGTACAGAAATTATATAATAAAAATGCAGTTCAATCATATAACTTAGCACATTCGCATTGACTTTATACGATGTTGCACAATTCTGTGAGCATCACAATCACAGATTGGATTTTGCTCCGAGACCACTGCTGAGCCTCATAATGGGGTGCCCCAATTTGATCATAGGTTACCCGATTTGGAGGGTACCTGACTCTTTGGCTCCTTTGGAGCTGTTGTTCTGCAACTCCCTCGGGGGAGTAATAAACACAGTCCTGAGGCTCAGCCTCTTCCCTTGAGGGGAGAAATGTCTCTGGACAGTCTCTGTTTGGCACAAAGCATGGGCTCTGTGGATCCAAAGGCTGGCCTGTTGGTGCCACCTTAGTAGGCGTTGGCCTATGGGGCCCTTTACCCGTGGCTCCTCCGGGAGATACCCCTTCAGTGGAATAGTCCATTTGAGAGGGTCCTTCCATAGGATCTTCAGGAGTTTCAGAGTGGGTTTCGTTATTTACAGTCTCTTGACCCATCTCTGATAAGTCGGACTCACCGTTGAGCAGTGTGGCCAGTATTTCTGCTTCCTCATCTCCCACTTGTGGAATGGGGAGAAGATGGTTACGGTGCCATACCTTTACTCGGCCGTCTGTGTTTTTGATGCGATAGACCGGGAGACCAGGTATCTGAGATTCTATTTCATATACACCGTCTCTCCATCGGTCGGCCAATTTGTGTTTTCCTGGGACTCCCAGGTTTCGAAGCAACACAGCATCTCCAGGACGAAGCTCCCGATATTTGACCTTATGATGGTATCGCCTTTTATTGCCAGCGTTCAGCTTAGCTGTAGACTTCTCAGCCTGTTGATAGGCCTGCTGCAAACTGTCTTTAAGTCTTTGCACGTATTTGAAATGGGTAGCATTGTGTATCCCATCCGTCGAGACTCTAAGACGTACATCCACTGGCAGTCTCGCCTCTCACCCAAACATGAGGAAGTATGGGGAGAATCCAGTTGACTCGTGTCGGGTACAATTGTACGCATGCACCAGGGCCTCCACGTGTTGACTCCATTCAGTCTTCTGAGCACTCTGTAGAGTTCCGAGCATGTCCAGTAAGGTTCGATTAAATCGTTCTGGCAACGCATCTCCTTCGGGGTGGTACGGGGTCGTTCGTGATTTGGCGATGTTCAGCATTTTGAGCAGTTCTCGGATCAGAGTGCTCTCAAAATCCCGACCTTGGTCTGAGTGAAGGCGGTTTGGAAGACCGTAGTGCACGAAGTACTTCTCCCATAATATTTTTGCCACTGTGATGGCTTTCTGATCTTTCGTGGGGAAGGCCTGGGCATACCGGGTGTAATGATCCGTGATGACCAGCACGTTGCATATGCCCCGGCTATCAGGCTCAATGCACAGGAAGTCCATACACACAAGGTCCATTGGGCCAGAACTCTTCAGATGGCCCATGGGTGCTGCTCTGCTAGGTAGGGTCTTGCATTGTATACACCGAGTACAATGGCGACAGTGGCGCTCTACGGCCTCTCGCATTTTGGACCAGAAAAAGCAGTCTCTGACCAACCCAAAGGTCTTCTCTACACCGAGATGTCCATGCTCATCATGTAGGGACTTCAACACCATGTATTGCAAGTTCTTAGGGAGGACTAGTCTATCCGGGTGGTTGTGATATTGCACCATCCGATAGAGTAAGCAGTTATCGATTTCGAATTTGTCCCCTTCCCGCATGAGCGAGGCCACCAAGTCATTGGGAGCAGGCTTCAGAAGGGCTGGATTCTTATTTTCAACGGCTTGTCTGATGATACTAATGACAGGATCTCGTATTTGGTAGTCTACCAGATCTTTCCACCGTAGCACTTTGTCATGAGTAATGTTCATCCCTTTTGGATCGCAGTAGGCAGCTGGGACAGCCTGCGACTGGCATCCCAAGGAATCCACGACCCGTAATTCTGAGAAGTCCACTTGATCATTGACGATGGCGGCAGTGCTACACATAGCTCGCACCCCTGGTCCTGGGAGTTCTTCCCATTCCTCATCATCTTGAGTAGCACTTAGCCCTGGCTGTCGGGAGAGGGCGTCAGCCCTGACATTAAAGGGTCCCGGCTTATACTTCAGGGAGAATCGGTATTTGTTCAGGGCTGCCAGCCATCGGTGTCCTGCTGCATCCAATTTGTCCGAGGTATTGATGTACGTGAGGGGATTGTTATCCGTCCTTACCTCAAACGTAACACCGTAAAGGTAATCGTGGAGCTTCTCGGTGATCGCCCACTTGAGAGCCAGGAACTCCAACTTGTGGACGGGGTATTTCTGTTCACTGGGTGTCAAACTGCGGCTGATGTAGGCTACAGGCCGAAGGCCCTCGGGGTGCTTCTGGTGCAGGACGGCACCCAGTCCATTTAGACTGGCATCCACATGCAGAACGTATGGTTTTTCGGGATCAGCATACGCAAGCACCGGCGCTTCGGTCAGGCACTTCTTCAATTTCAGGAAGGCCTGTTCACACAGACGTCCATTTATCACCGAACGGTTTGCGGGCCGATATGGCCTTCCTTCCTGTATCTTCGGGGTATATCTTCAACAGATTGTTCAGGGGTTTAGCTCTACTAGTGTACCCTTCCACGAAGCGACGCTAATACCCACAGAACCCCAGGAAGGATAGTAGTTCCGTGACATTTTCGGGACGCGGCCAGTTCACGACCGCTTCTACTTTGGCTGGGTCGTGGTGATTCCTTGAGCATGTGCCCCACGTAGTGCCCCACGTAGGTCACCGAGGTGTAACAAAACCGGCACTTGTCTAGGGACAATTTCAACCCTTCCTTCCCAAGACGGTCTATCACTTTAAGCAGCCTCTCTTCATGCTCTTCCAGAGTCCTTCCGAAGAGAATGATGTCGTCCAGGTAGACGAGACACTCCCGAGGGTTCATGTCCCTGATAATCTTCTCCATCAGTCGTTGGAAGGTAGCAGGAGCCCCACATATACCTTGGGGCATACGTGTAAATTGGTATAACCCCAGGGGGCAGACAAAGGCTGTTTTCTCCTGAACCTCTGCATTCATGGGTACCTGAGAGTACCTGGATCGTAGATCGAGCACGCTGAACCATTGGCATCCGTTCAGAGCATTCAGGATCTCTTCAATGCGAGGAAGGTTGTACTGGTCCGGTATCGTACGATTGTTCAGGGTTCGATAGTCGACACACAGTCGTACGGATCCGTTCTTTTTCCTCACTACCACTATTGGAGAGGCGTAAGGGCTCCGAGACTCCGTCAAAATCCCAGCGGTCTCCATTTCTTGCAAGACGTTCCTCACATCGTCCACATCCCGCGGGGCGATACGACGAGAGTGTTCCCGGAACGGGGTGGCATCACTCAGTCGAATGGCATGTTATGCGCTGCGAATGCACCCCACATCCATCTCACTCGTTGAGAACACAGTCTGTCGTTTATTCAACTGGGTTGTCAGCCGCTCTTTCCAATCAGTGGTCAATGTCGACTCGCCGAAGTTGAAGTCCAGATCGACTAACCTCTCACTCACTGCCGCCGCATTCACCCGGGGCGTTGTTTCCACAGGGCTGACCGGATATATGCAACCCAGACTCTGTCCGGCATCAAGTTCCATCGGGAATGGGGAGATGTTCTGCACATATACATAGGTTCGTAGAGGGATTTTAGTCGTCCACTCCTGCACCTCGGGTAGTACCCTATACCCTCTCTGAACTTCTTCCTCAGGGATACTCTCCAGAGAGAAAAGCTCATCATTCTCATCTCACTCGGGATAACAGCACCAGACAGCCAGTCGTTGCACTCCCCCTGGTAATATGGTCGTCAGTCCGCGTTGACGATTGTAGAGGTCCCCGTGACGTTCCAAGGCATATACCCGGTTGCACTCTTCTCGTAGGACGGGATCTAGGAGCGAATTGGCCAGCGGCAACTCGTTGGTCTCTTTCAGGTATGCTCTGATTACCGCTTGTACTACATCAGTATTGGTTCCCAAGATGATCGGATACTTGCACTGGTCTTGGGGCTCCGGGCATACCATTGCCGTTACATGCATGGGGTGCTTCTTGCCGGTGTTCAGTTGGAGTATTTCCAGTTGAACCCTGTCACGGTGAGATTATGGCAGGCTGTATAAGGTCACATAAATATATATAACAGATGATATATATTTATCACTGGGTCTGAACTGAAACGAGTCTTAGATATAATAAAGTATATTTATTCCTTTGGATAGGTGAACACACGAATAATACAGTAACAGACAAGAAGTACACTTACTTTGGGGTTGGGGAATGAGAAGTATATAGTGTGACAGAGTCACTGACTCAGTAGGCTGGAATAGTGAATGGAGAGACGCTGCAGCCAGTTCACAGAGTGTTAATCTCCTCAGACAGAAAGAAGCACACCTGCAGCCTAATTAAGCAGGAGGCCTGAGAGACTGCAGGTTTAAAAGCAGGAAGTGACACACACACAGAGAGAGCTTGTTTTTCCACAAGAGGGTGGTGAGAACTCTCCCGGCTGGGAAGCCGTTGCTGTTGCTCTGGTCCCCCAGTCCTGCGAGGAGCTAGGCTGCTGGGACCAGCTGGGACCCCAACCCAGGATAAAGATCAAGATCGCTGCGAGGCTGGACACAGCCTGCTCCCCGGAACCGTGTTCCTGTTTGCTACTGGAGCGGCAAAACAGATAAGACTTTATTCTTATACGTATCGGTTATCCTTTGTGTAGCATGTTTTGGGCATGACCAGATTAGCTGGCTGTCCTGTTAGTAAGGGCTCAAGAAGTGAGTTAGTGTCCCTAACGGGACTAGGCTTTAATTTTCAAGAAAGTAGTTTCTTAAAGGGACAGTGCACCCATACTTATTTTGGCTGTGGCTAATAAACCACTAGTGTTTAAAGTTTCCCATCGTGTCTAGCGTCTTACTGACCCCGCCGCGAGGCCGTCCTGCCACAATAGCATAGCAATTCTCTCGCAATCAGGTAGGTATCAGATGATAAATTGAAGACAAAGGATACAGGGTGAACAGCAGTTTATAAACCTTTTGTGCCCTATCCTTAACATTGAGTACCTGGGATTGGCTCTAGCCAGTGGTTAACGTGGGAACACTTTTTGACCCATGCCCCCCGGCCAGGTGGGATATGCGCAGTAGAGCTCGGGGGTCCCATTTCTCTAACCCCTCCTCTATATCAGGAATGCCAGCTAGTCTACCAAATGGAGTACAGGGCAGGAAATCCTTTGTTGTGAGGTGTGAAATGGAACACTTGAAGACTACTCTGGTTTGAGGAGTCTCCACCCTCATGCAAACAGTGGAGGTGACAAAATCCTTTGAAACATGCTCAGGTCCTAGACATGGGGTCGCCTTTCTGGCCATATGCTACTCTGGTATGCAAAGGAATTTCCTCTGAGTTTTACCCATATCTTGGAATACAGTATGTGGGATAAAACATGACATTATTAAAATATCCGGTTCCTTTGGGTCCAGCAGGTCCAAACTTCCCAGTTCTCAATGCCGGAACTGGGACACCCTATGGTCCAATTTGCGACCTGCTACGACCTGGGAAACCGGAGATACACAAATACTCTTAAAACCGTTTTACATTTTAATACAAAAGTCTCCGCTAAAAGAAATCACGGTTTTTCACTAAATCCCCATTGAAAACAATGGGCTTCGCCGCCATAGACTTTCAATGGCAATCCGCCGCCATGGGCGGCTATGGGAATCCCCGCCATAGACTTTCAATGGGGCGATGCCGCCGTTGAAGTCAATGGGAGTTTTCCGCCGTAGCCAGTCAATGGGGTTTGGCCGCCATTGGAGTCTATGGGAAAAATCCCGAACTTTCAAGGGGGTCCATACTCCGTCGGGTTGGTCTCAGAGGGTCAAGGATGGTTCTGCAGCGATGCCTGAGCAGTGGCTACAGATACCCCAAACCCCGACTCTCTGGACTCTCTGGAACCGGAGCTATGGAATACCAAAATTCAGCCTTTCACACTTAGCCATTTTCCTGAGCCGGTTCGGCCGCCTCCATTGGAACCTATGGCGCGGCCCGCTCTTATGGGTTCGACCCTTATCGGGGGTCCAGGATACGGGGACCCGGTTGTGGTCGAGTGGGAGGAAGCCTAGGAACTAGGGACAGAAAGAATTTTATTTCTAGGGCCCCCAGAACTGTTTATTCCCACGCCACTTGTCGTTGAACTTGACTTGTAAGTGATCAAAGCTCTCCTATTGAAAATGTGTCCGCTTTGCGGTTAAGCGGTTTGGACGGCAGCCAACTCGTTCCTGGAAAGCTCTTTCGAGGGTTTCTCCATTGAAGTCAATGAGCCCATAGACTTTCAATGGGAAACCGCCGCTCTCCCTCTCGGACGCCATCTGCTGGTCTTCTCAGGAACCGGACCCCACAGCAAGATTCACCATTAAAAAGCATTGAGCAGTAATGGCGGCCTATGGGAACCTGCAAAATGGTGCCTGAAAAGGCGGGAAAATCTACACAAAGGGCTATAATCACTATACAACTATTAACCCTGGTGCTCCCGGATGGATCCCAGTGTGTGTGGGCTGCAGACCAGTTGTTACAATAAAACAGGGGAAACAGGGGAATACACATGTACATGTCATTACAGGGGTTAAATCACCGTTCTGGGTCTTAGCCCAGTTAACTCTTTGACTCCCGGGTGAGGTCAGGGGATGGCCAAATGGGGTGTAACCCCTTTAATCCTGGGCCACCCCCTTTCTCCCTCTACACCCCCTTTCTCCCTCTACAAACCCTTACAATCCCATCGATGGGGTAGTCTTCATTACTTAACCCCCTAACCTTCATATGTTCGGCCGACCTCAGGGGGCAGTGTCTAAGGTGCTGGTCATAGAACTTGTGGTATATAATGGTCACTTGGGATCCAGTGTCCAGTAGGGCAGATGCATAGATCCCTTCCAGTACAACAGGAACGATGGCCGAGGGACCTACTTGACTGTAAGCTTCCCTCTGTAAAGCGTCATCACTGGGACCGGAGTCAGAAGGAGCATCCCCAGTAGGGGTTTCTGGGTCAGACTCTGCCATTTGTATGCGGCAGACCATTGACCGGTCTGAATTTCCTCTATTGGGAGGCTTTTCCTCCGGAGGATCCTCCCTCTCCGGGCAATCGCTGGAGAAGTGGCCCTTCTTCCTGCAGTTATAGCAAACTACTTTGCGGCGTTCAGGACGACCCTTGTACGTGGAAGATGATCTCTCGGAGGTAAGGCCCTTCCTGGCAGGCGATTTGTGAGCCACCTCCTCCTCCTGGTTGGAAGATTTCTTACCCTTTGGGGTGGAGGGGACAGAGGTGTCACCCTTGGTCTTTTTGGAGTCATGAAAATGTAGCTGCACCTCATGTCCTCGGATGTGACGCAACAATTCCATTTAGCTGGGTGGTACAGCAGCGATCGGGGCGGCCCGCATCATTATAGCTATGTTGTGATTAGGCAACGACCCCTTTAGTAGCTGTTTGAATCGGTACTGGTCCACTTCGGCGACTGAAATGATGTTTTTGGACAGGAGGGTCCCCAACGACAGCTGTAGTTTGCGAACGAAGGCAGACAAATCTTCTCCTTTTTTGCGAAGAGCTTTGAACTGGGCCATCAGCTCATCCTCGTTGTCTTCTCGGGTATAGGACTGAGTGAGCATTTCCACCAGTTCCAGTGCCGTAACTTCTCCTTCCACTTCACGATGCGTCCGTACCAGTTGGGAGGCTGGGGCTCTGAGGTACTCAACCAACCTCTGCCTTTTGCTGGCTTCGGAGCACGACCACTCCGCTATTACTTGAAGCGTATGGTGCCTCCATGTCTCGATCCCTTCTTCTCCTGAAGGCGTCGGCAGAATCCCAGAAAAGGCCGTTTCCAGTAGTTCTGTGCTTGGGACGAGATGGTTACAGCTTCTACTAGTTGGGAGGCTGTCATATTCAAGAAAAGACCTCCACTATGGGGCTGACTACTGGTTCCAGCTCCTACGCTAGGCATGGTTGGGAGACTGCCTGACCGTCTATCAGGAGTAGGTGAGGTGAGTGGACTCCCCACCCGGCTGCTGACTCCTCCTACCCCGCTCGGAGTGAAGGAGACCTTAGGGGGACCTACCCTATGAGGTGTACTGGTCACCCGGTGGGTCGTGGTTGGCCCACTACTGGTGGGCGGTTCTTTGGGGGCCTGGGTGTCAGGATATATCATGAGACAGTCCTCTGCGGAGGGCTCGGGTAAGTTTAATACATGGGGAACAGTCTCTGAACATATATCGCGTTCAGTGGCCAGGAGGTAGGTGGTCCCCCGGCCGTCAGCATCAAGTTTATAGTCTACCGCCCGGGCAGTGGTCGGTCCCGGACAATTTCTTACTTGCTTGCGCACTGCGAATAAGTCTGTGTCGTTTGATACTCCCGTCACTGCAACCACGCGTCTTGGGAACATGCGGCGTGCTAAGGCCCAGTCATGGACTTCTTGCTTTGACGGCACAGACATTATGGCGTTTAAGTCGGACAATTTGATATGGAATAGGGCGCCCCAGGTAGAATCTCAGCAGCGCCTCCAAATGTAACGGGTATTCCCTCCGCCCCAATCACAGATATGGTGTGAGTGTGTGGGAACCTATGTGTTACCAGGTGTGGTGCATATACCTGTAGGTTCACAAGAGACCTAAGCCTCCGCTTGTTGGGAACCTGGGGTGAGACCTTCAGCTCGATCTGGTTCACAGCGCCTCCACCTGTGTAGGGTTCTAAGAATGTAGAGGGTTGCCTACACAGGACCCACATATACAATAACCACTGTGACAGAAACCAGGGGATGGTAATAAATTCCATATATAGGGCTCCTAGGATACTGAACAGTTTCTGTCCTGTTTAGGCAGAACAGGGCAGCCTCATAATACATGCACTCCATCCCACAGTTTGGCAAGTGCTGGAACTGAGGGATGAGGGATCCAGACCAGAATTTGTTTGCTGCCTGATTTCTGTCACCTGTCCTGCCTTTTGGAAATCAGGTACTTAAGACAGATTTCCTGTTTCCTCTCCCCTCTCCCCCAAGAGCCTGGAGGCAGGAAGGCTGCTGGAAGCAGAGAAGGGAAAAGCCTCTCCCCAAACAGGTTAAAACATTCTGTTCTTTTTGTCTAAAACTGCAAAGTTACTTATTTTGTTGTTGGAAGTGGAAAAGCCACTTCCACCCTGAGTTAGGGAAAATCTAAGTTAAGTTATCGCTCAGGTGAGCAGCTTTTTGTTTTGCTGTGTTTCTATAGTATGCACTGTGGCAGTCTCAGTGCCTGGGACTGAATAAACCAGGCATAGCCTGTTTAAAGGAACAGCACGTGATGCCTCGTCATTTAACCTACCTTAAAAGACCGTGTTCTAACAGTCCCGGACAGGCGGCGGAGCCCCGGAGTAAGCTGTTTGTCACACCACATACACAGGAATGTATATAACCACTTTACTGTAATGCAGAATAATCACACACCTTGATAATAGTAATACTTCCCCTAGAGGGTAACTCCACAAATATAACTCAGTCCAAAGTGTCTTTCACTCCACTAGGAATGTACCTACCCACCACCGTGTATCCCCACACCGTGTCCACAGCCTAACCCCTTTGTCCCGTGGTCAGCGCTGCCACTATGTGTAATGAATATATATATATGATATGTTGGTGCACTTAGGAAGGTACCTGCCGAGCGCTCCTGCACTCGGGCCATCAATCAACTTCAAAAATAATCTGCCGCTTGGTGATCCCGTCTGTCATCCAATGCTTCCTCACAGGGGGGTCCGCCAGGGGCGATCCCACCCTGGAGATAGTCTCTGTCTCTTTAGCACAGACTTGAGCCCAAGTCTCTTCTCGGGGAGTGCAGCGTCCGCTGTGTCCCTATCTAACACTAGTACTACTGTGACAGGGTCCCTAGCCTAGGGCCTGTCCCTGTAGCACAACAAGCTGGGGAGTTCAGGACCTATCTGGGGCCCAGGGGGTTACTGGCCTAATGTAGTGGGTCACTGACCCCTGCACTCACCACCTTTGCCTAGCTCTCCGGGTCCAACACTGGCACTCTCCCGCGTGCACGAAATGTATCCTTTCCTGGCAAGCAGGGAGCTCCTGCAGCCCTATTGGCTCCCTGGCGTCATGGGACCGCTCACGAGGCTCATGGGACTTGTAGTCCCGTTTAAGAGCCTTCCCTGGTAGGCTAGCGTTCGCGCACTCCTTTCTGCGCATGCACCACTCTGCCGGGCCACCGGGGCTTCTGCGCATGCACGACATAGCGCAAGATGGCGGCGCCCTGCTCGGGAGCCGCCGACAACTGCCGGAACGCCGGAACGCTCCCTGCACTGGCCCCCACCCTCCAGAAGTGCCGGCGGGTCCATTGAGTGACCCGCGGCAGCGGAGGAAACGAGGGGGGGGGGGTCGCGGGGCAGCAGGCACGCAAAGGGGACCTGGCTACATCAGGTTGAAAAAAGACATAGGTCCATCAAGTTCAACCTATGCTAAATTTAGACAACAGATACTTTATCCTATATCTATACTTACTTATTGATCCAGAGGAAGGCAAAAAAAAAAACCCATTAAGGGGAAAAATTAATTCCTTCCTGAATCCAAGAATTGGCAATCAGACTAATCCCTGGATCAACATCCTTCCCATGTATACTTATTTGGTATATCCCTGTATACCTTTCCCATCTAAAAAGATGTCCAACCTTTTTTTGAACAAATCTATTGTATCTGCCATCACAGTCTCCATGGGTAATGAATTCCACATTTTAACTGCCCCATACTGTAAAGAACCCTTTCCTTTGTTGCTGCTGAAATTTCCTTTCCTCCAACCTTAAGGGATGGCCCGAGTCCTTTGTACTGCCCGTGGGATGAACAGTTCTTTTGAAAGCTCCTTGTATTGTCCCCGAATATATTTGTATATAGTTATCATATCCCCTCTTAGACGCCTCTTTTCTAATGTAAATAAATCTAATTTAGCTAGCCTCTCCTCATAAGTTAGATTGTCCATCCCCTTTATTAATTTGGTGGCTCTTCTCTGCACTCTCTCTAGTTCCATAATGTCTTTTCTTAGGATTGGTGCCCAAAATTGTACTCCATTTTCAAGGTGTGGTCTTACTAGTGCTTTGTAAAGGGGCATAATTATGTTTACTTCCCTTCCATCCATTGCCCGTTTGATGCAAGATAAGATCTTGTTTGCCTTTGCAGCTACTGCATGACATTGGGCACTATTGCTAAGCCTGCAGTCTACAAGCACTCCTAAATCCTTCTCCATCAAGGATTCCTCCAATATATCTCCATTTAATTTGTAAGTCGCCTTTTTATTCTTGCATCCCAAATGCATAACCTTACATTTATCTGTATTAAACCTCATTTGCCATTTACCTGCCCACGTTTCCAGTCTCTCCAAGTCCTTCTGAAGTGAAATTACATCCTGCTCTGATTCTATCACCTTACACAATTTAGTATCATCAGCAAAGATGGAGACTTTGCTCTCGATCCCAACCTCAAGGTCATTAATAAACAAGTTAAAAAGCAGGGGTCCCCGTACCAATCCCTGAGGTACTCCACTCACGAGTTTAGCCCAACCTGAAAAAGTTCCATTTATGACACCCTCTGTTGTCTGTCCTTTAACCAGTTTTCAATCCAGGTGCATATATTATTACTGAGTCCAATTTTCTTTATTTTGTACACCAACCTCTTGTGTGAAACCGTATCAAAAGCCTTTGCAAAATCTAAGTAGACCACATCAACTGCATTACCCTGGTCTAAATTCCTACTTACCTCCTCAAAGAAACAAATAAGGTTAGTTTGGCAAGATCTATCCTTCATAAATCCATGCTGACTATTACTAATAATTTTGTTTTCCATTAGGTATTCCTGAATATTATCCCGTATTAAACCTTCAAGTAGTTTCCCTACTATTGAAGTCAGGCTTACAGGTCTGTAATTTCCCGGTTGTGATCTAGCTCCCTTTTTAAATATAGGCACCACATCTGCTTTACGCCAATCTTGTGGTACTGAGCCTGTGGAAATGGAGTCCTTGTCAGGGAGGTTAAAAATTGAGCTTTCTCCAGAGCCCAGTGCAGTCTTAAAAGGATCCCATGGTAACCTCATATGCTTTAGTTTAAAAAAACAATGATTTTAAACACTAAATGTAAAAAAAGAGAGCCGGATGTGATCAGGAGAGATACTAACATTATATGGGCCAGATGAACAATCTCCATTAGGCTATTTAACCTAAAATAAGGTCAGGTTAATCATAACGCCTAAGCATGAAAGCAAATAAGCTAAAGTTAACCCAGTGCTACCCCCTAAATAATGTATGGTTATTTCCCCCCAGCTGTTAGTACTAATGATATTCAAAGGAGGCGTCTCTCTCTCCCTCCCCTCTAAAACAGCCGATCCGCTAAAGTCTCAAGTGCAATATATATCCTCCCCATTCCCAAATACAACATTATAGATATGGAGAGACATCTGCGCACAAAAAGGAGCACTCCTAAGATAGCTGGGAAATATGCTAATTTATGTAATTTGTATATACTTTGCATATCCATGTGGCGAAATCTGCTGTTTTTTTTCACACTGAGTGCTCATTGCGTGTCATTTCCCAGAATCCCTGGCTGCAGTGGAATCACTATATGCCAAGAGATAATAGGGAAAGGCAGGGGGTGCAGACCTTTCTGAGAAATGTGAATGTGCTCACAAGTGGTATTTTTATTTACTGTACACTATTCGGTGGAGGGTTTTTGTCACTATTTTCTCACCATAACTTATTTTGTGTCTGTTTCTGTTTTTTACCTAACTTAAAAAATAAAAAATAAATTTAAACCTGCAAGGTTGGCCATAAAAAGGTAGTAAGTTCATACATCCAATGGATGGGTGACATTGGTCATGTGATCTTGGTATTTTTAACGCAATTTTTGGAAAAATATGACAAAAATGGCAACAGTTTTCCATTTTGCCAAATTTTGAACAAAAATTCAACACAAAGGACATAATGTTGCCGTTTCCATCAAATTTCAAACAAAAATTGCAAAAAAATTATTTAAAAACAATCATACAACAAATTTTATAAAATTGTGAATTGTTTGAAAATTTGGTCGAAAACTGTATTTTGCTTGTATTGAGTGGGAATTTGAGTGCACTAAGCGGCTTTGCATTAATTGATGTCCTTCTTCCAACAGCTATGCTGAAGGGCAAGAGAGTCCTAGTGACAGGAGCCAGCTCTGGCATAGGAGAGCAGATGGCATATCACCTGGCAAACATGGGATCTCACATTATGATAACAGCACGGACGGAGGAGAAGCTCAAGAAGGTAAAGTCTTCACACTGTCAGATAATCTTTGCTGAACACACTGAATCTTTAGGTGAAACCTAGACACTGACGAATGACAGTTGACCAGCAACTAGTCTGCCCGTCTCCCTTACATACCAACACCTTTTTTTAGTATTTCATAACCTGGTAGATTCACCATGTACACAAAACAGCAAGGATTCCATGCTCGTGCTGTCAGTAGTTTGTTTGTTTAACACCAAAATCCCCTTGCAGCTGTGTGTGGGGAGCACCTCCCCAAACGCTCCTATGTAAGAGACATCCCAATGAAGGGAGTCTCAAACAAATTAACGACTAAAGTGTACGCAAAGCGCACCAGGGTTTAGTATAGTAGCTCAAAATACAGTATGATAATAAAATCCAATTGTGACATTTGGAAATTTAAAAAGAGTTAATTTATTAAGAGGTCAAATGACCACACATAGATAACACACCAATTGGATGGCGTCACGGCCCCACTATCATATAGAGAAACCCATCCCTCCTTGTGAGAAATACACAATAAAATATAAATCAAATCTCAAATGTACATATGCACAGACATTAATGGTCACAATACAGTCAGTCTCACAAATAAGCACCTGAGTACAGTGCAATGATATGACTAACCGGACTGCACCCGCATATGGTGATGACTTCTCCACCCGAGCTCCCCTGCTTCAGCCAGTGAGTAAGCGCGTCAGGTGTCCTCTCATGGCCTCCTGACGAAGGACGCTGTTCTGAAACGCGTTGAGGTCACAAGAGAACACCTGAAGCGCTTAGTCACTACCTGAAGCAGGGGAGCTCGGGCGGAGAAGTCATCGCCATATGCGGGTGTAGGCCAGACTAAACATCAGTGCCTGCAAACAGTAACCTGCCCGTTAACCTGCCAGTTCACTCGTGGCTTCCTTTTGTTCCGCTCAGTGTAGTTTTATGGTCAGTCATATCATTGCACTGTACTCAGGTGCTTATTTGTTTGACTGTATTGTGACCATTATGTCTGTGCATATGTGCATTTGAGATTTGTTTTATATTTTATTGTGTATTTCTCACAGGGAGGGATGGGTTTCTCTATTTGATAGCGGGGCCGTTACGCCTTCCAAGTGGTGTGTTATCTATGTGTGGTCATTTGACCTCTTAATAAATTTACTCTTTTAAATTTCCAAATTTCACAATTGGATTTTATTATCATACTCTATTTTGAGCTACTATACTAAACCCTGGTGCGCTTTGTGTACACTTTTGTCGTAGATTCACCATGTGTCCGTTCTTGAATTATCTTATCATCTACCTCACCAGTTCTGCTGGGAGATTGCTTGATGCATCATTTACTCCACCACCGTCCAGCTCAAAACTTGTTCTTCCTCTGAAAGATGCTTCCCTCATGTACTTTGTTGATGCCCCAAATACTTTAAAAAGCCTCTCCCATACCCTCCCGTTGACCCTATTTTATGGTGTATATGTTGAACCAGCTAATGAATAACAATTACAAAAGTAGAGAAGCAGTCAGGCAAAAATATATACACAACTGAGCTGCAGGAATTGGATAGCAATATTTAAGATATTTCATAACCCACCTATCTTTCTCTTGTTGAGGCTGCTCTGCAGACATATTCATCTAGGACGGGGTAGCCAACGCCAGTCCTCAGTGGCCACCAACAGGGTGGCCCTTGAGGACTGGAGTTGGCCATCCCTGATCAAGAATGACCAACTATCCTACATTTGTGAACAATGTCCGATATTCCAACTCAATCTGATGGGGATAGGGTTAAGATTGAAGGGGATTTCCTTGATTTAACCCTAGAAGTGGCAAAGGGGCCACAGCACCAAAGTGCCACCACCCACTGACACTTCGCAATGCTCCTCTCACAGCTAGATCGCCTACAAAACAAGCAAAATAGTGGCTACAATATGTTATTGGGGTCTCTGAGAACCAGACACCGTGCTGTGTGGCTACATCATGGTGAACCCAAAGGGTTAAAGTTGCCAACCCTACTTCTACCACAAAGGTGGCTGCACAAATGCCTTATATGTATGATTGGGAATTAAAGGTGCCATATAAATGTCCAATACATTTAATTTGTAGGTTGTTACAAAGTGTTTACAGCTGGGAGCTGCCTCTGCTTACTACATCCCGGGCAGCATGGACAACATGACGTTTGCTAAGCAGGTAGTGAAGGAAGCGGAACATTTATTGGGTATGTAACATTTCATAGGGCTGCCGTCTCTAAAACCTAATCATGTGAATGAGAGACCTTAATCCATACTCAATAGCATGGTTTCTGGACCTCCAAAATGGCATTATAATGGAAATTACACTACAAATCAAGGATTGTGAAAGCGATGTGCTGTGTAACTCGTCCTGTATCTTTTACAAGGATAATTTCATCATTCAAGATGATTTTTGTTTTTATGGCTTTGAAAATACACCCAAAATCCTGACGGAGTCAGTCTCGCTGATTTTTAGCATCAGCTTCTCATAGACTTTAATGGACTCTCACGGATAAAAAGCTGCACATTTCCATTGAAGTTAAGTTTTGTTTAGTACTGAACCTGAAAATCTCACCGATTTTGACTCCTTTAAGGTTGTCATCACTCCCTTCGACAGCAAACATGTTTAACACGGGTGGGGTCTGTGCTCCTTCTTTCTCTCCCCCTTACCGCAGGTGGACTGGACATGCTCATCCTGAACCACATCGGTTACACATACTTTAATTATTTTAACGGGGATGTAGACCACGTAAGGGACCTCCTGGAGATTAACTTCCTGAGCTATGCGACCATGACTGTGGCAGCTCTGCCGATGCTGAAAGAAAGCAACGGGAATATCGTGGTGGTCTCATCTATTGCAGGTGAGAAGGGGCGCAAGGTCTGCAGTGGTGGCGGAAAAAAAGAGGCGCGTATCTGTTCTTTAACCCTTTGAGGGCCGCAAGACTCAAGTCCTAAAGGTTGGCACTCTAGGAGCCCTATGACGTACAGAGTATGTCATGCATTAAATGCATGGGGGACATGCCCATGAACCATGTGATTGCTACAGCGCGTTTTGAGTGCCGGAAGAATGGTGGCACTCAGGTGCTGCCAGTCTTCTGGTATACAAAGGGTTAAAGGTTCAGTCCACGACATAAGTCAAGACTTATGTTTTAAACAACTTTTCAGTGTACATGTCTTGGAGAACTGATAAACAGTCTCATCAGAAAAGGACACATCATTTCTGTACCAGGGATTTCTTTTGTTTAGGGATATTAAAATGGCTGCCAAATCTCATAGGTCCCAGGGACCAATAAAAAGCCACAAATTCATTTGGGGGATGCTATTGCGGCTTTCTATTGGATGACGGTTTAAATATCCAGGAAGTAACACTGTTAACTAAGCCAGTAAGTATCTCAGGAACAGGGGTGTCACCGGAACGAAAAATAATGTGGTTCCATTCTGGAGAAATAACTGATCGAATTATGTAAACAAATCTATATAGAAATGTTGTCAGGATTGTAGCTTTTTATGCATTATAACATCCTTTATTTTCCCATCCAGGCAAAATTGGATTACCTTTCGCTGTGTCATATTCTACCACCAAGTTTGCCCTGGATGGATTTTTCAGCTCTTTGCGCATAGAGTTTAACCTGCTGAAAACCAACGTTTCTATCACACTTTGCGTCATCAGCTATATAGACACAGGTAAGTAGAGCTGAGGGTCGTGATAAAGATCCTATATGAAGCAGTCAGATTTTGTAGAGCTATATACCAAGTATCCTATCAAAGATAGAGTTGAGTCCCTTGACTATAGCCACATTCATATGTGAAAAGAAAGTGAAAACTATATATAGACTCAATGGTAGCAAATATGGAGTTCCCCTAAGAATAATTACCCGTACACTGTGATAAAGTGGAAGAAAATTGCACGTGTGCATAGCTGGATAATTCAGAATAAATAAGAGAATGCAACCACTCACAGGACTTAAGTGTAACCCTCCTTGCCCAACTCTAAAGGAGTTTACATCGAGTTGAACTAATATATATGGCAATGCTCAGTCTCTCATACCTGGTCAGAGAGCTGGGTTCATGCAGGCTGTGCGTGGATGCTTGAAGATACAATAATGATGGTGACCATGAACTTTTATAGTACAAAAGAGAGCTTTATTCACAGCCGTTGAGAATGCTCAACAGATGAAGACAGATTTCATGTCAGACATTTAACTGGTGGCAAATAATAAAGTTACTCTGTGCTTCATCCCCAAGTAGCTCTCACTCCTACGCTGGGGAGGAACTTAGGCTTTTTCCTTTAGTATTGGTTAGACTGGCAATCTCCTACCTAGCGTCATTACTGCCTTTTCTCAGGGGGATACACACACTACTCTTTTGGATCAATTTCCCTTTACTGTGTACGTCATTCTTCCTCTATGTAAATCATATTGGGAGTTTACTAATGACCTGTCTGTAGATCTGACCCGGTGATATATGGGGATCTCTCCATATATCGCCCACTGTGGCGAGTCTGTTTCTCTTTATGCGGTACCTGTTTGTCTCTGTTGGCCACTTACATTTGATCCTTGCTATAAGGGCACTGTCCCTATCTATAACTGTCACGTATGGCACACCTGTGAGCACGTAACCTGCATACAAGACAATGGTTAATACACAATTCTCTCGCTGACCCACTTTTTAGCTTTGCAAAGGTCCCTAAAATGAACAATATCTCCCCTCAAACCATCCCAATATATCATCACCTGTCATGAACAGTACACAAGTGAGCAGGTGACTTAGATATACAACCAGGGTTATTACACACAGCTACTCTAGCCAACCCCCCTTTCTCCTGCGTAAGGTACTGTCAGTAAGTAAATATTAACTCCTTACTCAATTGCCATCATATCTATCTGCTTCCACCACCCAAGAAATATGCAAAAATATGTTAATTAATATATCTGCCAGGGTCTCAGGGCCCTGTTTATTATAGAAAAAACTATGCATGAAAATTTAAATACTCTCTACAAAGCATGCAACAGTTAATTCAGAGCTGAAAGCATCACTAATTAAATGATATATATATATATAATATATATATATTATATATATATATATATATATATATATATATATATATATAGTGCTTTAGATTACAGAAAAGATTATACAAGAATATACAATTATGATAAATCGCAGAACAGTTTCTTAAAATAACAAAACATAAAATAGAAATCCCGATACAGTACGTTACCATATGTGATAGGTTTTTCCCAGAGAGATCACTGTAGTAAGGGATGAACATTCACGTGTCTGATCCCAAGACACGCCTTGTTGAATTCCAGTTTATAATTAAAAAGTAGGGCTGTTTATTCTGACCCCTTCGTTGGGAACACTATAAGTCCACCCCTGTCATAAATCCGCTACTTGCTGACAGTTTTATGACTTGGAAAAACAAACTCTCCTAAAAATACCTTTAAAAAGGTGCTTAGATATATGAAAGACCTCCTATCTTCATTTCTCTAACACATAGATATACGTGAATAATATCAATTGATTCACACGAGTTTGCTGAATGTAATTACTCATTTTGACGGGTGTGCTCCTAAATTTGAGTGACAAATGGATATCTGTCCCTGACTACCTTGAGGACCTCATGTGTTTGGCCTCATGACACTCATCTCCTTGAAATGATTACAAATATCTAAACGTTAGGATTCAGAGTATGTGTCAGGTCCCGGATTCAATATTTGATATCTTTTGAATGGTAGAGTTAGTCGCACCCCTTGGCACTCTCTACAACCCTTCCAGGAATGCCTTTGAAGGTAGCTTGTTTATAAAAATGCCAGGAGAGACAGAATTTAATTTCATCTCTGGCAAAACAAATGCCCTTATCTCTAGATTCCATCAGTCCCATACAACACATACTGTACTTTAGTGGACCATCAGTGATACCCAGCCAATTAAGTCCTCTTTGTAGATCTGCACAGGAAACATCTTGACCGGTCATAAACTTAATATCTTGTATTTTAAAGACACATGGTAACCACATTAACCCCTGAACCATCAGATTGATTTAAATACTTAATATCTTATGATATCGTCATGACAATAACAAAATAAATAAGGGGGCCTGATCTCTTCTAGTACTTTAGACATCATCCCTATCAACACTCCCCGAGGCTCCACGCCTCTTGTCCTCCAGAACTTTATTCCTATCTTATATACTACCTTGTGACATCAGTATCCTCTGGAAAAACAGGGTAGGGCTCAGCATATACTATCCCGCTATTAACCCCTCACAGAAACCTGGTAACCCCATTGAAGGGGGTTTACATACATGTATATATACATACTGTATGTGTGTGTGTGTGTGTGTGTGTGGTGGGTGTGTGGGGTGTGTGTGTGTGTGTGTGTGTGTGTGTGTGTGTGTGTGTACTGTGACAACTTGGCCACTTTGCTCTCACGTTATAGACAGGAAGCATTAGAATCTGTTTGTAGGTTCATTATTAAAGGCATTAAACAAAACAACAATCAAACAAAACACCTAGTTTCTCTCTGAGAGCGCTAACTAACACCGTTGTTAGACCCTAACTACCGGTTGGAGGGCTAAGCCCCTTACCAACTATATGAAACACAGTCATGTTCAGGTACATTTTATTTGTGGGCTCGCAGCTTTCTCCTGACTGGGGTAAGAGTGAAGAGTCCAAGTCTTGTCCCAGGCACATCTTTCTGGGCAGCTTGATTTCCGGTGGCTCACCTTGTTCACAGCCGCAGGGTCATGCAGTCCCAGGCACACCCTTCTGGGCTATCCCCGCTGCCTCTTGACCTGTCTCTGCAGGCTCTGGAAGCCTATGTGGAATTCCATTAAGCTCCTAGGGCGTCCCCTTGAGAAGCGTGACCCTGCCCCTGCAGGATCTGGAAGCACTGACTGTGTGTAAATTCCTGCCTTTTAAAGAGCTCAGGAGCAAAATTACCTACAGCCTAACAGCTAGGGTGTGGTCTGCTGCCACACAGTGATGAAGTTGACCATTCACTATATACAGTGTTTGACAAATCACCCAAAAATCTACTCGCCCAACCAAAAAATCTACTCGCCGCCTAGTCCCGCCCCCAACCCCGCCTAGTCCCGCCCCCAACCCTAGTCCCGCCCCCAACCCCGCTTTAAAATAAAATATATAAATAAAATACATTTAATAAATTCCTAGTCAGGACAACATTCGTTTTTGACATAAATGTATTTATTGTATTACATTATACTACCATTAGTCCTGTTGTGTGTGTGTGTGTGTGTGGTGTGTGTGTGTGTGTGTGTGTTGTGGGTGTGTGTGTGTGTGTGTGGTGTGTTGTGGGCTGTGTTTGTGTGTGTGTTTGTGTGGTGTCATGTCGGATCTAGAAATAAAGCCAGATGTGAAATGACTAGTTTCCTAAACCCCTTAACCAGTGTCTTGATGCCCCCCGCTTCACATAGCTAAAGTAGCAATCCCGCCTGGGATCTACCTGAGCCGCAGTCTCTCAAGTCCATGGTACTCATTCCCACAATGTAATCATTGGAGGAGATGTGTTCCTTACCTGTCTTCTGGGTTAGGGGGGATTCCGAGTTTTCCTGGTGAAGCTTGAGTCAGATCTGGAAGAAAGCAGTATAAGTTATGTCGGTGTAGTATAGGGCAGTTAGATATACAGGTAATTTGATAC
The DNA here is from genome assembly GCA_036426205.1 of Ascaphus truei. Lineage (NCBI taxonomy): Eukaryota > Metazoa > Chordata > Amphibia > Anura > Ascaphidae > Ascaphus > Ascaphus truei. The sequence goes on along the minus strand of CM071575.1, from coordinate 29,701,681 downwards.
TCAGATCCAGAGTGTGAGACGAGAGAGTGTGGGTGAGACAGAGAGAGTGGGTGGGTGGAGACAAGAGAGTGTGGGTGAGAGACGAGAGAGAGTGTGGGTGATAGACAGAGAGTGTGGGTGAGAGACAGAGTTGGGTGAGAGACAGATAGGTGGGTGAGAGACAGAGAGAGTGTGGTGAGAGACGAGAGAGTGTGGGTGAGAGACAAGAGAGTGGTGGGTGAAGACAGAGAGATTGTGGGTGAGATAGAGACAGAGAGAGTGTGGGTGAGAGACATAGAGAGTGTGGGGTGAGAGAGAGAGGAGAGTGTGGGTTGAGAGAGAGAGTGTGGGTGGCAGAGAGGATTGTGGGGAGAGAGCGAGAGAGTGTGTGGGAGAGAGGAGAGAGCGCTTGTGGGTAAGCGAGCGAGTGTGTGGGTGAGAGACACAAGTTGTGGTGCGAGGACAGACAGAGTGTGGGTGAGAGACAAGCAGATTGTGGGTTGAGAAGAGACAAGTGTGGGTGAGAGAGGACAGATGTGGGTGAGAGGAGACAGATTGTGGGTAAGAGAGACAGTGGTGGGTGAGAGAGAGACAGAGTGTGGGTGACGAGAGACAGAGTGTGGGTGAGAGAGAGCAGAGTGTGGGTGAGAAGAGAAACGAGTGTGGGTGAGAGAGAGACAGATGTTTGGTGGTGAGAGAGAGACAGAAGTGTGGGTGAGAGAGACAGAGCGTGTGGGGAGAGGAGGAGCTGGTGTGGTTGAGAAGAGACAGAGTGTGGTGAGAGAGAGACCAGATTGGGTGAGAGAGAGATGGAGAGAGAGAGATGTTGGTGAGAGTGAGAGCAGAGGTTAAGAGACAGAGGGGGAGAGAGGACAGAGTGGGGTAGAGAGAGCAGAGTTGGGATGAGAGAGACAGTAAGAGGGTGGTGAGAGAGAGACAGGGAGAGGCTGTGGGTAGAGAGAGGACAGGGAGGAGATGGGTGGGTGATGTGAGGCGAACTGTCTGACTCGGTGTTCTACACACACACACACACACACACACCCCACTACCACCTCATGCAGGCAGCGGACCGCCGGGGACGTGGGGGGTGAAGCGGGGACCTGAGGGGCATCCCCGCTCCAATCTCCCGGCCCGCGGCCTGACACGGGGATCGGGGTGAAGCGGGGACCTGAGGGGACATCCCTGCTCCAATCTCCCGGGCCCGCGGGCTGACACGGGGATCGGGGTAAGCGGGGACCTGAGGGGCTGTCACGTTGGGGGGAGCACCGGGACAGAGAACCCCCCGCTACCACCACACCCATAACTGAGGGCAGCGGGAGCGCCGGGACAGGAAGCACATATATACTTACTGTGTCCTCCATGGGAAAAGAATCTGCTCGTTGGGAGCGGGATCATATAAGCCTGGCCGCGCGCACCTCAAAGCCTGGGTCCGCGCGCCAATCAGCTGTCAGGTAGGGGAGTTTTTTTTTCCCCCCAGCGCGAGCAGGGAAAAATTCAGCGCGACAGGGGAAATTTAAAAAAAACAAACACGTGTGCTGCTTGGGCCAATATTTACGTGCCGAGGGTAAATCCACCCCCCTGGGCGTGTAAATGTATATGTGAGTACACCACACACGTGTGTGTGTGTGTGTTTGCATGTTTCTATTAATGTATCGCTGAACATATATGCTGCTTTTTATAGACATAATAAATATTGATCTGATGAGAAGTGTTAATACTAAATTATTGGAAGAAAGAACTTCGCTTGTAATGACATTTCTCTGATCCAACCTTCCAGACACAGCTTTAAATACAGTGGCGGGTGTGATCCGGCAACCGCCAGCTCCAAAGGAGGAGTGTGCGTTGGAGATCATCAAAGGTGGAGCCCTTCGACAAAGGGAAGTTTATTACCAGTACCAAGCCACCAAGATACCACTTCTTCTCCGTGACTGGGCTCCCGAATTCCTAGAGTACCTCCTACTCCAGAGTTACGACATAGGGAAGCTCAAGAAGATGGAATGACTTCCGACCATTGCCCCAAAAGAGACCAATGCAGAATATACGAATCGTGCACCAGGAAACAGGGAACCTGAGTTTACCAAGTGCACCTTTTGGGTTTGATACCAACTTGAGTTTGAATGTGCGCGTCCCAATTAGTTTCACACATTTGTGTGCAAATGTTCTAAAAAAAACTTGCACATGGACAACCATTTCTCTTGCTATTTTGAAAAACATTGACATTGATCTAAAAAAAGGCTATTTCTGTTTTTGCTTTTATTTTTCAGTGTTAATGAACTAAGGCTGCGCTTATAGTGCAGGCGACGCGACGTCGTGGCAAAACAAATGTGTTGCCGCAATCGCGTGCACTTATAGTAGAAACGGAGCGATGACTTGGTCGCGATCGGTGGAAATCAAGTGAATTAGATTTTTCCAGCGACCGCGGCGTGACGTCACCGTTGCCGTCGTGTCGCTGTCGCCACCGTCGGCACTATAAGTGCAGCCTTTGGCTGCGTCCAGGGTCAGCGCTTAGGCGCTGACCCGTGCTGAGGCGCGCTGACGCTTCTCAGTGAGCCCCTGCAGCCACAATGAGAGCGGCTTCTGCAAGCGTGCGAAAGAGTAGGTCTTATTCAAATTATAGATTTTCGCGCTCACGGGAGCGCAGGGCCGGTCACGTCAGCGGTTCGCCCAATGAGGGCGAACCAGCTCCGTGACGTCACAGGCCCCCTCACACCCCCCCCCCCCCCGACTCGCCCCCGGACGGTGCGTGGACCAAGGCCAGGGAAAGCACACGCTTTCCCCCAGCCTCCACGCGCCTCCGCACGGCTGCAGTCCTATGGACGCAGCCTTAGGCAGCATTCGCAGGGGCTGGCTAGCAGATTTGTAATTGAATATAATTAATTTCTCATTTTAAATGTATCATACTGGCTCAGAAACTAGGCAGCCAGTGACCCCCACATATATCCACGGTATATATGCAGGGATGTTAGGGCAAGGCAGTGGCCAAGGGACCCATGCTCCCTACTCTCCCATCTCCTGTCGATGCTGAGACCCAACTTTCCTTCGACAGGAGGGGAGGGAGCTGGGGAGTCCCTTTGCCGGCGCAGGAACGCACCACTGCTCACCCCAAGCAGCAGCATCATCTCTCCTCCTGCGTCACAATATAATTTGTCACATGCCGACGTGCAGCGCAGAAGTTTGCTATTCTCCCCCGACGCCCTCTGTAACCAGCTGAAGTGATTGTGATCAGTGATCACCGTAAAAGCTCTACCACACAGGTAGGACTGGAGCTTCTTCAGTGGCCACACGATTGCTAGGCACTCTTTCTCGATGGTGGCATAAGCCCCCTCCCGAGGCAACAGCTTGCGGCTCAGGTAGACAATTGGGTGCTCTCCACCATCCTCGCCTACTTGGCTTAGTACAGCACCGACATCATAGTCAGAGGCATCAGTCTGCAACACGAACCGCTTGCTGTAGTCAGGGGCTGCCAGGATGGTTGTGCTATTCAGGGCAGACTTCAGAGCCTGGAATGCGGGAGACCAGGTACCCAGAACCAAGAGTTTTTTCCTGGCCAGGGCACTGTACTAGGGGACAAACTTCCTATAGTAGACAGCGGTGCCTAAAAAAGCCATAACCTGCTACTTTGTTCGGGGCACTGGCCACTCGAGAATTGCCTCTATCTTAGCCGGCTCCGGCTTGAGATGCCCCCCTCCTACTCTATGCCCATGATACAGTACCTCTGCCATCCTGACTAGACAGTTAGATGCCCCCCGTGAGAAAATCTAGCAGCTTGTCCATGGGATAGGCAATCGACACCGTCTGAGCGTTGAGCTGCCGGGAGTCCACACAGAACCGTGGTCCCGTCCTTCTTAGGTACCTGGACTACCGGTGAAGCCCAAGGACTCTTACATGGTACAATTACCCCTAGGGCCAGCATCTATTCTACCTTGTCCTCTATACTATGCTTCACCTCTGCTGATACCTGATAGGCATTCTTATGCAGAGGCCTCTGATCCCCGGTGTGGACTGGGTTATCAGTGATATGGGTCCTGCCTGGCTTACCAGTGAACAGGTCCTTGTACTAGTCTAGCATAGCTTGTGCCTGCACTAGCGGGGGTTCCTCGAGCAGGGGACCTATCCCTACCTGCTCTACTGTGCCCCCTTGCCTAGTTTCCACAAGGTCGGGAAGAGCTGGGCTCGCCTGGTCCTCCATTGGTGGGCTACAGATAGCCAGCACTGATGCCGCAGTCTGAAAGTACTCCTTCAACATATTAATGTGATAAGGATATGTCTCCCTGTCTCCTAATCTAACTGTACAACATAGTTGCACTCTTCATCCACCGGAGAACCATATACAGGCCAGCCCAGGCAGCCATGAGTTTGTTCTGCTGAGTGGGCTTCAGAATAAGCACTTGCTGCCCAGGGATGAACTCTCTATTCCGGGCATTTTGGTCATACCAAGTCTTCTGCTTGGTCTGATCATCCCTGAGCTTAGCCTGTGCTAACCCCTTGAGTGGGTCTAGCCGGTCTCTGAGAGTTACCACATACTGTAGCACAGAAGCATCAGTAGTAGTAGTCTTCCCTTCCCATCCCTCACAGAACAGGTCAAACGGTCCATGGACCCCGCGATCATATAGAAGCTCAAAAGGTGAGAACCCGGTGGACTGCAGGGCCTCAAGCCCTGTGGGCACTACTTCAGGGCATGTGCCTGGCATGACTACATGTATGCTGCTAATAAAGACCCAGTTGAATTCATCTGTTGTTGCTACTTGACTGGGCCACTATCTGATTTGCCAGTGCAGACCATCCTGGCTGCACCAGGATCCGCACCAGCTGGAGGTGCTGCGCTATAAGGATCATCACTGAGAGCCTGTCCTGATGTCTCCCCATACCATCGCTGAGTTCTCAGGGCCTTCTGTTCTACCAAATAGGTATGCACCGCACCAGAATACACTGGTAGCTATATGATCTCACTTAGGGTGGTGGAAAAAGTGATTATATATATATATCAAAATGAATAGACGATACCGTTCAGTGGAAAGCGAGATGCTCTTATTTGTGCGAGCTTTCGAGATACACTGATCTCTTCTTCCGGCGACGTTACAATGAATGAAGCCAAAAAATTGATTTTTATTGTAACATCATTGTAACATCGCCGGAAGAAGAGATCAGTGTATCTCGAAAGCTCACACAAATAAAAGCTTTTCGTTAGCCACAGAACTGTATAGTATATTCATTTTTGATTATTAAAGCTCGAATAACATGGTACCGATACCTCTATATCTATCTATCTATCAAGTCAGGGTATTGCTTCCTACACGTTAACAATTTCTTGCCATATTAGGCACATCAGTTGTGATGTAATTTGTAAAGAATTCGCTGGACCCGGGTTGAGTAATTCACCCCCTGCAGTGCCACGTTGCTGCCCTAAACGCAGTGCATTACCGGCAGAGAAGAAATTATTATAATTAGTACCGTAGTATAATATTTTATTAGTATGCGGCCGACATATTCCACAGCGCAGTACAATTTGAAAGAGAGGACAATAACATTGTATGACAAAAGAGTACATACTGTATATGTTCAGACAAACTGAGACAATAATTGGAAGGTCTCTGCCCCAAAGAACTTACACTCTAGAAACAGTTGGGAGCACAAGTTTAATTTGACCAACAGCTGCCGCAGTTGCCCCAGCAGTGGGGTGAGAGAGGGAAGGAGGCAGAGAGGATGCGGAAAAGGGCTGCGTATTGTGGCTTTCTTAATTTCCTGTTTTAAAAAGACAAAAAAAAAAAAAAACCCGACACGCTGCAAAGTGACAAGGGACCAGGCTGTTCAAATTAAACGTGTCACGTTTAACAACTTGTCTGCTCGACCCGTGGAAACCGGCCCGGACATATATTTACTGCTCAATTGCACCACACAGGTAACTTAACGCTGCGGTCAGTGGTATATACAGAGAAGGAGCATCTTTGTGTTAACCCCTTCAGCACAGTAGGCCACTTCGGTACTGAAGAGGTAGAACTTTCTGTTCGAGCATGGGGCGTGGTTTTTTTTTTTTTTATAGCATTTCCTTAAAGAAAGTGCTGCCTAATATTAACCCTTGCAGTGCTCAGTTTATGCAGTGGAAACCTCCCGCGTTTTTTTTCATTTGGCTCAAACAAACCGAGGGACACCACGCGGGGTCTCACAACTGCTCAGCGCCAGAGGGCTTAAAAATCTGCGTGCAGTTTGCAAGCTGTTAAATGGATTGCAAATAATCAAACCACTGAAAGGGGGAGAAGAAGACGTTAGGTGGATAAGCGCTTTCTCTTGCAACTCAAACACGCTGCTAACTGAGGCTGTGCCTTTTTTAAAGATTGAAGTGTGATGGTGCAAGATCAGGGGTGGGCAACTCCAGTCCTCAAGGACCACCAACAGGTCAGGTTTTAAGGTTATGCCTGCATCTGCACAGGTGGCTCATTCAGTGGCTCAGTCAAAGACTGCACCAACTGTGCTGAGGCAAGGATATCCTTAAAACCTGACCTGTTGGTGGCCCTTGAGGATTCGAGTTGCCCACCCCTGGGGTAGGGGGTACTGCTACTCTTTTATTTTCCCACCTAGACAACCACCGCTATTTACTAACTTACAATTCCACTTTCTAAAGAAAAGGGGGGAAAAAATGTTTTTGGTAGAATGTTTTCCCCCACATTTTTACAGCACAAATATTGCTTAGATATTTCTAAAACAGGCCAAAAATGCCTTTACCCCAATATTTCATATATGTAGACCTTTAAGTCAGACGCAATAACACGATTTTTTTTTTTTTTTTAAACACTTTAACCGCTGACTGCTGGGAAGATCAGTTATCAGTTATTTTAGTGATGTGAAAAGTGCCGGCTCATGTGAACTGTTCAGATGCTCACATAGTCTGTTGTGAATAGATAAAAGTCGCAAGGGACACTTACTGGGTGTCACTGTCACCCACGCTAATGACACAGCCACACCGGATCACCAGAGCTCCTTCATATCTCTGTCTTGGGGTGAGTATCAAAAGACCCCCTGCGGCCAATTTCCAGGCTACGTTGAATGTCATTTCTTTTTTAAGCCTAGTTATACCGCCCAACGATACCTATACAGCAGCGGTGTTTTGGGGGTCTTGTAGCTAATGATAACCAGCTGTATGATATGAACCCGTTTCTGCCAACGCTTGAAAGTGGAGAACAGCTCCACTGACTCCTGCAACCACTGACCATTGCATTTGACCAGTTGGGGGATTTGTGAGCTGTTTGTAACAAGAGGTGTAACAGGCTTCGTTGTTACCTCTGGCCAGGTTATGTTGTAACATTCTGCATATGAATGCCATTGAATCTTATGGAAACTCTGTGGTATTCTGCGTATATAACGGGATATATGTTATCACTCTGAGCAATGAACGCCTGTACTACTAAAAACATTATAGATGAGATTTTAAAAAAATTCAGGAGGGCAATATTCCTCCTACTGAGTGAGCGCATTTAATCATATAGTATATAAATAAACATATAGGCCCATGTTTACTAAGTGATGCGATTCCATTAGACGTCTACCAGCGTTGGAAGACACCTTTAGGCCTCGGCCAGGGTGGCGTTGAGCAGTTCGCCCAATGAGGGTGTGACGTGATGGCCGCTCCCCCCGAATCGCACCCCCCCCCCGCGCGCGCACCTAGTCAGTCACAAATCTCCCGGCCGAGCACGGAGCGTGATGCCAGCGCGCTCGCTCCCTGCATGGCTGCAGCCTTAGGCCTCGTCCAGCGTGGGTAGAGGCGCGCTGGCGCCCAAGCGCTGCGCCATGCTTTACCTGGCCGGCTAGGTGCGCGCACGTCTGGGGGCGCGGCCTCTATGTCACGGAGCTGGTTTGCCCTCATTGGGGGGAACCGCTCATGTGACACGCGCATTGTCACAACGTGTCTACCGTGAGCGTGCGCACCCACTCAGCGCCACCCTGGAAGAGACCTTAGGCCCACTTACTTGAATGGGTGTTTTCCAGTGCTGAAAGGTGTCCTATGGAATAGCATCACTTAGTAAACGTGGGCTGAAGTTTTTCTGTGTGCATGAGTTAAGGGGTGTCCACAGGCTTCATTTGGAACGACCTCCATCCAGCACACGCAGAGGTACTAAGGTACAGGGGCAATAAGTGGCCACTCAGAGACTTCCCCTGCGACCACTCAGGGACTTCCCCAGCCGCCACTCAGAGACTTCCCCTGCAGCCACTCAGAGACTTCCCCTGCGGGCACTCAGAGACTTCCCCCTGCACCACATCCTGGAGCTTCCCCAGCCGCCACTCAGAGACTTCCCCTGTCGGCGACTCAGACTCCTTCCCCTGCGGGCACGAGAGACTTCCCCTGCGGTCACTCAGAGACTTCCCCTGCGGCCACTCAGAGACTTCCCAGCCGCCACTCAGAGACTTCCCTTGCAGGCACTAAGAGACTTCCCCTGCAGCCACTCAAAGACTTCCCCTGCGGGCACTCAGAGGCTTCCCCTGCAGCCACTCGGAGACTTCCCCTGCGACCACTCAGGGACTTCCCCAGCCGCCACTCAGAGACTTCCCCTGCGGCCACTCAGACTTCCCCTGCGGGCACTCAGAGACTTCCCCTGCGGCCACTCAGAGACTTCCCCTGCGGCGACTCAGAGACTTCCCCTGCGGCCTGCACCTCCTCTCTCCCAGGTCCCTTCTTTCTGTCTCACAAGCATGCGGGGGCGTGGCTACAAGCAGAGCTGCAGTGACATACTGAGAGGTGAGATGGGGAGACAGCGTGAGGTAGGGGAGAGACCAAGAGGTGGGGTGGGGGAGAGTAAGTGAGTGAGGGGAGGGGTGGAAGAGGTGGGGGTGGGGGAGAGTGAGAGGTGGGGTAGAAAGAGAATGATAGGTGGGGTAAACACAGAATGATAGGTGGGGTCGGGGAGAGAGTGAGAAGTGGGTGAGGGAGAGAGTGAGATAGAGGGGTGGGGGGAGGCGAGAAGAGTGAGAGGTGAGGGGGGGGGGAGGGAGGGGTGGGGGGGCGGGGTCGGAGGGATCGGGTGGGAGAGAGTGAGAGGTGGGGGGGCAGAGAGTGAGGGGCAGAGAGGAGAGGTGGGGGGCGCAGAGAGTGGAGGTGGGAAGGGCGAGAGAGAGTGGAGAGGTGGGGGGGGGACAGAGAGTGAGAGGGTGGGGGCAGAGGAGTGAAGAGTAGTGGGGGGACAGAGAGAGTGAGAGGGGGAGGGGCAGGAGTGAGAGGTGGGGGGGACAGGAGTGAGAGGGGGGGGGGACAGAGAGTGAGAGGTGGGGCAGAGAGAGGGGGGGCCAGAAGAGTGAGAGGGGGGAGGTAGGGGGGGGGGGCAGAAAGTGAGAAGGTGGGGGGGGGGGAGGGACAGAAAGTGAGAGGGTAGAGGTGGGGGGGGGGGCAGAGAGTGAGAGGTGGGGGGAGCAGAGAAACACTGAATTATGGTGTACCTATCTTCATGTGCCAAATGTTGTGGACCTTGAAGACTTGTCCCTTGGGCTTCACATTTGGCAGGTGAAAGTCTAGCTGCGTCTACACAGTGACTTAAAAAAGTAGTGCTGCGGGAGCCTGCTTTCAAGATATTCTACACCTGTTAAACAATAGCTAATAGTTTTTTGACCTAATTTAAAAATATTTACACAGTATACCCTGTGGTCGAAGTGACTTAAAATAGTGGTACTGATGTACATTTAATATACTGTAGCCGTGTTCAATATTTTTGGCCTGTATTTTTAGAAGATTTGAGCAATATTAAGGGCATGGGTGGGCAACTTCAGTTCAAGGGCCACCAACAGTTCAGGTTTTGAGGATATCCCTGCTTCAGCACAAGTGGCTCAATCAGTGGCTCCGTTATTTTATTCTAAATCAGATTATGTGGTAATTAAACTAATTATGTTTTTATAATTATTATCACTAGCCACACAAACCACACAAGGGGAAAAGTCTAGATCAATGACTAAAGTGTATATGCAACAGTTCTACAGTCTTATCTCTTAAAGATATTAGGTAAAGTTTGTAAAAACAATCCAAAGCATTCAGGTACAACAGAGAGATTACAAGTTTAACAAAACCCCTGAAACCTTTAAGATTGTAACTCATATTATGTTAGTATTTAGTCCCCTGAGCATACCCAGCTCTTTAAGAAAAGTGTGTGTGTTTTAAAAATCATAATTTTCTTAATCTCTAGTGTCTGACGTTGCCATGGTAACCTTTAAAAAACTCTAGGCTCCAAGAAAAACTCAATTTTATCCTCCCGAACATGTATTATTTCAAACGCTTATATCTACTGAACGGAGCATCGGATTTTAAAAATATAAACAGGCTTGGGAAGTGCAAGAAAAGATCTCTTAACCCCTTAAGTGCCAGCGGGTCCTGCCACCACTGTGGCCACGGACCCTCAGACACTGACAGACCATGTGACGACCACTCTTGAGCAATCTAGTGATCGGCTCCGGCAGCCGGAACCGAAGTGAAAATTCAAGTCTGTGATCGGCGCTGCATGGGAGTGAGCAAAAGGCCATGGCGTACAGCGTACGTTATAAGGGGCTCTAGGATGGCACTTTTTGTGACGTCCATGGGGCACAGAATGGGTTAAAATAAAGAAAATCAAATGCAAACAAAAATGGCAATTAGCACACACTTCTGCTTTAACTGTTTCGCTGCATTTCTAGCACTGAACGGGTTAAGAGCTGAAGTTTGTATTACATAAATAAAACTGAGAGGTCCCTGTCTGTAACAAGAGGAGACATGTAGAGTTCACACCCACAGGTCAACGACCAATCAGAATCCACGCGAAAGAATCGCATGACCCTCCCAAAAACACATGTACAGTACTGTATGTTCTGAAGGATTCCGGCCAGTAAATGTTATACTCAATCAAACACCTGATGAAGATGACCTGGTGAACTAACCAAATCCTTCCCTCTAAGAAAGAAGTAAGAGAATGCCCTTGTTTTCCATTTCATTATTCCACCCAGAGAAGATCCCTCAGAGGCATCTCAGGGGTAACATACAGTACGAGCCGTCTTGACACTGGGGTAGAGCTGCCAGACTGGTTTTGTTTGTTTCTAGGTGGAAATAAGTAGAGAACAAACTCAACAGGAGAGATTGACTGTTCAAAAAACTGTGTGTAGTATATATGAACAACAACATGAAATTGGACATCACCATCTCCCTGTGTCCCAGACCTTTAGATAGTAAGCTCTTTAGAACAGAGCAGCACAAATGGCTTTTCTGAAACAAAATAGGTGCAGGAAAATCTCCTGTTTAATTGCGCGTATGTGCACGTATGAACTAACCTAGCATTTCTCAATCTGCGTCGTGAGACAATACGTTTTTCATATCTTTCTAACGCACAGAAACGATCTGCGCTGTCATAGTACATGTTGATGGGGTGTACTAAAAAATAACGTTTGTGCCCCCAAAAAAGAGCGTGTTGCAGAAATTCGTCCGCTAACTTCACGTAAACCTTAAGCTGCTATTTATTAACCTAAAAAGTATATTTTAGACAGCACGGATGTATAGGTCAGGGGTGCTCAACTCCAGTCCTCAAGCCCCCCCCCAACATGTCAGTTTTTCAGGATATCCCTGCTTCAGCACAGGTGGCTCAATTGGTCCCTGCTCTAGCACAGTTGGCTCAATCAGAGGCTCAGTCTGATTGAGCCACCTGTGCTGAAGCTGGGATTTTCTGAAGACCTGACATGGTGGATGGGGGGTGGGGGGGGCTAGAGTTGAGAACCCCCTGGTATATTTTAAGAAAATGTATTATTTTCATGGTAGTGCTATTATAAATATTATTTAAAAACATACTGGGTCAGAAGTAAAATAAGAGAAAATGGTACTCCTGTTTTCCTTTAGCTCTCATTAAGTTCCTTCTTTAATGTATCCAAAAAATACAGCAGCAATACAAAAAGATCAGAACACACAGGGTTAGGAAAAGTTAGCAGACACACACTGTTAAATGTGCACAATAGAGCAACATTTAAAGACCTGGCCCCTTCGTCAGCCTAAGTTCTTATCTTTTTGTATTTCTGCTGGTTTTTTAGGGATATATTAAAGAAGAAACTTGGTGAGACCAAAAGGAAAACGTGAGTATCATTGTCTCTTATTTTTTGAGAGCTGATCTAGTATGATTGTTTTTATTTTTATAGTTGTATGCATCCAGCGGTATAGAGGCAGGATCCTAGCATCTCCTCCTGAATTATATAAGACAGGATGGGTACAAGTTAATTCCATTTTTATATAAATATTATTACACTGATAATTTATATTTACTAAGTGTCACAAAGTATGGCTGCATTGGTGCTATACGTACAGTACGACTGAAGAGGCAAATACATTCCTCGGACCCGTTTGTCTTTACAATACAACCCTACAGGAATTATTTTCTCAATTACACTAATTAGTTTGCATTAGAATTGTAGGCAAAATGTATCCACCTCTAGTCATAAATTCTGACTCATTCGTAATTATAGCAGAGTGCTTCCACTTTATTGTGAATCAAATATTCTGAGTGTCAGTGGGTTTAAAAGTGTGATTCTTCTTTGTCCTTATAAAGGAGGGGATTGGGGACCGATGCATCATTGCATGATTGGGATAACAGTGGACTGATTGTTCTGAGATGGTGACAAACATGGTCACCAAGGCATCAAAATCCTCCCCAAGTCACAAACACCTTCTGGAAAGCTACGAGGACAAGCACGAGAGGCGGTTGGAATTCCACGAGATCCTGCGGAGCCGCTATAATGTCACCTCATGTCGCCGGAACAATCCCAACTGGATCAGAGACCAGGAGAGGGAGGAACGATCCCCACGTCAACAGGAGTTCTTCAGGAGGAGACAACTATGGTCTGAGGATCAGGGAGACAAACGAGTGAGGTCTCCCCCCAAGTCACAAAAATATCTGAGATATTCTTCAGGTCAACGGAGATCAGAAGTCCCATTGCTGAACAAATACCAGGAGTCACCAGGAGAGAATCAGGTAAATGTTAATACAGTCTGCATGAAATGTGACATTGGAAGACGAATTATCGTGTCATTTAGAATTCCATTTTGGGAACAATGAATGAACAATGTAGCGATTAGTCATATTGGTCCATCATAGGTCATAAAACTAAATGTATCAACACATCTAAGCTTGTGATACCTTTGTAAAAAAAAATTCTAATGTGTAGTTTAATGTTCTAGTATAATGTTTATCCACTCTATCCTCAGGGGAACCTGGTCATACCACGGTTTAGGGATAACCAACTAATTACACATTCTCAGATAAGATAAGTTCAGCTGGTCCAGCTGGGATGTCCTCAGGAGAGGGTTGAGAAATACTGTTCTTGTAGACTTAGTGGTTCTGAAGAACTTAAGCTTTGTAGGTTGTAATACCTTTTAAAGGACAAATATGAAAGTACAATCATTCAATTATAGTGTTAAGAGCTTTTAATACATAAGTTGTGTACATGGAGAAGATATCTAAGGTTTGGAAAGCTCAGTAGACATGAAGAAGAGACCAGTGAGGTCTGGAAAGGTCTGTGCACACAAAGAAGATATTGGTATGGTTTGGAAAGCTCAGTAGACACAAAAAAAGAGACCTGCTAGGTTTGTAATTATCTGTACACATGAGGAACAGACCTATGGGGTATGTAAAGCTCTAGACATGAAGAAGAGACCTGTGAGGTTTAGAACGCACTGTACACTCTAATTTCATCTGTGAATAACTCTCATGTCTCTTTTAAAGGCATCATAATCTACAACAAATGTAATGGACTAGATACATTTTATACTGACAAGCTCTTTGGAGCTCATCGTCTAACTTCATCAGGTCTGAAACAGATAAAAAAATTCCATGATTCTTTGATTTCCCAAATTTCTTAAAGAGAGCAGCAGTAAGTTCTCTTTTCAACAAATCTAAATTCTTCTTTCCTATTATTTTAACCTGTAATATGTACCATTCCTATTCTGGAAAAAGATAGTTACCAATATGACTCCCAATGCTATCTGTGAAGTGGAGAACCCAGTTTAGGACGCTCTACCAGTTTATTGCGCACTACAGGTGTGCAAAACTGTCAAATGCATTCACAACAAGCGCTTTTCCCCCAAAATTTGATTCCCTAAAAAATGTTGTGTCAAGCCTTAAATGCCAAAATTAGTCAGCCTTATGCGCAAAGTCGCCAGACAGAAACCGAAACATGGTGTGTGCTCCCTATTTATAGTCTTGGTATTAACCTAATCTAGCGATTTTACAAACTTTTGTAAGTGAATATGGCCATTTTAGAAAATTTACGAAATTAGCATAAAATTATATAGCAATGCACTTTGACAATCGTCTTCGAACCCTTTTTTTTCCCCACGACTGAGAGGACCAATTGTGCATGGCTGGCAGTCTTGTGTGAAAGGTTCGCACATCTCATTGTGATTTAGGGAAGTCACCGTATCTTCCTGTGTCCCAGACATCAGATTGTAATCTCTTTAGAACAGAGAGTATTTAAACCGGTAAATTCTATATTCAGCACTGCATACTTTGTATGGGCAGGTTCGCAGGTACAAAATCTGAACGCTGGTTTAAATGACATTTTTCAAATACTGGCAAAACGTGAAAGGTTGAAGTGTGTGTGTGTGTGTGTGTGTACGTTTGGGTTTGCTACAAACGTATGCATAAAAGTTAGGATTTTGAGAGTCTAAATCTAAAAATGTCCTGCTTATTTTGATATTTTTTTTCTCATATTTTTTTTTTTACGAATTCGAAATGAAAAAATAACTGAGATCCGGCAAAAAAGATAAAATATCTGTCATGTCTACATAAAAATAGACAATATATTCTCCACAAGACATGTTAAATGGTAATATAATAAGTACAGGCATACCCCGCATTAACGTACGCAATGGGATTGGAGCATGTATGTAAAGTGAAAATGTACTTAAAGTGAAGCACTACCTTTTTCCACTTATCGATGCATATACTGTACTGCAATCGTCATGCACATGTATAACTGATGTAAATAATGCATGTGTAACAGGCTCTATAGTCTCCCCGCTTGCGCACAGCTTCGGTACAGGTAGGGAGGTGGTATTGCTGTTCAGGACGTGCTGACAGGCGCATGCGTGAGCTGCTGTTTGCCTATTGGGCGATTATGTCCTTACTCGCAAGTGTACTTAAAGTGAGTGTCCTTAAACCGGGGTATGCCTGTATCATATACTGCAAAGACTCCAATTATGTATGCATAATTTTATTTATATAGCGCCAACAGTGTACGCAGCACTTTACAAAATTACAATACAAGGTAAATAAAGTATAAACAATGGAAATAAGTGCAACAGGTAAATGACCGCATAAGGCAAAGGGAGATTCTGCCCCAAAGAGCTTACAATCTGAGTGGTATGTTGGGAGGCTTACAGACACAGTAGGAGTAAAAGTGCATTATTAGAAGTGGAATCAGGGGAGCTCAAGTTCCTCTGGAGGTCGTAGTAGAGATGTAGCAAGTGCCTGACGAATATATTGAGTGGGAGAGTGTTCCATAGGTAGGAAGAGATTAGTGAAAAAGGTTTAAGACGGGATGGAGCTATATATAAAAGCTACAAAAATGAGACAACCTTGGGTTAAGCGTAAGGCTGAGATTATAGTGCGCGCTTGAGACGGTCGGACCAGGCTGGTGTGAGCTGGCTGTGGATTCTGGGAAATGAGATGCAAATTAGCACAGAATGTCACCTTTTATTTACTTCATGTCCACTTTAACATGTTTACATTACAACAGTTTAACATGAAAGAAAAACTCCTATTTCTGGTTTAATGAGCATGAACCTCCCGCAGAGTATCTGGTACTTGTTGACATAACACAGTGACATCAATTTAGTTCCCATCAGTTGCTTGTCTACCTTGTGCTTCTTAGTGTTAATCTACATAAAACACCTACAATTGTGCACATTTCCATGGCGATTGAACAAGGAAGATATAAGATAAGATGAAAAACTAAAGGGGTCCCTTTTTCCTGAACACAGTATTTAAAAAGCTGTTTCAATTTTCTTTTTTTATGTGAAAGTAAAGAATTTACGACAAAAAAAAAAAGCATGTCCAGAGTGAATGAAATATCAGCCCTGCCTGTGGGATAAAACATGAGCGCTGTGAATAAATCTCTTTATTTCCTTGTGATGCTCTGTCTGATTATTTCTTAAAGTTTCGTATTCCACTCTTGCAGTTTTCCTGGCTTCATAATTGCTCCTCGCCGCATCCACCTGACTGTGAAAAGATACTCCCAGATTGCTTGGACTCCAATCATGGTTGGGGACATTTATATGCAAGAATAAATCAAACAAATGTTTCTAGGACTGAGAGAGGTAAGAAGAGCTTTTTTTTTTTTAATAACAGAAATGCAGAAATGATTGGCGGGACTGATATACTACGAATGAATCTAAGGGAGCACAATCCGCACACTTCCTTACATGTATTCCTTAAAGGAGCAAGCCAAACGTGTTTTTATTTTTTTACATTTATTTACATTTTATACCCAGGATTGAAGCAGGGGTTGTCTGGAGCGGAACCACATTAAGTTCTGCTCCGGAGACCCTCTGCTGCCAGAGACACTTACCTGCGTAGTAGGTGCCTATAGCCGCTCTGGCTGAGCTAGCTGGGGTTTAAAGTTTAAAGGTCCCGCATGACGCGGGCCAATAGGAAGCCGCACCTCATAACGTCATGGCTCCCTACTGCTCCGCAGGTCGCGGGAGCATTGAAACGCCACCATATTTTGACAAATGCTAGCGGAGTGGCACCGGCACCCCCTACAGAGGTAAGTATCTCCGGAAGCAAGGGGGCCCCGGAGCTGAGATTAATGGGGTTCAGCTCCGGACAACCCCTGCTTCAAACCTATGTTTATAAAAAAAAAAAGGAGCACTTGGATTGCCGCTTTAAAGGTTGATGATAAATAAGACGGTATGTTTAAGGCAAGGAAGAATGTTAATATATTTAGCACTAAATACATTAAATAAAAAGTATTTTTTTCTAAAAAGGAGCAGAAGGTTCACACAGACATGCGAAACTGGTACATTTTGCACATTTCTGGATTGCAGAAAAGTTGCAGAAATGGAAAACCGCATAAAATCGCCAAAATACAGTGGGGCTAGGTATAAATGATATATGTATTTTTAAATGAATTGAAATAATGCATTGCGGCAAATAATGTATCACCTAAAATCATTAGCAACATATGTTCGTATCTTAGTCTTTGTATGGAGTGTGCGTCATGTTCATACTTCTACGTATGCAGTAAGAATTGTTTGTGTCGACAAATGCGAGTCAAGTTCAAAGAAAAGTTTGACTCATTTCTGGCGCACAAAAGAGGAACATACTTGAATTATTTTAGGCTTTTCATTTGTATATGTGCGCCCCAGACATCCAAATTCCGTCTCTTACTCCACCCCCCCCTAGCATCATTATTTTCTTAGTGAGAAACAGTTGCCGCACAACACATCGAAATCACTTTTGTACAATTGTGCACCAATATGCAGGATTTCGTTACTCTTGTGTGCGTCACTTTAACGACAAATAACTTTTAGCGCAGATTAATACATATGCCCCATGTGCTTCCTCGTGGCTTCAAATTTGCTAATAATTTGGCGACCGCCGTGAAATGTGACAATTTTCACAGGGGCAATTATTGCAAAAGAAGAAATGAAATCGCAAAATGTCGGGAATTGCACCAGATGTTCGTATATGTGGCTAAAATAAGGGTTGTTGGCTGTGAAAGTCAATTGAAAAATCCACCGGAAATTTTCTGCGCCCACTTTTTTTTAATTTCATTTGCACGCACATTCGTGAGATGAAGATTGTATGCGACTGGCGGTCAAATGAATGGAGAATTGGGTTCTGACGTTTTATTGCCCTTTATTTACAGGAGTTCAGACAATACAGGACTCGTCAAGGATCTGTATAAAGAGGGACGCAAGCCAGCAAACGGAGTATGTACAGATCGAAGTTCACTTAACACTGTTCTATAAGCCAGAGGGGCGCGGCGGTTACAGATGCTCTGCCTCTTCTCCACATCATTTAAATTAAATGCCGGGGACCGCGCACCGCCTCTGTAACTCGCGTACCTTGATTCAGCCAGCTTCGGGCGACACGTCACCATGGCAACACGGCATTAAATGATGATGTAGCATCACATGACCCCACGGCGTCATTTGATGCTGGCACAAAGGTGGGTTGGCGCGAGCACTGGAGAAGAGCAGGCAGGGGGGCGCAGCACCAAAAGTTTGTGCACCCCTGCTATAACATTATCCCTGATAGCACCTCTCTAGGAAGTTAATATTCACAGCTGAGCAGGAACCTCCTCCCCCCCTTTCCTTTCCCCTGCTATAAGGTATATCTTCAAATATCCTAAAGACTACATAAACTCCTGCAAGCATTGAAAGCCACTCAAATCCCTTTGCTGTCAGAATGGCCAGGAACACATTACCCTCTGGCCGTTAAGGGGTCAAAAAGATAAAGCCAACTCTATAATTGTTACGGCTCTGAGTAAAAAAAATTGCCGTAAAAAAATAAAAAATAACTAGGACACCCTAACACAATTTTTTTTTTATTTTTTATAATAACTTTATTTAGAATTTTTCATAGGGTACAGAATGCAGAAAGGGTCACGGAAGATATTAACGCATAATAAATTACACGATATAACAACTTTTTGTTTACAGCTTATTAGGGTAGGGGGGGAGGTAGGGAATAGGGGGGAAAGACATGGGATCTTCAGGGGAAGAAACACATAGTGAAGAAACTAAATTCAGAATCAAAATAATAACCATTTTTAGGCCGTCTGCCCACCTATAGCTTCCTGTGTAGAGAATCATTGGCCAAAATTTGCATTGTTGCTGCTCACCCTCCAACACATCTCACGTCAACAAATCCACACCAAGATCAGGTCTCTCAGCGACCAACCATGGCTCACATACTGATGTGAATTTCTGGGTTCTCCCCCTTAGGAATGCTGTGATTCTTTCCACAGAGAGAATGTACCACACCCTACGCTTAACTGCACTGATATCCGGGGCCTCTTGCTTATTCCATAGAATTGCAATACAACATCTCACTGTTAGATTGATATGCGAGGCAAGCTTCCAGGTGTTTTTGGTCAGGTCTTGTCGGGGTCTACCTAGCAAGGCAAACCAGGGGTCAGAGTAAATATCTGTTTCCATAGGGGCGCAATTATCGGACATGACCACCAGGTGTGTGCCAGGGATCCTCATTTGCCCACATCCTCTTAAGCATAGAGGAGATATTTCCCTACGACTAGCATGACTCATGACCCCGGGGTCAGATACCATCTGAATAGTACTTTGTAAGAGTTTCCTACGAGAACTGTGCATATCGAGCTTTTAGATGCTGCCTCACATATCGCGTCCCACTCATCTACATACTGCGTGGCTCCCAATTCCTCCTCCCATTTTAACATGTACGCACACTTATCTGCGTGATTGGTGTTCAGTAGTATTTGGTATAATTGTGAGATCAACCGATGCTATAAATATCAATACAGTACTTATATAGAAGTTAAAAATAGGAAAATGGAGATAGGGCTGTGAGGGGAGTGAATTGACATAATAAAGTTTTTGACTTGTAGGGAGCAGAAAATCTCAGCTGGAGGCACCACCTGCACTTTGTGATGCTAGGCATAAATTAAATGACACCTTCCGATGAGTGTGACTTGCAAAGCCAGCTTGATGACGCTGCCATTGGTGCAGCTAGCACCACACCTACAGGGATCCCGTGCTCTTCCACACAACAATCAAACTGTGATTGTCGGGGGAGAGCGCGGGGCCTCTGTAAATGCCGGCATCTCCTCCTCCTATCAATTGACGACGCATCGCCATGACAACGCGACGTCGCATGGCGGTGCGTTACCATGACAACTCGACGTAGCAGGAGGAGATGCCAGCGCCGGAGAAGGTAGGAGACCCAGCCATACTCATACTACACCAAGCCCACCCAACGCAAAGCCGGCCCTGGGACTTGACATGGCTGGGGTTTGGGGAATAGGCATTGGTTTTGGTTATTAACCCTTTCAGTGCGTTTGGGGGGGCGCGATCACATTATCGCTCTGTCAGGGATGACGGAAGTGGTGCATTAAGATCGCATTCTGAACGCAATTTCCCTTTCCAAAAGGAGCAATTGGATTAGGACGTCGCTGCTACGTCACGGGGGACTGGAGTGTCGGACCTCATGACATAGTAGCTACGTCCTTGGGCACCCAAAGGGTTAATGTGAGATTTTCAGCAGTATTAAAGTGCTGAGAAATACATGGGTATATTTTGGGGTCACCAGACTGACGCTCTTTTATTAATGAAGCAATCGGCCTGCTCAATACTTTTGGTTTTCCAATTCGGTTGCAGACAAACACAACTTTATTTTTGCTGGGTAGTTCTTGAAAATCCAACATACAGATGTAGCAGACAATATAACTCCCCCTGTGACGCGCTAGCACGGGTGAAAAAGCGCACTAGTCTCGCCCCCTTCTCACGCAAGGCTGATTAAAAAAATAGGCTACGTCTCCCACTGGGTGTGTGTCGCTGCAATGTGCTAGCTGGAGTTACATAGAAGACGTAGTGAAAAGGGCTTACAGTCTAAGTAGTTAATACACATTTTCTTTTTTTCAGTTGTGCTACAGCGGTCTTAGATGGGGTAAGTACAGTCATTCGTAATAATCAAAAAAACAAGCAAGGTAGAATGATTAAATCAGGGGTGGCCATCGCCAGTCCTTAAGGGCCACCAACAGGTCAGGTTTTAAGGATATCCCTGCTTCAGCACAGGTGGCTCAATCAGTGACCCAATCCTTTTTTCTTACTGGGAATGGGCTGTAAGATGCCTTACAGTTTAGCACGGTTTAGTAAATATGCCCTTATATACTCAGCAGAGCTGGCCTTACCTTTGGCGGGGCCCAAGGCGGCATGCTGGCAGCGGTGTCCCTCCTCCTGCAGTGTCACGTTGTCATGGCAATGTGTCGCCGTGGCAACGTGACGCTGCTGAAGGATGGCCACCCCGCGTAAGTTAAGACTCCTTGCGCACGCACGCACCTCCCACCGCTATCTCTTACCACGCACACACCCATCCCCCATCCCTACCTTGGGGTGAGCAGTGGTCCTGCGCTGGTTCGGGGACTCCCCAGCTCCCTCCTCCAGGCATCTCCTGTCCGGAGGAATTGGGATACCGGCGTCGACAGGAGGAGGGAGCGCGGACCCCCGAAGGTGCGGGGCTCAAGGCAACCGCTTTGCCCTAAGGCCGGCCCTGTGACACTGGGCCACTCTGGTATGTAGGTCAACTGACTTTTATAGTGTAAAATGATGAGGATGTTACCTGTATTATTTACTTATTTTAAATATTTGTGTTTTTTTCCAGGAATTACAGCAGCTTTCTGAATACCTCATGGTATGTACCACATGGTCTGTAAAGCAGAATTTATTTGTATTTATGTCCTCAAAAAACAAATACCGAGATAAAGTAAGAGGAGCAGAACAAATATGAGTTATTTCGTATTTTTATGTAGAACAGCATGCTTATGCAAGATCATAAAATCATTTGAACACCCCGAGCATTAACCTTGAAGGAGCAATCCAAGCGCTTCTTTTTTTTTTTTAACAATTATTATTATTTGTTTACACCGGATAGAAGCAGGGGGTTTCCGGAGCTGAACCCCTTTAATTTCAGCACCGAAGACCCCCTGCTTCCAGAGATACTAGATACTAGTCGCTCTAGCTGTGCTCGCTGGGGTTTTAAAGTTTAAAGCTCCCACATCACACAGGCCAATTGGTACAGGACCTTTGAAACGCTGCCATAATGTGAATCCTGGTAGCCGAGCGGAGTGGCAACCGGTTCTTGAGAACCTGGGTTGCTTCCTCCAAGTATGCACGCTTGTAATGAATCCACTATGAAATCCATCAGATGTAAGGTCCGCATGGAACGTTGCCCTCTCCACTGTTCCTTCAATAAATGGAAGACACTGCAGTCAGAGTTTTTTTAGTAGAGCTCCACCTTGTACTGTATCTCCTATGGAGTAATTCTGTTTCACTAACAAATATTTTTTTTGAAGAAGAAGAATCGACTTTAAATAATGGTGAAACTGGCTTAAAAAAAAGTTGTGATACGTTATCTAATTTCAATAAATTATAAGATTGTAAAACAAGGCAAAACTCATTTTAGAAAGGTTTATATAATATATACCTCTGGGTCTGTTAATCATAAGGTAGCAGTACTCCGTATACTCAGGACTTGTATTTATCAGTTAATGTATTATACTGTCGGTTCTATAAATCTCTGTACATAGTTTTGCCATATAAATAAAATAAAAAAAACACTTGTGTGCACATTCACGTTTCAGAGGTCCACAACCCCTAACTTTCAACATTATCTCTTAGCATACAATGCTTCCACTGCAGCCAGGGATTCTGGGTAATGAAATGCAAATGAGCACTCACAGTAGGGATCCATGTTAAAATACAATAGATTAGAAGTAAAAAGTGACACTGTGAGTGCTCATTTGCATATTATTACCCAGAATCCCTGGCTGCAGTGGAAGCACTCTATGCTAAGAGAAAGGCAGGGCTGCAGATCTTTCCGAGACGTGAATGCGCTCACAAGTGGTATTTTTATTTGCTGTACGGTATTGGGCTTTTGTCACTTTTTTACTCACCATCACTTTCTTTGTGTCTGGCCATATAAGCACTAAATAATGTCTGTATGTTTTTTATTTATGTCATGTTTCTGGTTTTGCAGGAAGCCCTTCACAGGGAGCGGAAACTGAAAAAGAAACTGTGTGTCTTGCAGGAGCTTCTAAACATGCTCATACACACATCAGAGACGTCCTGGAAGGTGCTGACCGCACTTGTTACTGCTGATCTATAAGAGAAGCCCACACAATTGTTTTTCTATCCCTATGTGGGAAGCAGGGGGTTTACTCCCTGAGATACAGTACTTGCATCTGATATTTATGCCGGTATCTGAAATCTATTTAAAGGTTAAGCATCCCGTGGGCCAATAGGAAGCCATAAGGGATGACGTCACGGCTTCCTATTGGCCTGTGGGACCTTTTAAATAGACATTTTCCATGTTAAGCCAGGGCCTCCTACTGGCATTACATTCTGATATAAGTATCTCAGGAAGCAGGGGGTCTTCGGCGCTAAAATGAGCGTGGTTCAGCTCCGGAGACCCCCACTTCAAACCTAGTAATAATAATTCTAATAACCCAAGAGGTAATGCTACTTTAAAGGATCAATTTCATCTACCCAATTTTTTGCCCCCCTTTAAAACACATTTTGAGAGATGAGTCCCAGAATTATATATTTTTTTTTTTGGCAGCAATGGGCCAAAGCAGCAGCCCCCGCTGGCGCCTTTTTATATTTTATTATTTTTCACATGAGAGACCTCTTGTCGCCCTTTCCGGCGCCTTTTAAGTTTAATCTGATGTTCCATTGAAGAGTTATAAGCGTTGGAAATATTAAGTGCCCGGTAGGTTAAAACGGAGCTCTCCCCAGAGCCCAATGCAGTCTAATGGTTACCATGGTAACCCTAGAAGCCTGAGATTATGAAAATCATGTATCATATTCGGGGACAGTACAGGGAGCTTTCAAAACAACTATTCATCCCACGGGCAGTACAAAGGACTCGGGGCCATCCCTTAAGGTTGGAGGAAAGGAAATTTCACCAGCAACAAAGGAAAGGGTTCTTTACAGTAAGGGCAGTTAAAATGTGTAATTCATTACCCATGGAGACTGTGATGGCAGATACAATAGATTTGTTCAAAAAAAGGTTGGACATCTTTTTAGATGGGAAAGGTATACAGGGATATACCAAATAAGTATACATGGGAAGGATGTTAATCCAGGGATTAATCCGATTGCCAATTCTTGGAGTCAGGAAGGAATTAATTTTTCCCCTTAATGGGTTTTTGTTTGCCTTCCTCTGGATCAATAAGTAAGTATAGATATAGGATAAAGTATCTGTTGTCTAAATTTAGCATAAGTTGAACTTGATGGACCTACGTCTTTTTTCAACCTCAACTACTTTGTAACTATGTAACTATGTTAACACCAGAAAAACATTAACAAAAAAGAGCAGGACATGCTCAATATACTAACATTATACGAGTTAATTGCAGTGCCGGATTACACACTAGGCACAGGTGGGCCGGTGCTGTGGCTCCCCATGCAGCAGCCTGGCGGTCACTATCTACCATACTCTCCCTCCTCTTGTCGGTGTCGGAATCCAACATCCGCCCAACCAGAGGAGGGAGCTGCGGAGTCCCCAGACCCCACGCAAGGTGTGTGTGTGAGAGCGGCCCTCCTCCTGCAGCATTGCGCTGTCATGGCGACCCGATGTCATATGATGCTGCGACAAAACATGGTGATGCGCTGTCATGGCAACATAACGTTACGTGATGTCACAACGTCATGACGCCATCGAAGAAGGGCCGCCTTGAGGAAAGGTAAATCTTGGTGCCTAGGGGCCCGAGAGGGTCTTAATCCGCCACTGGTTAAATGTACTGTCTATAGGTTTCTGGGGGTATGGGGGATCGAGGCTTTAAAATATGTGGTGTTAAAAGTTTTTGCAATTTTTTGCTTTAAAACACCTAATCCTAATAAAATATGGAGATCAGGTAAATGAGTCCTCTTCCTACAGCATAAAAACGCCTATATAAAGATAAACATTTTTTTTAAATGCACCTTTTAACAGATGCAAATTCTATAGGGGGAAAAAAGTCAGTTTGAGCAGAAATGTTTAAACGCGGCTGTGGTCTGACGCTTCCTCTGCAAAAGTTTTTGAAAAATACAACAGGGGGAAAAAAGCAGCTTAAAGCTGAACCAGGCAGGAAACTCATTTGCAAGCCTAAGGTTTGCTTCAGTGGCGATACCGTAGCAGAGCAGGTGGGTGCCGTGTATAAAACTCATTTCTCTACAATACTTCGCTGGAGCCTTCCCAAGCAGGGAAGCTGCCACTTCCCAAATTATGTCTTTATGTGCAATGCGTCGCAAGCGCCGCCAGCACTAATGGGGTTAACATTAGAAGCGCCCGCGCACTTTTAAAATTCTGCTAAAGCAACTCTCTTTTTCCGTATGTGTCATTACACAAGAACCGACCCCAAATGTGCATTTTTGCACTAAAACCATCATATGCAAAGCCTAGCTATGCTGCTTTTTATTCAGCAGCATCCTGTGTGTCACCACAATGTGTCACGGTAGATTTTGAGATGTCATTTTTTTTTTTAGTACGGTCTAATTTTTTGTATCTATTCTGTTATTGTTATATTTAATGCGCTGTATAAAATAGAGGACATCTTTGTAAATATATATATTTCCAGTTTTGTCATTAGCACTGTGTTTTTGTATAGTTATATGTCATTTTTAGACTGCGCTATTCTCATATTCCTTTTGATGTATTCTAATGCATATCCTGCAGGCGCAACTGGATGAAGACAAGTTGAAATGTAAGGTGGCGGTGCTAGAAAACAAGCTGTTTCTATACTCGCAGGTACATTTATTAATTTCTTTTTTACAGAATTTAAACTAGGGGGTTTGCGTTATATTTAGCTCCAGTTTAGTTGCCGGTGTTTCTTCCTGGATTTTTTTAAAGATGGCGCCCGCAGTCATCCAATAGGAAGCCGCCATGTCATCCCTCTGACATTGTCGCAGGCTTTTTAAAAAGAAAACGAATATTGAGCAGCGTGGACTGCGACGTTAAATTCCTTTATGATTATGATTATATATTTTTTTTTTTGGCAGCAATGGGCCAAAATGTGCCTTAATGCTGGAATAAGCATACAGGTTTATACCACATCACTCGTAAATAGGCATACAAAAAAACAATAAGGATTCTACACACTGGGGCGATTTATCACGGACTCTCTGCTGTAACACCAGCAAAATCAAACACAATCCAATTTAAATATAATGTGATTGTTTTTTTTAAAATAAATCTGGTGCCGTTTTTTTGCACCGTGGTTTGATATTTTAGCATCACTAAGATAACGGCACATTTTGTGAAATTTGGCAATTTTTGGAAGGGTCTTGGTCAATTTTACTTAAAAAAAAAAAAACCCCATGAAATTAGCTTTTTTTTATACAGTCCACGTTTCTAAAATGTTTGTATGAACTTTTCTCCCCGAACTAGGATAATTTGACACAACTTTAGAGATCACTTTTCTCTATGTTGAGTTGCTGCCGAAGTGAGTGCAAAAAAAAAATGTTTTTCTCTTTTAAAAGAACTATCCAAAGACCAGTGTGAAAAAGATCTTGCTGGAGATGGAGGAGCAGAAGCAGAGATATGAAGAGAAGGCCAAAGAATCTCTCCACAAACTAACAGAGGACAAATTAGCAGCAGAACGACATCTCCAGAACACTCAGGTTTGTAATACGGGCGGATAGAGGAGCGGCACATGTTTCAGTCTTAGTCTGTGGCTACCTTAAACGTGGAACATTTTACTTTAAGGTAGAATCAACTTTGAGCTAATCAAGTCGAATTCTAATGACTGTTGTAAATGTTTTCCCATGAAAGCTGCAGACTTCTTAGCAATTATTGTAGCGGCTCTCGCACCCAAGTTAGAGCAGTGAGTGCAATGAAAAGCTTCATTTGATTCTATCTGCCATGTTGTTCTTTACCCGGGGTGCTGGGATTTTAACAAGAGACTTTCTCCCAATTAGAAAACTCCAAGAAAGTTTGGGGTACACTCCATTACAATAAGTGCGCTGCATCACTCCCTCATTGCTCCATATAACCACTCCCGAAAATACTGGCGACGAAGCAGTGCAAATTCTCTTGAAATGTTGCAGCTTATAGTGATGGCGACGTGACGTCAGGCTGCGGTCACTGAAAAAATCAAATTGAGATGACTTCCAGTAATCGCGACCAAGCCGTCGCTCTGCGCTTACTATAAGCGCACGCAACGGCGGCAATGCATTTGTTTTGACACTACATCGCTGTCGCCATCACTATAAGCGCAGCCTAAGAGTCGCATGTAGAAAAAGGAGCCCTTTGCTGCAATTTCATAACAAAAACCATTTTTTTTGTGTTTACACAATTAGTTTTGCAATAATTGGATCATTTTAGGACAATTGCTAAAAACGGTCACGAAGGCGTTACACTACTGAGTTCTTTCACTTTACAACATCATTGTACTGTATGCTGCTAAGCGACTTGAAACCCTTCAGTGCTGGCGGAGCCAGGAATTCATTGCGTTGCAGGCCCCCTTGGCACTGACAGGGTTAAATGGAGGGGTGAACTGGGGCAGATTGTCACACTTGTGTGCATAGTATTTCTGCACAAACAAGGTAGTAACGGGTCCGTCAGTATTTGAAGTCGGTAAGTGCAGGTGGTTTGAAGTTGGTAGTTATAATGGGTAGCGATATAATGGATCTGGAGACCTTACGTCTCGTGTTTCTGCGTTCGTCCCCTCTTGCAGAGGACGTTGTCGGTCTCGGCGGACGAGTGTGACCTGTGGAAGGAAGAATACGAGAGGTTGAAAGGGGATTGGAGTGAGCTGACCAGCAAACACTGCGAGCTGAAGAATGAGCTGCACGTTCTGCAGAGCAAACTCCAGGTGCTGACCCGAGGCTTAATCCCAGGAATATATACACAGGAGACCCAAAGGACCCCCCACAGCATTCCTGGGGCCCAGGACTGACGTTTTGACCTGGGCTCCAGCTTGTTGAGGGTGGAGTGGGGGAGAGGGCAAATGCCGCTTGAGCTAAGCGTGATGGGGGGCCATTTGCTGAACTGGCGGGGGCCTTTCTGTGGATGGTTGACCGGCAGAAATCATGTCCCACTTCTGGGTTCGGCTGACCGGTTCCCCCCCTCGCTGCCAGGCCCAGGACAATTGTCCTGGCTCTCCCACCCTTGGGAACTTGTAACATTGAGCATGGTAACCACATTTTCCACACAACATACCCCTGCGTCACTCAGAACAACAACTTTCTATAGACTTCAGTGGCGGCGCAGACACTGTGCATCACATACCATGTATCTATGTATAATTGTATTTATAATGCGCCAACCGTGTATGCAGCGCTTTACACCATTACAATACAGGGAAATAAAGAACCAACAATGAGGATAAGAGCAGCAAGTACATGACGACATATGGCAAAGGGAGACCTTTCCCAGCTTACAATCTAAGTCTTCAGTGGTGACTTTAATGAGGCTTTCTGTGTGATAGGGTCAGATCAGCGCCATCACAGTTTACTATACATAAGAGCTGCATGCAAAGAGAAAATATCTGTGACTGTATACTGGATATATATATATATATATATGTATATATATATATATATATATATATATCGTCTTCAGCCCCTGTCCATTCACTGCTAGATGAAAGCCTCCCCAATAATCTTCCAGGTACAGTGTTGTCCATATTTGGCAGGTTGAGGCCTTGCTTGCCATGCCGGCCTCATTTGCATGTTGGCAAGTACCTTTCCCACTTTAGCCGGGTATATTGTCCAAGCTTTCATAGTATGTCTGAACCTACCAGTACAAGTGCCACTATACATCTTATTGGACACGCTTTGCCACCTTCCTGCCACATTAAGGCACTGAGATAAGGAGGGAAGGATATATACACAGAGTGTGTGTATATATATATATATATATATATATATATATATATATATATATATATAGTATATGCCATTAATTAAAACTATATAATATGTAGTTATATAATAATAACAAAGGATTGGAGAGGGGGGCGGTGTTTAGCTGCAGATTTATTTTGATAGAAAGCTTATTATCCGTGCTCTATCTTTCCCCTCTGTGATGTTAGTGGGTGGAAGTTCAAGACTCTCAACTCCAGCAGTTCCAACATCGCCTGCAAAGTCTGGAGAGAGAGAGAATTGAACTGCAGGCCTGGAATGACGTCCTGCAGGAGGACAACGGCATCATGAAAGGGCAGCTAAACTCCACGGAAGGTGCGGGACAAAAAGTTACAGCCGTATACTAACCACCCACGGCTCTCCGCCTTTCAACCCTTTCGCTCCCAGTGGGTAATGTGTTGAAGACAAAGGAATACAGCAACAATCTCCCCTTTTATTTTACCTGAGCTGGTGGGTTGCCCTGGAGCTGATCCACGGTCCCTCAACCTCCGAAGTTCTTTGGTTCCTGCGATAGTTTAGGGGGGGAGGGGGGGGTGAGAAAGGGTTGTGCTGGAGCAACCATTTTGTGTCCATTGGGCAAGTATTCTTACTCGATGGCGATATTTCAGGAACCAGGAAGTCCCCAGCGATTGGGGGGCCCTGGATCAGCTCTGGGGAACCCCCTGGCACAGGTAAGGTAAAATATATCATATATGAAGCAGTGCAAACTGCTGCTTAAAAGCATCAATCCTCCCGGGTGTGATAAAATCTATTTATTTGTATATCTGATTTGACATGGGAGACATTACAACTTTAGAATACAAGGAATTAAAATATAATCGGTGCAAAATACAGACGATTGAGAAAAGAATCTCTGCCCACAGAGCTCACAATCTGATGGTCTCCCCGTTATTTTTAGTTAGACTGAGGAATGCAGAGGAGCAGAAGCTTGTGATGGAGATAAAGCAGAGTCATCTACAAAGTACGTTTTCAATGATCTTAATCACCGGTGGCTTTAAAAAGTAGCAGTCCTGCATCTGACTTCAAGAGATTCAACATTTATGTAAAGCCATATTTTGCTATTTGGGAAATCAAAATGGTCGCCAAATGAGTTTTGGTCTTGCGAGCCAATAAGAAGCCACAATGTCCTATTGGACGACACAGGCTGCCATCTTTGAAGTATTGTGATCATATTTTAGAAAATGTTTACAATATTTGTTGCTTAGAAGGAAAGAGACTTTGTTTTTAAAAAATCAGTTAGCTAGCAAGTGGATCCGTAAGTTTGTCAATTTGTCAATATAAAACAATAATCGCATTCTGAGGTCCTAAATAAAATATTATTGGTACATTGGGGTTGTAAAAAAATTAAATATCATTATGGATTTTCTATACATTTGGGGCTACTCCAGGCTGTAAGCTCTCACGAGCAGAGCCCTTGTTACCTCTTTGTATCTGTTTGTTTGTCCTCACTTGTATGTAATGGTTTATGCAATATACATAACTCTGTACCCCCATTGTACCACGCTGCTGAATATGTTGGCTCTTCACGATTAAACGATAATAATATTTTCTTCAGGCGTTGGAACACCTCTTGCAACCCATTCAAGTCACTGGGCTGTAACCGGTCTTCCAGTACTGGAAGGGGCTTAGTGCAGGGGTTCTCAACTCCAGTCCTCAAGACCACCCCAACAGGTGAGGTTTTCAGGATATCCCTGCTTCAGCACAGGTGGCTCAATCAGAGGCTCAGTCTTTGACTGAGCCACCTGTGCTGAAACAGGGACATCCTGAAAACCTGACCTGTTGGGAGGTCTTGAGGACATGGAGTTGAGAACCCCTGGCTTGTTGAATATAGGCCATATATAAATAAGGAAGTAGTTGCCCTCTTCAGAACATTTATTCAATATATAGAATTCTAGCACAGTGCTTTTGGGGTAAAAAAAGTGAACCCTTCTTCAGTTACACCTTTTATTATTTGTGCATATTGGGCCTTGGTGCCATTTCTGGCTGCCCAGGTAGTTCAATCCTGGTTGCTTTTACAGATGAGCTTTTAGCCTTGAAGCAGAGAAGCCCCCCCAGCCTTGTACCGGACCCCGGTACTTTACTATCGGACCACATGGGAGATGACGATGCAAAGCTGCAGAGTGACCGATTACAGCTGGTCGTGGGAAAATTATCAGCGAGAGAGAAAGAGGTTCATGTATTTATCATACTAAACTGAATCCTTCACTACCAAGAGGGGCCTGTGACACATGGCACAGCTCTGTTATATTCCACCTATCCCTCCTTTTCACGTGTGTGTGTATAGATAGATAGATGCAGGGACATGTGCGGGACCTGGGCTCTTCTCTGGCGTTATATCCCCCTGCATAGTCCAGTCATCATGGCTCCACGACGTCCAATGGCGTCGCATTGCCATGACAACGTGGCATTGCGAGGCCGTGATGTCCTGTTGTCATGGCAATGCAACGCCGTGGAGCCATGATGATGGGTCCATACAGGACGAGATGCCGCTGGAGTAGGCAAGTTACAGAGGCCCCGCGCTCCCCCTGGCAATCCGTTTCAGTGTCGTGGGGGGAGAGCATAGAGCCTCTGTAACCGCTTGGCTTAGTACAGTGGCACCGCGATCACGCCAGCCCTGTGTGTGTATATATTATAATATCTTAATATATAAAATCGAAAGGTTGGTGCTAGCTGCGGTGAATCTGATTGGTCCTCAGCCTCTGGCCAATCAGATTGGTGGGTCTGACGTCACCCAACTGCCACTCTCTTCCCCCTCGGCCAAACACACACACACACACACACTCTCTCTCTGTCCTCTCCCCCCCATCACACTCACCTCCCTCCCCGGCGCTCAGTCACCTCCCTCCCCGGCGCTCACTTCCCTCCCCGGCGCTCACTTCCCTCCCTCCCCGGCGGGGGGGACAGGCAGTGGGCAGGCAGCCTGCAGCTGCCTCGCGGCGCCGAGTGCCTAAGATGGCGGCGTCCGGAAGGAGAGGTGACATATCTGTGTGTGTGTGTGTGGGACACTGTGTGTGTGTATGTGTGTGGGACACTGTGTGTGTGTGTGAGACACTGTGTGTGTGTCACTGTGTGTGTGTGGGGGGTGTGTGTGTGTGGTGTGTTGTGTTGTGGGTGTGTGTGGTGGTGTGTGTGTGTGTGTGGTGGGTGGTGTGTGTGTGTGTGGTGTGGTGATTGGTGTGTGTGTGTGTGTGACAACAGGCTGTGTGTGGTCAGACACGTAGGGGTGGGGGACAGAGATGCTGCGGTGGCGGGGGGGGGGAGGGGGGAGGAGCGGAGAGAGAGGGGGGAGGGAGGAAAAACATATAGGGGGAGGTGGGAGGAGAGGGACCCGGAAATTTTGAAGCAATCCCCTACTCGTTCACTGTCCCCAAACATTCGGTCCACCCAACCTCCTGTCCACTGTCCCCCATCCCCTGCAGAGAACTTGTCCCCCCCTCCTGTCTACTGTCCCCCCTCCTTGTCACTGTCCCCCTTCCTCCTATCATTTCCCTGCCCCCCCTTGCCTGTGCCATGTCCCCCCCCCCCCTCCGGTCCACTGAACACCCCCCCCCTCCTGTCGCACTTGCCCCCCCCCCGTCCTGACCACCTCCCCCCCCCCTCGTCCATGGGGGGTCCCCCCCCCCTCATAGCGGGAAATTTAACTCACGGGCAACGCCGGGTCTCTTAGCTAGTATAATATATATGTGTGTGTGTGTGTGTATATATTATAATATATAATATATATGTGTGTGTGTGTTAATCAGGGCACTATCACACAGAAACACCCATTGAAGCCAAAGGGAGTTTGTGTGTGATAGTGCCCCGATACGCATTTGAAAGAGTAACCACCCACAGGCTGCGATTCATGAAGTCAATGACAGTTAGCGCTGGATAACACACCCATACAGGTACATATACACACACTTATTTTTATAAATAAGGGTCAAAAAAGTAGGTACACCAAGTGGTACAATAAATGTGTGTTTACTAGCTCTTGAAAAAGACTATTGGGAAGCCGAAACGTTGCGCTGGTAAAGACATTTGGTGTGCCTTCTTTTTTGACCCTTCTGTATAGTACCCGCTCCAACCTTTGGGATTATTACTGTTGTGCTCTGACTCCTTTACTATATTATGTATGTATATCTTTATTTATATAGCGCTTCACAGCAGTAATTAACGTTACATAATAATATAAATAACAAATAATACAAATAACACATAATGGGAATAAGCACTTCAGCCATAAAAGTGACATTTAGGAAAAGGAGTCCTTGATAGAAATATTAAACACGTAAACAAAATAAGTTATGGTGATGACATACAAATGAACACACACTATATTATATATATGTGTGTGTGTAATAGTGTGTGTTCATTGGTTGTATCACCCATAACTAAATATTTTGTTTACGTGTTATATAGGGTATATATATAATCTATAATAATTATCTATAATATAATTACTTATCTATATATATATATATATATATACTAGATCTATATATACATACACACAGACACACAGACACACACACTATATTAATGCTCCATATGTCATGTTCTCAGTGTGAAGAGCTGCAGTCTGAGGTGGAAATGCTGAGCGAAGAATACCTTTCATGCCAGAGAAAACTGCGGCAGTGCAGAGAGGAGCTGAAGGGAAATCACAGACCAAAGCGTAACGCTTCGGGTCTGCTAAGGGTTAAACATAAATCCCCACAAGACAAACATCCGCCTCTTCGCTGACTGAGGTGCCGTTCCTTTTGCAATGCGTCGCTGGCAGCGCAGGGGTTAAACTTATTGCAGCTGTTATCACGTACTGTTGCAAATCCAGTGTAATACTCATTATCGATGTCGTTTCCATCTCTTCGCAGAGCCGCTGCTCTTGCTGGGCGCCTCTATTCGTGCTGATATTCGCCGTAGTCACGTTTTTTGTCTTAGTCAACCTGGAATATTCCCTTCGCTGAAACCATCAACTACCTCGACGTTTGTGCACTGACTGATTTAACCATTGGAGCAAGAATGTTTTCCAGCTCACCGTTTGCTGATGAGTCAAGTTTTTTATCATCAAAACGTCATTTAAATTGATCTTTTTTTTTTTTTTTTTACTTTTTAAAAAAATAAACATGTTTTCTTATTCCATCGTTTTGCTTTCTGGGGTATAAATTAGAATTGCTAGCAGAAAAGGGAGTCATTTAGTAATTTAGGCGTACAGTCTTCTTACTTGTATTAAAGCAGCAATCCATGTTTTTGGGGGGAGGGGGTTTACCTTGGATTGAAGCAGGTGGTCTCCGGAGCTGAACCCCATTCATTTCAGCTCCGGGGACCCCTCCTTCTGGAAATACTTATCTCCATAGGGGGTACCAGTAGCCGCTCTGCTACCAGGGTTCGTGTAACGGTGAAGTTTCAAAGCTCCCGCACCCTGCGAGCCAATAGGAAGCCATGATGTCATCAGGTTTGGCTTCCTATAGGCCTTTAAACATTCAATCCCTGGTAGTCGAGCAGAGAGGATCCTACTACGTTGGTACCTTCAGGAGTCCCCGGGGGGGGGGGGGTTCACTCCAGGGAACCGCTCTATTTTCAACTCGCTCGTTCCCGAGATACCGGTAAAGATACGGATATCACTTCTCCGTTTTTAAATCCCCATGTAGCTTCCTATTGGCCTGTGTCTCGGATTTATACCGCCATTTTCCCCTTGATGGGACTGAACACCAGTATCTTTAGGGGGAGGTATCTCTGGAGATGGGCAAAACCTCAAATCCGTTTCCGCGTTAAAAGCCTTAATATATAATATATATATACACGCTTTAATATTTGTATTTATGGACAGTCGGCGTGGATGTAGTAGTCAGATAAACAAAAGTACAGGTTTACGTATAAGCATGTGTGGGTCTGTGTACTGTGCATCTCTTGTGTATTATTATATGTATGCGTGTCTAAGCTAAGAGTGCCTGTCAGTGTATTAATGTGTGTACAGTGTCTGCATGTTTCTCAGTGTGCCAGTGTCCAAATCAGTCTGCTCATCACTGCCTGTCGTGCATCGTGGTGTGCATCACGTGTGCCGTTCTAGTGTATCCACTGCCTAGTGTCCTTCTGTGTATCACTGCCTGTGTGCACATCATGTGCCTGTCCTGTGTACACTGCCTGTTTGTCATGTCTGTGTATCACTGCCTGTGTTGCCGTCCTGTGTATCACTGCCTGTGTGCAGCATCATGTGTCCTGTCCTGTGTATCACTGCCTGCGTGCACACTCTCAGTGTGCTGTCTGTATCACTGCGCTGTGTGCACATCATTGCCTGTCCTGTGTATCACCTGACGTGTGCCTGTCTGTGTATCACTGCCTGTGTGCACATCAGTGTGCCTGTCTTGTGTATCACTGCTCTGTGTGCGATCAGTTGACCTGTCTGTATACAATTCCTGTGTGCGCATCACAGTGTGTGCCTGTCTGTGTATCACTGCCTGTGTGCGCATCAGTGTGCCTGTCTGTGTATCACTGCCTGTGTGCACATCAGTGTGCCTGTCTGTGTATCACTGCCTGTGTGCGCATCAGTGTGCCTGTCTGTGTATCACTGCCTGTGTGCGCATCAGTGAATTTGTGCAGGGGTTATTGAGCATCAGCTGCTGACATCAAGGATCAGTAGCTATAAATGCCAGAGGGAACCATTAACCTCTTTGCTTTACCACTTTGGGTGCCCGATGGCATAGCTACCACGTCATGAGGTCTACGTAGCTACGTCTCATTAAGTTCATTTTCCAGGGGAGAGTGCATGCTGTAAACACGATGTGGCCGAAATCTGTGATGCCCCAATAGCGACGTGCCCGGGGGCTGTGGCTCCTCCGGCACTGAAAATTTTACCTTGCCTGGCTGCAAAGGGGTTAAAATCTGTGCTTACCAAAAACACGTGCTGGCTGTTACACTGCGCAGAACAGGATACAGGGAAAAGTGCTTTAGGACAGGCGTGCTCAAAAGCCCAACCCCCCCCCCCCCCCCTAAAAAAAAACCAGGTTGTTTTCACGATATCCCTGCTTCAGCACAGGTGGTTCAATCAGAGGCCATCTTCGACTGAGCCACCTGTGCTGAAGCTGGGATATCCTAAAAACCTGACCTGTTGGAGGGCTTGAGGACTGGAGTTGAGCACCCCTGGTATAGGACAGTGGGGCTCAACTGCTGCTTTAAGTAATGTGAATACTTAAGAAGTAGATTGATACATGGAGATGTGGATTTCTTGGAGGAGTTACTTTACACATAACGCGAATACCTCTGTGTAATATGTCTGGACTCAATTCGCTTGCCGTTAAGTTCTTCAGTCCACTCTTATAATCCAGGCGACGTTGCGTCAAAACAAATGTATAATGTAGTAGGAGTGACGCGATCACTGGAAGTCACATCAATTTGATTTTTTTCCGTGACTGCAGCGTCGCCGGGACTACAAGCGCAGCCTTACTCATAAGAAACTTGCAGCACTGTTTTGTTTTTAAGACAAGTCAGGTTAAGGATATCCCAGCTTCAGCACAGGTAGCTCGGTCGAAGATCGAGGCCTTGAGGTCTGGAGCTGAGCCTCATTGTCCCAGGATGTCACTGCCCATGAAGTGGGTGTACCCAGCACGAATCGCAGGGTCACCTCCTTTTGACTTTGAGCATGTCAATGAATCACCTTGTATCTCAGGCACCAACATTAGATTGTAAACTCTTCAGGGCCGGAACTCAGTGAGCAGAAAATGTTCAAGGATCAGTCCCATGTCAGAGTATAGTAAATTATAACTGTATATAGGGGACTGTACCTTTCATATAAAAGCCAGGCAACACTTAACGAGAAAAAAAAAGCAAATATTTGAGAACACATTTATTGGTTAATGTTTAAATCTGATAACATAGAATGTAGCTTCACAGCGCAACAACTGTTAGTGTTACAGTATTGGTGATAATCTGAAGGTCAGTAAAGTTACTTTGTCCATTAAATATCTGCTTTAGTCTTTCAATCCAATCCTCCACATGCACCTGCATGGAGGGGTACACAGACTCTGGAACAGTGAAGGAGTAAAGTTGCACTCTGTGCAGGTTTATCCTGGAACAAGAGGCTTGGACAGAGAAGCGTCGCAGCGGGATCAGAGACAAGCAGTTCTCAAACCCTCTTGTGGTGTCGAACCAGTAAGCAGCAGGGAAACCCAGAAGAAAACCAAACACGGTGCAGAGGTTCCACACAGGAGAATGGATGTCGCCTACAGATACCATGGCAGGCTTCTCGCCTTGATAAGGTTGAAGATGATCCAATAACTCCAGCAGCGGAGAGCGCATCTGGGGCACCTGAATTTGGCTGCACATCACAGGGTGCTCGAGGGAGGCAGAAACATCTATTAGATGTAAATCCTCACTGCCCAGTAGTGTGTCCAAACAGGAGATGGCCCTTGGTACATTGATGATGAGGATATTCCCAGCGATATTTAGCACAAGCAGATGCCCCTGGATCAAACCCATGTGCTGAAGTTCCTTGAGGTAGCTCTGGATTTGTTCCACACCTGCTGCGCTGTAGTCATATAGAAAACTTGGCTTCAGACCAGAGTCTACGGCCAGAATTTCAGCGGCAAGGTTCAAGGAAGCAGACGCAGAGAGCGACCTCCTCCTTCCCTCTCTGAGGTGACGTGTAGCGGCTGAGCGGAGTTCCCCGTGGAGTGACACTGCCATGGTAGACACACGTTCTTGGAACTTGCAACTCACAGCAAAAGGTGCAGTCAAAGGCACATTCCGGAATTACGCTGTAGCAACAACACCTCGCTGTGTTAAAATTCTCCAAGGTGCAACCCAACCACACTTTTCACACTCGTCTATAAAAGGGAACCAGTAGCAGACACTGAAAGGGTTAAATTAGCCACCTCAACCAGATTAAAGGAACTGGTTCAGATAAAGCCATTTTCCACAGTGGGACGGAAAATGTAAAAAACTTTTACTGGCCGGAGGCGAGCCATTTAATATAGCGAATGGATCAGCTAGGGTTAATGAAACTTTCATCCCGCTGTAGGAGATAATCACGTGAGTGGCAAGTACAGTGATCCTAAAGATGAACTCACTAATGCACTGACTCATGGACACAGCATTAAAAAAAAAAAAAACAGGCCCGTCTAATCTATATACCCAAAGCAGGGCTCTTCAACTAGTAGGGGTCCATCTAGGGACCAGATCTGAATGTTTTTTTTTAGAAGGGCCGTATTATAACATAATTTCGGATACATTAAAAGACAATAAAAATTATACAAGAATTTGTAAGCCTTTATAACCAATACGATAAAAATTACCTTAGAAGTGAATTTTAGTGTGAATGTGGCACTTGGCTGACTAAGCAACTAAAATTAAAATTAGCATAGACACTCCAAAGCTCTTTGTAGAAAAGATTTGCCACCCAGTTGAAGAGCCCCAATTTTAGATAATCACTCACTGGAAGGCTGTATAACTAATATGTCCGAGTCTCGTTCATTAAATCTGACCCTTGCACTGGAAAAAAAAAACAACAACAACATTTTCACCCATCAAGGATGAGTCCCAATCGTTGGAGACATTAGCGAGTATAAGTCTCACTCACTGGAAGGCAGTCTTAGTTATACTAGCATCTCACTCATTGGAAGGTAGTCTAATATTTGCAATAACTCCCACTCACTGTAAGGCAGTCTTACTTATATTATTTGCAGTGAGACTCACTCTTGTTTGCCATCACTGGTCAAACAGATTAAAATATCCTTATTTCAGCTCTAGGCCCCACCACCCACCCATCGCCTTTCATATCTTTCCTGCGCCCCCTCATTTATACAAGCAGCCATATCAAGCGCTCCCTCACCCTGTGCACACTGAGGCAGGCGTCCTAAAAAGACACTGCAACCACATGCTGCAGCTTCCTCTTCCTGCTTCCTGGTCACATGACCGCACAGAGTTTATACAGCCACACCCACCGTTAAAGGGACAGTGTGACCTGTACAGATTATTAACCTCTTCAGTGCCAGGGGTGGGAAAAATATGTATT
Organism: Ascaphus truei; assembly: GCA_036426205.1. NCBI lineage: Eukaryota > Metazoa > Chordata > Amphibia > Anura > Ascaphidae > Ascaphus > Ascaphus truei. Next base: position 29,663,135 of record CM071575.1, on the reverse strand, counting down.
TATTAAGCATTTTACCAGGGAATATACAGAGATGAATTCCATGCTCACAAAGTTGCTGGGATTGTGATACACTGACTAGGTTCAGCTGACTAGGTTCAGCGTTGGTCTCTTTCAACAACATCCATATTACAACTAAATTTATTTTGATTTATTACCCCAGTTTGAATGAAAAATGAATGAATGTGTCGCTGAGCACTTTTTGTCTTTTAAAAACTCTGAAAAGTTAAACAAAAAACAAAAACAAAAAAGTTACAATAGATTACATGATTAGTTGAGTGCGCAAACTAGGGGGCGCTACAGTTACAGAGGTTCCACGCACTTCACCAAGGCCTCTGTAACCCACTTACATTGGCTTAGAGCTACGTATCACCATGGACATACCTCCTGAAGAAGCGTCATATGACGCAAAACGCGTGGGAGGTGACTTCATCACGCAGCGGAGAGCAGACGTGAGGACGAGTGCTCAGCCAGCTGCGGTCATTCCCTTACCTTGCAGGGGGTGTGGTCTCTATCCAAACAAAGTAAGCTGTGCTAACATCCAGCATTATCCCAGGACTGTTTTTTTTTTCATCATTAGATCCGTGGGTTTTGGATATAGGGAACCCCCCACTAGTGCTTTGTTATTGTGTATTTTTGCGTCCATGTGGATCCTAATTTTTATTATGTGATTTTTTATTTAGTCAATTATAAAGGTTTTTATGACATTTTTGACTGACTGTGTGTTATCCCTTTTTTGCGCTTTCTTTTCACATACAGGTTTTCGGGATAGCCCAGCTTCAGCACAGGTGGCTCAATCACTGATTGAGCTACCTGTGCTGAAACAGGGATATCCTGAAAACCTGACCTGTTGGGGAGGTCTTGAGAACTGGAGTTACTGGAGAACCCCTGTGATAGCGCATTGCCTTGAATAGGGCTGCCCACGCCTTAGTACCGGATGGATGCTATCATGGGCGTCCGCAGGAGGGGACAAGGGGGGGCGCTTGCCCCCCCTGGATCACTTGCAGCCCCGAGATCCCGCAGGGGAAGCAGGGTGTCCGGCCTGCTGCCTGTGGGCCTGCTCCCCCTCCCAACGTGGGACGGAGGGTGGGGACCCAACCCAGCCAACCCAGCATCCACCGCGCGCGTGCGCCAACCCAGGTTCCCCCGCATGTGCCTCCTGTCCCAGGCAGCAGCCGCAGGGGATGCTGGAGCCGCCTGCCAGTCTGACGTGTCCCCCCCCAGCCCACCTCCGCGCCAACCCAGCAGCTGCTGCGGGAGATGCTGCAGCCGCCCGCAAATCTCGCCCCCCCCCAAGCCACCCACCTCCAGGCGCCAACCCAGCAGCATCCGCGAGGGATGCAGCTGCCCACCGCCAGTCTCGTGCCCGCCTCCATGCGCCAACCCAGCAGCAGCCGCGGGGGATGCTGCAGCCACCCGCTAGTCTCACGCCCCCCCTCCCTCCCAGCACTCGGGAATGAGGTGGCTCTCATTGGTAGCACTACCAATGAGTTAAAATTATGCCCCCCCCAAAAAAAAATTCTGCGGACGCCCATGGATGCTATCCAACTTTATATATTCCAATGTTTCTTAACTAGGGTGCTGGTATACCCTGGTGTGCAGTGACCCTCTGCCAAGAGTGGCGCGACCCTGGGCGTAAAACTCAGCTGGCTGCACAGTGTGGTAGGGTAGCCAGGTGTCCAGTATTGAACTACTGTCCTGTATTTGGACACACCGTCCAGTAAAAAAAATTGAGGACATGCATGTGTCCGGTATTACCTCTCTGGACATAGTGACCTCACCGGCTTGGGGGGCCACGGGATTTCCCCGAGCAGGGAGAGACCAAGGCTGTTGCTAGGGGGGTGGGCAGCTTCCTCCATCCTGATTGGTTGCATTACCCAGCAGCAACCTTTCAGGAGGTGGTGCCAGGAGCCTGGGGGTGGGGCCAAGGAGAGGAGGAAACAGCATGGAGTGAAGAGAGGCGAGTGTGTGTGTCTGTCGAGTACATCTCACCTTTCACCAGCGGACACACAAGCATGATGTGCGAAGGTGAATGTGAAGTGTGTAAGAAGGAGGGCGAGTGTGTGCTTGTGAAAAAGAGGGCAAGTGTGTAAGTAAGGAGGGGGCGAGTGAGGTGAAGAGCAGCTGCTTCCTGAGATTTAAGAAATCCATGAGGGAAAACCCTGCAATAAAAGGTCGAGAACCAATGCTTTATAGAATAAGGCCCTGTGTGGGACCCGCAGCATAACTATACTATACACCTACAACTTCTACCCAACATCTTTCTATAGCATAGATTTCCAAAAACATTACAAAGTAACATTTAAAAAGCTTTTAAATTTAAAACAAATCTAGCAAAAAAACTTACGGTTTCTTAAAAAAAAAAGATTTAAAAAAAACAAACAAAAAAAAAACAGGGAGTAGTAGTAGCGGCTCAGTGAGTTTGAAGCATCGGAGCCTGGTTCAAATTCCAGTGTCGGCTCCCTGTGACAAGTCACTTTATCTCCCTGTGCCTCAGGCACCAAAATCATAGATTGTAAAATCATCTGGGCAAAGACTGTCCGTAAAAATCCTATGTGCCGTGTATCGCTCGCTATATTGTAACTGAAGCGCTTTGAGTCCCATTGGGAGAAAAGCACTGTGTGAAATTGAACATTGGATACCACACAAAGTTCAAGGGCAAACAAATTTAAAAGAATTAAAAAAAAAAAAATAATCATCGGATGCGTCTAATCCCAAGCTCTAAACATGCCGGATGCAGATAGCCAGAAATATATACAGGCATACCCCGCATTAACGTACGCAATGGGACCGGAGCATGTATGTAAAGCGAAAATGTACTTAAAGTGAAGCACTACCTTTTCCCCACTTATCGATGCCTGTACTGTACTGTAATCGTCATATATGTGCATAACTGATGTAAATAACGCATGTGTAACAGGCTCTATAGTCTCCCTGCTTGCGCACAGCTTCGGTGCCGGTGGGGAGCCGGTATTGCTGTTCAGGACGTGCTGACAGGCGCATGCGTGAGCTGCCATTTGCCTATTGAGCGATTCGTACTTACTCGCGAGTGTACTTAAAGTGAGTGTACTTAAAGCGGGGTATGCCTGTAGTCATTTGATAAAAATTAAATCTCTACAACATTTAAATCATTTGGAGAATTGACTTTTCCAATTATTTTTTTTTATACAAAAACAAAATGAATGGGACATCATTTATATTCTTATTAACATAAGAGCGCAACGGGGTGGCGCGGTAATAAAAAGAAAGGCATTTTTATAGACACAATGTGTTGAAAACAGACAACATTTGATACAGATGCGGGATGAAAGCAGAGCTTTTGCTGTCTGACAGCAGTGGACATGAAAAACTACAAAGCAATTCTTTTATTAGAGCAATTCTCTATTTGATTGGAGAATAAAAAAAAGATGTTTTGATAAAAATTATAAATAAGTAGCAACTAATTCAGAGGGCGCTAAAATTATCCAGGAAACTGGATTTTTGCTGTGCATGCTGGGTATTAAAAAAAAAAAAAAAAAAAACGGCTACCATGAAGCACTTGGTGATAAACTGCTGACGTTTCTGTAATGGAGGCAGCGCAGACTCTTACCAGGGAGTAGTGCATGGGCTGGCCACTCCAGTCCTCAAGGGCCACCAAGTTATCAGATTTTAAGGATATCCCTGCTTCAGCACAGTTGGCTCATTCAGTGACTCAGTCTTCCGCTGAGCCACTTATTGAGCAACCTAGGGCTGAATCAAGGATACCCTTAAAACCTGACCTGTTTGTGGCCCTTGAGGACTGGAGTTGTCCCCCATTGGTCTTTAACACTTAAAACAAAAACAAAAAAGTGCTGCTCACTGCAGCATCAAATAAAGAAGCTTTTTTTTTAACCAAGTGGTCAGATCATTAGCAAGGTAGATTTATACCACTGTGTATTTCAAGGGGGAAAGGGGTATGGGAGGGAGAATGGCTGCTCAAGATGCAGAATTGAATACATCCCCTTACAATGCACGCATCGCCCCATAATTCCTCCTATTGACACTCCCCAAATCTTGTACAGAGCAGAAAGATCCTTACAGCTGCACTCTGCATGCATCGATTTCATGACTTTGCCATTACTTTTAGGGCTTGAAACACATACCCTATTGTGCTCCCCAGGTGCAAAACACACCGAGATCTTCTAAACCCCAAACGCAGGTCGTATCTTTGCCCCAGCGCTCATCTTCTGCTTGGAAATGTGGCTTTCGCTGCTATGAATCCTAGATAGTCATTAGCCAAAAATTGAGTTAAAGTTCTGACGATAGAGCCTGGGTGTCTCCAGCTCACTGGGCTGGCAGTGCCGGGGCGCTGTGCATGTTTTGTGGATGTAGGACAGGCCAGGTGTCCTGACCTTGGTGGTTCTGCAGGAGGCGGTAGAGCTGCTTTAGATGAGCCACAATGTTGTCTTTGATATCGGGGATGGAAATCTGCAGGCGTACGCTACCGCTGTCAAAGGAGCGTGTGAAGTCCCCGGTAAACATCTCGTGGATCATACGGGCAACCACTGGAATTATCTGTGAGCCAGGGGAAAATAAATAAAAAAATTGTAATAATAATAAATATTTTTTTTATTAACACAACACAACAACATAGGGTATAGTACCTAAAAAACAACAGAAGCGCGAATCACATCAATAAAATATAGAAATACTTCACCCAAACCAAGTTTGCATTAGAAGGCTCAACATTGCCGTATTCATGATCACATAAGTTGTATTCAAACATCCATAAATAACCAGTGTTTCAGCCCAATGGGAGACACCTTCCACCACCACTCTGAGGAAGGTCTCACAGAGGGCTGAAACATTGGTTAGTTATGAATGTTTGAAAACAACTTATGTGATCACCAATACTGCAGTGCTGAGTCGTCTTATGGTGGTTGTATCAGTATTTCTTGAAAACAAAAATCTCTGTAGTATTTTCCAATGTAGTGAGTGATCAGTTGCTTTTAGGTCAGGGGCACGTGGCGAGATCGTGGTCACTTTGCCCTGGAGTCGGCGTAACCTATATGGCTGTTTCTTTTAAAGAGAACACCCTGGCCCAGATTCACAAAAGGGTGCCAAGCATTAGCACACCTCAGCTCCCATTGGTATGAATTGAAAGTAAAAGCGTGCTAAATCTTAGCATCCTTTTGTGATCTGGTCCCTGATGTGCCATATTAGACGTATAATCTCCAAGACAATAATGGTATCAATGCGCAATTATATTTAGCTTTTGGTTATTGAGAAAGGACCAAAGTGGGTGGCAGCTCCCCCGTTCCCAGTCCTTCAGTGTCCCACAGCCCAAGTGAACACCCATCTGGCACCTGGACAACGATGAGCTTTCTATCTCTGGGTTTGCCGTCGGGCCACTCCTCTCCGAAGCAAAGGTAGATCTCGAAGGCAGGCTGTTTGCTGATCTGCCCCCTCTGGTGTGAAATAAGCTCTGGAAATAAGGTAGAGAATCAATAGTGATTGGAACAGAGAGAACAGTGCAACTAATTGCCAGACCTTCTAGGAGCAAGAAGTTAACCCAGTCTTTAATGCAATATGAAAAGCAAACCATGGCGTCTGCTACATTACCAACGTTAAAATCAGAGGTCAGGACAATGGCAACGTTTCTGTAGATTGGGCGTTACATGAAGGAGTACTGCAAAGCAGGGACGCAGACAGTTTTCCTGGGGCCCAGGACTACAGTTTCCACTGCCCCCCCCCCCCAATCTGTCGGCAGCCTTGTGAGACCCCCACCCTATCTCTCACACCTCTATGCCCCCACCTCTCCCCACACCCTCACCTCTATCTCCCCTATATCTACCTACACACACCAAATTACCCCCCTCCCCCACACAATACCCCCCTTCTCCCCCCCCCCCACACGCACACCAAATTACCCCCTCTCTACACACACACACACACACACACATTATACCCCATGCACCAAATTACCCCCTCTCTCACACACACACACACCCTCCCTTCTCCCTCACACACACAATAACCCCCTCCCCACACACAAAAACGTTAAAGAAAATTAGAGTATAAGGGAGTCAGAGATGTCTATTGGCTAAACATTTTTTTATTTTGCATGTGAAATCTGTGATTATTTTTTTATCAGTGAGACATAATTGATGTCTGTGGGAGCATTTATGTCAGAAACCAGTGAGATACCTAAAATCAGTGACAGGTCTGGGGATTGCTGCTTTAAGTCCCCTTCTAAGGCTGCGCTTATAGTACTGGCTACGGCGCTGTAGCAAGTACTTGAAGTCCGTCGTGGGCGCAACCATGACGGCGCTATGCAGCGACCAAAATCGCTGTAGTCAAACAATTTTGACTTTGGCCAGCGACGGCAGCGTCACGTGAGAGGTTCAGCCAATGAGGGCTAACTGCTCGTGCGACTTCACGCTCCCTGTCGCCCTCCCGAGGTCTCCTGCACCTAGTGCAACAATCGCTATGGCGACGTTATGCGGTTGCGTCGCTGTTGCAGAGGCCATTACTATAAGCGCAGATTACATTTTAAAACTTCCCTGACAAAGAGGAGGAGGCGGCTCCACACCATATCGAATAGGGACCATTGTCTAATAGAGAACGATGAAGGCAATATCAAAATTAAAATGACTAGTTGTCACAAGAAATTCCAATAGCAGCATTACTTGGGTTTCCCACTTAGCCAGCACTGGTTTTATATGGGGGGTGGGGGGAGAGAAATGTGAAGTTGCTCGAGCTTTCCTGTGCGGTCATCCATGGTCAAATAAGGGGCTTCAGCAAGTCAGCTTTCTCTCCCATCCAGACCATAATTATTACACCTCTCTCCTTACCTGGAGGCCTCCGTTACCACGCCCATCTGCCCACCCAACTTCTGGCGCGGGGGTGGCCTACACAGGATGCCAGCCACAGTAGGGGAGAGAAGCCTGCTACATGGGGGGAGAGCTGGGGCCCGCAGACTGACGCGGATGTTGGTCCGGACAATTATCCCGGCTCCCTCCACCCTGTCGGCGGCCCTGCTGCAAAGTTCTAGTTGTAAAATTGGCCATAGAAGAGTGTGGATTTATTACAGGTTGTGATATCTTTTAATAGACTAACATGAGAGTTCTTCATAGGGATTTTTCAAACCTCCCAGATCTCTTCTTCACATGTACAGACCTTTGGAAACCTCGCACTTGTTCAAGTATATAGACAGTTATAGTACACATGAATTAGAGATGTGAGACCTGTGCAGTTTGGAAAGCTCTGCACACTATAATTTAATTAATTAGGAACTCTCACATTGGCTCCCACAAAAGGTATTGCACCCTACAAACCAAAACAACATTTTAATGACAGAAGAAAAACACTCACCACTCAAGAAGGATTCTAGACAGAAGAGCTTGACTCTCTTCTGCCTCTCAATCAGGTTTGGGATTTCAGAAGAGGGGGCGCAGGGCCCGGACCAGTAGACCTTACACTGGCACAGTCTCACAGCGTAAATGGAGTGTCCGCTGACCTCTAAGATCAGCCCCCTGTCCATGACATCCAGGAGGCGCCCGGTGAACAGCTTCTGCTTCTCGTTGCTGAGCGGCTCCGTGCCGGGGAATCGAACCTGCTCCAGGCTGATGGGACCAAACAACTCCTCCTGGTTGGGCATCGGGCCCAGATCCCCGTAGAAAAGCCGGCATCCCTGAGGGTTACTGACCGTCATGGTCTGACACATCTCTTTCCCACGATACTGAAACTGGATCTCTAAATCGGTCACTGCAAATAAACACCAAATAGGTGTCAATAAAAACATCATCGCCACCTAAGGTTGCCAGGTGGCTTCTCCAAAAATACAGGACACAATGGCGAAAGGTGCGATGTGTCGCGTGCGAGACACACACCTCTCTCCGCTCCATGCTGTTTCCTCCTCTCCTTGGCTCCACTCTCAGGTGCCTGACACCTCCTCCTGATTGTCTGCATTACTCAGCAGCATGGAGAAGGCTTCCCAGCCACATAGCAACAGCCCTGCTCTCTCCCTGCTCGTGAAAATCCCACGGCCCCCCAAGCCAGTCAGGTCACTATGTACAGAGAGGTAATACCAGACACATGCATGTCCAGTATTACCTCTAATTTTTTACTGGACACTGTGTCCAAATACAGGACTATCCGTTTCAATACTGGACACCAGGCAACCCTATCACCAGCTGATCTTCAGGCACTTTGGGCTCAAACCCATTAAAAAAAAAAAAATGTCATACCACTTGCCAACTATCACCATTCCCTGAATGAAGCTGCAGAAGACACTAAACTCAGTGATAGAGAGAGATTGGAGATTACTGGAAAGTGAAAAATACGAACCCCAAACTTAACAGGGTATCTCTTTCTTAATACTAATACTCACGGGTTAATGTATCAAAGCTTTCTTGGATCAAAAGACCACAGCAAAAAAAAAAATCATCCAGTTGAGGATGATAGGACTTTTACTTTAGACATCTTGGCCAGTTTCCTGGCCCCCATAATTGCCCCACTTTTGCGTTGATACATTGACCCCGTGCCTGTTTAGAAAAACATTAAAATGGAAATATAACAAATATGTCGGTGATTACATTACATTTATAGTTGTAGGCATGTATATATTTTTTTTTAATTTAGTGCCAACAAAGTATGCAGCGTGTAACAAATTAAACAGTAGTATACAGGGCATTATATTAGAATAAGTGCAGGAAATATAAAAACACATCGTAGGAAAGAGAATCCCTGTCCCGAAGAGGTTACAAATCTAAGTGGGATGTTAGGAGAATTACAGACAGCAGGGGAAGGAGTAAGTGGGATAGCAGTACCTGGCCTTGATGGTGGTTAAGTGTCTTTATGGGTGTGGCGAGAAGTGATCACGAATCCAGGCTATTGTAATGCTTCATTCAGAAGGTGTGTTTTTTAACTGAAACTGGTTGGCATGGTTGGAAAAATATATATGTACAAATAGGCTTGGAGCTTTTTATAGCAGATTTTGAAAGTAGTGTTGTACCGGCCCCTACATTTTCTGAAAAACGGGTAAGGGGTACCCAGGCAAAATGAATAATTTTACCAGGCCGGGTACCCGGACGGCACTTACCTGCAGGGTAAGGAATACCGGTGCGGAGGGTGAGGAGGACCGCGGCGACATCTGGGAGCAGCAGCAGGCGTCCTGGTGGCGGTGGCAGCAACAGAAGTCCGAGTTTAGCCGGCGGGAGCAGCAGGAATACAGCACATAGCCGATGCCAGCGGGAGCCGGGGAACCATGTGACTGGAGCAGAAGTGTTACTATTGGACAGCCGGGGAGGACCCAGCTGTCCAATAGGAACGCTCCTGCTCTGGTCACATGGTTTCCCGGCTCCCACTGGCCTCAGCTGTGTGCTGTATTCCTGCTGCCCCCGCCGGCTGAACTGAACACGGACAACTTCCGCCGTCACCACCACCAGGACGTCTGCTGCTGCTCCCATATGACGCCGCGGTCTTCATCACCTTCTGTCGCCGGCTGCAGGTAAGTGTTGAAGCATTTTCAGCTACTCTGAAATTATCTGGTTCTGACCCGGTGCTGGTCCCAGTCCCCTACTGCTGGGTCTGGGTAAGTTCCGGCTAGCTTAAAAAGCGCCAGGTACCAGGTAATTACCTGGTGCTCGGTTCATCACTAATTGAAAGTGGGCATTAGGTGGTTCTTTTTTCTGTCGAAGACATCTTTTTTAGATGTGCGTTAAAATGACATTTTATTCAGTGGCTTGTACGATGGATCACTATTTGTTTATTTTATTTACAGACCTACATTACCACTACTATTTGTATATGTATATACAGTTTCACTGTCTTTTGAAGAAGCTCTTTTGTTGGCGAAGGACTCTTCCCGTTGCCGTTTTCACTGCAGAAATCTTTGTAAAATAGGCTCCAAAGAGATTTTCCACGATGTTTAATCATATTTCAATTATTTACAATCAGACACAGAAAGACTGCTTTTGATTTTACACCCCTTTAACCAGTAACCACTAAAGAGAAGCAGGTTTAAAATGGGATTAAAACTGGATTAAAAAAAAAACATTACCGTTACACTACTAGACGAGTCCAGTTTGGGCAAAAACTGGAGTGAAACCAGCCCACAAAATCAAAACCGGATCAAAAGGAAAAATCCCACCAATTTAAATAAGATCCTGTTTCTTTGATAAATGTGGTGCATTTTTGCTCCAGTTTTGCCCCAGCATTGCAACTGGGATACTTCGACACAGAGAGCCTGAAGTATGCGGCAGCTGTTCTGACATCTACAAGCTTCTCTTACTTGGTAAAGAGCTGATCCACATCTCAGGGGAGCTGAAAAACTCAACAAAGCCCGGTGTTGGGGGTACGTCCATATCCAAAGGCTCCGTTTTTGGCCAGGTCTGCTCAGGGGTGCAGCTGCCCACGCTGGGCGGACCCATTGGCGAATCTGATGAAAGGGTTGAAAAGAGCTCGTTTAAAAGCAGTCATTGACATTTCAATTATTTACCCGAACCCCCAGACTGACCCAAAGAGGTCACTAGAAAAATCCCCAGTGGGCCTATTGGACTGTGAACACCCCGTAATACAGACAGAGTATGACCTGGTGTGTTACATTGCTGCACAAAAGGGCTAAATGTTCAGTATGAGGCTACACCATGTCAAAGAACACTGTAGGAGACAAAAATGGAAGTAAATATCCAGAGAAGAACATTTCTCGATCAATTGTCCCTCATTACACGCCAAAAATATGATTTAGGTACTAGTTGTAGACACTGGATACAAAGGAAAGACTCCCCCTTATGTACGTAATCTCAAAGAAATGCAGAAGATAACGAATGTATTGGAAATTGATCACAGAGCATAGAGCCAGGGCGGGGATAGTATGTGCAAGAAAGAAATAGGGACAATGCTTTTCCAAGTTTATATAAACACCAGTGCTTTGGGAGATATTCTGTGTCTAAACCAGAGTGCTTATCCTCATCATACTGATGGCAACACTATACTATTTATCCTAATCGTGTGCTATGCTCAAAACAAAACAAAACAAATATCAACTTTGAGAAATGTCTTCATGTCAGACACGCTTTCCTTCAGGAGCCCTGGGATCAGTAAGGCCCTCGTGGTCCTGACTGGCCAAGAATAACAGGACAATCCCAACATTTTGGATAGACTGAGGAGACGGGCTACATCCTCCATTTCCCTCTTGCTTGGTATTCAAGGGGGGCAGAAAACATTAGGGAAAGGCAGTGGGGTGGTTAGGTACAGTTATTGGGGTCTGCTCACAGGAACAAAACGCTTTGGTTCAATCCGAGTTTATGTAGTGATGGCAACAATGCACCATCATGTCACATATGTAGCATAACTTCATTCCTATAAGTTGACAGACAGGCTTGGCCACATTACTTCCATCCGGAAGAATGGCAGCAGCTTTTAAACTTTTACCTCCAACAATAGTGTCTGTGTGTTACAAAGTCTGTATTAATATCGGGAAACGGGAGTGAAACACGAAGTTTCTCAGCACGTGAACATGTTGAAATAATCAAGTTTGATGTTTTTGATGCAAGTAATTTATATAAACAAAACGAATCACTTATTTATGGATTTATTTCTGCATTTATATGGTATTTACAGCGTAAGCATCTTGCAATGCATCAAATATTATTGTTTTTGGTCCAGGCATTATCGGGATATAAAAGTGTCCATCATGAAAGTCATTCCTGGTAAGCCAATAAATAAGAGAAATGTTACCTAACTATTTTGCTGCCAGCAAAGGGGATTAGTCATTGTATATTCCTTTTATTCCGAGTCTTGTTGGCAATCTTCCTATCCTTTACAATCAATTATTACTTCTTTCTGCAATGTACCATGAACTTCCCACAATCAGTCATCTGCTAATTAACACTAACAGAGTAAAAATAGAACAGCCAATTACTATAAAACCCAGTGCTGTTTTATCTGTACTAGATGCGTAACAGTTTGCCGCTAATATTATGGTCTCATCGTAGTTTATATTCCTTTGATCCCACATCACGTTGCAGGCAGCGTTGACACTTGATATAACTAGTGTTTCATAATAAGCTTATGAACATTATATAAAACTCTTATACTGCAATGGAAATAAATCAATGCAGAGATGATATCAGGATCCTGCTCTTAAGAACAGAGAACTTGGATTATTATTATACAAGTCACATAGGAACAGTCAGCACGGCAAAGGTTAGAACCCCTTCACTACCTAAAGTGACCTGCCACAAGGAGAAGAGACACTGGATGTCTCCCTGGCTCACCCACGTCAAAAATGTTCTCGTCACTAGGCTACTCCTGCAGCAGCACTGCAATTGAGATGACCCCCTAAATTAGAACACGCTGCATTAGAAGTGATGCAGAGAATGGCTATTGCAATCATTGTTAGTTTGGAACAATAATTATACAGACCATTGATATTTAGACAGGTGAAGGGCTCCTGGATTGGCACGTGATGCTGAGATTGATTTAATTCGTCCTCTTCATATTCGTCATCATCCCAGGGAGCAGACCCCGTGGAACCTGGCCACAGAAAACAATGAGCAATTAGTTGGCACAGGCATCATAGGTAGAAAAACAGAAATAAACCGTGCGCAACTACTTAACCTCTAGAAATGCAGTTAAAGTGCAATACCTATACCCTTTTAATTTTGAAGCCCAAAATCAGGGTCACAACAAACCACAGTAATTCAAAATAAAATAAATTACACAACCGTGTGTTCAGTGAAGATGGCGTCTGCTGCTATAATAATAGGGGGTGGCTCACACCCCCTAACACACTACAGAAATGGAAACAAAAACACAGCGCACAACGCAAATAGTGAAGTAGGTATTACAAGTGTGTATTGAATAAAACTATATATAAACTGCGTACATCAAGTATATTTATGTAAGCATTGAGTGTGTAATCACACTGGTTACCACTCGTGTTTTGGTGTGGAATTGGTGTAGTCTCAGCGGGCACTCTCAGCAGCAGCTGTATACCAGGACTCTGGCAGGATACCCTCTCATGCTGACGTCATCTCCATAGGGATTCGCCCTTCAAGACAGCTATGCTCCGTTCCTGATGGTAGCCTCCGGAGGTACTTCAAGGGGTTTAGTAGTGTCCACAGGTGGCTGTTAGGCTCCCTGTTCGAAACCGCCACGCAAATTGGAGAGTCTGTTTGTGGCAGGCTTCACCCGCGGCTCGACACAGTGCTGCTTCGTTCCGGGACGCCACGTATTCCCTGAAGAGTAGTTATTACTACAAAACGCGTTGGAAGACCCTTATCCATGATCTATGTGTTTTAGAGTATTGATTTTATTATCTACAACACTGTGTGGAACTTTTATCCTGTGAGAGACTGTTTACATTCTTGCCGACGGATCGAAGGGTCGCGGACACAGTGACGTCATCACGTGGCGTCCCGGAACGAAGCAGCACTGTGTCGAGCCGCGGTGAAGCCTGCCACAAACAGACTTTCCAATTTGCGTGGCGGTTTCGAACAGGGAGCCCTACAGCCACCTGTGGACACTACTAAACCCCTTGAGTACCTCCGGAGGCTACCATCAGGAACGGAGCATAGCTGTCTTGAAGGCGAATCCCTATGGAGATGACGTCGCATGGAGAGGATATCCTAGCCAGAGTCCTGGTATACAGCTGCTGCTGAGAGTGCCCGCTGAGACTACAACCAATTCCACACCAACAACTCGAGTGGTAACCAGTGTGATTACACACTCAATGCTTACTAAATCATACTTGATGTACGCAGTTTATATATAGTTTTATTCAATACACACTTGTAATACCTACTTCACTATTTGCGTTGTGCGCTGTTTTTTGTTTCCACATCATAGGTAGAAAATCGTGGTGCTGTACACGGATGCGCGAGACAACAGGCCCGTTACGCAGGGGAGAAAATATTTCTAGACACGAGTTCAATGCAGACGCAAAATTGTTCATAAGAGAGACATGTGACATCTGAAAAGCTTTGCACATATGAAAAAGAAACCTGTGAGGGTTGGAAATCTCTGTACACGTGTCACTGCTAATCTCCCTATACCACTTGCCCTCTTGACCCCATTGCCTCAAACCTCTTGCTGGTACCGTTCCCTCCTCCTTCAAAAACATGCAACAGTTATACCCTTACTCAAAAACAGCAAGCTTGATCCTACCTCTCTCTAATTAACGCCCTCTCTCTCCCTCCTGCCTTTTGCCTCTAAACTCCTTGGACGCCTCGTCTTCTCTCGCTTCCTCCATTTCCTAACCTATTTTCTCCTAAATCCTCTACAATGTGGTTTCCGCACTGCTCAGTCCACCAAAATAGCTCTGACCAAAATAACATGCTGCCAAAGACAAAGGTCATTACACTCTGCTCATGCTACTCGACCTATCTGCGGCCTTTGATACCGTAGGCCACTTTCTTCGCCTTCATATTCTTCACACTCTTGGAATTCGTAACAGAGCTCTATCCTGAATTTCCTCCTACCTCTCCCATCGTAGTTTGTGTTTGCCAATACCTCCTCCTCTGTTGATCTCCCTGTGGGGCTACCCCAGGGGTCTGTCATGGGACCTCTTCTCTTTTTAACAGACTCTTTAGGTGACCTGATCACATCTCTTGGGTTCAAACATCACCTCTATGCTGATTACACTTGTCCCAAATGTACCTTTCTTACACCTGCTGTACAGACCAAAGTCTCTGAATGTCTCTCCACTATATCATCCTGGATTGCCCTCCACTGACTCAAACATAACATGTCAAAGACGGAGCTCCTCATACTTCTTCCCAAGCCTGGCCCTACGGGCCCCTTATACATTACTGATAGTACTATCATACACCCAGTATCACAAGCACGCTTCCTAGGTGTCACATTCAACTCCTCCCTCACATAGTCCTCTCACATTCACAAAGCAAAAACCTGCCATTTTTTCCTCCGTAATATTGCCAAGATAGGCCCTGTCCCTCTACTGCTAAAACTAACGCAAGCCCTCATTCTCTCCCGCCTCAACTATTGTAACCTTCTAATGGCTGGCCTTCCTGCTTCTCCTGTCTATCCTACAATCTATCCTAAACTGATGCTAGAATCACTTTACCATCTCCTAAATCTGTTTCAGCGTCTTTCCTACTGAAATACCTTTTGTGGCTTCCTATTAAATCCCATATTACTTACAAAACTTTCCTCCTCACTTTAAACACTTTACACTCTTCTGCTCCTCCTTACATCTCAGGCCTAAATTTCTCACTATACACCAGAAAAATGCAAGAGTCGGTATGAAGGATGTCTTCTGTCTACCCCTTTAATATCTAAAGCCCTCTCCTGCCTAAAACATCTCACTGACTGCCCCACACCTCTGGAATGCCCTTCTGCTCAATATCCAACTAGCACCCTCTCTATCCACCTTTAAAACCCATCTTAAAAACACACCTCTTTAACAAAGCATATGGGTAGCTCTATGGCTTACACTACACACCTCATACATCGACCTCGAACCCTTGCAGACGCACTTACCAAAACACCTTCCTACGGTCTCTGCACGTTCTCACTACTGACCACTTAGATTATAAACTCTTCGGGGCAGGGACGCCTTTTCCCTAATGTTAATTTTGTCTCAAGCACTTTTTCCTATTATGTGTTATATTATTATGTCACATTGTATTAGTGCTGTTAAGCGCTATGTACATGGATGGCGCTATATAAAGATATATATATATATATATATATACACACACATACATAGTACCTCACAGGTCTCCTTATGTATGTATGTATGTATGTATGTATGTCAAGCTCTGTACACGTGAAGAAGACATGTGGGGTTTGGAAAGCTCTGTGCACATGAAGAGGTGTAGGGTATATTTTCTTGTAAAACAAGTATCATCTCTCTATCCACCTCAGTTCCAGAGAGACCCGCAATGCACCGCAGGAGATATATAAACAGCACAGCAATTAATTCATACTAATGTTACCTGGTATGACTGCTTGGGGACAGTAAACATCTCTAAGCTAATTTGCCTGTGTTCTTAGTGTATAATGGGATCAGGCAGGCAGCCTCCTCAGGCTGAAAGAACAGGAGCTAATACAAATAGCCTGGACGTCATCATATTGGGTTCTACACTTCCAAAGTCCCCATTAGATTGTAAGCTCCTATGCTCTTTAAAGCAATAGGCTTCTCTGCTATGGGTTAAAACCCCCCTGGCCTGTAATGCATTGTGGACGTCTGGTTAATACCTTCAATGCCTATGCCTTAGCAAATGATGAATAAACCTTTGAGTGCCTCATCAAGTCATTAGGGTCAGCACTCTAGGCGCCAAAATGCTCATTTTTTTAGATGAAGAGCCATTAGAGCAATAAACGTGGCCAGAACTGATTATCCCAGCGATCACGTGGCTGGGTGTCGGAAGGCCGGCGGCAATCAGGTCACATGGTTAATGTTGTTTTTGGTTTATGTTGCGTATTTATATAAGGGAAGATGGATTTATTATATTAAACAAAAGTCTAGTTGCTGTGACTGTATTATGCTTTACCGGGCACTTCGGCTGAAGGACTAGTTCAGTGGTAACGTCATTGCCTCTGAAGCAGGTGAATCCTGTTTTCCCTGTGCCTCAGGCACCTAAGTTAGACCACAGGCTCTTCAGAGCAGGGACCTGTGATTGCAAAATTCTATGAGCTGCTCTGCATACACTGTGGGCGATACAGAAGAACCAGCATCTGACTTGAAATCTGGATTTAAGAATTGCAAATCAACAAACTTACACTAGAAGCAGCATTTTGGGTCAATATATCAAGCACTGTGTCAATTTATACCGCGCAGATAAATCTTATTATTAATCTAATTTTTTATTTTTTTTATTTCCCATCACCGATAATACAAAGTCATAAAAAGGACGAATTGCCCTTTTTGAGACCGATTCGCTAAAATCCACAGATCACAGGAACCGGCCGATCCAAATCCGAAATGTTTTATTTTTTATTTTTTAAATCACCCATCTATAGTTGTGCCCCTTTGGTACAGGGAGCTAGGAAATGGAATACCCTCCCCATAGCCATCATAAACATCCAAGACCATCCCACTTTCAGAAAATGGCTCAAGACTTAGCTCTTTGAAATTGCCTTTCCAAACCCCGATTCATTCTTCACTCCAACTGTGGCGTTTTTATAAAGTGCATAGGAGCAGGGTTCGCTCTGTGTATTCGCCATACAAGACATTGAGATAGATAGAGATATACAGACAGCAATAATCAAATATTACCAGTGATTTATCAGGTTTAACCCCTTGGGGATCTGGAATGCATTCAAAATCTATTTCCTACAGGCCCAAGTGGCAGCCACGGAGGTAACAATAGCAGTATTATATTCTTCTAAAAAATAAACACGTGAAAATACAAAACAAAGCAGTGGCACTGTCTAACCCCCAACACCATCACACAATGACACAATGACCACAGAGTACAACATATAAGTAAATATGTGGCAGAGAAAGGGGTTAAATGCAAAGCACAGGGATGGTATGGGAACAATGACATTATTTATTATAGTGATCATTGTTAGAAGTGCTTAATTGTCGTTAGTTCTTCATTCCTGCTTCTTATTAGTATAATATATATATATATATATATATATATATATATATATATATAAATAATGTTTGCAATGCCGCTCCTCCTACCCCAATTAGACGTAATTAACCCATTCACTGCCACAGGGTCCGGCAACGAATCGCATTGCTAGCCCTCTGGCAGTGAAAGGTTTAAAGAAACACGGACATGTGTCATTACAGTAGGCACTCACCTGGGTTGATGATGGATCCTTGAGACTGGGGGATGTCGCAGACCTCGTAGATTTTGATGGGATTCATGGGGACCTCTTTGGTCCCATCATACATCAGTTTAAACTCCCGGCTCTTATTAAGTGCACAGCGTAACTGGGCCTTCCACTTAGCTGGGTCTGGATCATCAGACCCTTCTTGGTATTTACCGGTCTCTACAGCCCAGGCCTGAAGGGAGACACAACCAAGAGGAGTTAAGGGGTCAGATCCTACTAGGACAAAAGCGCAATAATGGCAGTGACATATTAAAAGGGTCGGTCTCTTCTAGGACCAAAGTTTTCCAATGACAGAGACATGTTTAACCTTTAGAGTTCCCTTATGATGTACCTGGCACACCGAGTGCCTTTATGACACTAGGTAAGTCATAAGCACGTACTAATTTTCTATTCCACTTCCAGCATTGGTGCATCAGTGCCGTCATGTGATTGCTTCAGGAGTAATATATATTTTTAGATTTTGTTCAACCCCCCCTGGAGCACCAGTAAGAGTGTGAGTGTGTGTGTGTGGTGTGATTATATATATATATATATATATATATATATATACACACATACATACATACATACATACATACGCATATATACACACACACGTGTGTGTGTGTATGCGTGAATAGTCACAATCTTGGTAGAGCCTGTGACTCACCTTGAATATGGTGTTCTCTTCCTCGTGCTGGGGACTGTGCCGCGTGGCATGTTTCCATGGGATCTGGAACCTCTTTGCCTCTCTGTCCAGCCAGATGAGTCCCGGGTACATACTGCTGTCCACCTGGGCCACCAGCCATGGTTTGAGCCGTACACGGCGAGGATGAAGGGCCATGATCTGCAACCAGAACCAGAAAGAACACTATTCAGTGATCGGTTAATTGACCTTTTAGGAGAGTAACAGGACCTAATGTCCTCAAGGCTGTGACCTTGTTCTTAATGCAATCAAGGTCAAAAGCTAACAATAGACCATTATTAAACAGATTAGCACCTTTCTTCCTGGGTATTGCTAAAGCACAGTCGTAGGCTCAATCATTTAATTCCTGTCTTTCAGCTTTGTCACCACACAAACATTTAGCTTTGTCAGACATTCCAGAAGTCATGCGTTGACTGTGCCATGCCACTCAGCAAAGAACAATATCATTACTGATTGAACTACCATCACCTTTAACTTTCAAACAAGGACTTTTTTATTTTTATACAAAATGTACAGCTCCACTTACTTTAAAGACCAATTAAGAAATACTTTAGTCTGAATGTTTTCATGGAGGATAGGAACTTTGAGTGTAGGGATTGCAGGGAGAGTCCTGTAGAAAAAATGAATAAGGGGCACAACTCCTGTGCTAAAACTGAGGGTGATTTATTGGATAATTGCACAGGGACAGAAACACAGCCCACACACCGACATGTTTCGTCCCACGGGACTTTATCAAGGTTAGAAACTTATCAAGGATAGGAACTTTGTCTGTTTCATGTAACCCATTTGCAAGTGTTTCAGGACTCTCTAGCATCAAGGGGGTTAAGAACGGACTGGATATCAATAAACTAATCAAGCTAAATTATCCCAAGTAAAAGATTTTGTGGATTCCCTGTGCGTGCCGCCATGTTCAGCGTTCTGCATCTCTCTAAGACATCCCTTGTGGCTTCCCATTTGCCCACATGATGAGACCTAAGCGCCATTTTGTTCCCCTTGTAAAATATTGAAACCAGTATCTCGAAAAGCAGAGGGTCAATGGAGCTGAAAATTGAGTTTCCACTCTGGGATCCCGTGGTTCTCCTCCTTGTCAAAGAAAATGGGGACACTTGAAGCTCATTTGCCATTGGAGGGATGGCGCACTTATAAACATTACAAGGGCCTGTAAAACAGGATGCTGCAAAACACAGAAGGAATGTCAGCAATTAGGTCTCCAATGCTCTTTGATGTGTTTAACACAGAATTGTCGTTGGCAGCAGGAGTGTAAAAGGCAATTAACGCAGTTTTACAACTGTTGGTTATTATGGGGGATGGGATCAAATGTGCAACATCTATTAACCAGTTTACTAGCAGTGATTAGGTAAAATTGCTAGGGGGAGGAGGCTATGGTAAATTTTATGGCACTGACACATTCCAACAGGCCACTCAATATGGGAGACCAGAGACAGAATTGTTTACAATGTCCCATTTGAAGAAGACACTAGTGAGGTCTTGAAACCTCACCAACAAGCTCCTCTTTTAAATCAATTCAAATGTATCAAAGAAAGAACCCATTTGGTTTCAATGGAAATATTCACGATATATCTGGTGCAGTTACTTTAGCCTTGATATAAAATTGGACAAAGAGTCTAATACAGCGTTTTTCAACTGAGGTCCCTGGGAACCATTGGGTTCCCGGGCATCCCTAAAAGGTTCTCTGCGATTTTCAGGTAATTTGAAAACTGTACCAAATACAGAAGAATTTACAATGCATTTGATCTCAGACGCACTATTAGAGAGGGTTGGGGTTCCTTAGGCCAGCGGTGCGCAAAAGTGGGGGGCGCGACCCCCAAGGGGGGCGGGAGATTGTGCTGGGGGGGCGCGGGCAGTTGCAGAGGCCCCGCGCTCTTCCCCCAGGCATTTAAATTAAATGCCGGGGGATCGCGTGAGGCCCCTGCAACTGTTTACTTACCGGGATTCAGCCGTCTGTGTTGCGTCTATTGACGCCGCGGCACCATGTGACCTGACGTCACACGCCCACGCAGCATCATCTGACGCGGCTGAAGGAAGGCAGGGGGGCGCAAGAGCCGGGGGCAGAGAGACAGGGGGGCACAGCACAAAAAGTTTGCGCTCCCCTGCCTTAGGCTATACTTATAGTGCCGGCGATGCGACGTCAGGCTGCGGTCGCTGGAAAAATCAAATTGAGATGACTTCTAGCAATCGCGAACAAGCCGTCGCGTCGCGCTTACTATAAGCGCACGCGATAGTGGCAATGCATTTGTTTTGATGCAACGTCATGTCGCCGACATAATAAGCGCAGCCTTACAATGCACCCGATTTCAGGCGCTGTATTAGAGAGGCTTGGGGATCCACCGAATTTCACAACATAATTTCAGGGTTTCTTAACCAAAAACGGGTTGAGCACCACTGATGTCTTTTATTCAGACATTTGCTTATATTTCTATAATTTTTTTGGGATAGAGAAAACAGATGCCTTTTTCGCCATAAGAAATAATGGCTTTAATTTAAAGAGTATTAGAGAAATCGATTTACCGTTAGCTATGTGTTACCTGTTCCCTGTCTAATTCCATGTTAATCGACATTTACTTTAAAAGATCTTTTCTGGTCCCTTACAACACTATTTATTTTAAAAATCTGACACTTTCGTTCAGGATATACACGTTTGAAATAGTGTCTGGGAGGTTAAAATGAAACCCAGTGAGTGCCGTCAGAAGTTAGACATTATGAAAATCATGATTTTGAACAAACACACAAAAAAAAAAAAAAAAAAAAATTAGGGCAGGACATGCTCAGGGGTCAAATAACTGAAATGGTATGAGTTTATTTTATTTCGGCTTCTGGAGGGATTTCTGCTTTAAACATGACCTTGGATTCATGCAAACCCCCCTCCCCATAACAAACCGCACCCCAACGACCGACCATAAATAAACACAGATGTCTGGCTGAAAGGAAAGGTCAAAACATTAATGATAACCATATAATGAACATAACACAAAGGGGGAGTTGCCCATCAAAGCCCACCCATTACCCAAAGGGTACGGACTCACAACCGAACACCATTTAGTGTCCGACAACCCACCCGGACAGTTCCCACAGTAGGTCCCCACCAAACCGGCAAAAGAGGAAACCGACCCCTGTCAAGCCCGGAGCGCCTCCTCAACTCACCATATAGTAGGATACCTTGCTAAAGGCCTTAACACTCTTTACCACGGCCAATCGACACTACACTGCGTGCACCCACCCTACGATACTATAATTGATCATCAGAGAGGGAACCAGCACCACAGACAGGGAGGAAGAGGGGCCGCTCAGCAGGGGTCCCCACATTACTCCCACCCTCTTACAACAACAACATACCCCTTCCTAAACTCCCGTCCAAACTACCCCTTTCCCAACAAACTTAACCCCCAATATGGGGGGAGGGAGGGAAGAGGCCTTGTCAAGGTTATGTTCCAAAACCCTTATATTCCACAGGGGCTTCTGAAAGGTAAGAGGAAACAAGAGGATCTTACTCTATTACTCAATGGTAGTGGATGGAGACATTTCTAAGCATTTCCTATATAAATCCCCTAACCCAGGGGGGGGCACAATTTTCTCCCCTGCGCCCCCTTGACGGCTCTCCCCCCCTCCTTACCTTGGCTCCGGCGTTCTGACATCACGACACTATGGCAACGCCGTGTCACGTAACACCGCGTTGCCATGTCTCCAGAAGCTGTCTGAGCCAAGGTAAGTTAAGTTTACAGAGGCCTTTGCCGCTCCCCCGGCATTTAATTGAAATACCTTCTGGAAGCGTGCGGGACCTCTGTAAACCCCGCGCCCCCGGCAGAGAATCTCGTGCCCCCCAGTTTGCGCACCCCTGCCCTAACCTAGACAGCTTACCACACATCAAAACCTTTATGATTAATAGATACAGCTGGTCTTACAGAACACAAAAACATGTCAAGTACCTGCTAAAAAAAAACACAGTTGGAGGCTATGAGTCATATGTGTTGGCAAATCCAATGGCGATTCCTAAACCCGACGCTCCCTTTAGGGTCTAATTTCATTAGAAAAACTAGGCACTCTACAGAATCTCACCAAGTAAAAGGAAAAGGAGGCATAAGAAACTCAGCACAAAACTGTACAGTGAACAGACGGGGCGTGTAGGGGACTGGTCTTTTTACAAGTTGACATAAACTGAATTGCTCCGTGTAAGGATATAAAAAAACAAACGTTTTATCAGCTGATTTCCCTATACCTGACCTCAATGATTAACCCTGAGGCTTCCAGAGGACCCTCTGTCAGCAAAGGGGGTTAAAGCAGGGGTGAGAAACTCCAGTCCTCAAGGGCCATCACCGGGATATCACTGCTTCAGCACAAGTGGCTCAATCAATCCCTGCTTCAGCATAGGTGGCATAAATCAGTTCGTGCTTCGGCACAGGGAGCTCTGAGGCTGAGTTTTCGACTGAGCCACCTGTGCGGTAGAAGGGATATACTGAAACCCTAACCTGTTGGTGGCCCTCGAGCACTGGATTTGCCCACTCCTGGGTTAAAGCATGTATTTCCGAAACTAGGGGGGAACCCACAATACCCAAAAGTGGGGCACAGAAAGGAGGAGTGAGACGTTTTTCTGCATCAATACTCAAATATATTCCACAAAGTTACATCCTTATTGCTTTAAATAGGATTATGGGGGTAAAATGTCTAAGTCTTGGTCATCCTACTTTGCGCACCCAGCACAGAAGGGGGTCCCTTAATAGTAAAACATTGTCTTTGGGGAGGGTGGTCCAGTTAAAATTTTGGGAATCACTGGGTTAAAGTGTGGTGTTACTATGTGGCACGAAGCGCACATATATAATAATATTATACCATATTATTTATTATGAGTCATAATTATTACTTTTGGAAAGGCCTCAAAACATACACCGCACTGTATTTTATTGGTTTACAGATACAATTAATCTGTGCTTTAAAAGTTTACAATTTAAGAAAAATAGGATTTATTAAAGACAGGACCTCTCCTTTTCTGTTCTTATAGGATATACACAGGGAAATGCCAATGACTTTTTTCTCTCACTTATTCAACTGACTTTTTGTATCCAACAAAATCACACATGATCACTACTTTTTTTTTTAAATTAATATTTTTACACGAACTAATGTTCGAAGGTTTAGATAAAAGGATAGTCTGCATTAAATAGGGCCTTAAATCCCTGGTAGCACAAGTATGATTATGTCAGGGGCAAAAGAGAAACCATTATGTTTACTCCCATTTGCTTATAAAATAAAAAAAACAGGATTTTTTCCCAGTGTTTTGTTTTAAAACAGAAAAACAGCATAAGCACTACTAAAAACGTTTTTTTGATTTTCTTTTTTTTATAAAATGCTTTCTCGGAAGGAGCCACAGTATTACTATTTTTTAATGTTATTTTGACCAACCACGAAAAAGTACCCCTTCCAGATCAGGGACCACTGTATGTGTTTTATATCCTACAATCCTATTAGAGATTGTAAGCTCTGTGGGGCAGGGATCTCCTTACATCTTGTATCTGCTTGTGCTGTGTTTCGTTCTTGATCTCACACACTTTGTACTGCGCCATATGTTGGCGCCTTATAAATAAATATGAAATAACAATCTGCCATCCCAATACTGTGCCCCTATACAGATCAGACACTGCATACCTCTCCCAATTGTGTGTAGTACATGCTAGTACAACCAACACGTTTAATCAATGCTGGGTCTGTACTGTATCTCCCACCCTAAAGGAAAATACAAAGTGTCTCTAGGGTTGTCTGTAAAAGTCATAATATGGCTTTCACAGGGTTAATTGTCTGTAGAATCCATGGCATTGCTGAAAGATGTAAGAACGTCTTGCCCTGCCATGTTCTTCCCTTACTCCCTGTAGGATTTAGGGAATTCTAGGAAATCCCATAATTAAAGGAAGTGTGTGGAAATAGTCTCTCCCAGTCTAATATATATTTTTACTATAGGGAAAACGGCAGTCCTACATGTGAACGAGAACAGTACAATCAGGAGGAGTCTGTGTCCCCCACGAGAGGGGAAAATTATCTCATTTAAATTACCAGAAAGGGGAGAAATGTAATAGGGGAAATCATGGTGACCCTAAATGAGGGGTGTTTACAAACAAAAACAATTAAAAAGGCAACAAAACCTGCAACAAGGTACCAGATCCATTCAAACAGACCCAGCTGAGGAGCTCCCAGCCTGCTGATCACAAACATTTCCAACCAGGAAATAGACACTGCATAAAACCCAACCTCCTCCTAACGATCTCCTTACTGATGTGATCACCCTAGGATCTTACCTCCACCTGGGATAGCACGGCAGATCTGTAGCTCTCCCAGGGCTCTTCTGGTCCTGGTAATCAAATGAGTTCCGAAATTCGCAGGATCTGATCCCTTTACCCCCTTCCAAGAAATCCCTGTACGAATTATCGCCTGCCTCCTCTTCCCTGTCTGCCTGCCTGGCTCAGGTATTCATGACGTCATGGAGCTCAAGGCAATAGGAAGGACACACCTTGAGAGAGGGCTCTGTGCTGCCAGCTGGCTGCATTATAGTCACTGATGAATATTACAGTATATGTACATCTGTATGTGTATGTATATATTTGTGTGTGTGTGTGTGTGTGTGTGTGTGTATGTATATGTATATATATATACATATATATATATAATTTATTTTTTTCTCTCTAGAAATCATACAGCATGGGATACTCTAAAATAACAGATAACTGAATGTTTTTATTTATATACAAAAAAAGACAGTGAATCCAACGCACTACGGATTTGATGAATAAGTACATTTATTTGTGCCACAAATAAATTTACTTATTCATCAAGTCCGTAGTGCGTTGGATCCACTTTCTTTTGCTCATATCTGGATGACTTTGACAGGTACTCCTTGAACCAGCAGCACCGGTAAACTGTATATATAAACCTATTATTGGTGTGCAGCATATCATCACCTTTTATTTATTTATATACAGGTATGTTATGGGCTCTAGAAACACTACACGAGTTGCTGCAAATCATATTAAATATGAATATAATTCCTATGCTGTTCTATATGATGTATACACTGCAAGTAGAAAATGGGTTACATAAAATAAATAAAAAGATCAAGGAAGAAAGATTTTTTAGCACATCTAAGAGGGATTTTTAAATATGGCTTCAGTGAATTTTCTGAGAAATGCCATAACTTTCGTAACCCCTATGAGAACTGTGTATAATGACTTGAATTTTTTAAATGAGAATACAAGAGTTAATTAAATTATTAATTCATTTACTTCTCTGAAATAATTAGCAGCATATGTTGCTATATCATTATTCCTGTTCTTGCATTCAACACAACTCTTCTTAGTACTTGTATGGAGTCTGTCATGTTAAATTATATGTATATAAATATATTGTCTTAATGAAACCCAATTAAAAAGTACATGAATTTTAAAATATACATAACCCATACAGGGTATGTCCATGCTGTAACCTGTTTCTCTCCACATAGTTTATCTGCTTGTAGCCCTTTTCGAGCCAGGCCTTACAGTTATCTATGGGCCATTGACCACCTCCCTCCCCCTCTCCCCCCCACCCTCCGCCTCCCCCCCGCACACACCCCTCCCCCTCCCCCCCCACACTCCCTCCCCCTCCCCTCCCCCTCTCCGCCGCCCCCCCACACTCCCCCCTCCCTCCCCCCCCCCCATCCCCCCGCCCCCCCACCTATTCCCCCTCCCCCCCACACTCCCCTTCCCCCCCACACCTCCCCCCTCCCCCCCCACACTCCCCCCTCCCCCTTCTCCCCCTTCTCCCCCCCTCCCTCCCGTCTCCCCCCCTCCCTCCCCCGTCTCCCCCCCTCCCTCCCTTCTCCCCCCCCCTCCCTCCCCTTCTCCTCCCCCCTCCCTCCCTTCCTCCCCCCCTCCCTCCCCTCTCCCCCCCCTCCCTCCCCTTCTCCCCCCCCTCCCTGTCCCCCTTCTCCCCCCCCCATCCCTCCCCCTTCTCCCCCCCCTCCCCTCCCCTTCTCCCCCCCTCCCCATTCTCCCCCTCTCCTCCCCCCTCCCCCCCCCCTCCCCCCCCCCTCCCCCCCTTCTCCCCCCCCCCTCCTCCTCCCTTCTCCCCCTCCCCCCTCCCCCTTCTCCCCCTCCTCCCCCCTCCTCCCCCCTCCCGCCCCTCCCTCCCCCTTTTCCCCCCCCTCCCTCCCCCTTCCTCCCCCTCCCTCCCCTTCTCCTCCCTCGCCTCCTGCTCCCCCTTCTCCCCTCCCTCCCCCTTCTCCCTCCTGCCTCCCCTCCTCTCCCACTCCTCCCCCATCCCTCCTCTCCCTCTCCTCTTCTCCCCTCCCTCCTCCCTCTCTCCGCCCCTCTCTCTCTCCCTCCCCTCCCCCTCTTCCTCTTCCCCCGGCCCCCCTCCCCCTCCTTTCCCCCGCCTCCTTCCCCCCCCCCTCCCCCTCCTTCCCCCCCTCCCTCCCTCCCCCCTCCCGCCCCCCCTCCTTCCCCCTCTTCCCCCCCTCCTTCCTCCACCCTCCCCTCCCTCCCCCTCCTGTCCCCCTCCCTCTCCCCCTCACCCCCTCCCTCTCGCTCCCCCCCTCCCTCCTCCCTCTCTCACCCCTCCCTCCTCCTGCATCTCCGCCCTCCCTCTCTTTCTCTCCCTCCCCTCCTCCTCCCCGCGCTCCTCCCCCACCCTGCCTTCCTCCCCCCCTCCCCCTGCTTCCCCCCCTCCCCGTCCTTCCCCGCCCCCCCTGTGGCTGAATTTGGGAAAGCTCTGTTACACATTAGACTAGATACCTGTGGAGTTTTGGTGAAGCTTCTTACCCATGAAGAAGGACCCTGATAGTTTGAGGAAGCTCGTAAACACACGAAGAAGAGACATATTGAGTTTGGAATGCTCTGTACGAATAAGAGACATGTGCGGTTTGGGAACTCTGTACACATGTAAGAAGAGACATTGAGGTTGTGGAACTCTGTACACATGAAGCATGGAGAGACATGTGAGGTTTGGGAGCTCTGTACCATACATAAAAGAACCTGGTGATGTTTGGCAAAGATTTTAATCGCAGAAGAGAGCCTGTAACATTTAGAAGCTCGCGTAATACTAGAAGAGACCTGTACGGTTGTCACAGCTTTGTAGCATGAAAAGAGACCTTGAGTTGGGAGAAGTGTTCTTATACTATAATTTCTTGAATAAACTCTCCTGTTTGTGCTCAATTCAAAGGTATCACAAACTTCAACGCGCCTAGCTGCAGTTTATTATTCAATTGAGGTGTGCTTTTGTTCATGGGAGCAGGTGAGTAATTCTTCCAGAACAGATCCTGCAGTGTGTCTCTTCTGGTACTTTTCCTACTCCATGTTCTTTGTATGCTGGCAGCATGATCCATATGCCGTATAGGAGAGACTTGCATCCGCTATGATTGCTTCTTCGGAATCCGACTCTCGAATCGGCTCACCTCGCTCATCTCTTAGTGTGTATAGCCCTCTCTGACAATAATTCGATGATATCATGTCCATGTGTGTTCTGGCACAACGCACAGTTTACATGCTTTTGCGTATCATTGTTACCTCTCGCACGCCCCCTGTAGTAATGTCCTGGCTACAGTGCAACATCACACGCTTTGGTAACGACGCCCAACCTACTGCTTCTTTACTCGTGTATTTTTTTTTTCACTTGTATTTTATTGGAAATGTTTTCATGAATTAAAACATCTGCCAAGTGGTGAGGGGAGGTGGGTGTGCAGAAATAAAAAAGGAGGGTAGGGGTGGGATTGGGGGAATGCTTTATATCACTGGGGTAAATACATAGTTTTTTATTTTTGTTCCAGACTCCATTCCGACGTGGTAGCACCAGCCTACATCGGGATGTCTCCTAGGTTCTTCCCTCTAACCACCCTCAATTGTGTGAACGACTGGGGTGGGGAATAGATTTGTTGGTGCTAGATGAGATCTGTTCTGGGTTTCCCGTGAGAGCTTCCCGGCGTGTCAGGGCGCGGCTGCCGAGTACATTGGGATTTTTGATGTGTCATTTTGATAGCTGGTCATTTCTTCCATTACATACCAACAATTATTTTTCCCTATGCTAACAAGAGAGGTATTTCTAATTTGTTTTCCAGGTTTGTCAGGCTATTTCCTCAGGTGCTGTTGCAGCTGTATGATGCGTGATGTAATTGTGTGGGGCTCATTAAAGAAAGAGCCAGGATCCAAGGGAATAATCTGCATGTTAGCATTTGTTGAAGCACTAATCGTAGTGTGTTTTGAATATGCCTTTACTCACTGAGAGATTTTCGGACTGCTATGTGAGCAACAGATATTACTGTAATGTCTATTCTGGTCTGGTAAATGTTGGATAATATGAACTCTATGAGGCTACTTCAAATGTAATAGGTTTTTATGGGATGACCCCAATGCACGTTTATTGGATCCCCTACTTCTTGTGTGTAAAGGCGTTGATTTCCAATTAAGTCATTTGGGGACAACTAGTTCATGTAAGTATGGTCATGCCTAACTTTTATAACCGCTTTCTGTACAGGAGGGGGGCATACCGACTATTGCTTTCGCTGAAGTTAATAGGTGGATTACTATGTAAGACGATAAATATATTAAAATGCTAGATCTTATATAATCGAAAACAAATAGAAGAAGATCCGTTCTGGTGCAACACTTTCGTTCTGCGGTGTTATATGGATAAAGCAAGAGACGGTTTTTATATAAAACTGCACGGCCCTGGAATGTATCTGACTGGTAGCCTATCCCTCACCCCCGCTAAGTAGTAGCGATGTTTAATGACTTTAAGGTGTTAAATGGTCCCGCGATGTTAATTGATGTAGTTGAGTATGTGTGAAATTAAATGTATAAAGCGGTCGCCACCAGTGTATACGCAATGGTGGTGGTGAGTGTAAGAATGTAAGAGGTGTTGCATTAGCTATGATGTATGTCAATACTAGCGTGCCCCCATTTGGTATATAGCCGTGGTCTCACAACGTCTTCAGTACGAGGACGCACCGTATATTCTACACATTGAGGGTCAAAAACCCCCCATTATTTTTATATATTTTTCATATACTTTTATACATGAATGAATAAGATTTTTATCTGGATCTTTTTGGTGTAATCATCGCTGATATGATCCGAATCAAAGAGAAATTGTCAATTACACAGAAATGTATGCCGTGCTTACACTGGAATTGATATCTAAATGAGCACAATATTATATTTCAAATTGCTGCGGCCGTAAAAATCCTTGTGGGGGACCTGATTGGGCCCCCAATCGTTGAGGCCGTAGTTTTGGGACCCCGGTTATATAGGAATAACCTTACATGGTCAGCATATGATATGTGAAGATACAGCTGTGTGTCGGATCATATAGAGCAATTATCAGAGACTGGCCTTAGCACTCAAAGTAAGTGTGATCTTTTCATCTGTATTTTGTGTTTCAACTGTAAGCAATTTATGCTCGAATCAATTACTAAATTTATTGCTCTAACCCTTTTTGTGCTCATGAATTAGCTGGTAAAATGGTGAAATACCTGTCTCCCGTAGCGCTTATTTACTGGATGTTATGTTATTAATCACCCATTACCCTGGTCTATAGCAGGTCACATTCAAAGATTAAACTACACACACTTGCAGTTCTCTGACCTTGCAGGTTGGCTGGGTGTAGGTTGCAGGATTAGGGCCGTTAATAAGCAGATAGGATCAAAGATTGGAGGCCAGGACTGTTTATAAACAAAAGGTGCTTTATTTACATCCGTCATAATCTCCACAGTTTGAAAACTTGCTACCTTGATAGAAAAAATGGGGGCAACCCATATAGTAATATAAACTTCATCCTCCGGTAGCTCTCCAGCTCGCTCGCTGGGAGTGTACTTGTTACGCATATGGAAAAGCAGATGGTAGTCTCTTGCTAGAGTTAGAATGCCCCATCACTTTTCAATGGCCTTTCATGCATACCTTCGGCTCCGAGATTAGCAATCCGCCATTGTTTGCATTCTTCCTCCACACTTCTATTACGTATCAGGAATGTTGCAGAGAACTTGCAGTGGCCAGTCGCCAACATTCTCCAGAGTTACTATGCAGAGTACTCCTATTAGAGCATGCTGCATCTTATCGCACGTGAGAACACATTGTAATTCCCTTACTACTGCGCTACTTAGGGTCAGTGGCACGTTTCGCTAACTGAAACAACATACCGCGTGACGAGGACAACTCTCCTCATTTACTATACAACAACAACCTATTTACAAGCTACTCACCGTGAGTACCCAAGTTAGAACTCTGAAGAACCCACTTTATGCATAGGTGGAGCTATATATATATATATCGACCTCTAATATGCCCTATAGTGACTATCACTGTATGCATAAGACATACAGGGGAGGGGCCTTTAATCCTATTGAAAGCCCATAAGAACGAGTTCCCCTAACGAGTGGGCTACATGTATAACCCAGCACTAATCAATGAAAAATAAAAATACGTATCCACATGAAAGTCACGTGATCTGAGTTGGTGTCCGCTGCTTCAAGCTCTCCATGTAGCCCATTGGTCCTGACCTGATCATGTGCTCCCTCCATCCACTATCCTGTGTACGCGAAGAGCTTCACCAGGGTACAGAGTTCACACAATACACGCCTTCTCTACGTATATACATCCGTGGACTCCACCAATTCATCAAGGGGTAGTCATTGTTAATCGCCAATGAGCTTTATCTAAGAGCCGCCTGAGTTCTTAACCTTTATGGATCACAAATATCTTCCAAAATCTATAAAAAAATTTTACACATCATATACATTAATGTACAATTGTGTTCTAATGACATAAAAAAAATATAAAGGTAGATATAATATTTTTTAAAGAAACTTTGGAAAATGTTGTTTCCCATCACATAAAACATAAATGTACAAAACATTGGTGGCGCAACAATTCTTGTGATAATGTATTTATCTACAAAAAATATAAATACTATGTACTTTATAGGGGAAACTATCGTGTACTACGGGTGGTGATCCTAATCTTCAAGAGGGTGTTCCCATTTGATGTTCTGTTCGGGAACTAACGGGTGTAGAGTTTGATTCCAGAACTTTAAACCGTTCTGCGAGACTCTTTTTATGATAAAGTATGTATTTCTAACACAGCAGTTTGTGTCTATAGAGGATTTTTAATCTCCCCTCTGAGGCTCTCCACATTCTCAGTAGATATTTTTACGCATAAGAAGCGATGACATTTTAATTTCAGCTTCATGCTGCGCGTGGGTGAATTAAAAGCCATGACCTGCTGGAGTGCACTCGACCAACTTTCTTCCTGGAAAACTGTGGGGGCCTAATTACTAGGTGCGCACATGGTATTTTTTTATGGAAAATCTGCGAAATGTAATTGGCGCTCGTGTTTCCCGCATATGTGCTACGTTTTTTCATGCAGCTCGTCCTAAAGCAGTGGTGGGTCCGATGATACTAGACACGGTGCTGGCAGGGCGGCCCTACGACCCCCTAAAGGCCCGCATGAAATCTACTACAATATAACCGTCTCCTATAACTCCTCTTACCATATAACAAACCGCTTCATAAATCTCTCTCTCTCTCTCGCTCTCTCGATTCGGCGCCCCCTCTCTCAGTGGCAGATTTAGCTTTCTGCCCGCCTGTAGGCTGGGGGCGGCCCTGCTGCCTGAGGCTTACGTCATGACGTCACACAGTTCTGCTTTGTCAATGGCAACAGATCCACGGCGGCTGTGACGCCATGTGGTCATTTCAATGTCAGCAGGAGGGGGCCTGCTAACGGAAACGTGAGGCACCACACACAAACAATGGCTTCCCCAAAATATTGCCACTCTACGCTCGTCGTTTCAGCCCTAGTACGAAATCCACCCCTCCTCTCTTCTCTCTCTCGCTCTCATCGCCACCAACTCTTCTCTCATCCGCACCCCTCTCTCTCCTCTCTCTCATCCCCCACTCTTCTCTCATCCCCCCGCTCTCTCTCTCTCTCTCATCCGCACCCACTCGCTCTCTCTCATCTCACCCACTCTCTCTTCCATTCTCACCACTCTCTCTCTCATTCCCACCGCCTTTCCTCTGTGCGGATCTTTCTCCCCCTCTCTCTGTTCTGATCTCTTACCCCTCCCGCATCCCCCTTTCTGTGCAGATCTCCTCTTTCTCTGTGCGGATCCCCTCTCTGTGCGGATCTCTCTCTCTCTCTGTGCGGATCTCTCTCCCTCTCTCTGTGCGGATCTCTCTCTCTGTGCGGATCTCTCTCTCTCTGTGTGGATCTCTCTCTCCCTCTCTCTGTGCGGATCTCTCTCTCTGTGCGGATCTCTCTCTCCCTCTCTGTGCGGATCTCTCTCTCTCTGTGCGGATCTCTCTCTCCCTCTCTCTGTGCCGATCTCTCTCCCTCTCTGTGCGGATCTCTCTCTCCCTCTCTCTGTGCGGCTCTTTCTCCCTCTCTCTCTTTGCTGATCTCTCTCACTGTTCTCACTGTTCTCTCCTCCTCTCTCTGTCTCCCCCATCCCACCTACTCTCTCTCTGTGCGGATCTTTCTCCGCCTCTCTCTGTGTTGATCTCTTACCTCCCCCCCCCCTCCTCCTTTCTGTCAATCTCTCCCCCCCTCTCTGTGCGGATCTCTTTCTCCCTCTCTGTGCGGATCTCCTCTCCCTCTCTGTGCGGATCTCTCTCTCTCCCTCTCTGTGCGGATTCTCTCTCTCTCCCTCTCTGTTCGCATCTCTCTCTCTCCCTCTCTGTGCGGATCTCTCTCTCTCCCTCTCTGTGCGGATCTCTATCTCTCCCGCCTGTGGGCATCTCTATCTCTCCCTCTCTGTGCGATCTCTATCTCTCCCCTCTGTGGCGACTCTCTCTTGCTCCCTCGTCTGCGATCTTATCTCTCCCTCTCACTGTTGCGGATCTCTCGCCCTCTCTGTGCGGAAAATCTCTCTCTCTCTCTCTCCCTCTCTGTGCGGACTCTCTCTCTCTTTCTCCTGTGGCGGATCTCTTCTCTCCCCTCTCGTGCGGATCTCTCTCCCTCTCTGTGGCATCTATCTCTCTCACCGCTCTGTGCGATCTCTTCTCTCTCCCTCTCTGTGCGGACTCTCTCTCATCACTCTGTGCGGTCTCTCTCTCTCACTCGTCGTATCTCTCGTCTCTCTCTGTCGGGATCTCTCTCTCTCCTTCTTTCGATCTCTCTCTCTCTCTGTCTCTCCTCCTCCTCCTCACTCTCCACCGTCTCTCTTCTCTCTCAACAGCACCAATTTCTCCTCGCTCGTTCTCTCCTCACTGTTCTGCACCCTTTCTCTCTCGCACCTTTCCTCCCCCTATCTCATCATTGTTTCTCCCCTTCACTGTTTCCTCGCTCTCTCCCTCTCCTCCCCCTCTCTTTGTTCCCTCCCTCCTTCTCCTCTCTCCTCCCGCCTTCTCATCTCTCTCTCCTCTCCCATGCTCTCACTGTCCTCCATCCTCCGTGTCCTGTTCTCCCTCCCTATCTATCCTCTTTCCTGCGCTCTTATCACACTGTTCTCCTCCCTCATCGCCCTCTCACTGTCCTCCCTCCTCACATCACTCTCCCCCCCACCCACCTCTCACTTCTCGCCCAGCTCACCTCTCCCTCACTCTCCCCCTAACCCCTCTCACTCCTCCCCCACATCTCTAACTCACTCTTCAACCTCCACTCTTCTCCCCACCTCACCTCACTGTCCACTGTCATTGCCCGTTCTGCATTGTCCCACCCCTGTTCATAGCTCCTCCCCCTGTTAATCGCTCCACACGTATGCCTCAAGCTACAGATAAAGAAGGACGGGAGCGGGGACGGAGGTTGGGCCGCAGGGCATGTCCCTGGGCCATGGCCGCCTATTGCCGCCCACCATGTGGTTTTAAGCATAAAATTTTTAGTCCCATATTTTGGGGCACAGAAATGGAATATGTCCTGGAGCACAGATGTTACTGGCATGGTCTCAAAAATAACTGTATCCATGCGTCATACTTCGTCGACCAGTGAACCTCGTGTAAACCCTAAAAGTCTTTTTATATTGTTGCGTGCAGAAATTAGTTGCTACTATCACCAAAATATATTTTGATGCAGCCAGATGTTTTTTATATAGTTTACAAAATGTTATATTTTCCGCATGCTAGTATAACTACGCTAACACAACAAATCATTTCGACGTAAACGAAGTCTATTATAAAATGAAAGCATCACATAAGGCGTTTTAAATTAATAAATTATATCAATCAACTAGGCGTCATCTGTATGGTGTCACCTCACGATCTTCCACACATACGACCACATCTTATGAAGGGTTGTACTCTTTTTTTGTTTTTTAAACGGAAAAAGTAGGGGATTGGTGGGAACGCTCCTATAGAAAATATCGGAACTCACCTGTATAACTTTGTTAAAAAAGTTTATTAATTACATACTAAAAAGTACAAGACAAAAATCTCCTCCCCCGCGTTTCGGACCGAGTTGCGCCAGAGTACTTTTTAGCCACTAAAGTTATTGGAGTCAATAAAAATTCAATATGAGCTGGTACATAGGTGCCAGTCACACCCTGAGTTACTCATGCTCGACCCTGCAGCTGGGCGGTGTGGCCTCGTGCAACCCCCACCCCACCCTTCATGAATATAACATTCAAAGTAGCTGGAAGACAAACAAGTCCAGCTTTTATTAAACATATACAACATGACAAATTAGTATAACCCTGCTTATGCCTGGCATCAATCCCTGTCTGTACCTCTATTGCCAATAGCTGCCCAAGCAACACCACCGACTGTCAGGTCACTCCCATACAGTACCAACACCCCAGCCAAGTAACCACCGGCCCTACCGCCCATTCCCTCAAATGACTACTGGAGGGTACGCTTGTAGCCCCTCCCACCCACATCGCTGGCAAACAGCCCATACTGCACCAGTGTCCCTCTTCCCCACTACACCTTCCCCACCACAGCCACCCCTTCCTGCCATGTCCTTC
This sequence comes from Ascaphus truei, assembly GCA_036426205.1. Classification (NCBI taxonomy): domain Eukaryota; kingdom Metazoa; phylum Chordata; class Amphibia; order Anura; family Ascaphidae; genus Ascaphus; species Ascaphus truei. The sequence goes on along the minus strand of CM071575.1, from coordinate 29,627,758 downwards.
CCCCCCTAACGCCTTGCTCCCACCCTCACGCCTTCCCACTAGGTCCCTTTCCTGTCCAACACCTTCAACCCATGAGTCCCTTCATGTCTAACGCCTTCCACCAAGCTGAACAGAAATAAAATCAGTTACAACCTCACCATACACTTAACTACACGGGAGGGGCTGGTGCTTCTTACAGTCTGGAATTGAAGAGGTATGCAATTCTCTGCCGCCCGAGTATAATCTAGACCCCCCCCCCTCCTTCTCTCAGCTTATGTAAGCAGGTCTTTCCCTTTGCCCGAGGCCCATCCTTGCTTGAACAATTTCACCTTATATTGCTTATGTTACATATGATTAAGGGCTCATACTGAGAAGTCTTTGTGATTTTTCTACTAACGATATGTTAGTAAACGGTATAATCATCTCAGGGAACTTCTGTTCTCATTGATCTTTTTATGTGTAGGGAGAGGAGACCGCAGTGAGAAAAGCAGAGGGGCAGTGTGTCAGTGTGACGATTGACGGGTATGGTGAGAGGACCTAAAAGTTGATTAAAATTGACAAATCATAACAATCACATTCTTAAGACTAATAATTGCCTGTAAGGACAAGAGAGGACCGAAGACCTATTTGCGAATTCCCCATGGACGTCTTTATCTCCACAACACTCCCTCTTTACAACACTGGAGAATACTTGTGAACAAACCCGAGATAACTGTGAATACCTCTTTAGAATATGCAAGTATTTCAGACTATTAGCATCTTTCTAATGTTGTCACAAGTATCCTCTCCATGTGTTGTATCGAGCGATTATTTTTTTTTTGTGAGGTCTCGGTAGTAAATGAATGGGTTCTCATATATAGAGTCCCTCTCTCGTTCCACTGATTGCCGGGGGAGAGCGTGGGGCTCTGTTAAAGTTCTTACTTCCCAGTTGTGCTGCCCTCCTTATTCAGCTTCCACTGTGCCGCGTTGCCATGGCAACATGATGTCACTTGCACTGCGTTACTATGCAATGCGCACGAGCATGTGTCGTCGCAAGGGTGATTTATGCAGCTACGCTAAAAAGTAGGGGGCATTCCCCGCACGAGTGCGGTGCGGGTTGCCTGGCGTCAACCAAGGTAAGTTCCTATGGTGCAGCTTTGTAATCTGCACTTGGTGCTTTACATTAATACGCCCCCACCGCGTTTCAGCAATGAGGGCACACCAGTTTGCGTTAGTCATGGCAACGACCCCTCGGCAACCCACCGCCACGCCCCCCCCACCCCCTCACCTTCGCACGCTCCCTCCTCCCCCAGACCGCATATCGTGTGCGGGCTATGCGCTGTTCCTGGCGTGCGTGACACAGTGCGCTGGGACTCACCCTAAGCTTTTAAGCGAGAAAGTTACTCCAACTTTTGGAAGATGGAGGGGTGGCATCTGAGTCTGATTTCAGTTCTAAGACTGCAGTCGAATGCATCGAGGAAAATACTTAGGTAGATTTTCCTCACCGAGAGCAGCTTCATTTGGTTACCCTAACCCCAGCCCCCGGTACCTAAGTAAGTGTGTCCTTTTGTCTGTATTTTGTGTACTATTGTGGGTCTGGCCTTTTCCTGTGAATAATGTAACAATTTATTTCATTCATTACTTGTTTGCTCAATGCATATCTGATAAAAAGGTGTAAATGGCCTGTCTCCCGTGACAAAACTGACCCCAGTTTCCGCTCATTATAATATCTCCCAACAAAAATAGCTCAGTGTGACTAATATACCTGGTTCCCTGTCCACACTCAAATAGGGCATGGACATGATGAAAGTAAATCAACACTGTGCCTCCTTTAGGTCGACACACCACACTGCATCACTCCTGCTTTTGCCCTCAATACAGAGCACAGAAGTGGTCATTCTGTGTCCTCAAGGGCCCCAACATGTTCAGGTTTAAGGATATCCTGCTTCCGCACAGGTTGTCTCAGTCAACAACTGATTGAGCCACCTGTGCTGACGCATGGATATCCTTAAAACTGACGCTGTTGTGGCCCTTGAGGACGCGGATCAGCCGCCCCTCCGAGCAGCTCTTCCTTCACATTTAATGACTTTCCCTGGACCATAAATCCTCGACGATGCAGTTGATTTGGGTTCAAATTGTGGCTGCCACTCCTTGATTCATTGTGTCCTGTTAAAAACTGTCCCCCAATCCTCTTATCCGTGAATCCTCTCTCATACCATTGCCACTTATAAAGCAGGTCACTATTTGCCGCCTGCCATGGGGGAGATTATCCTCACTTAACATATTGAGTCTTTTTACTGAATTTCCTTAACATAATGTTTAGTTTTCTATCTTTTTTATTAACAGGCACATTAAAATTGGCAAGTTTCCTTATCAGCACATGATATTGAATTATTATTTAATACCATTAAATATCAATATTCAGAAACACAGCATATCAAACATTAACCTCCCTTGGGTTTCCAACCCACCTCTATGACTCCTCGTCTTTAAAAAAAAAATGTATTTGTTTTTCTGAATACGTAATTTATATTGTTTTGTATAATATTTTATCAATAAAAATGCCATTACTCTATAGGAAGCCATTTTTAAAAAAAGCACTATGGTTAAATGGCATTAAATAGATTGAGACTCTTCTTCAATAGCGTGAAGCCATCTCCCATGTTTGAGGAATTTAGTCTTATTTTTGAATTATCTTATTTATTGCAATGGTCTAATCTGTTCTTTTCATTAAAGGAGTAGGGGGCACTGCTTATCAAGACAGTTTCAGCTTGTGTCTTAGGCCAGCGTTTTCGTGCTGGCGCGAGACCGATGACGTCGCTGTCGCCACTGGGCGAAAGTTAACTTTTTTTTAAAAAGCGACAGGGCCAGTGCTTCACCAAGTAGGAGGGCACGCTCTGGTGATTGGTTTAGAGCAGTCCACATGTGGGCGACTGTCTCTAAAAAAATCATGTAACTGCGTCAATTTTTTGGTCGCGTTCAATTTCGCGCTTACTATAAGCTCTGTGACGGATTAATTGATTTGTTTGGAGTCCTACGTCGCATGGCACTATAGCGCAGCATTAGACTGCAGCAGCATAAAATGTTCTCCTTATAATAACAAAATGTATAATGATACTATTTAATGGCTAACTTATGTTTATCACTAAGATAATAACTTCCATACGAGAAAGTCACCTCTTTGATGCTTAATTGGCTCTGCGCACAGATAACGCATTGCACCTGTAATGAATGAAGATATTCAGAGGTGGGTCAGTCCCACCAGAGTATTTGGGGAGAAGAGTAGTTTGAAACCAATTTGTCCTTTGAAGTGGTTCAAACCAGTAATCAGCCCTTCTTGTTACTTTGGGCAAATCCCTAATCTCTATTTGCACCACAGATGTACATTGCACAGTCTTGAGGGTTGAACTCATTCTGTCGCTTTGTAACTTGTATGCGCATAGAGCAAATGTTCAGCTGGTCCATTTAAGGTATAATCAGCTTTACTATACATTTGTCCTGGTGATTAGACATGCCAACCAGGTTATAACTGGAAATAATCCTTCTCTCACATTAAGGCAACATGTAATATGTTTGTTTAAGAGTTTTTAATGAATATATTTCCGACCTTGCAGTACCTCTCCATGTGCTTCCTAGTGACTTGCAGGATCTTCACATCGTAGTATAGCAGAATCTTCTAATGATCTTAGGCCTTCCTTTCATATTCTGGCACACATGTCCTAACTGAAGCAGCTGGTTTCCACTGCCTTATCCTGTTCATAGCAGCCTACAGGAAATACAAACAGAACCACAACAGATAGAAGCTGCTGCAGATAAGACCACCTAGACTCAACTATTCTGCTCATGTCATCCTAACTTGCTGTAAAATTTCTCTGATCTTTGAATTTTTTTTCTTATTCTAGCAATAGAGGTCTTGTTTCCCTGAGCATATCGGGATGGAGAATAGGCTGAATGTGAACAAGAAACCCAGGAGGAACTTCTCTCCTTTAGAGTCCTTAATAGCTTAGTTTGTACATTATTTATTTAGGTCTCTGCAAAAGGATGATACATAAGATCCAGAACAATCAGACCAAACAACAGCTATGAAACTTCTCACAGCACTCAGAAGAGAAAGGGCATGAGGAGAAAGAGGTCCATCTCTGACAGGAGAGAAAAAAAAATTCTACGTTTAGAGGTGCTTATACAATGAGGCATGAACCATCGTATGACATTTGGGGGAGACTAACCATATCTTTAGACTCAATAGGTTTTTAACTAATCTTCTTCATATCTGAAGAATCCGCAATAAAGTTCTGGATTTCTTTTTCAAGTAAAAACCAAAAGACCAGACAGATGGTCCCGCAACATTATCTGGTTCATAGTCCTATGGAGCAAGCGACACCCGAAGGAAGAGGTCACACGTACAAGAGAAGGATTACATGGCAACGGTTTCATGGCAGAGCCTCCTGCGATCCCTCGTACAGTAGAATGGGCAGCACCTGATCATGAGTCTTACACGGTGTAGATCGATGTGGCGGAGCTGCAGGAATTGTATTCAAGAAGTTTGGTGGTGGATGTCCCCGCGGGACCCTTTCATGCACGAATTTAAAGGATTTTTTGGGGTGGCGAACCCGGAGCCGGCCGATTATGTGAAACATTCCGAGCCTTCGATAAAACGGGTGAGTCATGGAGGGGGGTGGGGGGTTTGCGGAGGACTGGGGTACTATTATTACCCCCTCAATCTTATTCTGGGCAATTCATTATTATTACTCAGGGTGCTGGGTGACCCCTAAAGGTCTATTGTTCTTTTTTTAATCTGTAAGTTTGCTAACTCTAAGACTTTCCAGCATATACCCATGTGTATTTGGGGGTTCTCTCTCTTTATGGGATCTGATCCACAATGTAGAGTGATGCCAATTCATAATTGTTAGATTGTCCTTGAACATTTCAAAAGCCTCACACACCTTGGTGACTTTACTAGATGCTCGCCAAACATACTCTACATACAGGACCACTGGAGCTAGGGTAGAACCCTGAGAGTTGCTCATAGTAATGTCAACTACACCTTTGAAGATGGGTTAAACCCAGTTCAGATCTCTCCTTGTGAACTTGGACATTCAACTATATCTCCCTGTGTCTCAGGCAAACCGAAATGAGATGAGGACAGGCACTCACTATCATTATACTTACTCCCTAAATAAGTTTACTAAGTAATAATCCATCCCCGAGAACAGGGCACCCTCTCCACAAAACCCCACACACCAAACACACACCACCCCCCTCTACCCCCACAAAACACAGAAACACACTGCACCCCCTGTAAACCCAAAAACTGCACACCGCACCACACACTGCGCCCTCCTCCCCTCTTACACCCACTGACCCAACCACACCCTGCAGCCCCATCTACCACCCACAAAACACACTGCAGACCACACAAACAGACTACGAGCCCCTTCTACATCGACAAAGGCACCCAGCATCCCCGCCTCCAACCCCTGTAGGCCACCTTTAAACCACACCTGCAGACCACACCGCACAATGCACACAAACCACTGCAAGGCCCCCCCTCTGCCCCCACAAACTCCCACTGCAAGCACGACCAAACACACACAGACGACTGCCCCCTCCTCGGCAAACACACAACCCTAGCAGCCTCCCTTCCTACATCCACTACAAGCCCCTCTTTAACCCACAAACGCAGACACACCACCCCAGCACAAAACACTCTGCACCCCTCTCTCACCCCAAACACACTTGAGGCCACACGACACTGCATCCCCCTTACACCCCAACACAAACACATAACACAGCAACACACACAACAGACAGACTATCTTCTTCCCCCTCTACACCCCCCCAAAACACACCCAAAGACCAACCCATAGAAACACATTCTGCTTCCCTTCTACATTGACAAAACGCACGACAGACACCAACTTCCATCACTCTCACTTTGGCGGAGCCATCTCTCAGCCGGTGGAGAGTCAGTGCATGGCTTCAGTCAGGTGAGGAGGAGTCGAGTGCCTGGCTCTCTGAGGCAGGGTGGGAGGAGCCCAGTGGTGGCGCAAGGCAGGCTGGAGGGCCCGTGCCCTGGCTTCAGGCGGGCTAGAGGAGGAGTCATTGCTGGCTCTCTGCAGGCAGGGCGGGGGCGGAGCCAGTGCGTGGCGGCAGGCATGTTGGGGAGGAGCCAGTGGCCTGGGCTCAGGCAGGGTTCTGTGGGAATTGGAAAGCTCTGTACACATGAAGAAGATACCTGTGAGGTTTGGGAAGCTCTGTACACATGAAGAAGAGACCTGAGAGGTTTGGGAAGCTCTGTACACACGAAGAAGAGACATGTGAGGTTTGGGAAGCTCTGTACACATGAAGAAGAGACATGTGAGGTTTGGGAAGCTCTGTACACATGAAGAAGAGACCTGTGAGGTTTGCAAAGATTTGTACACATGAAGAAGAGACCTGTAACATTTAGAAAGCTCCGTATACATGAAGAAGAGACATGTAAGGTTTGCAAAGCTTTGTACACATGAAGAAGAGACCTGTGAGGTTGGGAAAGTTCTGTATACTATAATTTCTATGAAAAACTCTCCTGTTGGTCTCTTAAAAGGTATCACAACTTCAACGACCCTACAGTTTATTATGTAAATATGAAGGTGCTTTTTATTGGACAGGTGGAGAATTTCTCAAGAACAGCTGCAGGGTGTCTCTTCTGGTACTTCCTACTCCATGTTCTTGTATGCTGCAGCATGTCCATATGCCGAGTAGAGGAGACTGCACCTATGATGCTTCTCGGAAGCCGACTCATGAGATCGCTCACCTCGCTCATCTCTGTAGGTGTGTATGACCCATCTCTGACAATAATTCGATGATTCATGTGCCATGTGTGTTCTGGCACAACCACAGTATGCTTGGCATCATTGTTACCTCTCGCACGCCCCCTGTAAATGTCCTGGCACAGTGCACATCACCCTTTGGTAACACGCCCACTGCTTTCTTTACTCCGTAGTTATTTTTTTCAACTTATATTTTATTGGAATTTTTCATGAATTAAAACATCTGCAAGTGGGGAGGGGGAGGGGGGGTGTTACAGAAATAAAAAAGGAGGGGAGGGGTGGGATTGGGGAATGCCTTTATATCACTGGGGTAAATACATAGTTTTATTTGTTCAGACTCCATGCCGAGTGGTAGACACCAGCCTACCTCTGGGGATGTCATGCCTAGGTTCTCCCTCTAACCACCCTCATTGGGTGAACGACTGGGGTGGGGAATAGATGTGTGGGTGCTAGAGGAGAATTGTTCTGGGGTTCCCGTGAGAGCTTCCCGCGTGCAGGGGCCAGGGCTGCCAGATCATTGGGAATTTTTGATGTGTCATTTAGATAGCTGGTCATTTTCTCCATTTAGCATACAAACCATTATTTGTTCCCAATGCTAGACAGAGATGGTATTCTATTTTGTTTCCAGGTTGCAGCTATTTCACTCCAGGTGGCTGTTGCTACTGTATGTGCGTGATGTATTGTGTGGGTCTATTAAAGAGAAAGAGCCATGGATCCAAGGGAATATCTGCATGTAGCATTTGTTGAAGCCTAATCAGTAGTTTTTAATCCTTTACTGAGAGATTTCGGACTGCTATGTGAGCAACAGATATGTATGTAACGGCTATTCTGGCTGGTAAATGTTGGATAATATGAACGTCTAGGAGGCTACTTCAAATGTAATAGGTTTTTAGTGATGAGCCCAATGCACGTTTATGGGACCACTTCTTGTGTGTAAAGGGCGTTGATCCAATTAAGGTCATTTGGGACAACTAGTGTATGTAAGAGGGTGATCCTAACTTTTAACCCTTTCTGTACAGGAGGGGGCAGTAACACTTTGCTTTGCGCTGAAAGTTAATAGGTGGATACTATGTAAGAAGAAATATATTAAAAAGTGCTAGATCTTATATAATCAAAAACAAATAGAAGATACCGTTCTGTGGCTAACACTTTTCTTCTGGCGGTGTTATAATGGATAAAGCAAGAAAGGTTTTTACTTAAAAACAGTGCACCCTGGAATGTATCTGACTGGAGCCTATCCCTCCCCCCTAAGTAGTAAGCGATTTATGACTTAAGGTGTTAAATGGTCCCGAATGTTAGTGATGTAGGAGTATGTGTGTAAATATAAATGTATAAAGCGCCCACAGTGTATAGCAATGGTGTGGGTAGGTGTAGAAATGTAAGAGGGTGTTGCATTACTATTGATGTATGTAGATACTATGTGGCCCCCATTGGTATATAGCAGTGGTCTCCAAACGTTTCAGTACGAGGGACACCGTATATTCTACACATTTGAGGGTCAAAAACCCCCCATTTTTTAAAATAATTTTTATATATTTTATAAATGAATGAATAAGTTTTATCTGGATCTTTTTGGGGTAATCAGCATGATATGATTCAGAACAAAAGAGAAATGTGACAATTACAAAGAAATGATGCAGTGCTTACACTGGGAAATGATATATAATGAGCAAAAATATATATATTTCAAATTGCTGCGGGCCGGATAAAATCTTGTGGGGGACCTGATGTGGCCCCTTGAGCCGTAGTTTGGAGACCCCTGGTATATAGGGATAACATTACATGGTACATATGTATGTGTAAGAGACAGCTGTGTGTGCGGTCATATAGCGCAGTATGTATAGACATGGCCTTTAGCACTCAAAGTAAGTGTGTCTTTTCATCTGTATTTTGTGTTTCACTGTAAGCAAATTTATGCCGAATAAATTACAATTTATTGCTCTACCTTGTTTTGCTCAATGAATTAGCCTGGTAAAAAGGTGTAAATAACCTTGTCTCCCGTGACAGGCTTATTTACTGGATGTTATGTTATTAATCAACCTTACCTGGCTCTAAAGCAGGTCACATCAGATTAACTACACACATTGGCAGTTTCTCTGACCTTTGCAGGGTGCTGGGTAGGTGCAGGATGGGCGTTAATAAGCAGATAGGATAAAGATGGGAGCCAGGAACTTTTATAAAACAAAAAGGTGCTTTATTTACATCCGTCTATAACTCTCCACAGGTATTGAAAACTTGCTACTTGATAGAAAAATGGGGGCAACCCATATATAATATCAAAACTTCATCCTCCGGTAGCTCTCACTCCTACGCTGGGGAGGTACTTGTTACCCATAGGAAAAGCCAGATTGGTAGTCTCTTGCATAGAGTTAGTAATGCCCCATCACTTTTCAAATGGGCCTTTCAGGCATACACTTCGGGCTCCGAGATTAGCAATCCGCCTATATGTATTGCATTCTTCCTCCACACCTATACGATCAGGAATGTGCAGAGAACCTTGCAGTTGGGCCAGTCCAAACATTCTCCAGAGTTACTATGCAGAGTACTCCTATTAAGAGCATGCTGCATCCTTATCGATAGTGAGAACAATTGTAATTCCTTACTACTGGCGCTTACTTAGGTCAGGGCACGTTTCCTAACTGAAAACAACATACGGTGACAGGACACATCTTCATTTACTATACAGACACAAACCTATTTACAGGACTCACAGTGAGTACCCAAGTTAGAACTCTGAAGAACCCACTTTTAGAACATAGGGTGGAGCTATATATATATATATATCCTCTATACTCCCTATAGTGACATCACTGATCATAAGACATACAGGGGAGGGGCCTTTTAACCTATTAAGCCCATAGAGAACTAGTAGCCCAAACGAGTGGGCTACATGTATAACCCACAACTAATCAAGTGAAAATTAATATACAGTATCCACATGAAAGTCACGTAGTCTGGAGTAATGGTGTCCGCTGCTCAACTCTCCATGTACACCATTGGTCCTGACCTGATCATGTGCTCCCTCCATCCACTCCTGTTGTACGCGAAGACGTCACCACGTACAGAGTCACCAATAGCAAGCCTTCCTACGCATTCCGTGGGACTCACCAATTCATCAAGGGGTAGCTTGTTAAATCCCAAATAGCTTTATCTAAGAGCCCTGAGTTCATTAACCCTTTATGGATCACAAAATCCAAAAATCTATAAAAAAAAATACACATCATATACATTAATGTACAAATTGTATTCTAATGATACAAAAAAAAATATAAAAGGTAATATAAAATATTTTTTAAAAAGAACTTTTGGAAAATGTGTTCCCATGAAAATAAAAAATAAAATGTACAAAAACATTGGTGCACAAATTCTTGTGATAAATGTATTTATATAAAAAAAATATAAAATTACTATGTACGTTTATAGGGGAAACTAATGTGTATAGGGTGGTGATCCTAATCTTTAAGAGGGTGTTCCCAGATGTCCAGTGCGGGAACTAACGGGTGTAAGAGTTTGATCCAGAACTTTACCGTTCCAGACTCTTTTTAAATGATAAAGTGATGTATTCTAACACACAGTTTGTGCTATGAGGATTTTTAATCTCCTCTGAGCCTTCTCCACTATTCTCAGTAGGAGTATTTTTTACCATAAGAGCGATGACAGTTTAATTCAGCTTCAGTGCTGCGCGTGGGTGAATTAAAAGCCAGACCTGCTGGAGGCACTCACCTAACTTTCTTCCTGGAAACATTGGGGCCTAATTACTAGGTAGCGCACATGGTATTTTTTATGGAAAATCTGAAATGTAATTGCGCTCGTGTTCCCCATATGTGCTAACCTTATTTTTCATAGCATGCGTCTAAAGCAGTGGTGGGTCACGATATACATCACGGGTCGCAGGGGCGGCCCTACGACCCCTAAAAGGGCCGCATATAATCTACTAAAATATAACCTCTCCCTATAACTCCTATTACCCCATATAACCGCTTCATAAATCTCTCTCTCTCTCTCTCTCTCTCGATCTGTCTCCCCCTCTCTCCAGTGGCAGATTTAGCTTTTTGCCGCCTGTAGGCTGGGGGCGGCCCTTCTCCTGAGCGTACGTCATGACGTCACACAGTGCTGCGTTGTCATGGCAACAGATGCCACGGCGGCATGTGACGCCATGTTGTCATGGCAATGTCACAGGAGGGGGGCCTGCTACGGAAAAGGTGAGGCACACACACAAACAAATTGCTTCCCCAAAATATTGCCACTCTACGCTAGTCGTTTCAGCCCTATTCGAAATCCACCCCTCTCTCTCTCTCTCTCTCTCTCATCCCACCCACTCTTCTCTCATCCCCCCCCTCTCTCTCTCTCTCTCTCATCCCACCCACTCTTCTCTCATCCCACCCCTCTCTCTCTCTCTCTCATCCCACCCACTCTCTCTCTCTCATCTCACCCACTCTCTCTCTCATCTCACCCACTCTCTCTCTCATCCCACCCACTTTCTCTCTGTGCGGATCTTTCTCCCCCTCTCTCTGTTCTGATCTCTTACCTCCCCGCCTCCTCCTTTCTGTGCAGATCTCTCTCTTTCTCTGTGCGGATCTCTCTCTCTCTGTGCGGATCTCTCTCTCTCTCTGTGCGGATCTCTCTCTCTCTCTCTCTCTCTCTCTCTCACCCTCTCTCTCTCTCTCACACACAATGTTCTCCTCGCTCTTTCCCTCTCGCTCACTGTTCTGCACCCTTTCTCTCTCGCACCTTTCTCCCCCTCTCTCTCATTGTTCTCCCCTTCACTGTTTCCTCGCTCTCTCCTCCCCCTCTCTTTGTTCCCTCCCTCCTTCTCCTCTCTCCTCCCTCCTTCTCATCTCTCTCTCCTCTCCCATGCTCTCACTGTTCTCCATCCTCCTCTGTCACTGTTCTCCCTCCCCTATCTCTCACTCTTTCCTGTCCCTCTTTCACTGTTCTCCCTCCTCCCTCTCACTGTCCTCCCTCACTCACTCACTCTCCCCCCCACCTCACCTCTCACTTACTCTCCCAGCTCACCTCTCACTCACTCTCCCCCTACCTCTCACTCCCCCACATCTCTAACTCACTCTTCACCGTCCACTCATTCTCCCCCACCTCACCTCACTGTCCCTGTCATTTCCCGTTCTGCATGTAGTCCCACCCCTGTTCATAGCTCCTCCCCTGTTAATAGCTCCACCACGTATGCTCAAGCTACAGGATGAAAGAAGGACGGGAGCGGGGAGGAGGTTGGGGCCGCAGGGGATGTCCCTGGGCCAGGGCCGCCTATTGCCCACCAGTGGTTTAAAGCATCAAAAAAGTTTTTAGTCCAATATTTTGGGGCACAGAAATGGAATATGTCTGGAGCACAGATGTTACTGGCATGGTCTCAAAATAACTGTATCCATGCGTCAAACTCGTCTACCAAGTGGAACCTCGTGTAAACCCTAAAAGTCTATTTATATTGTTAGCGCAGAATTAAGTTGCTACGTATCAACCAAAAATATATTTGATGCAGCACAGATGTTTTATTATATAGGTTTACAAAATGTATTATTTTTCCAGCATGGCTAGTATAAATAATATTACACAAATCATTTCTACGTACGAATTCTAGTTATAAATTGAAAGCATACACATAATTCTGTTTTAAATTAAATTATATCAACAAACTATGCGTCATATGTATGGTGTCACATAACGATCTTCACACATACGACGCACATCTTATGAAGGTTTGTACTACTTTTTTTGTTTTTTTACGGAAAAAGTAGGGATTGGTGGGACTGCTACCCTATAGAAAAATATCGGAACTCACCTGGTATAGAATTTTTTAAAAAAAGTTTATTAATTACATACTAAAAAGTACAAGACAAAAATCTCCTCCCACGCGTTTCGGACCGAGTTGGCGCCAGGAGTAACTTTTTAGCACTAAAGTTTTGGAGTACAATAAAAATTCAAATATGAAGCTGGTACATAGGTTCCAGTGCACACATGATTTACTCATGCCTCGACCTGTGGGGGGGGCATCTTGAACCCCCAAACCAACCCTTCATTAAGTAATAGACATTCAAGTAGCTGGAAGAAACAAGTCGCAGCTTTTATTAAACATATACAAAATATAACCAAAATTAGTATACCCTGCTTAGTTGCACTGTAATCAATCCCTGGCTTGTACCTCTATTTGCCAATAGCTGCCCAAGCCAACACCACCACTGTAAGGTCACTCCCATACCAGCCACCCAAGCCAAGTAAGACCCCCACCTTCCCCCAAATGACTACTGGAGGTACCTTAGACCTCCCCACAAAAAGCCAACTGCCACCAGGGTCCCTTCCCCATCTAACACCTTCCTGCCAATGTCCCTTCCCCCCCTAACGCCTTCCCACCCTAACGCCTTCCCACTAGGGTCCCTTTCATGTCCAACACCTTCCCACCATGGTCCCTTTCATGTCTAACGCCTTCCCACCAAGCTGAAACAAGAAATAAAACAGTTAAAACCCAACAATAACATTAACAAACAGGGAGGAAGGATGGGGCTTCTTACAGGTCTGGAATTGAAGAGGTATGCAAATTCTCTGCCCAGCACTAATATAATCTAGACCCCCCCCCCTCCTTCTCAGCTTAGTAAGCAGTCATGTTGCCCTTTGCCCAGAGGCTCCAGTCCTTGCTTGAACAAGTTTCACCTATAAATTGCTTATGTTACATATGATTAAGGGCTCATACTGAAGAAGTCTTTGTGAATTTTTCTACTAACTATATAGTTAGTAAAACGGTATAATCATCTCAGGGAAACTTCTGTTCTCATTTTCTTTTATGTAGTATGGGAGAGGAGACCGACAGTGAGAAAAGCAGAGGGGCAGTGTGTCAGTGTGAAGATGGACAGGGATGGGGAGAGTGAACCTAAAAAGTTTGATTAAAATTGACAAATCAGTAACAATCACATTTCGTAAGACAAGAATAATTGCTGTAATGAAAAAGAGAGAGACCGAGAGACCTATTTGCGAAATTACCCATGGACGTCTTTATCTCCCAAAACACTCCTCTTTACAACACGTGGAGACATACTTGTGAACACACCCGAGATAACTGGGAAATAACCTCTTTAGAATATGCAAAGTATATTCAGATGAGTAAGCATATTTCTAATGTGTGTTCACAAGTATCTCTCCATGTGTTGTATAGAGCATTATTTTGTGAGGTACCGGTATATAAATGAATGGGTTCTCATATATAGAGGCCCTGCTCTCTTCCCCACTGATTGCCGGGGGAGAGCGTGGGGCCTCTGTAAAGTTCTTACCTTCTCCATTGTGCTGCCCTCCTTCTTCAGCGTCACATTGTGCCGCGTTGCCATGGCAACATGATGTCACATGGCACTGCGTTACTATGGCAATGCGACGACATGTGTCGTCGCAGGGTGATTTGATGCAGCGACGCTGAAAAAGTAGGAGGGCAGCACGAAGGTGGAGGCTGCGGTTGCCTGGGCGGCACCAAGGTAAGTGCCTATGGATGGCAGCTTTGTAAATCTGCCACTTGGTGCTTTACATTAATAACGCCCCCACCGGCGGTTCAGCCAATGAGGGCAAACCAGTTGCGTGAGGTCATGGCAACGCCCCTGCAAACCCACCGCCACGCCCCCCCCACCCCCTCCCGTCGCAAACGCTCCCTCTCTCCCCCAGACCGCAGATCGTGGTGCAGCGCTGTGCCTGGCGTGCGTGCCACAGTGCTGCTGGGGACTCACCCTAAGATTTTAAGCAAGTTACTCCAGACTTTTGGAGAGAGGGAGGGGTGGCATCTGGAGGCTGATTTCAGTTCTAAGACATGGCAGGCTAAATGTCAGTCAGAGGAAAATACGTAGGTAGATTTCCCTGCACCTAGGAGAGCTTAGTTGTGTTACCCCGGTACCAAGTAAGTGTGTCTTTTTGTCTGTATTTTGTGTAATATTGTGGGTCTGCCTTTTCCTGTGAATAAGTGTACAATTTATTTCATTAACTTGTTTTGCTCAATGCATGATCTGGATAAAAAGGTGTAAATGGCCTGGTCTCCCGTGACAAAAACGGACACAGTTTCAGCTCATTATAAATATCTCCCACAAAAATAGCTCAGTGTGACTATATACAGGGTGTCCATGTCCACACTAAAAGAGGCATGGACATGATGAAAGTAAATCAACACTGTGCCTCCTTTAGTGTAGACACCCTGCATCACTCCTGCTTTTGGCCCTCAATACAAGAGCACAGAAGTGGTCAATTCTTGTCCTCAAGGGCCACCAACAGGTCAGGTTTTAAGGATATATCCCTGCTTCAGCACAGGTGGCTTAAGTCAAACAACTGATTGAGACACCTGTGCTGAAGCAGGGATATCCTTAAAACCTGACCTGTTGGTGGCCCTTGAGGACCGGAGTCAGCCGCCCCTGCACTAGCAGCTCTTCTTCCCAGTTTTATATGACTTTCCCTGGACCATAAATCCTCGAAGAGCAGTGATTTGGGTTCACATTGTGCTGCACACTCCTTGATTCATTGTGTCCTGTTAAAACTGTCCCAATCCTCTTATCAGTGGAATCCTATCTAAGTACCTTGGGCCACTTATAAAAGCAGGTCACTATTTTGCCGCCTGCCAGAGGGGATATTATCCTCACTTAACAATATTGAGTCTTTTACTAATTTCTTACATAATGTTTAGTTATCCTATTCTTTTTTTATTAATACAGGCACATTTAAATTGCAAGTTCTTATCAGACATTATATGAATTATTATGTAATACCATTAAATATAATAATTCAGAAACACAGCCATATCAAACATTAACCCCTTTGGTGCCAACTCCACCTCTATGACTCCTCGTCTTTAAAAAAAAAAATGTATTTGTTGTTTCTGAATAGTATTTATATATGTATTTGTATAAATATTTTAGTCAATAAAAACTGCATACTCAATATGGAAGCCATTTTTAAAAAAAGCACTATGGTTAAATGGCATTAAATAGATTGAAGACTCTTATTCAATAGCTGTGAAGCCATCTTCCCCATGTTGGAGGAGATTTTAGTCTTATTTATTTGAATTAGTCTTATTTATTTGAATGGGGCTAATCTGTTCTTTTCAGTAAAGTGAGTAAGGGGGCACTGCCTTATCAAGACAGTTTTCAGCTTGTGTATTAGGCCGCGTTTATAGTGCAGGCGACGAGACCGATGACGTCGCTGTCGCCACTGGCGAAAGTTAAACTTTAGTTTTAAGCGACAAGGCCAGTGATGTCACCAAGGAGGAGGGCAGCGCTCTGTGATTGGTTTAGAGACAGTCACATGTGGCGACTGTCTCTAAAAAAAAATCAAATGTAACTAGCTTCAAATTTTTTGGTCGCTGCATCGCGCTTACTATAAGCGCATGTGACGGATTAAATTGATTTGTTTTGGAGCGACGTCGCCAGGCACTATAAGCGCAGCCTTAGACTGCAGCATAAAAATGGTTTCTCCTTAATAATAAAAAAAATGTATACAATTGATACTATTTAATGGCTAACTTATGTTATAAGATAATAAACTTCCAGTACTGATAAAGTCAACTCTTGATGCTT
Source organism: Ascaphus truei (assembly GCA_036426205.1). Classification (NCBI taxonomy): domain Eukaryota; kingdom Metazoa; phylum Chordata; class Amphibia; order Anura; family Ascaphidae; genus Ascaphus; species Ascaphus truei. The sequence goes on along the minus strand of CM071575.1, from coordinate 29,611,446 downwards.
AATTGGCTCTGGGACGCAACAGATAACGCATTGCACCTGTAATGAATGAAGATATTCAGAGGGTGGGTTCAAGTCCCACCAGAGTAATTTGGGGATGAATGAGTAGTTTAGAAACATTTCCTTTGAAGTGGTTCAAATCCCAGTAATCAGCCCTTCTTGTTACTTTGGGCAAATCCCTATCTCTATTTGCACCACAGATTACATTGCAAAGTCTTGAGGGTTGAGACTCATTCTGTGCGCTTTGTAAATTGTATGCGCTATATAAGAAAAATGTTCAGCTGGCCAGTTAGAGGTATATCAGCTTTACTATACATTTGTCCTGGTTATTAGACAGCAAAACCAGGTTATAACTTGAAATCATCCCTTCTCTCCACATTAATGGCAACATGTAAATAAATGTGTGTTTAAGAGTTTTTAATATGAATATATTCCTACCTGGCACCTCCCATGATGCTTCCTAGTGACTTGCAGGATCTACATCTTAGGTATTAGCGAGAATCTTCTAATGATCTTAGGCCTTCTTATCCATATCTGGCAACACATGTCTAACTGAAGCAGCTGGTTCCACTGCCTGTATCCTGTTCATAGCAGCCTACAGGAGAATACAAACAGAACCACAGAAAGATAGAAGCTGGCTGCAGATAAGGACCCCTAGACTCACCTATTCTGCTCATTCATCCTACTTGCTGTAAAATGTCTTGATCTTGGATTTTTAATTTCTTATTTCTAGCAATAGAGGTTCCTGTTCCCTGAGCATATCAGGGATGGAAGAAATAGGCTGAATGGTGAACAAGAAACACAGGAGGAACTTCTCTCCTTGAGAGTCCTTAATAGATGTAGTTTGTACATTCATTTTTTAGGTCTCTGCAAAAAGGATGAATACATAAAGAATCCAGAACAATTCAGACCAAACACAGCTATGAAAACTCTTCAACATCACTCAGAAGAGAAGGGCATGGAGGAGAAAGATGTCCATCTCTGAACAGGAGAGAAAAAAAAAAATTCTACTTTTAGGAGGTGCTTATACAATTGAGCATGAAAACAGCGTAGGACACTTTTGGGGGAGACTAACCATATATTTAGACATCTATTTTTTTTAACCTAATCCTTTCATTAGTCTGAAAGATACCAATAAAGTTTTGGATTTCTTTTTCAAGGTAGAAAACCAGAAAAGACCAGACAGATTGGTCGCCGAAACATTAATCTGGTTCATAGTCTAGGAGCAAAGCGACACAGAAGGGAAGAGGGTCACACGGACAAGAAGAGGAGTACAGGGCACGGTTTCAGGGCAGGAGCCTCCTGCGATCCCTCCGTACAGTAGAATGGGGCAGCACCTGAGCGAGGAGTCTGACAAGGTGGAGATCGATGTGGCGGAGCTGCAGGAATGGTACAAGAAGTTTGTGGTGGAATGTCCCAGCGGGACCCTTTTCATGCACGAATTTAAGCGATTTTTTGGGGTGGCGGATAACCAGGAAGCGGCCGATTATGTGGAACACATGTTCCGAGCCTTCGATAAAAACGGGGTGAGTCATGGAGGGGGGTGGGGGGTTTGCGGAGGACTGGGGTACTATTATTACCCCCTCAATCTTATTGCTGGGCAATGTCAATTATTATTACTCAGGGTGCTGGGTGACCCCTAAAGTGTCTATTGTTCTTTTTTTATCTGTTTAAGTGTCTAACTCTAAGGACTTTTTGCCAGCATACCCATGTGTATTTGGGGTTCTCTCTCTTTATGGGATCTGTCCACAATGATATGAGTGATGCCAATTCATAATGGTTAGATTGTCTTGAAACATTAAAAGCCATCACACCTTGGTGACTTTACTAGACAAACATACTCTACATACAGGACCACTGGAGCTCAGTGGTATGAACACTGAAGGAGTTGCTCATTAGTAATGTCACTACCTTTGAAGTGGGTGAAACCCAGTTCAGATCTCTCCTTGTGAACTTGGACAAGTCACTATATCTCCCTGTGTCTCAGGCACCGAAATGAGATGAGGACAGGCACTCACTATCAATTATACTGTATCTCCCTAAATAAAGTTTAATTAAGTAATAATCCCCGAAGAACAGGGCACCCTCTACACAAAACACACACACACACAACACACACACCAGCCCCCCTCTACACCCACAAACACAGAAACACACTGCAGCCCCCTGTAAACCCACAAAACTGCACAAACGCACACACACACTGCAGCCCTCCTCCACCATCTACACCCACTGACACACACACTGCAGCCCCCCTCTACACCCACAAAACACACTGCAGACACACAACAAAACAGACTACAGCCCCGTCTACATCGACAAAAGGCACACCAGCATCCCCCCTCCACACCCACTGTAGCCACCTGTAAACCCACACACTGCAGACACACACACACACACAAAACACACTGCAGCCCCCCCCTCTGCACCCACAAAACACACACTGCAGAGACACACACAAACCAACAAAACAGACTGCCACCTCTCCATCTGCAAAACACACACCAGCAGCCCCCTTCCTACATCCACTACAGCCCCCCTGTAAACCCACACACTGCAGACACACACACACACAAAACACTCTGCACCCCTCCTCCACCCACAAAACACACACTGAGGACACACACACTGCAGCCCCCCCTTTACACCCACAAAACACCAAAACACATACACAGCAGACACACACCAACAAGACAGACTCTGCTGCCCCCTCTACACCCACAAAACACACACCAACAGAAGACACAAACACCAATAAAACACTATGCTGGCTCCCTTTACATTGACAAAACGCACACAGACACACAAACCTTTCCCATCACTCTCCTGTGCGGAGCTCTCTGCAGGCACGGTAGGGGAGGAGTCAGTGCCTGGCTTCAGGCAGGATGAGGGAGGAGTCAGTGCCTGGCTCTCTGCAGGCAGGGTGGGGGAGGAGCCAGTGCGTGGCGGCAGGCAGGGCTGGAGGAGCCAGTGCCTGGCTGCAGGCAGGGTAGAGGAGGAGTCAGTGCCTGGCTCTCTGCAGGCAGGGCGGGGGAGGAGCCAGTGCGTGGCGGCAGGCAGGGTGGGGGAGGAGCCAGTGCCTGGCTGCAGGCAGGGTGGGGGGGGGGGGGAGGCAGTGCCTGGTGCAGGCAGGGTGGGGGAGGAGTCAGTGCGTGGCGCAGGCAGGGTGGGGGAGGAATCAGTTGCTAGGCGGCAGGTAGGGTGGGGGAGGAGCCAGTGCGTGGCAGCGGCAGGGGGGGGAAGGAGAGGAGCCCGTGCTGGCTGCAGGCTGGGTGGGGGAGGAGTCAGTGCCTGGCTGCAGGCAGGGTGGGGGAGGAGTCAGTACCTGGCTGCAGGCAGGGTGGGGGAGGAGTCAATGCCTGGCTGATGCATCCAGCCAGGATATTATTGGCCAGTGTGTGGGTTTACAAGTTTTTCGGCCAATCAGAATTCAGTTCTCATTCACAATGAGTGAGATCAGCTCACAGACAGGGGAGGTAATTGGACAGGAGGCAGCAGCAAGACACTGACTCCTCCCTCACCCTGCAGCCTGACACTGACTCCTCCCCCACCCTGCCTGCAGCCAGACACTGACTCCTCCCCCACCCTGCCTGCAGAGAGCTCCGCACAGGAGAGTGAGGGGAAAGGTGTGTGTGTCTGTTGTGTGTTTTGTGGGTGTAAAGGGGGCAGCAGAGTCTGTTTTGTTGGTGTGTGTGTGTACAGGGGGGCTGCAGTGTGTATGTTTACAGGGGGGCTGCAGTGGGTGTAGGGAGGGGGCTGCTGCTGTGTGTTTTGTGGATGTAGAGTCTGTTTTGTTGGTTTGTGTGTGTGTCTGCAGTGTGTTTTGTGTGTGCAGAGGGGGGCTTGAGTTCGTTTTGTGGGTGGAGGAGGGGTGCAGAGTGTTTTGTGTGTCTGCAATGTGTGAGTTTACAGGGGGCTGGAGATTGTGTAGAGGGGGGTCTGCTGCTGTGTGTTTTGTGGATGTAGAGGGGGCAGCAGTCTGTTTTGTTGGTGTGTGTGTGTGTGTGTCTGCAGTGTGTTTTGTGGGTGTAGAGGGGGCTGCAGTGTATGGGTGTCAGTGGGTGTAGAAGGGCTGCAGTGTGTGTTTTGGGGTGTGTGTGTGCAGTTATGTGGGCTGGTGTGTGTGTGTTTTGTGAGTGTAGAGGGTGGAGGAAGACTGCAGTGTGTTTTGTGGGTGTAGAGGAGGGGGGCTGCAGAGTATTTTGTGGGTGTAGAGGAGGGGAGCTGCAGAGTGTGTAGGGGGACTGCAGAGTGTGTTTGTGTATATAGAGGGGGGGTTGCAGATTGTGTTTGTGTGTATAGAGTCTTCACCCGATTGTACTGCGCTACGGAATATGTTGGCGTGTTGTAAATATATGATGATGATAATAATTGCTATGATTATTATAACTACACTTGAGAATAAGTATTTTTCAGTGTACAGTATTATGACAGACGCAGGTGTGAGTTTATGCTTGAGACCCCTCGATTATATTGACTCTGACTTGACTCTATATCATGGGTGGGCATCTCCTGCCCTCAAGGGCCACCAACATGTCAGGTTTTCAGGATATCTCTGTTTCAGCGCAGGTGGCTCAATCAGTGGCTCAGTCAAAGACTGTACTGAAGCAGGGATATCCTGAAAACCTGTTGGTGGCTCTTGAGGACTAGAGTTGCTCACCTATGCTCTATATTCTCATTAAATATCTCTTTATAGTTTTAACTGTATAACTGTAACCCCAGTGCATTCTGGTACACAACAGCCTTATATTTTTGTAACGGGTTTCCCCCCCCCAATCGCAGATTGGCCCCTTTTGGGAAACCCTACTCCGGTTACACATGGCTATAGTGTGGTGCACCTGCTGGCTTACAGGACTCCTGAGTCTCCCGCTTGATGGTGTTATGTGGAATGGCATCAGGACAGGATTCTGGGGACATACCCAGTACGTACTCACGTTGACAGCGCCTCCATCTATTGCAGGCCCCAGGATACGGGGTGGAATCCCTGGAATAGAACGTCCCCCTCAGGAATGAGAGATTCCAGTCTCAAAACCGCTTCTTATAATCAGGAACACTTTATTGCACCAGCAGCATACACTGGAGCAGCATACACAGCAGTACAGGAACACAGTAACACAGGAGTTCTCCTGCAGGATGGACCTGGCCTTACACTCCCAGTCAGGGCCCTGGAAGCAGGCCTAGCTCTTCCACTACCCCCTATCAGAGTAGTGGGAACAGTCTACCCGCCTCTCCCCTAAGGGAGGGCCCACAGATTGGCAGAGCCCTGCACAACTGGGTTTGGTGACTGAGCTCCTCTCAGGGTAGGAGCAACTGATCTAAATCAGGAAGTGCTTCTCCCTAAATCACATTCAGCAAGAACCCGCCCCTGTCCCTAAGGGGGCGGCCCCAGTCACTTCTACAGCGCACGCCTCGGCGTGCACTGTGCTATCAAGCCCCGCCCCCCCAGTCCGGCCGGTCCCAGTCCCTACCTTGTCGCGTACCTTTCCCCAGCGGTGCGCGACAGGTTTTCAGGGAAGCAGGGGAATTTGAAATTAACATCTGCGACGGAGGCGTGGCCACGCCCCCGCCGGCGGTTCAGCCAATAAGGGCGAACCAGCCGCGGGACGTCATGGCCACGCCCCGCAAACCCACAGCCACGCCCCCTCCTGTCGCAAACCTTCCCTCTCCCCTCAGACCGCCTATCGCGGTGTAGCGCTGTGCAAGCGCCGGCCCCCCGCCACAGTGAAGACTGGGGACTCAGCCTTATTGGACACAGACAGAACTGCACTGCCTTATCTGACTCAGAGCGCTGCAGTGAGTGGGGAGAACCCATGATTACTCCTGGCAACTTACCCTTACTAAGTATTACTGCCAGGAGGAGAAAGAACTATAGCCCCAAAACTACCCAGGGCTACATTTTTATCAGAAGCAGCATTGCACCAGGGTATTAAAGAGAGGAAGAAAGATTTAGGATGTGTGTGGCTCAGTGTAATTCTTGAAGCAATTAGGGCCACATACTGTATTTTCAATATGGCAGGGAAAAAAATTCTATACAGTACAAGGTACATTTATTTTCTCTCCCTCTTTTAACCCTTCCTGCCTCACTGTCAAATATTACACTGGTTTTCTGTTCTGGAGAACTTTTTCCCCAGGCCCTATTAAAGATGGCTGCCATTGAATTTTCAAAATAATGGCTTAATAACTCTGCCATTCTCTGCTGATTGCTTAGACGCTGGAACTTTTCCTGCATTCCTCCTGCAGATCTGAGCTCCTCACCAGCAGCCGTGTGTTGTATGTTCTGGGATATTTGTTGGCTGGATTACCAAACCAATTTGTTGCAGGCCCAACTGGCAGTGAAGAGGTTAAATGATGAAACAACCATTAAACATATTTCAGAATGTGTTGTTGTGCTGAGTGCTTTCTACACCCTTTGTAGCTCAAGCTCTAATGTTTTGCAGAGATGGGTAAACATGTCCATTTCGCAAATATTTCAAAGGATAAATTTGAGCGAAATGAGGCAATTTTGCCATATAAACCATATCTGCTGGAGTTTTTTTTGTCTCGCACAAAAGCTACGCCGGCGTTTCTCCCTTCGATGATTTTTGTATATTTATTTTTTTAAATAATAATTTTTCACATCTATTTTTTTTTTTAAAGATTTTCACATTTTCGGCTCATTTTTAAAAAATGTTCTGATTTATATTTGAAACATTTGCAGTGGTAATTTCCAGCTCAAATGATTTTGCAAATATTTCAAAATGCTAAAAAATTAGCACTTTCGCAGCGAATTTGACCCCCCCCCCCTAACGTAATAACCTAGGGCAAGTGGGATCTCATTTCACTCCCAAGCGCACTGTGTATACTGTGGGTCCTGACACAGCAGTCTAGGACATCTCGCCGCAGCCAGGTAGCCGCCGCCGTGATATTTAGCCACCGGCCGTTTCACCACAAAATTACCCCCTAACCTTACCACTTGCCCTACAAGCCCCTATCCTTGACTCCTTACCCTAACCTGTTAACCGCTTACCCAAACCCTAACCTTAACCCCAAATGCTAATGCTAATCGTTACTCTAAAAACCTTAACCCCTTAATCTAACTCTGTAATTGGACCCCTTACCCTAACCCCCTAACCTTATCCTAAAAGGCTTAAGTCCTTACCCTAAACCCCCTAAAGTTAACCCTTAATGCTAACGCTAATCATTTACCGAAGCGGCCGGCGGGTGATCGGTGGCGGCTAACTGGCCAGCGGCGTAGTCGCTGCGGCGAGATGTCCCATTCCGTAACACAGGTGAGTGTCGGGAGCTGTACACAGATAATGAGATGCTCTGCTCTCTCTCCTGCAGGACAACACCATCGATTTCCTGGAATACGTGGCTGCTCTGAATCTCGTCTTAAGGGGAAAACTGGAGCACAAGCTGAAGTGGACATTCAAAATTTACGATAGAGACGGAAATGGCTGTATAGACAAGACAGAGCTCCTAGAAATAGTGGAGGTGAGAAACCTGTGCACGTATTGTATGTGAATGAGGTATAACAATAAAGTCCATTGGAATGTTATAATGAATATTGATTAATGACCCCTTGGGAATAGAGAATATAGAGGTGCCTTCCCACATAGCTGGCCAGAAAAATAATCTGTGGTAAAGAATTTGCCTATCGAGTGGCTTCCTTTAATTAACATTAATTCATTTTCTTAGGGGCCTCTGAATGAGAAAGTGTTTATCAATCAAGTGTTTTCTTTACCCTTAGCCTACACTGTCATTATTGTCAGAGAGCCAATGAAGATAAGGGGGGAATGAAAGGGGGGCTTTGCCTGTGCAAATTCTGCGATAATCAGACAAAAAGAAGCAGCCAGAGGAAATCAACCCCCTTCCTTGCTTCCTTGTGGTCCCGCTTTTAGGCCTAATGCTGGAGGTCCAATAACTTGTCTGGCAGCTCCATGAAGAGGACAGGTCCCAGGAGGAGGGATGGCTTCAGCGGCAGCTCCAGGGTAGTCTGAATGGTGCTGTAGTGGCCGCAGTGGATGAAGATTTAACTCTAGCTGCTTCCTTATGGGGAGCATGTGGCGAGGACTTGAGCACCACGCGCTGTTTCCCCGGTGAGGGACTACCTGGATTGATTGTGGAGCAGGGCAGCAAAGACTGCGGTGAGCGGTGGAAGTGTCCATAAGTGGCCTATGTGGCGGGGGACCGTGTGGCATGCCCAGAGACATACTGGGCCCCAGAGAGGATCTGTCTGGATCGGGAGTCTGCGGCATCGGCTGGAAGACTCGGGACATAGAGCAGGGTGTCGGCTGGGCCAGGAGGGGATAAGAGAAGGGCCCTGGGTCACAGGGCGCCAGCCTCTTCCCCTGATTTACCCCTCCCCCTTTTAGTAGCAAGATTCCAGGATGAGTATGCTTGGAGCGAGTCCCGTATTGGCCTCTGTGGCAGGACTGCCTCGCGGAGGGGTCAGTAAGACGCTAAACACGATGGGAAACTTTAAACTGTAGTGGTTTATTAGCCACAACCAAATAAAGTACGGGTGCACTGTCCCTTTAAGAAACCAAATTACAGAAAATAAAACCTATTCCCGTTAGGGAAACTAACTCAACTTCTTGAGCCCTTACTAACAGGGCAACCAGCTAATCTGGTTATGCCCAAAACATGTGCTCCACAAAGTATAACAATAAAGTCTTATCTGTATTGTAGCTCCAATAGCAAACAGGAACGCCGGCTCCGGGGAACAGGCTGTGTCCAGCTCGCAGCAATCTTTATCTTTATCCTGGGTTGGGGTCCCAGCTGGTCCCAGCAGCAAAGCTCCTCGCAGGACTGGGGGACCAGAGCAACAGCTAGGGCTTCCTAGCCGGGAGAAGTCTCTCCACCCTCCTGGGGAAAAACAAGCTCACCTTGTGTGAGCCACTTCCTGCCTTTTAAACCTGCAGTCTCTCAGGCATCCTACTTAATTAGGCTGCAGGTGTATGCAGTTCTCCAACTGTAGGTTAACTGGTTTAGTGCTGGAAAGTACACACATCCTCCATTCCAGCTTACTGAGTCAGTGACTCTGTCACAGCCTCCTAGGCAGAGAAGAGTGGGGTTTTATTGGGGTTCCCCAGGGGGGTAAGTTCCCTGTGCCAGGAGGGCTGGTGGGCGACGAGGGCCCCTCTGCCTGTGTTTCGCAGAAAGTTACAATTGCCACAGGAAGGGCAGTAGCTGGGCTAGTGTCTGGGCCTCGGTGTGAATCCCTAGTGGATGGGTGGCTGCCTAGAGGCGCAGAAGCAGGTGAGTTGGTGGCCCCTGCTGAGGGGTTTCTTGTCTGCACTGAAGTGTCGCCCAGGGGGTCCTGTGGTGGACAAGGGGGCATCTTGGCATCTGTACTTATGGCGACAGCATGGGAGGGATCTTAGCCTGTGCTGGCCGTGGTCAGTTCATGCACGGGTCGGCATGGAGGCAAAGCAGTGGTGGCATAACTGGCTCCCACAGTGGGCCCGGCAGAGGCGGTTAAGGTTACTGACATTTGTTTTCAGGAAGCATACACATGCATCACTAGCCCATTGTGATTGCACCTACCAGCGGAGGTGAAGGAGAAGATATGGAAGGGAGAGTACATTGAAATATGGTCCTTGCTGCCGGGTTACAGGGAGGCATAAACAAAGTCCAATAAGAGAGTGTAAGCTAGGAAGGAAGTTATTGAGAAAAGGTTGGTCCCCAGGATATTTTCTAATTGGCTTCAAGCCTTTTCCATCAATGCAAGTGTAATTGGCAAAAAGTCACCCCATCTTTGTTACACTTTGTCTGAATACCAAGATATGGTGGGGTTTGTGAATATGAATTCTAGTAGGACTTCTTGGTGGCTCTATGATGAGCGATTCCAGCAAAAGATGTCTGTGCACAAACAATTATCGTGGGATTCTAAGGAGTGGATTTATGGATGGAACTAATGACAACGCAGAATTGGACCCCTCACAGCAGTGAGTAAAAAAAGGTTATTGCTGGGACTTTAATTAAAGCCTTTGTCATTTTAGTGGGTGCAGATTCTTCCATGAGTGATCGTTGTGTGGCAGCATCCAATCGTTTCAACAGGGCAAGCTTACCAAACAAGTTCAGCAGGCTTCGGCAAAGGGTGGTTATACCAGTGAATGTAGAAAGTCTATCTGCAAGTTGGGGGGGCTGAGCCCCTTACCAACGATAACACACTTATCAGAAATAGGCAAATTTTACCTTCGGGCCACCAGCTTCCTACTCTGGGATAGAGGAGAATAAAGTCAAAGGGCAGGGTCCTCTCCACAGCCCAGAGTGTCTCCCTGAATCAGAGAGTCTGACTGCTCTGTGCAGGGTGGTCTCTTTTGCGCGGTCCAGGTGTAGCAACTTTGTGGCAAAACGAGGTAAGAATCAATTGTCCAGCCGCTCCATATAATGAAAAAATAGGCACTCACCAGCAAAAAAGGTTAAAAACGTATATTTTAATGAACTACATAAAAAACAAATAAACAGACAGTACTAACTACTCTCCCACGCGTTTCACGCCCACTGTGGCGCTTTCTCAAGGAGTAACGAGGTGGGGGAGGTCCTGGGTATTTATGACTCTCCCCGTCATACAAGACAGCTGGTAAATAATTAATTCGATTTGTCTTGCAGAAAGAAAAGACAAAGAAGAAGAAAAAGAAAAGACAGGAGAAATAGGAAAGAAAGAAACAGAGCATCTCCTGCAGATTGTCTGTGTTCATTGTGAGATGCTCTGTTTCTTTCTTCCTATTTCTCCTGTCTTTTCTTTTCTTCTTTTGTCTTTCTTCTGCAAGACAAATCGAATTAATTATTTACCAGCTGTCTTGTATGACGGGGAGAGTCATAAATACCCAGGACCTCCCCACCTCGTTACTCTGAGAAAGCGGCGCCACAGTGGGCGTGAAACGCGTGGGAGAGTAGTTAGTACTGTCTGTTTTTTTGTTTTTTATGTAGTTCATTAAAACATACGTTTTTAACCTTTTTTGCTGGTGAGTGCCTATTTTTTCATTATATGAAGCGGCTGGACAATTGATTCTTACCTCGTTTTGTTGCTGCTTGAGAGAATCTGCTTCACCACCGGGAGCCTGGAGGAGACGCCTTCGGCAGCGTCAGGGCAGCTGCTGCAAGAAAGGGTGATCAAGGCGGCGTTTTATTGTGAGTAGAGGGTACTCCACGCCGGGTATAGCCGGGGCTAGGGGGACTTAGTGATTGCATATCACGATTGACTGTCCCCACTGTGTTCCCTCCTTGTCACCCCTATCAATCTGTTTACTCAGAAAACTGCAGCCCCTTAATTCCTTACTTTCCGGTGTCTAACTCCCATTATTACTTCATCATTGCCTGAAGGGCATTGTTCCAGACCTCCTGGAGCTTATACATGGTTTGTTTCTATGTCCGTAGCAACTTTGTGGATCAGAGAACCTTTTACAGTCTCTAGTGAGGCAGCTGAGGAGGCTAATTAAGCCAGGCTGCTCAGTGCTGTCTCACTCTCTGAAACCGTTTCCCCTGCATCATTACGTAACAGGGGATCCACCCTGTTACAGTCAAGAATAATCTTTTTGTGCAATATCATCTTAAATGGTCCAGCACCTTCCCAATATTGGTAAAACAATGGTCAAACATTTGTCTCCCTTTTATTGCATGAAACGAGTGTGCTGGTGTTCTTGCTTCATTGATATCGCCTCCCGGCTGCCCATCTTTTTCTCTTGGTGAATTGGTTAGCTGTGTAAATGTTCTGCTTGTGTATGAATTCCTGTCTCATACTAAGCCGACCAGCTTTCATTTCAGTCCATCTACAACTTGAAGAAAGTCTGTCGTCAGGGGACAGAGGACCGAGCGCCCTTGCTATCTCCAGAGGAAGTGGTGGAGAGGATATTCCTGCTGGTGGATGAGAACGGAGATGGTATGATGTTTTTGTTTACAATAGTGTGTCAGGATTTTGATGCCTAATGGGTGGGTACTGGGATGTAAAGCCTTTTGCTAGTGGCAGACCAACCAACTGACTCCACATTACCTTGTGTTATGGAGAATCACACTGGTATTCGTGTTTTACTTAATTATACCAAAGTTGTCAACATATCAGCAGAGTAGTTCATCAAGTGCTCATCTTGAGGGTTGAATTATTGCAAATGTCACTTATTTTTAGTTGTATTAAGCAAGTTACTTTATCTCCCTTACTACTACATGGAAAATAGATTTATATACAGTATCACTGTGTGCGTCATATTTACTAAGAAGTGCTGCTCCATTCTGGACTGGAAGACACCTTAAATAGACTATAAAAGGCCATATATAGTAAGCTGTACTGGATGGTGTCTTATAGGGTAGCACAGTTTAATACATTTGTTCCTGTGTCTTTTCGGCCAACAGATCGTGATTTTTTTTTTAATGGTATGCAAAACTTGACCAGATGCCTATGCACTAAGATCACATTTTAATTTTTATTGTGTGAAAAGTATTACAAACCTTCATAAAACGTGTCGTATGTATGAAACTCATTACGTGACATCATACATATGACGCATAGATGGTTGTTTGAAATTAATTTCGACACATTGGTTTATGTTGAATGCCTTATATAATTTAAATTAAAATAGAATTATGTTAATTTTTGTATTTATAACTAGTGTTAGTAAATATAAAGTATTAGTGTAATATTATTTTTAATAACCATACTGTGAAAATTATACATCTTGATACATTATATAATGAAACATCCGTGCTGCATCAAATACCTTTTTTTGTGGATACATAGCAAATTAAAGCACCAACCTTACATTCTCCCTTTTTAATTTTTTTTATTATTTGTGTATGTAAAACATGTGAAAATGTATAATTCTGCAGTCTTACCTAAGCTGGCAATCGTTTGGTGCTCCTGTTATAAATCTGTAAAAAAAACCTGATTGTGTGACTAACATAATGGACGCCTTCTAACTATGCTGCAGTCAGTGAAATGCTGCAGCTGATATGTAACATTATATATTACCAAGTGTAACACATTATTGTTACAGTTTTCAGAGTAATAGACCGTCTGCTGTATGGAACACAGATACAGATCCGTTTGTGATACTTTGTTGCCAAAGTGCAGAGCTCAAAAAGGTGTCAGAGCCTATTTCAAAAGAGGAAGTGGCTATGACTTTCTAAGTGGTTGCTGTAGCAACCAAAGGATGATCAGTACATTAAAAAAATAATTATAAATGGTATTAGAGGTTAAAAAAAAATGCAGTCAGTATTATCTAATACCACAGAACTAATTATTTAAAAAAAAAACAAAGGAATTTTCAAGTTTTGCTGCTTAAATTCTTTTCTAACAATAGAAACAATCTTTTTACGGGTTACACCAAGTTGAGCTTGGCAGACAATTTTGACGCACTGTCTCCTTTTTTGGAGCGCAAAGAAATACCATTAACATTTGTGTGTCTAGCGCCGTCCATTTCTGTGCAAGAAAAAAAATGATTTTTTTGATGGGGCAGATTGAGCTATTTTTAAGTTAGTAAATAGGCGCACACAAGCGCAATTTAAATGTGATTTCCGTGTGCCAAAAAAAACCTGTTTGCGACGCCAAGTACACAGGCCACTTTGTTTCACGTAATATGCCATTTTATTTGCAACATTCAGAATAATCCTTTTTTCTCTTGACCTTGTTGTCCAATAAAGTCCGTTTCCCAAATATAAAAAGTGTATTAATCACTTTTCCATTTTCCAGTCGTATTGCAAAAGTCCTTGTGGCATCCCCCAGTCTGATTACATGAGCTGCTCCTTACATAGAGTGATTGTCACATTCTAGTGACTGCAAATCCAGGATCTGCACTTCACGCCTAGAAATTGAAAGGGAGCAACCGACAACTCACACTTATTCATGCAGAGAAATGAATGACGCGCAATACAGAGAAAGGGGTTAAGCCTAACAAAGCAGCGTTACTAGCAATAAGTAGATATTGGGTCATGCATTAATGTGTCTTCGGCCTTGTTGAAGGTGAATGTAATTGAGGGTTCTGGAGTGTTTCTAGTGTTACATTAGAAGACCTAGTAATGCCTCCCTAATCTCCCTTGTGGTTTTACTGAAACTCTAAACCAGGGGTGGCCAACTCCAGTCCACAAGGGCCACCAACAGGTCAGGTTTTCAGGATATCCCTGATTCAGCACAGGTGGCTCAATCGGTGGCTCAATCATTCTGACTGAGCAGCACTGAGTCATTCTGACTGAGCCACTGTGAGCCACCTGTGCTGAAGCAGGGATATCCTGAAAACCTGACCTGTTGGTGGCCCTTGTGGACTGGAGTTGGCCACCCCTGCTCTAAGCCTAATAATGCATTGCAGGCACTTCAATATGACCCGGACGCACAATACCACCCATACGGCTGCAGGGTCAGCATTCTCAGCTGGTTTATTTAACAGATACTGAGTGTGCATCGTTAATATCTGCAAAATGAACAAGTTGAGAATGCTAAAGCTGAAGTAGTGGGGATGGTATTGTGCAACGGGTCAGGTTAAACTGTTGACTGGTTATTTGTGTAGCTGAAGGATTCCTACACAGCCCCAGCCAGCACCACCATTAACGACCACAGTAGATTGCTTTCCAAAAAGAGCGCTCAGGTACTGACATTCTTTTATCGCAGGCACTTCAACATGTGCACAAACCGAAGGGAGTTATTTAGAATTGAAGTCTCCCGGCTTCAAAACCGGGACAGAGCCAGTGCAAAAAAGACAGCACCAGATTCATCAGACTAAAGAATCCCATGAAAGCAGTTGGGGGGGGTTATTTATCAGAGTCTTCTGGCTTCACTAATGTGTAAAAAAACTGCACATGCTTTATCAAAAATGACATTAGATTTTAAAAAAATATCCTCATTAAATCTGGTGCCTTTTTTTGCCCCCGTTTTGTAGCCAGGGGACTTTGCTAAATAGACTCCTTGGATAAAGCCGGTGCTGTTTTTTGCACTACCTTCACCCTAGCTGTGCAGCCGGAAGAGTTTAGTAAATATAATCCCCCTTCAAATGTGTACAAAATCAAGCCCTGTAAAGAATCAGGGGGGTTAATTATCAATCAAACTGCACCAGATGTATTAATGAAAATACATTTCTACTGCAACCAATAGGATTTTCTTGTTTGATAAATCTGATACTGTGTTTTCCCACGCTTTTCCCTGGGCTTTCACCAGCTCGGAAACTTTGATAAATGACCTCTCAAATTCTCATTACAAATCATAACAATATAATTAATGACACAAGCATCAGTCCCTTAAGAGTGGATCGTCTGCAGGCTGTGATTCCTTTTAATGGACGAAGAAGAAGCCTTAGCTTGGCTATCTGCCTTGTAGAATTCCTTGTGGACTCACTTGTAGAGTGAATGTGTGTGATTACATCAGGGCTCCTCAGCTGATTAGCAGTAAAACATGCGTTCTCTCCTCCAGTCCTCAAGACACCCCAATAGGTCAAGTATTAAGGATATCTCTGCTTCAGCACAGGTGGCTCAGTCAAAGACTGAGACACTGATTGAGCCACCTGTGTTGAACTAGGGATATCCTGAATATCTGACCTGTTGGGGGATCTTGAGGACTGGAGTTGATTGAGAACCCCTGTAGTATGAGATTTAACATCACTCATTCCCTCCTAGTATCTTGGAACTGGGCTGTACTGTAGGTAGGAAAGGCAAGAGATCAGAGCAAGGTGCTGCCTTTTCTTCTTTATACTCACAAACAGAAGAACTAGGTCATGTACAGCTGTGATCCATTAGCAGATTGAGCGGGAAAAAGAGGCCTGGATTGAGTTATAAGAGAGGCTATTTGATCCCTCACAAACACACACCTGACCTCAGCTCTTTATTTGCCATCAACACATCAATATTGGAGTACTTATGCACTAATGCTACAGTTAATGGACCCATTCCCCCTAGTTCCCCCTTATTTCATGTATATGAAGTAGGGGGACCTCTGAGTTGAACCACGTGAGTTTTTTTACCTCCGGGGACCATCTGGTTTCGAGATTTTTACCTGAGAAGATGCTGGTACTTAATAGAGGTTTAAATTCCCATTTCTCACTCAAACTCCTTTCCATAGAATTCCGTTTCCATGTTTTCCCCCTGGTTTTGCCCCAGTTTTGCAGATGTGTGACTGTAGCAAATAGAGCCCATATTAAAAACCAGCAGCAAAATTTGAATCGATTTTGACATGTGCCCCAAACTTGTACATTTGTATGGCCCCCATCTTTTGTACATCAGTCATACTCTATCTTTTGTAGACTTGTCAGCTCTCACTTATTTTCTGTGTGATTTGGAGTCTCGCTGACAAAAATCAGCACTTTCTATGTAAATACCTTTTTTGTAGTCAAAACCCCCAAATCTCACTGGTATTAGCCCATGAAGGTTGATATCTCTGCTGCTGTCGAGCATGGTGGAAACATGTTTGTCATTGAGTTAATGTTATCATCTTTTCCATGACTCTCCCACCAGGCCAGCTATCCCTAGATGAGTTTATTGATGGTGCTCGCAAGGATACGTGGGTGATGAAAATGCTTCAGATGGACGTGAGCCCTGGGAGCTGGATTAATGAGCAAAGAAGGAAGAGTGCTATGTTTTAATGCTGGTCGTTTATTTCGGTTTCGCTGCTTTCCGAAAACATGAAGAGCTCCAGAGAGCAACAGGGACTTCTTAGTATGGGTTGGAGAACCAATGCATTGAAGGCAGAAGCTCACCTGGCTTGTACAAATGGGGATCTTTGCTGGATGCCAGTAGGGTGGATTACGAGTAAATGTCCAGTACACATTTGCATCTCTTTTGATCCCTAATCGCTGCTATCACTTTGATCGCTTTGCTGCTGAAAGGTCCAGTATACCATTCCTTTGCAGGCTGTCATGCAGTGCACAACTCTGTGACCCCTGACTTCTCCATTTGGTATTTTCACAATTAGTAAATGGGCACTAAGCATTGTGGTTAGGTTTGACCCATAGAATTGATTTGTTTGACTGGACATATATGCATGTAGCCCCATGAAAGTGAATGGAAATACAATATTTCTTGAAGTGCTCCCATTAAACTATACAGACTAAACCTTGTATAGGAGGCTCACATAAGAGTCTAAAGGAACACATCAATTCTTGTAGAGAGGATCACGTCAAAATATATGGATGAGATAGGGGGGATTTGTCAGGGAAGATACCTTCAGAGTGTATGTGGAAGTGGGATGTTTATTTTATTCTTTAAAATATATATATTTCTGTCTTGTTACATTGTAACTATTCTTTGTAGTGAAATGTCTTTTCTTTGGGTTTAAGTGTCTGATATGTGATGTCGTGATAATTAACAAACTGCACTTATATTCTGCACTTTGATAACCTTGTTCAGATACATATAAAGAACAGTTCTCACACGTAATGGGTTATCTCCTCCTTTGTCAGGGAGGCCTCAATGCAGTGTATTTAATATGGTTGAACTTGAATGTAACTTATTAACTTGTTGGAGATATCTGGACTGCCCAGTGCTTCACACAGTTTGATGGCCCCTCTGCTCGAGAATGGGTTAAAGTAAATGACTGTGTATAAGCAACAGCAGCATTTTGTAAATGTTTACATTGAATAAAACTATTTATTTAATAAAAAAAAAATGTCTGGATATGAAGAATAACACATCAATGTCCTAAACGTGCAAGGAATTTCACCCTAACATTTTGAATGACCATTTAAAAAAATGGAGGGGGTGTTATTCAATATCTCTCTCAATTTTACAATTGTTTCATTGCTGGTCTCTCCATATAAACTGAACAATACAACAAAAGACAAAAATACTCAATGCTACATCCAATATGACATACTGTAAGGGTCATTTAGTTAAACCCTTTGGCCAAAGCGTTATAAGCCTGCAGCCACGTCACGGCATGACCACTATGCAGGTCCTAATACTACCTGTGAGTATTCTTATTTACCTCTACAGTGGCGGGAGACAGATTTCAATAGACCTGTCCTACACAGGAACATGAAAAATGAGCATCCAAAGTGTCCAATCAAATGTTCAAAAAAGCTTGAACTTGACACAGAGCAACTAAAAACTGCTGGCGGGAGAGGCCGTAGCAAGTGTTGGCAGCTCACAATAGTGCATGCGCAAACACCACCACAGTAACTTCACCAGTGTCTCCCCCCCGCACAGGCACATGCTGCCGCCATCACCCACCTCCCCTCTTCACAGCATCTCAGACTCCGGCCTCATCCCCTGCGTTTCGGATGGATAACCATACTTCATCAGCAATCCCTGATGAAGTATGGTTGTCCATACGAAACGCATTGGATTATTATCAGCTACTGCTAACAGATGTTTTTAGTTGCTCTGTGTCAAGTTCAAGCTTTTTTGAACATTTGATTGGACACTTTGGATGCTCATTTAGTCCTTAGAGACATAGACATTGCAAGCCCTTTTGAGTGTCCCCCACAGACACTACAGCTATTTTCCATCTTGCCGCACGCTGTGCTTTCTAAAACCGGGACCGCAATAACAGCTGAGGTATGACGTATGAGGATCACCTCTACAACAGAGCCAGTTAGCGTAGAGGGATCTCCCCCTCCTCGTCCCCTGAGCAGACGGCCGTCCTGTACGGCGCTTAGGAGCAGGAGGAGAAAAGATGCCAGCGGCTCAGAGGAGGTTACAGCGTGTGCTTTTTCGGCGGATGAACCAGCTGCGCTGCTCCCGACATAACGTGGAAACGGATGCATGGAGGATATGATCTAAATCAGCCCTGTTGAGTTGCTATTTGTCCCGCAGTCGGTACCGGATATTGGCATTTCAACTACACACTCACCTGTGAGCCTGTCACCGGCTGGAACCTGGACGTGGTTCACTGATTTACTACCCGGAGAGAAGGGATCCATTCTTCACCGGACTCAGTGATTGAAGATAGCCCTTTCCTGCGGGGTTCCCTGCTTGGCTGCGGTATTATGCTGGTTAATGCATGACATGTCCTTAATTATCTTTGATTTTGCACGTGCGTTACTCACCCTCGCCAGTTGATTAATATATGTTTTTACTTGTTACACTATGTGCTGTGCGCTTCTTTTTTCTGCTTCAGCGTGAGATGTTGAGCCATCTTTTTGATTAGCAGCCGACTCCTTACTCCTGCACTCGGGTCACAAATTTAATTTATATTTAAAATTGTTTTGTACACTCCTCGCAATCTGTGTATTTAGTCACTGCCTTTGACGCGCAATTTTACTTCTTTTCATAACTCAAGGGCCTTAACTCAAGCTACCTAAGGCTACGGCCCCGCTGTCTGCGCTGCACACGCGCCTGGCCAGGCTGGTGGCGCGTGCAGCTCTGATTCCAGGTCTGCAGTGAGCTGCAGGTGGGAAAGACGGGGAGGGGTGTGACGAAGGTGTGTCAGGGGGGGCGCGGCCATGACATCACCTTGCAGGTTCGCCCTCATTGGCTGAACTGCCCAGGGGGCGTGGCCACCACACTCATCGCCAGCATTGAGCTCAATTTTCCTGTCTTCGGGAAGAACTGGCCGCGCAGCGCCACCCCTTGCAGTGGGCCCGGCCCCATTGAGGGACAGCTCTTGTCCCTGCGGCACCCGCCATAGCGGGCAACGGGGACCTGGCCTTAGAGAAGGTCTCTGCCACCAGACAGGAGCTGAGTGAGAGAAGACGGGTGGACTTACCTTCCACTGGTATCCCACCGATACAGACTCATGTTCACAAACTGCCTGGAGAGCTGGTTCTCTTTCCACGTGCAGGTGACGTGGGAGTGATAATCGTTGTCGCACTGAAACTGTCCAGCAGCGTGGTGCCTAGTGAAACGGTATTGGGTAAGGTAGAAACATTTTTGACTGAAAGCAGATGTATCCCCTTTGATACACAGTCTCTCTCACACCCTCCTCTCCCTCCTTTCTCTCATACCCCCTCTCCCTCCTTTCTCTCATATATATATATATATATATATATATATATATATATATATTTACTTGTTACACTATGAGTTGTGCGCTTTCCTTTTCTTCTTTTTTCTGAGATACTTGGCTGTGAAGTTAATCACTTCCTGGTTTCTTCAGGGGTTTTACATGGCCGTCCAACAGGAAGCTGCAATTGATGACGTTGCCACTTCCTGTTGGTCCGTGTAACGTGGGAGATTTGAACACCCATTTTGTTTCCCCTGGAGGGGCAGAGTTACCGGTAAATTCACCGGTTAGTGTCTCGGTAACCGAGCTGAAATGAATGCAGTTCAGCTCTGCAGGACTCTCTGGTTTCCATCTTATAAAAGACAAGGGGTTAAAAAAAATGAACAGGGAGGATTGCTGCTTTAAGAAAATAAAATGTATGTATGTATATATATATATATATATAATATATATATTCTTATATAGTGCTGACGGTGTATGCTTTTGCTGCTCAGATGTACATCTCGGCATAATTAATAAGCACTTATCACATGTCCAAGAGGCTTTTTTGGGGAGTAATCTGTTTCTAGCTGGGCAGTTCCATGTGTTCTGCACAAATTAGCAATAAATAGGGCAAAATGTGGCACATTTCAGTTCCCCGACCTATTCAATAAGCTGCAATTTTGCAGATCTTCCCGGGAAAGCACGGCCATAAATCTCGTCTCCCTCAGATAGGCAAATTAGGCCTTTTGATATGGAGTAGAGATGCCTGTGAACACACCTCACATACATGGTTAATAGGCTATTAGAAATAATTTTCCTAAATTCTAACTGTATCATATTTTCAGTTATGTGAGATGAAAGCTTTGAATGATTAACTCCTTCTTAAACACAGGGGTCATGAATGCCTTCATCATGACCTCTACGGCAACCAATTTGTTTAATCTGAACACTCCACCCTGGCCTAACTAACTACCACTTGCATGCCTTAGAGGCGAGTTATGACCATGTTGAGGCAAACACAGTGTTAACCCCACCCAGGGGGCTGAGCTCCCCTCCCTGGTGCAGCTACCCCCATCACCTACCTTTCCTCTACTCCCACCCCACCCCCCTCTATAAGAATGCCTAACTAGCCTATTAGCCAAAGGTGGGTAATGAGGTTAGATGCCCTGGGTGAGAGATGTGTGGGGGGAATGGATTAACCTGGGTTACTAAATGGTTACTGAGGCATTTCATAGAATAAAATGCAAGGGGTCTGCCTGCATCCACCTGGTATTGCAGCAAATCGTGCGACAATGGCATACAATCATCATTCTCCACCATGCAACATTTTTCTACCCGATTTCTTATTCAATATGCAAGATTTAAACCGTGTCAACTAGCATGACTTTGCCAACCAATTTTGCATCGTCAATAACTGAGTTTGTTAAATAGGGATCTTTTGATGCCAAAATTCACATGGCCCAAAGAATATCAGGCAGTGATAAACTCAATGGGTTAACTCCAGGAGTCCTGGAATGAGGCCGAGTGAGAGCCGGATTCGGGTCTGGACACAGCAGCGGTGAGATCGATCTCGGAGTGGCTGCGCTGGTTGCAGTCGGAGCTCTTCTCCCTCCAATTGTTTTGCTAAAGCTGTAAAGACCTTTTAACATGCAAGTGTTCACTTTTTAATCTTGCATATGCCGTATAAATGTAAAAAAAAAACATCTACACTATTGTGTGTTATCTTCTGTCCCGGGAGAGTTGGAGTTCCGTTCCACACATATCCAACCGTATCTGAGTCGGAAGGCGTGGATAAAAAGGAGCCCGTTTTGGAAGGATCCTTGGAGTTAACCCATTGAGTTTATCACTGCCAGATATTCTTTAAGGTCATGTGAGTTTTGGTATCATAAGATCACAAGGGAAGCCCATCTTCATTTAGTTTGGTTATATTGAACTTTGTCTTTTTTAATTACAGCGTGATTCTGCGCTCCCCACTACACGAACAATTTCCCCTAAGAACTACGACAACAATTCCTTTGGGTGTTTGGGCAGCGAATCCAGTATTTTTTTACCCTTTATATCACTCTTACAATTATAAGTGTGTCATTATTTTAACACTATTTCACTTTCATTAATTGTTTATTACCTTAGTTAATAAACATCAACTTTATTTGAAATAGAAGTGCCCCCGGTGTTTTTTTTTTATTATTGAATAGTGAATGAGCCCCTGTTCTGTAGAACTCACAATCTAATTTTGGTGCCTTAGGCATGGGAAGATAAAGTGATTTCTCCAAGGTCACAAGGAGCTGACACTGGAATTTGAACTGGTTATACCTACTTTAAAGCCTGTGTTCTTTCCACTACTCCTCCAGTGTTGGTTGAATTTGCAGCATCTAAAAATGCCAGTGTCACACACCATTCTATAACCATCATGATCACAATTCAGTCTCAACTTCATAACTCAGTTCTGATCAGTGTGACATGTTCACTGTATATAGAGCAGTCAATTCTGAGTTTTTTTTTCCTGACGTTATATTATTTTGGACCAATATGTGTAAATCTATGATATGCAAAAGGAAGAGGATGTTGCATGGCAAGTGCTTTCATTTCACTGCAAGTCCCACATGTGGTTCTAAGAAATGCACTTGTTTTTTTAGACCATGCTTGTTTTCCAAGTCAGACTCACTGTCACAGATCCCAAAACTTAGCATCTTCCACCCAATGTCACTGGAGTTCTTTCCTGTTGGGTATCTGATTGGAAATGTTTTAATGTCCCTCTGCGGAGAGCAGACTGTAATCCCCCATGTGTGCTATCAAACTTGACTTCACCTCTGTGAGGAGTAATCCAATGCAACTGGATTTCCCTTGATCGGATTTCTTAACCAGCCCAAATTAGAAACCTAAGGAGGAAGGGAGAGACTTCAAAGGACAAAGTCTGCCGTAGGAGTCAACAGCACCCTTAAATGAACTGCAGAACTACGCCAAACAATCAGTAGTCAAACCATATGGACTATGGGAGTCAGGTTATCATCAGTTATAATCTAACACTGGTTCCCAACTCCAGACCTCAAGAACCCTCAACATGTCAGATTTTATGGCTATCCCCCTGCTTCCACAATGGTGGTTCATCACTGAGCCACTGTTTAAGCCACATGTGCTCAAGCAGGGATATCCTTAAAACCTGATTACTTGGGGGCTCTTGAGGACTCGAATTGGGAACCACTAATCTAAAAGGTCAGAAGTATCAAAAAACTAGCTGTCTGTCTAGGTGACAGTGTAAGCTTTAATTGCCAGGAATGGCACTACTGTATACTAAAACATTACAATAAAATGAAGTAAAACACAGGTATCCTCCAATGGCTTAAAACAAGACATAGCCTGTTGATTAATACTGCAGGGGCTACTTCATCCCAGCTCAATATTTAAAATAGGCTTTTACTAAAAAAAAAAAACAGTTTCATTTGTAGTACGTTGGTGCATAAAGGTGTGCAACAGATTCAATTAGCCAAGAAAAACCTGTTGTCTGTAGAATCATATTTGGAGCAGAAGATAGTTTTAAAATTCTAATTCCATATAATACAACATGCATTTACCATTGAATTGTGAGATAGAAAACCAGGACTGTTCCACTGCATGTTCTATCAAAACACCCTTACAGAAGCAATTTAAGCAGCTTAAAAAAATATATATATTTCTTGTTTGTTTTAATATATGCAGCATTTGATTAACTTTATTGAAAACTAATTGCCCAAGCTGCCGATAGATCAGCACCATCCTGTTTCCCAGAGTTTATTAAATGGCTGCCTTTCAGTTTCAAATCAATCCTTCAGTCAGTGTAAGTCAGCAGCTACAATTTATTCTTGTATTACTAAGGTAACATTATCTATTGTTACAGTTTGTAGCTCAAACTGCTGGGAACATTGGCAACAAATTATCACAGACAGGAAAGTGTTACAAAGGTCTCGCACTGCTGGTGACATGCTAAAACCTGCTATAGAAAGCAAAGGATGCTCAGTATATTAAAACTCCTTAAAAATGGCATTGAGAGTTGAAATAAAAAATAAAAAAAAGTTAACAAGTATTATCTATGATTTCATAAAAAAAAAAAAAAAACAAACATGTATAATATTGCCTGGATTGCTTTTTGTTAATAAATGTAACTGCTTGATAGTCTGCCATCTATTTGCCATAGAAGAGATGGCTCTTAGACCCCTATCAAAATGCATTTATAGTATTGTTTGTATTCTGATGCCATTCTCAAAGAATAAACCCATTTATGTCCATATTTTTTTTTTAAGAAATCCAAAATAATAAATAATTCAATTATTGATCTTTTTATTTTGTTTGGTTTCTCATGGTTTTCTTTATTAATGATAAAGCACATTTCAAGCAAATAGTATTCCAAGCCACATAATGGTCAGTTACATGCAACACACAGATAACTGGAGGTTTAATGATATATACTAACTTAGGCTGCGTCCATGCTGCCGCTGAGTGCGCGTGGCAGGTTTACTTCAGTGAATCTGAATCTGCACGGCCCCGCTCATGCGGCACACGCGCGCTCGTGCACGGGCACGTACACTCTCCCAAGCTCGGTGCTTGGGGAGACAAAGAAAATTGATTTTGAAGCGCGCTCAGTAGCAGTCAATGCACAGCACACAGCACACAGCCACACACACACAGCCACACATGGCCGCCAACATGGGGGTCTGCCCTGAGAGGCAGCCGCAGGTACCGGGGGCCGGGGGGGGGGGGAGGAAATGCTTCCATGGCAATTAGCCTGCCAGTCTCGCCCCCTCCCCTCAGCCTGCCTCCCGCAGCCCCCAGCCTACCTCCTGTGCCCCCCAAACCCCCCCCCAACCCCTCCCATGCCCCCCAAACCACTCTCCCACAACCCCCACCAAGCTTACCTCTCACCCCTGGCAGCAGCCGCAGGGATCAGGGGCAGGGGAGGAAGCGCGTCTGGGTGGCAGGGAAGCAGCACCCACCCGGTCAAGATCAGTCACCCACCCAGGCAGTCACTCAGTCAGCCACCTAGGCAGTCACGCAGTCACCTACCCAAGGCAGTCACTCAGTCACCCACCCAGGCAGTCACTCACCAACCCAGGCAGTCACTCAGTCACCTACCCAAGGCAGTCACTCAGTCACCCACTCAGGCAGTCACTCAGTCACCCACTCAGGCACTAAAAGTCAGTCACCCAGTCACCCACCCAGTCAGTCAGTTGCCCACCCAGGCAGTCAGTCGGTCACCCACCCACCCACGCAGGCACCCACCTCGGCAGTCAGTCACCCACCCATACTTAACCCCCCCCTGCCCCATACTTAACTCCCCCAGGCCCATACTTAACCCCCTCCCCCCCAGGCCCATGCTTAACTCCCTCCCCCCTCCTCCCCCAGGCCCATACTGAATCCCCCCCAGGCCTTTTGTCACATTGGATATCTTTGTCTTTGTTGAAGATATTAAAATAAACACATTGCATTGTAATCTTTTTTTCTTCCGTATTACAATAAGAAGAAAACAGTTAAGTAAAAGTTGCACGCTACAATTTTTTTTTTAGGTGCGCTATGGGTTCGGGGGGATGGCCCTGCTCCTTTCATTTGTCCTGGGCCCCATGATTTCTGTTGGCGGCCCTGCACACACACACTCGCACACACAGAAATAGCCCCGATACGTGCCCCCCGCTCGCGCTTGCAAAATTATGCAGGACACCCTGCGCTTATGCTTGGAGAGTTGGTGACATCACCACTCTTAAGCATGAGCGCACTCAGCGGCAGCATGGCCGCAGCCTTAGTAACACCGAGAAAAGACCAACTAGCTCTAGAACCAGATAATGATAGATACAGATAAATAAAATATAGATAGTCGATAGATGATAGATAAATTATAGGGAGAAATAGAAGATAGATAGAGATAGATGATATATAGCTGATAGATAGAACCATAGATAGATGATAGAAATAGAGAGATGACATATAGAGATAGATAATAGATATCTGATCAATAGAACCATAGATAGATGATAGATATATGATACAGAGATAGATGATAGATAGAACCGTAGATAGATGATAGCAAGAGATAGATGATAGATAAATGATACAGTGAGATATATGATAGAGAGAGAGAGATAATAGATAGCTGATAGAACGATAGATAGATGGTAGAGAGAGGTTGATGATATCTGATAGTACCATAGATAGATGATAGAATATATATAGAAACACAGATTTTTAGTAGCCTTGATTGGCTGGGATTTATCTAAGCAGGCTATGGGATATCATGCCCGTTCTGCTGGTAACTGACAATCAAATCAAGAACATGCACAATACCCTACATTGCACTTTGATAAAGCCTGCTCATTGTTCTCTGTGGTGGGATAATGTAGAAACACTACCCTTGAACCCTTGAATATTCTGTTTAGAACAGCATATATTGTGATATCAAAGGGAACAATGTCATATGCTATATATTTCAATAGATGGAATAATAGAACAACTGATAGGTGATAGAGAATAAATCAGTTTGTATCCAATAGTTTGTTGACTTATGTAAACCTTTCCAGAAGTTTTTCAGAAATGTGGCAGCTGTGTGTGTGTGTGTTTGTGTATACAGTATATCAAATCTCCATGGGGCACCAGCAGCTGAACCAGGAAAACCTCACCAGTTCCAAATAGTATACTGTAAATAGAACAAAAGACCACTGCCTTCTCCACCACCCGAGAGGTGCTAGACAAAGAGCTATTGTGACTCTAATTTTAATTTATTGGATGGATTATATTTATTTTTACTTTACATTTGGGAGGACGTGGCAGGTAGTCTCTCTCTCTCTCTCTCTCTCTTCTTGTACTCGTCTTGTCTCTCTCTCATCTAATCACTCTCTCTCTATCTTTCTCTCTCTCTCCTACTCTGTCTCTCTCTACTCTCTCTCTCTCTCTATACTCTAATATAAAACACAGAGGAAGGAGAGAGAGAGATTAGGACCTGATCATGATAAGCAAGGGTTATATTATTATATAACACTATATATACTATAAGGTATATTATAAATACAACATATATTATAACTTAAAGCCTCGCGAATGAGATTCACTTGGTAAGTAAGATCCAAGTGCCGCCTGTGATGTAAAATTTGCACTCATCCCCGTTGCATACTCCTCATACCTCCAACGCTGTGTAGGCAATGCTGTGCCGCTCAGTATCCTTGACTGTGATTAATACGTTAGCGAGCCCCTTACCCCTGGGCATCACTGTTTTGATATTCAATGACATAATCAATTACCCACTTTGCTGCCAGAGGGGCTTCAAAATGCTTAGCTCTCTCCTCTTCCGCAAAAGGGTTTATCTACTCTTAGGGGGGAAATTAATTCGCCAATGGTAACCCATCTCTTGCAGTGCCCAACCTTCATCCTCCCTTGACGGATTAAAGAATTAGGAGATTCTAACCCATCTCTTGCAGTACCCACCTTTCATCCACTCATGAGGGATTAAAGAATTAGGTGATTGTCACCCATCTGCTGCAGTGGCCCGTCCTTTAAGATCAAAAGTCCTGAGCATGTCAAAGGCAAAGTCCAGGGAGGAAAGGGGGTGAAGGAATAAACACTGACGCAAGGAGAATTATTCATGGGTGGGAGTCTCTGCTGAGAATATCCTGCCTAGGACATTCCGGGAGGTCCATACTTTTACCGTCGTTTTGGATCATGTGGACAATGTGTTTGAGGTCCAGACTGCGGGTTAACACCTCCAGGAGAAGCTCGTCCTTCTGCACACCCTCCATAAACTCTTCTAGTGAGAGCTCGCCTGGGGAAGGACAGAGAGACAGGGGGATAGAACTATACTCAGGAGCACAATGTAACAGTAGGGGGAACACAGAAACTCCCATTGAAGTCAATGGGAGTTTTTCTTGAGCGATAGTGTCCTGATCAGCACTATTGCAGTTGAATTAAAACTCTACTGCTCATATGGCAAAACTGGGTACTCAACAACAGGTAAAAGGGCAGCATAGGGCTGAGACATAGACCCCGTGGCAATCATTTATCAAAGCCTCCCACCAACAACAACGCAAACACCAGGAGATGTATTAAACCAGATAAATGTATTGGGGTTTTTGTTCACTGCTCAGCGCTGTTTAGTTAATCTGTGCCATTTTGTAACATTTTTTTTTAAAGCACTCTATTAACCATTTGAGTTTTAGGGTTTAAAAAAAAAAAACAACAACCAGAATTGCTAGGTCAACTTTTTTTAAGAGAAAGAAAAAAGGTGAAATGTCACAATTCACAATCTCGGCCATCTTTGTAGAGACCCACGTGTTATTGCTTTGGTTAATCTTTTGCCAGAACACATTATAGTGAAGGCTTTCACAACAAGCCACAGGCTTGTGATTACCGGTATATATAATAACAATGTAATTGTCATTTCTTGAATAAATGTAAGTTGAATTATCCTACTGTATCATATAGAGCAGTGGTCTCCAAACTTTTCAGTACGAGGGACACATCACATTTTCGCGGGCCAAAGGGGGGGAGAAAAAAATCTTTTTATATATTTATATATTTTATAAATGAAAGAATACATTTTATTTGGATCTTTTGGGGGGTAATCAGCATAATATGATTCAGAACAAAAGAGAAATGTGACAATTACAAAGAAAGGATGCTGGGCTTACACTGGGACATGATATACAATGAGCAAAAATATATATATATATTTCAAGTTGCTGCAGGCCGGATAAAATCTTGTGGGGGGCCTGATGTGGCCCCCGGGCCGTAGTTTGGAGACCCCTGATATACAGTAGAGTAAAAGAAGGGAGCGTTTCCTCACTTTTCACCATACAACCTCTAGAGGTCTCACCAGCACAATATTTAAGCATGCCATGGTTCATTGTTCATTTTTATGACAGAGTATAAACTCCTCCTTGGTTAATATATAGCTACGAAATTATGTTATGAAATCAACTCAAGGCCGCAGTATATAAACATAGATACAAATATATCTATACACATACCAACGGGATCTATACTTCATAAATAAAATGAACCTTGTCAAAAAGATTTTGAAAACATGTCTTAAATCATGGTGTAATTGTATATAAATACTTATTAATGTATCTATATTTTATTATATAATTGAGCTTTTACGGAAATGTTTATACTGTAGTGAATCTGCAAACTTGGAAACTCTAGATATGTATTTATGTTTTGGATATGCTTAACCACTTCACTGCCAGAGGAGCGTGAAAAGGCTTCGGTTTTCTTGAGATTGCTTAACTTTTCTTACTGTGTCCTTACTCCTAACTTTGATGTCAATTTACAAATATTCCAATCGCAGAAAAATATTGATGTTCGCTAACTTCGTGCAGAGCGTTTAAATATGGTCGCCTCTGGGAATTTTTATTGTAATGATTTATTTTACTGTATGTCCGATCCTGTAACTGGCCCCCTAATAAAAGCCTGAGGAATGTGTTTTTGGAAACAGAGTTTTGGGTCTAAAGTAAAAAAAAAAAAAAAAAAACTAAATACTTTTTATGTTTTTAAAAATGTTGCATGTTTTGATTTTGAATTTCGATGAAAAAAAAATTACATTTTTTTAGTTCTTTTTTTCAATCCCGTCAAACTTTATCAAATCTCAAACTTTTCGCAAAAGTTTTATTTATTTATTTTAAATAACCGTGCCAAAAAAAAATCCCCATTCTTAGAACTGGGGAAAAGGTGATTAAATGTTCTTTTTGCCATTATTTAAATATCATACTTAATGAGTTTTATGTTTTGGTAACTCTGAACTATGACTAAAAACAAATTCCAAGTCAGGAAGGGCATTTAGGGAGTTTTTGTCAAAAATGCACTTAATGAGTTTTACCTCTACCACGACGATATGATGTTGGAGCTTCCTATTGGCACGCAGGACCTTGAGATTTGGCCGCCATTTTGATTCAGTGAAGAAATTGAGAAATAGCCACACACCAAGAGTACAATGGATCCTCAGACAATTCATAAAGGGTTACGTTTGGGCCCCTATTTGTCTCACTTGAATACAAATAAAATGGTCTGAGGATCGTTTGGACACTTGGCGTGCGGCTATTCCTCCCAGTGCCGTCTTAACGCATGGGCACGCTGGGCAGTTGCCCGGGGCCCCACGAGCATAGGGGCCCCATGCTAATCTATGTACAGACCAGAAATGAACACTAATTTTCCGATCACCCGCCTCAACATTCAAATCTCCCGCTAACTCGGTAGAAGGAGACAAATGACGACTTGTAGCGGAGAGTTGGCAGGGCCCAGTGCACTGCTTTGCCTAGGGGCCTATAATGCTGTTAAGACAGCCCTGATTCCTCCTGTTCTGCATTGGTAATGTGTCGGCGGGGGAATCCCGTCACGGAGACGCTATGCCCCGTTGAATACCGTATTGAAATCATATCGCGGTAACGGGAGAGCGGGGCCGTTACTTTTTTTTGGGATTCGCCATTTTGATCTTCCTAAAGAGGAGAAAAAACCCTGGCAACTAAGTCGATAAGTATCTCAAGTAACCTTGGGCTCTCCAGAATTAAAAACAAGCGACTCAGTCCCGCTACTAACTCCAGGGCCAAATTCTGAAAACCCCCCTCAAAAAAATGTCAACGGAATTGCTGTTTAAAATCCATTCTGAACCCATGACCATAACACACTCACTGAACCTGAATGCAAATAATAAGCAAAGCCGGAAGAATGTATCTACCGCAGATTTGAGAAACGGAAGCCTCACTGCCGGCAATGTGTTGCAGGTTCCTCTGGCACTGTAGGGGTTAACTCCCCCCCCACCCCCTCCCCCCCCCCCACACACACACACTGTTACAATTATACAAGATCATTAGGATCATGGATCCTTAATGGCTGGATGGATTGCTAAAATGTGTTTTATTCTTAATATATTAACAACGACCTCTCTTGCGATAAGGTGGTCGCATAAACCCCATTCCCTTTCAGGTGTCGTGTGTGGACATGGGACTCCAGATTGCCAAGAGCAAGCTTGGGCAGTACATGTCTTATATTTTTTAACCCCTTTTGCTGCCAGTTGGGGTCGGGATAGCTCTAGCGTTCTCTAGGATTATTCTGCAAGACCCGGACTGCGTGAGTCTCTCTCTGATCATTTGCAACAAAGGAGTCATCTTAGCCATGGTGGCAGCAGAACGCCGAGTTAGTTAGCAAGCATCTGTCCCTTACATCAAGACAGTGTCATGACAAAAAGGTGAAGTGTCCCTTACCGTCCCCGTTGATGTCAATTTTGTCAAAAATCATATTGGTAAATTCCTCCGCTGTCATGTCATCGTGACGTCTGTTTATCGCCCTGATAGCCTGAGAAGAAAAATATTATGCAAATAGCAAAAGCATTGGCTTAATGGATTACTAGCCTTTACAGTGCCAGAGATCATGCGGCACCAGAGTCAATGTTCCCTCCACTTCTGCGACAACAGAAGCAGAGGGAGCGTTCAACCTGATCTGCCCCTAAAGATCGAGCATTTGACGTAACTGGTATATCATAAGGGCTCCTTGTATGCCGGGCCGCATGCTAGATTATGTACATCATTACTTATTAGAACACTTGAAAGGTTAAGATCTGGGGCAGTGCTAGATTTTTGGGGCTCTAAACAGGTATAGTGTCTGGGGACCCTTCAGTTACCCCTGCCTTTATATATTTTTTTTAACCTATTTTTACACATAAATTTAAATTTTAGTTAACAAGACTCCCAACAGAGGTGGTAGATAATAATGGAATAAAAAAAAATGCTTAGACTTACGACTATGCTAAATATAAAACAACCCATAGGGTCTGAGATTTTGCAAAACATATGGGCAAATTAGGTGGGCCAAGTGGGTCTTTTCTGACGTAAAATTCTATGTTATTTGTAGCGTGTTGATGCTGAATGTAGTTCTCCCCCAAAACGCTTTATCTTGAATGTTATTCCCTGTAACACAGATTACCAAACGAATTTTTTCCTAGGTTCTTATTTAGCTTTTATTTAAAAAGGCCCAAAGCCTGCCTTAGAGTGTTCACATGGTGACCTCTGCTCGGTTGATCCACCTTCAAACAGCAATCCTCCCTGCTCATTGTCTTTTTAGCCCTCAATTTTTGGAAAGTTTGGGAACCAGGATGTCCTTTGACTCTGAACTGAGTTTATTTCAGCTCCTGGGATACTTATCGGTGAAGTTAGCTGTGTCTCTCCGCCTCCAGGGCAGACAAAATGGCCTATCAAAACTCTCATGTCACAATGGCCAATGGGAAGCCACAACATTCTCCATTGTGGCTTCCTATTTGACGACTGCTCAAAGCCCCTGTAGAAACCAGGAAGGGATACTGGTAACTTCACTGGTAAGTATCTTGTGACTGGTTGGTCCAGGGAGCTGAAATTGAAATGGTTCCCACCGTGTAAAAAAAGTGGATTTACTGCTTTTACAGGCAGAACAGAGCTGTCTCCAGGCAGACTTCAAAGAAACTTATCAGATAAATTGTACTATCCTAAGCTGCTCCAATAAGGTTCTTTGAAGTCCAGTGATGTCACAAAGTGGGAGCGGAGAGAGGGATCCTATTGCAGTGTATAGTGCGTGTAAGAGGGGGGTTTCATTGCAGTGTATAGTGTGTGTAAATGAGGGGTCACATTAAAATGTATAGTGTGTGCAATACTGGGGTCCCATTGAAGCATATAATGTGAGTAAGAGGTGGGTTGAATTGCAGTGTATGGTGTGTGAAGTCTAATTAGGGGTCTTAGAATCTCTCACTCACCTTGATAATATTTAGTAGTTCTCCTCTGTCAATGCAGCCATTCCCATCCACGTCATAAAGTTTAAAGTACCATCTCAGCTTCTGCTCCACTTTCCCCTTTAGGACTAAACTCAGGGCTGCTACATACTCCATAAAATCCATGTAACCATCCTGTAGAGAGCAAACATATATAAATATATATATATATGTAGCCAAGTCCCCCTACCCTGCCTCCGGTGTAGGGAAGCTGTCAAATGGTTAGCCGTAGCTCCGCGCGATCGGGAGGTGGGGGTGGCCATCTTGTGAGTCACGCATGCGCAAAGTAGGGAGTGCGGCAACCATCTTAGGCTAGCTCTGCATAAGCCACTGCGGGACTACATGTCCCAGAGTCCCTAGAGGGAGGGACTGCCCACGTGGGGTGCCACAACCAATGGGATGCACGCAGGAGGGAGAGCCCGAATATTCTCTGCATGCAAGGAGCGCACAAGTCAGTCCTGACAGAGGCAGCAAGGGAAGAGGTAGTGTCCAGGGAGCTAGAGGCCC
The DNA here is from genome assembly GCA_036426205.1 of Ascaphus truei. Classification (NCBI taxonomy): domain Eukaryota; kingdom Metazoa; phylum Chordata; class Amphibia; order Anura; family Ascaphidae; genus Ascaphus; species Ascaphus truei. The sequence goes on along the minus strand of CM071575.1, from coordinate 29,578,375 downwards.
TGGACTAGGCCAGACTTCCCCACATCCTGATCACATTCTTTGTTGTAGAAGTGTTGGTCCCCCACTGCATCTGCTTCGCCCCAAAGAGCTGCTCCCCTCTGCACAGAACCAGCATGCTATGGGTTAACGTCTGCGTTTGCTTACTGAAGTGTTTCGTCAATCCCGCCCATGAGAATGTTAATGACCTAGGAGGACAAAGGACTCGGAAACAACAGCTGCATTTATTCTGAACCCCTTAAGTCTACATCTGCGTTGTCCCAAAGGCGGACAGCCTTTAGCGCAGCCGAAGGACAGCCAAAGGTTGTCGCCATTTGCTGCCATTCGGTAATGTTCTGCTAATGCTGCTCTATTGCTTTCCGAAACTCACCAGCCTTCTCATCCCATGTTTCAATTTACCCTGTCTATAGATTGTAAGCTCCTTGCGGCCGGGCTTCTTCTAACAACACTTTGCAGGCCTATCCTATCTCTTCTAACACAATTTTAATATTGTCTGCAAATGTTACATATGCCGATAATCCTCTCTCTAACTGCCTATGAAAGATCTGTGAATTGAATGTATAACCGCTGTTTATTTAATGTAACCATGTGTAGTTATCCTAACTCTGTGCCCAGGACATACTTGAAAACGAGAGGTAACACTCAATGTATTACTTCCTGGTAAAATATTTTAAACATAAATAAAATTAATGAATGCTCTTTGTAGTATCAATGTATTAGATACTGAGCCACAAATGAGGGTTGCTAACACATATACACACACATATATATATATATACAGGCATACCCCGGTTTAAGGACACTCACTTGAAGTACACTCGAGAGTAAGGACATATCGCCCAATAGGCAAAGGGCAGCTCACGCATGCGCCTGTCATCACGTCCTGAACAGCAATACCAGCTCCCTACCTGCACCGAAGCTGTGCGCAAGCGGGGAGACTATAGAGCCTGTTATACATGCGTTATTTACATCAGTTATGCACGTATATGACGATTGCAGTACAGGCATCGATAAGTGGGGAAAAGGTAGTGCTTCACTTTAGGTACATTTTCACTTTACATACATGCTCCAGTCCCATTGCGTACGTTAATGTGGGGTATGAATGTATATATATTATATATATAATATAATATATATAATACATATATTAAATAAATACAAAAAAAAAAAAAAAATATTTATTCTATAATTATATTGTTTATGGTGTGTGTGTGTGATGTGTCGTGTGTGTGTGTGTGTGTGTGTGTGATGGTGCGATGTGTGTGGTGGTGTGGTGTGTGTGTGAATCGGGGGGGGGGGGGGGGGGGGGGGGCGGGGGGTGGCGGGCTGGGTGGGGGGGGGGGGGGCAGAAGGGGAGAGAAAGGGGAGGTATACTCTTACATATCCTTAATTTCCCGTCATGTCTCCGCTTTGCTCCTCGGCCCTACACACCGCCCGTTATACCCCCTCTTCTTACTTCTGTTGGGTTATTGTTTGCGCTACGTCTCTGATCCCCGCTTTATTGGGCCTTGTCGATCTAAATGGGAACTCTACGGATGGATGTTATAAAATATAAATAATTAATATAATAAAGATTATAAATAAATGTTATACCAATATAATATAATACTTACTTGTGAACCACATTTCATCATGTCTTAGATAAGTGTTGACAACCTGCTTTTCGCGCCATTATCACCTAGCATAGTGATTTCCACTGCAGCAAGGGGATTCTAGGAAATGACAATGCAAATGAGCCACAGTGCACCTTTTGTCTCAAATCCACTATTACATAGGAATCTCTTTATATAATATATATATTAAAAAAACGTGAGAAATTCGGGCACTCACAGGACTTGAAAAAAAAAAATATAAAATAGTTATTTATTTAATCATCAATGTTTCCCCATATAAATAAGCCTTTCTCAAGAGTGCTTGAATTCTTCACTTTTTTGATTATTTTATTTAGTTTCAGATGCACCCAGGCAACAACTCCCCGGCTGTGCGTGCACGTAATATATATATATAATATATATATATATTAATATATATAATTATATTATATACATACATACACACACACCACACATATATATACACATATACACCAACACACACACCGTAGAGTATAGCACACTCCACTAAATAAATTTTAGCTGCCTGGGTGCTGGCTGCACAAATAATGGTAATTACATGTAGCACCTGGAGTGTACTGCTTTCTATATATATATGTGTGTGTGTGTGTGTGTGTGTGGGGTGTGTGGTGTTGTGTGTTGTGTGTGTGGTGTTGTGGTGTATACTGTGTATATATACACGTACACACACCTGAGATCTGCATTGCATTGCAGACCCCTTTGATAGACGAGTGGGATGAACGTGAATATAGGACTGATAAATTACCTTGTTAAGTCAAAGGTTGTTAAAACATGTGTCGAATGTATCATTGGACGCCGGGGCTCAGGTTCTTGAGGCCAAAGAACGCTTGAATTCATGCTGTGTGAGCTGGCCGATGGACACTCCGTCATGAACTTCTTATACCGCGGTGGAATCTCCGTGGCATTTAATTCCTCCACTGTCTTCCCATCCATGTTCCCCATTCTGACGAAGCGTAGTATTTGCTACCTTTTACGTGGTCGCAGGATGCCGGGTTCTAGGTGTCTTGGTGGGAAAAAAGGGCTCTAAATATAGCAGCGTACATAAAAAATAACCAGCGTCTCCTCACAGTGGTGTCTAACCAGTCATTGAATAAAATGAGCCTCACTAGTTTCTTTTAACAATAATAAAAGGATCATTTTTTTAAACCAGATCTCAGCTACTGTTAAGTATTCTGAAAATTAACCAAATGTCGCCAATGTCCCAATTTAAAGCAACCAACAAATCTTCACTAGTGAGGCTGAACATGTCCCACGAGTGCCAAAAATATTCCAAAGTCAAGTCTTCCAGTAGCCAAGTGGCAAATTTGTTCAACAAACAGAAGAAGTTCTTTTAAAATAGCGTGTTGACCAATCACCCAAGGTTCCCAAAGATCAAAAACCCCCATTGTGTCATCACAGGTGGGATTCCAGGAGTGGAAAAAACAGAAGAAGAAGAAGAAAGAAAAGCAAAAAGCTATCTATAGTCTTGTGATTTAAAGAGGAGTGAGATAGGAGAAGAGGGAGAGAGGGAGGATGTCTGAAAAGGACTTGTAATCTCCTAATCTGGGATCTAGCTTTGACTCTGACGGTACGAATGACTCAGGCGGACATAACATTAGCACAAGGTAATAAATACCAGTGTGTTTCTTGATCCTGTGCCCTGTTTTGACTAGGAAACACAAGTAGAGAAGTTAGAGGGTAAGCTGGAGGCAGAGATAGGGTAAAACACCCTTGACTTTGATAAACTTCCTACCGGGTTCTGAGGTGTCGCTTCCCCCCATTCCCGAACCCCGCTGAGTAAACACCCTGACTAAGAACATGGAGCAAAACAGGCCACACCTTTATTTACAAACCAATAAATAACCAGCCCCATATGGGCCTTCTAAATAACAGTAATAAGATGTCCTTTAAATCCCTGTAGTCCGGGGTACTGGGTTGCCAGGCATTCTCAATGCTGCCTCAGAATCAGCCCAAGGTACTTAATCAGCCCCAACACCCAGGACAACGCATGCCTCAAAGGGTGTGTATGTGATAGGGAAAACCCCATGCAATAAACATTCAAATATCTATAAGGACAAACTTTTTCTTTCTAAGGCCTTATGCGGCTTGACTTATAGTGACTGGCGAGGAGCGACGTCGTCATCGTCTATGTGTGTAGTACTGCCGTGGGCGGGGTTGGATAGAGAGCAGAAGTCCAGTAAGTATTTGGGACCAGACTAATTTTAAGCTCCAGTGACTGAGCTCCCTGTGATTTAGACCACATGCTAACACCACCCTAACCACTGCCACTAGATTTAAATACATGGCATTATGGTTTGGACTCCCACTTAACATTCGGGATGCAATGGATACCTGAACAACCAAGATACCTATGCCAAACTAGGGGAGTACATTACAGGGAAACAAAACCTCCATCTAAGCCGCTGGTCAGGAAAGCGTTTATCGCACAAACATGGTATGGCAAATTATTGACTATGGAGGACATAGTAATATGGATCAGCACTCAAACCCACCTCTAGCAAACTTGACACCCTCTACAATTCAATTTGTCATTTTGTTCTCCAATGCAAACTACAAAACAACATCAATGCAAACTGCCTCAAAGAACTAGATGGCATCACTAGAGTCTAGGCGTCAAAAGTCACCTTTGCCTGTCTCAACCCTTCAAATACTTTCTGGGCAAGCTACCCAGCTAGACTGAAACAAGCTCCTCACCCCTACCACATGCAGTACCTATTCACCGAGAATCAGACTCCAAAAGACCTATTCATGGTCCCAAGACTCAACAAAGTATCCCGGACGTTCACCTTCTTCCTTCCGTGCACCCCAAAAACGGAACAACCTTACCCAGAAAGCTCTCGATAGTCCACACCAGAAAGTTCTTGATTTCAAATTAGGCGTGTGCACACTTTAATACTGGTCTGTACAGTTCACGTTTTCATACGCTATAATATAATTTTCTTGAAACGTGCATGCAATGTACGTGTATAATATGTAACCTTGATTTCCGTTATGTAACATGTATTTGTAACAGGTTGTATATTTTGTTTGTTTACTCTGTGGCCCAGGATCATTTACTGAAAAATCGAGAGGTATTTTTGGTAACTCTCAATGTTATTACTGCTGGTTTAAAAATATTTTATATATATAAAAAATAATGTAATGCGCCGAAAGAGTTCAGGGAGGTTCTAGAAGAGACCGGTCATGGTTACAGGCAGGGGGTTCACAATGGAGTTAAGACAGTGGTCAGACACAGGCAACACTCAGGCTGCAATTGAGCGGGTGCATAGACAAGGGTCTATGCTCAGCAAACACGGACAGAGGACGGGATGGATATAAATAGGGAGAAAACCCAATGGAGGGAGGCAGGGCGGGAGGGTGACTAGCCAATAGGTAGGAACTTGATAGGCTGTACTTACTGGGATGCAGGTTGTTGCTGTAATATAGTACAGCTGGGCTGTGGTCCTCAATCCTAATACTATCTTCCCAGTGCACGCAGTGGCAGGGGAGTGATATGGATGTGTTGTTTTGTCAGCGCGCCAGCGCGACACGCGGAGGAAGGCGGCGGGGCACACACCAAGGTCAGCCGCCTCACTTGGCGCATGAGAGGGCGTGCGCGCAGTCCGGGAGGCTCGTCCATTCCGCGGATGTGTACGCACCGACAGGAGTCCACGCGCCCCCTCCGGAGGACCTCGGGTCGGACGCGTTTACGAAGCAACCCTGGGACATATGCCCTTCATTTTACCCTTTCTGTTGTGCTGAAGCAGGGAACTGGCGGTAGTCGCATAACATTTTTCAAGGGAGAGGATTTTGACCAGAGTGATGGTATTGTCCCCGGGTAGTCTGACCCTGATTCCTCGGAAACATTTTGGGGTAACCAGCAACTGTGTGGGTCCCCTTTTACCTAGAGACATTCTTGACAACACTTTAACCGCACGGTTCCCCACCGAAACTCACTTAGCCTGAGGGAAACTACACTGGTCTAAGCAACTCTGGGAAGGTAAACACACATTAAAATCTTTATGTAATACAATGACATTCGTTGCAGGTACAATTAGTACACAGTGTTAATAGTAGCTGTGAGCACTATAAAACTATGAATAGGGGAGGTCAGAGGTAACCAGCCTGACATAATACCTTTATTGATGGCTCTGGTTGACCCCTCACCGTTTTACACGGCTTCATAAAACAGGGCGCTTGACAGGGGCTGCAGGAGAACAGAAGATAATGAGATATATATATATTATATATATATATACTAGCTGAGAGACCCGGCGTTGACCGGGCATGGTTGTGGTGTGGTGTGGACATTTCGGGTGGGGAGTGGTCCAGCGCGGCCCATGTGCGTGTGGTAGTGCTTGCTGTGGCTTACTGATGGTTGATTGTTGGTGTGCTGATTTGGGGCAGTGAGATTTTTGGTGATGAACCTGTGGGGTATGCGGATGTGGAGGTGGCCGATGGGGGATGGGTTGCAAAGGTGGGCGATGTGTGTGGGTGTGATGAGCGGATGTGATGGGGGTGGTGGGAGGAATGGTGGGGAGCCGAGGAATCGTGTGATGGTAGGGGGGGCATGGGAGATACCGGAATGTGCTGGGTGATGTGTGGTGGTGTGGGGTGTTGTGTGTGTATACAATGTTTGTGTGTATACTTGTTGTGTGTGGTGTATTACTGTGTGTTGTGTGGCTGTGTACGTGTGTGTTGTGTATACACGTGTTGTGTGTATGTGTATACACGTGTTGGGATAAAGTGTGGTGCTTACACGTATGTGTGTGTATACAAGTATTGTGTGTATACACATGTGCGTGTGTATAAACGTGTGTGTATACACGTGTGTGTGTGTCTAACGTGATTGTGTATACACGTGGGGTGTTGTGTGTTATACACGTTTGTGTGTGTATACATTGTGTGTATGTATATATTGGTGTGTGTATAAGTTGTGTGGGGTATACACTGGGGGTATACAAGTGATACATGTCTTGTGTGATACATTGTATGTGGGTGTGTGTGTGTGTGTGTGTACATTTGGGTGGTGTTGTTACCATGTGTGTGTATACACAGTGTCTGTGTGTGTGTGTATTACGGTGTGTGGTATACATGGTTGTGTGTGTGTATACATGGTAGTGTGTATACATGGTGTGGTGTATACAGTGGGTGTATACACATGGATGTGTATACCACATGTTTGTGTGTACACATGTGTGGTGTATACACATGTGATGTGTGTATACACGTGTGTTGTATACACATGTGCTGTGTATTACACATGTGTGTGGTATAACATGTGTGTGTGTATACATGTGGGTGTGTGATACATGTGTGTGTGTATACATGGTGTGTATACATGTTGGGTGTTACAGTGTGTGTGTGTATACATTATGTTAGTATACATGTGTGGATACGTGTGTGAGTTGTATTGTATACTTGTGTCCTGTGTGTGTACATGTGGGTGTTGTGTCTCATGTGTGTGTGGTATGTCTCCATGTGTGTGTTGTATGTTCTCCATGTGTCGGTGTGCGGAACCGGGGAAAGGGGGGGAGGAAAGGTGGACAGGGGGGGGGGGGGAGGGGTAGGAAGGGGAAAGGGGTGAGTCGGGGGGGGGAAGGGGGAATGGGTGGGGGGGTGTCGTACGGTGGCTACGTGGAGAGGTGGGTGGGGTGGGGTGGCGAAGTGGAATGGTGGGTGGTAGACGTGAGGGTCGTGAAGGGTGGGGGGACGTGGGGTCGCGTGGGGTGTGTGACGATGTGTGTATACGTTGGGTGTGTTCTAAGTGGGCGGTGTTTGTGCTATAAGTGTGTGTGTTGTGTATACGGGGGTGGGTTTGTGTATAAGTGTGATGTGGGTATACGTGGTGTGTATACACATGGGGGTGGGTAGACCTGTGTGTGTATACACGAGTGTGTGTGTGTATACATGTGTGGGTGTGTATACATGTGTGTGTATAATGTGTGTGTTGTATACATGTGTGTGTGTATAATGTGTGTTTGTATACATGTGTGTGTGTGGAGACATTATGTGATTTGTATACGTTTGTGCTATACGTGTGTGAGTGTCTACGGTGTGTGATGTGTAAACATTTGGTGTGTGTGTGTATGTCTCAATGTGGGTGTGTGTATGTCTCCATGTGTGGGTGGACGTGTACAGGTGTGTGTGCGGATACGTGTACATGTGGATGTGTGTGTACGTGTCTACGTGTACATGGGTGTGTGGTACGTGGCTAAGTTACATGTGTGTGTGGTCTACTGTACATGTGTGTGTGTCTACGTGTACGTGTGTGGGTGAGTACAGTGGTACGTGTGTGTGTCGACGTGCGGGTGTGTAAGGGGTTTGGGTGATGGGTAAGGGTGGGTGTAAGCTGTGTGTGTACGTGTGTGTCTAGTGGGTGTGTGCTACGTTGTGTTGTGTGGTGTTGGTGTATAAGTGGGTGTGTTTGTGTCTAAGGTGTGTGTTTGTGTATAAGTGGTGTGTGTATAAGGGGTGCTGTTGTCTGGTGTGTTACGTGTGTGTGTGTATACGTCTGTGTGTGTGTGTGTGTTTGTCTAAGTGTGTGAGTGTGTGTTGGTCTGTGTCCCGTGATGTCCTTCTTTGGCCCGTGGACTCCGCCTCAGGGGAAGGGGGGGGGGTGGGGGGGGGGGAGGGGAGGTGGTGGGACAGGCCGCCTGGGTGGGTCATAGCTGCGTGGCGTGGCGGGGATCGGCTCTTTTCCCACCGGGAAGACGGGGCCCGCGGGTGGGGCAAGGCAGGCGGGGGGTGGGCCTTGGGAAGCGGTGGAATTGTGGGGCTGGTGGGTACACTGTCACTGGCCCGTCGGCGGGGGGAGAAGGGAATCGGGGGGGTTCAGCACGGCTGGGATGTGCGGCTAACACCGGGGGGCAGGGGGGGTGGGGAGGAGACCAGGGTCCATGAGGGAGAAGGGGAGTCGGGGGTACTTGGCCCGATACTGACACTAGGGTCCAAGGACGGGTCGCGGGACGTTGGAACAACTCGGCGTTGGAGAATGGCAGGGGGGAAGGGGGTCGCGGATGGCGTCCCCGGGGCGCTGGAAAAGGGTGATCGTGAAGACGGGTGAGGGGGGGCGGTTATCGGGGCGAAGGGGTGGGAATCGCGGGGTGAAGGGGGGTCGGAAGGGTTGGGGGAGGATAGGTTGGAGTTAGATGGGGGATACGGGTAGGAGGGGGGCGAAAGGGGACGTTGGGCGGGATGAGGACGGGAAAGGGGCCAAGGTGGGGGGGGGAAGCGGGCGGGGGGAGGGGAGGGAAGGGGGGGGGGGGACGCGGAGGAGTGCCGGATGGGGGGTAGGGGAGATCTGGGTTGGAAGGAGGCGAGGGGGAAGGGGGGGGGGGGGGGGACGGGGGAGGGGACGGGGAAGGTGGGAGACGGGGTAGAGTGAGTGAGGGGGAGGGGAGGGGAAGGGGGGAAGGGGGGGGTCTAAGGCGGGGGGGGGGGAGGGAAGGATAGTGGGGGGGAGTAGGAGCGGGAGGTGAAGGGGGGGGGGGGGAGGGGAGGTGGAGGGGGGGATGGGTGTGGAAGAGGTGCAAGGGGGTTGAAGGGGATGGATGGGGAGGGGAGGGAGAGGGGGGTGAGGGGAGGGAAGGGGGGGGGGGAGGGGAGGGTTGGTGAGGGGGGGGGGGGAGTGGAGTGGGCGGGTGGGGGGGAGGGGAGGGGAGGGTGCAGGTGGAGGGAGGTTGGGGGGGGTGAGGAGTGGGGGGGGGGACGGTAGGAGGGGGGTGAAGGGCGAGGGGGGGGAGGGGAGGGGAGGTGGGGGGGGGGGGTGGGGGAAGGGGAAGTGGGGGGGGGGGGGTGAAGGGGAGGTGTAGGGGTGGTTGGAGGGGAGGTGAAGGGGGGGGGTGGTGGAGGGGAGGTGAAGGGGGGGCGGAGGGAGGTGGAAGGGAAGGGAGAAGTGGTGGGGAGGGGTGGGGTGGAGGGGAGAGGTGAGGGGGGGGTTAGGGGATGGTGTGAAGGGGGTGGTGAGGGGAGGTGAAGGGGGGTGAGGGGAGGTGAAGCGCTCGTCCTCACCCGTTGGGCCCCGTACTCAACCGTCCGGCAGGCTCCCTCAAGTCGGCGTCCCACGGTGGTATACGAGGCGGGAGGCAGTCTTGTGTGGCGACTCCCCCGCTGTGTCCCGGGAGCGCTCGCACGCTCGCTGGGACTGTAGCGGGAGCCGGGGGGGGGGTGGGGGGTGGAGGGACGGGAGGTATTTGAAGGGGGTGATGGGTGGGTGAAGGCGCTCACTCACCCGTGTCGCTCCCACGTGTATCTGAGGCGGGAGGCAGCTTGTTGTGGACCGCTCCCCCGCTGTGTCCCGGGCACTCGCTCTCCGCGGACTATAGCGTGCGCGGGGGGGTCTGTGTCCCGGGCACTCGCTCTCCCGTGACTGTAGCGGCGCGGGGGGGGGGGGGGGGGTGTGAAGGGGAGGTGATTGTTGAAGGGGGGGGAAGGGGTGGTGAGTGAGGCCGCTCACTCACCCGTCCGGCCGTTCCCACGGTATTGAGGCGGGAGGCAGCGTGTTGTGGCCGCTCCCCGCTGGTGTCCCGGGCACTCGCTCTCCGCTGACTGTAGCGGCCGCCGGGGGGGTTGAAAGCGCGGGCGAGACAAGGGGAGAGGAGGAGGTGAGGCGGGGGGTTTGGAGGCTGATTTCGGGGAGGAAGAGGCGGAGGCTCCGGCGGGTATGTAGCCCCCCCCCACCCGGGTTATACATGCTGCTAATGTACACCCCCCCCTACTGGTGTGTTGTGTGTGTGTCTGTGATGTGGTGTGTGTGTGTGTGAGTGTGTGTGGTTGTGTGTCCCTGTGGTGTGTCCTGTGGTGTCCGGTGTGTGTGTGTTTGTGTGGTTGTGTGTGTGTGTGTCCCTGTGTGCTTGTTGGGCCGTCACTCCGCCTCAGGCCAATGAGAGGTGTTGCGGGGGCGGCCCAAGGGACCAATGAGATTCCCCTAGGGAACCGGACATCAGCAGGCAGGCAGGTGCTGGCATGCATGCAGGCAGGCATACAGTGCTATTTTCATAAGATATATATATAAGATATATAATATATATATATATATATATATAATATATTATATATATATAGTATATATATAATATATATATTATATATATAATATCTTATAGATATATATATATTACGTATATATATACATACGAATAAAAAAGATCACTGTGAGCACATTCACATGTCTTAGACAGGTCTGCAGCCCTGCGTTTCACCATTATCCCCAGCATACAGTGATTACACAGCTTTCAGCACAGCCGGGGTTTTGATGCATAGCCAAGGGCCACCTTGAGAAAGCGTCACTAGACGCAAAATGGCCGTCGGTATGCTACGCCATTACATTTGATTACACCATGTGACCCCGGAAGCTACAAAGTATCTAGTAGCAGGATCGAAGGAGGCCAGTTTAGCTTAACGCGTGCTCCCCCTGAGCATAACGAGGGAGGAAAGTTTATATTTTGTAACTCTTATTTACATCAGCAGTCAGCTTAGTTGCTAGGTCCTCCTAGACAGACAAAACCCAGGGCACACGCTACATAATGCAGTTGAATACAGCTGCCATTGACAGCATGCGGTCCAGCTACATGCGGCTTTGCTCTATGTGTATGTGACATCAAAGTGCCTATATATATATATATATATATATATTTATATAATTCTCTAATCTATATCTATATATATATATATAGGCAAGGGGATACTTTTGCCTTTGGGGAAGTCTGGTATTAATGGCTTCCTGTAGATCACTCTGCAGCTGCACCTACAGATCACTATGAGAAGCAGATACAAAGTCTCACCGTTTATAAATGTTGAGACAAAATAGTATATCTGCAGTACTGAGTAAATAGATACTAAATACCATAAGTAGCTAAATATAAGTTCTGGGAGACCAACAAATGAGTTACATTATATGGCACTCCTTGACTTGAGCATACAATCAACACTATTTGCTCTATGGGGGTTACAAACATGCTAGCTCTTGGCATTGTATTTAACAATACCACTCCTGTTACACAAGGAGCTCTTTTAATTTCAATGTTGTTACACCTTAACAGTACTAATACTACACCCTCAGCTAGTGCAGATCATCGCCTTTTGTACATTTCCAGTTGCAGTATTTAGTCTTAATTTGGACTTTGGATACACCGCATTCTCAGTAAGTGGCGATTTTTGCTTTTTGTAAAAATGGTGCTATGGTATGTAGTCTATATCTGGACTTAAGGAGGATTATACTCTGTTCCATTCTAATACACCCCTAAATAGTCCACTATACTACTGCGGGGTAGTCTTAAGATGCATAATTTGTAAGGTGATTTTTTTGTTCAGTTAGTCCACTATTATTTTATTGTTATGATACTAATAAAGTTTGTTTTTAAAATACCACATCATTACATTTATTAGGAGTGCTACAATAGGGACCTTCTTCTCAAACCCTATTCGCTTGTAGGGCTTCTTGCCTATATGTTATTAGCCCCAGCACCCTAATTTCTACCGGACAGTAGCGAGAGTGTTACTCCTTTTCCTTTCCCCATTTTGTGTCATAGCCAATAAACCTACTGACAGACAGCAGTTTTGACCTTTTGGGTCTCATCAGTGTGATGCTGGTTGTACTGGCTTTGCAATTTTAAGGCTGGGTAGGTATCACCACATTTAGATAACTTATGGTGGGTGAAAACGGTGCCGAAAAACCCTCCACCGTAAAGCATATAGCAAATAAAGACAGGTCTGCAACCCTGCTTTTCGCTGAGTAGGTTTACTGGCTATGCATCAAAACCCAGGCTGTACTGAAAGCAGTGTAATGCAGCGAGCATACGCCTATAAGGTTTCCATGTAAAAATGGATTTGAGGCAAAAGTGACTGTGCTCATTTGCATGTCATTTCCCAGAATCCCTTGCTGCAGTGGAAGCACTGTATGCTAGGTGATAATGGCGAAAAGCAGGGTTGCAGACAGTGGTGGGATTCTAAAAGTTTAATAACCGGTTCTCACCTTCACCTGTCCGGGCGGCAGGCAGCGGGCGGCATCTCCCAACATTCTCCCCTTTCAAATCTTCTCAAAATGGCTGTGAGGCGTCACATGGCACGCGTTGCCATGACAATGAGACGCCGCGTAACGTTGTGATGTCACGTTGCATCTCATTGCCATAGCAACAGACGTTATGTGACGCGGTTACATCACATGGCGTTCCCGTTGTCCTGGCAACCCAGCGCCATTTTATGCTGCGCGGCCATATTGACAAGATATGCAGGGAAAAGATGCTGGTAGACACCGGCGGCTGTCCTCTGCCCGGACAGGTAAGAAAATTAGGCACCGGTTCGGCGAACTTGTGAAATGTTAGTCACAGGTTAGCACAAACCGGTACGAACCGGCTGAATCCCACCACTGGTTGCAGACCTGTCTAAGACATGTGACTGTGCTCACAAGTTATCTTTTAATTTGCTATATGGTTTACAGTGGAGGATTTTTCGCCACCTTAAATTTTATATATATATATAAATACAGATATATATATATATATATATATATAATATTATATATATATAATATTATATATATATATATATAATTATGCAACAAAATGCTTTCCCAGCAAAGAAAGCAAAAGAAACAGACGCACTTAATAATATCAGGCAAAAAAACTGTATTAGAAAAAACACAACAGCACATATGCAAATGTTTTTTTCTAATACAGTTTTTGCTTGATATTATTAGAGTGCTGTTTCTTTGCTTTCTTTGCTGGGAAAGCATTTTGTTGCATATACTTAGCTTATGGAGCATGCACATTGAAATGTGACATTTTGCTTGGAGTGCCAGCTGTGCTGTGTTTTCATATATATAAAATTACATATATCATTGTTAACCAGGGTATTGTGTTACAATCCCAAGCTGTGTGTCACGGAAAGAAGAGGAGACACTTTTGAAAGATGCACACAAATGCAAGTTAAAAAAATAAGATATAAAGGCAAACATTACATTATAATTTTCAATTAAAATAATAATCATCTTTTTTTTTTACTAATCTTATTAAGATAGAAACCAGGGCATTAAGATTATAATGGTGTCACTTGTATTTTAAAAAATAATATAGGAATATAGGAGTGTCACTGTGCACAAAAGATTGAGAATGATAGATAGATAGATAGATAGATAGATAGAAAGATAGATAGATAGATAGATAGATAGCTCGTCGAAAGCTAGCAAGCTAGATAAGCATAGATAATCGATAGCTAGTGAAGAGATAATAGCTAGATCGCTCGCTCACGATAGATCGATAGAATCGAGTGCTGCCGTGGTCGAGCTATGGGGGGTCCAGGCTTCTGCATCAAACCCCTTTCAATGATAATCCTCTGGCACGGGGGCAGTTGCGTTCCCAAGGCTTGCCCCGGTGTGAAAACAGTTAGTCATGCTACATCTGTATATAGATATGTCATTGTGTCTTTTGTCTGTCACATGTTCTTTTCACAATGCAACTCTCCAATTTATTTTCATTGTTCCCTTAACTCTGCTCATTGTATCCTGGCTGTCTGTCTCTCGCTGTTCCGTCTCTTCTCCATATGACTGTCCTTTTTCTCTGTTACCGTCTACTGACTGCTATGTATGCATATCTTTATTTACAGTATATAGCGCCATGCATGCACATGGCACGTCACAGCAGTAAAGCAGCTCTTTCCTATTACATGTAGGGAGATTGCTTGGAATGTGAACTTGTGCAGCTAGAAAGTCGCCATACAATATCCCATTGCTAAAAAGACTCATTGAAATAGGATTAATTCCTTGAACAGTGTGCTCCAAGGGTCAACATGCTTTTCCCTGGATTGCTTTATTGCAGAGCCATTTAATCCTCCTTAACGTTAATTTTCTTAACTGATCGGTTATACCTTAAATGGGCTTTTTGTCTAAATATACAACCCACATGAAAATAGCCGAAAATGACGTGTATAATTATCCAAGTCTTCCAGCTGCAAATCTAGAGAGGGGAAACAGCATTATTTTCTTTTATCTAAGAGAAATTTATGATTACTTTCCATGGGGAATAATTTGGTTTAAGTTGACAAATCTGAAACATATCAATTCTCACTGATTTGGAGCCAGTGAGGCTGATTTTTAGCAAAGATTTCCATGGAGTCGCAAAGCAGTTTTGGAAAATGCTTGTTTAGCTAAATAGTTGTTGACGTCAACAAAGAGAATTGAATATGCTGTGAAGAGCCCGATGATACCGTGGCCGGCTGAAAGCCTCCATTAACTTGAATGGCCGTTCCACATCATGTTAAATGACCCCTCAATTTTTAATGAAAATTACAATCAAATGGGGACCTAAGGAGGGGTCAATGTGTGATGGTACTAGGAGGTGTGGAGTACAACTACTGTACTTTTTTATTTACAAACCGGATACCACTACTGTTTTATTTTCAACCCCAGAGTATCACTACTTTCTCTTCTCCGGGCTTTACAGTGCCTTTTATTTATTTATTATAAGAAAGCTCCTTTCCGATGTTTAAAACAAAACAAAAATGTATTGGTCGGCGTTCCTTGGTGCCTCTCAGTGAAAAAGTAAGGTGAATGTACTATAATGTGAAATTCTAGTGAAATATTACAAGAAGTTAAATTATATATATATATGATAAAAAATCACTGGCACTCCAATAGAAATTCAATAATGAATAGGTGCATGTCCCATATAAATAATAAAAGTATACATTACCGCATAGCAGCAAAAAGGGAGACAACACTCAGGTGAATGAAAATAAATGTATTAAATACAGCACATAACTCCAACGTTTCGATCCCACAGGGGGATCTTCCTCAGGGTGGTTCACACATATATATATATATATATAAATATAATATATATATATATATATATATATATATATATTAATATAAAATAAAGCAGTCAGCACTCTAATGTAAAGCAAAAGGCAGTTGCTAGTCCATAGGAATCCACAAATCATACGAACCAGCCCAAAGACCAGTAAAGAGACAGCAACCAGCGAGGTGTAACCAAAATAATATTATTTTGGATTACACCTCGCTGGTTGCTGTCTCTTTACTGGTCTTTGGGCTGGTTCGTATGATTTATATATATATATATATTGTGAGAGGAAAGGTGGTAACATTGTAACTCTTGCTTTGGCAAACTATACCTCTCCTTATTAAAGGTTAAATATCCAGGGGAGGTTCTGCAAGCACAGGCAGGTGCAGATCACCTGTCAAGCTGGTCAGTTCTCCCTTCTCCCCTTATTCTAGCTAAGGCAAAAGCCCCGCTCCCTCAGTCAGCGCGCCTGCACTGCATGCAGGCAGCGCGCTGAGAGGCAATTGACCGCTACCTGCGGTCTGCAGGGAGCGGGAGCCGGAGCGGGGGTGGTTTGAACGGGGGGGTCGTGGTTTGAACGGAGGGCTCTCGTGCTGTCGTACCCCCCCTCTCCCCGTCGGTCACTCTCTCACTCCCGGAGCCCCTTGCACTCTGAAGCCACGCACAGAGGGAAGGACACACACAGGCACTCACACACTCACACACAGGCAAATACACACGGGGGGTGAATCGGAACGGGAGGGGGGGATCGGAGCAGGGGGGGAATCGGAAGGGGGATCGAAGCAGAAGGGGGAAATCGGAACGGGGGGGATCGGAGCAGAGGGGGGAATCGGATTGGCTGCTGGGATCCAATCCGTGATTGGTTCCTTTGGGTGTCACGTGAAGCGACACTCGCCGAAACCACAAGCTCCTTGTAGTTCCGGCTGGCTGACGCGTCACAGCACGCAGTCAGCCACGCCGGAAGGAGCCAGTGGGGACATCCAGAATGGAGGCAAGCAGCTGGTGGCCCGCGGCCGCGCACACCGCCGGCCGCAGCGGGACCAAAGCCTAAGGCCTCGGTCCCGCTGCGCTCGTTGGCGCGGGGGGCCATGTCACGAGTTCCCCACCAGCAGGGGAATCCTCGCGAGCCAGTCCCGGTCCCCCCTGGCGGCACAGCTGACTACACGCTGTGGCGCGTCAGCCGCTAGGAGACACAAGAGAATGGTGTTTCCTAGCGTTGACGCGTCACGTGGTGTGGCTGTGAGCCAATGGGGAGGGGAGGCTTCGGGAGGAGGAGAGGCTTCGGGGAGCGGGGAGGAGTGTGGAGTGAAAGCAGGTGAGTGCCTGTCTGTGTGTGTGTCTGAGTGCGTGCGTGCCTGTCTGTGTGTGTGTATGTGTGTGCCTGAGTGCGTGAGTGCCTGCCTCTGTCTGTATGTGTGTGTGTATGAGTGCGTGAGTGCCTGCCTGCCTGCCTGTGTGTGTGTGTGTGTGTATGTATGAGTGCCTGCGTGTGTTTGTAACTCTCAGCAGCTCCAGCTCCAGCCCGAGTCCGTGAAGGGAGGGGGGGGAGAGTAGCGGGTCCCTCCGCTCAAGCCACGCCCCCCCTCCCTGTCAAACCTTCCACTCCCGCCCACCTCCCGCTCCGGCTCCCGCTCTCTACAGACCGCATATCGCGGTCTGTGTATGTCAGCGCACCGCCTGTCTGCAGTGCGGGTGCGCTGACTCTGGGAGCGGGGCCTTAGCGTAAGAGAGCTTGATGCTACAGACAGGCACTGGCCTGCAACAGTTTTGGTTTATGATATCTGTGTTTTATTGTTTGGTAAGTGGGAAAGCCACCCAAAGATAGCTCAGATAGAGATAGGATTTATTTTGATTCTTTTGTTTGTCTTGATTTTGTCTACTGGAGTGACAAAGAAAATAAAGCACTCAAACCAGAGCTGGATGGTCCTGTGACTGTGCTTTACCCTAAAAGAGACAGTGGGTTTTAAGACAAAAACCTTTCAGCCAAAAAGGGTATTTTGTCACATGATATAATATATACTGTGCAGAAGCCGTAATAGTGGATGTGACTTAATAAATAATTAAATAATTAACACACATATTGTGGAAGTGACAAAAATAGTGCCACAAAAAACCTCCCCTCAATCCCTAAAATGAGGAGCCATCTCCTAAATTCATTGGTATGTGCAGTTTAATCCAAACGAAAGGGGAGCGCAAGACGGAAAAAAGAGGAAAAAGACAACAAATAGCACAATAACGTTTGGACACACAGAGTCTAGAGTCCAAGAGATGAGAAGAGGCCATGAGAGGCTCTTTCCCTTTTCCTCGGATGGCGGCTACAGAAAAGTGATAGACGGAACCACTATGTGAGACACCGACACCCACGGAGGTGATGAGGCTGGAGCAGGCCCCTGATTCAGGGGGTTCAGCTTCTATCTGCGAATTGCTTTTTAATGCGCTAAAGATTGTGCTTATTGTAAGTACACATTCATAAGATTTTAAAGATGTAAAATATATATTTTGTGTACCATCTACACTACTGTGTCTCTCTTTCCATCTCTCCTGAGATTATCTCCATCCACCTGAATCTATACAAAGGAAGAATGAGCTTGAGCTATGCCTGTTTTTATTTGATAAAATGTGAGTAGACACTCCATAAGATACAGCAAGACCCCAACTCTACGTGTCCAAACGTTATTGCGCTATTTGTTGTCTGTTCCCTCTTTTTAGGTGCCGTCCTATGCTTTTGTTTTGTTAGGAGAAACTCCTTTCCAATGTTTGACAGGTTGAGAATTCCTTGAAATTAGCAACAGCACAAGTACATTGTTTATGGGAACTTTTGATGCACTGCTCTAAAGAATGATGGCCCTTTCGCAGTAAGCTATGCTATTTTATATGACACTGCTGAGTACCAGAAGACACTTACAGTACAGCCCTCAAAGGGTGCAGCGTGCCTGGTGTCTTCTTGTACCGGAAAGTTTCTTGTGCAATAGCACTGCTTAGCGAATATGGGCTTACGTCAGAGAACGCTGCCAGAAATGTCCCAACAGATTAAACGAAACCTTTGCTCTAAATTATTAGATTCGGTATGGCACATTGAAAGGCCACCTCTGAATACCGTACATATTTGTGTTCCAGAATGCCAGGTATTCACACCTAGCACAATGGACACTGAGTGGAGGATGTTAATGAGTATTTCACAAGAGCACTCAGTAAAGAAATATGTCAATATGCTAAAGATAGCAAGGTTTTTTTTCCTGCAAAGCTATGTTGCATAATATGTGGGTTTGCATAATGCAGGGGTGGGCAACTCCAGTCTTCAAAGGCCACCAAGAGGTCAGGTTTTCAGGATATCCCTGCTAAAACACAGTCTTCGACTGAGCCACCTGTGCTGAAGCTGGGATATCCTGAAAACCTGACCTCTTGGTGGCCTTTGAAGACTGGAGTTGGCCAGCCCTGGTCTAATGCAAAGCCTGGGGATTGCTATAAATCAGGGGATTCTCTGGTTCTGCTCTGCTAATTTTTCAAGGAGAATATTTGAATTGATTACAAGTTATTGTTGCTGAAGCTGGCTGCCATTGTAAAGGTGCATTCCAAGTTGAATACGTCTTTTTTTTTAACCTAGGTGAAGGGTAGGGGATTCTCTGGAGCTGAAAAGCATTAGTTTAAGCTTTGGGGACCTCCTGAAGCAGTATAGAGAAACTTGGGGAGCGCTCAAATAATTAAATAGAAAATAATGTGCAATATATGAATAAAGTGAAAACTCTAATAGTGCATAAATACAAGTGAATAGTGAATAAGACATAATTTTAAACCACATGCTTCTTAAAATTCTCTCTCTCATGCAGCTGCATGGGAATTCAGTCTTCCATCCAGGATCATAGGAAATGGAAGAGAAACAGATGCAATGGTGCAGATCATCAAAGTATAGTTGGTCAAACAACAGTTTTAAAATGTTATGGATGCCATCCAGAAGAATACGCCCATCATTCATGGCGGGAGTTTCCAGCAGCAGCACAAGCCGATTGGAGCAGCTGGAGGGAGGTGGGTGTTTTGTGTGGGTGGGTGCTGTTGGACACTATTTAAGGGTTTGTTGTCATTTGCCATGTATCCTTGATGGAGGTGCTTGCACCGAAACGTTGGATCATTGAGACTGTTCAGTCATTAAATGACACTTTTGCATTAACCTGTTTGCATCGTTTTTGGTGTGCACGGCCCCCCCTCTACTTAAAATGTAAACTCACATTTAAAACTTAGAAAACAGACTTTGTGTGGGTTTCTTTGGCATTGGTGGTCCCTCTGAGAGTCAGTTTTAGCTCCCACCTGCTCCGTGTATCGGAAGAATGCCAAGGAGCGCCAGCTAGCTCACTCGGCAGTTACTTCCTTGTTGATGACGTCATGGAGCTTGTGTCTCGCGACTTGGGGCTGATTCGCAGTGGCTTCTCTGCGGACCTCCAAAACACCTCTCCCCACGTCTCAGGTAATGACAGGCTCTCCAACTCAACGCATTTCGCCTGCTATCTTCGTCACTTAACCTCCTGGATCCCAATGTACATACCGAGAAAGGCACCGACGGTACTTTCTGGTTGTTTAAACCAACCGCGTCATGTGGGCCAATAGGATGACATTTTAGTCTATTTAGTTTCCCCTGGATGGGAGAAATGAACAGCACTGACATCGACGGTAGGTATCTTGGGAGCTAGGAAGAACTCCTGCTTCCCATTCATGTAAAAATAGGTGGGGGGACATTCCTGAAAGATGAAATACTGCTTTAAGTACCAGAGTGATTTCCAGTGCATTGCCTTGTGAGTACTGTTAAATTGACATAAAGGAGTCTATCGGGGTAAGTTTTTATAGTCCGAATCAGCCGATTGGGCCATTTACAGCCAAAAAATCCCCATTGACTTCCGTCAGGATTTTTGAATGAAAAGGCCCACACGGATGCTTCGATCTATATAGAAGAAGGCCCTATGTATTTAAATACTGAAAAGTTTGTTTTGAGGCTCTGCTCCATTCTCTTGTTAAACACAAAGGTGTATGCCTGCTCAGACCTGGCATATTATTTCATGTAGGAAAAAAGAGAGAATAAGTAATGCAAAGAGATGGAAGCACCTCTATACATTGAAAATGTATCTCTATGGTCCCTTTTCCTCAAGCAGTAAAGTAGTTTCCTACTACTGGAGAAGTTCAGCTACTTTTAAATGCATGGAACTAAAATCTTGTCCAGCATGGGGATGGTATAGCACAGTGGTTCCCAAACTTTTTCCGCTCAAGGCTCCCCAAAGCGATCAGGATTTTTTCAAGGCTCCCCAAGGCGATCAGGATTTTTCCGCGGCAGCCAAAGTAAAAACAAAGGTGTATATACATACCTAACAGTTGCAGTGCGCAGTTGGTGTCTCTCTGACACACTCACACACACTCTCTCTCACAGACAAACACTCTCACTCTCTCACAGACACACACTCACTCTCTCACAGACACACACTCTCACTCTCTCACACACACACTCTCACTCTCTCACAGACACACACTCTCACTCTCTCACAGACAGACACTCTCTCACAGACAGACACTCTCTCTCACAGACACTCTCTCTCACAGACACTCTCTCACACACACTCTCTCTCTCACACACACTCTCTCACACACTCTCTTTCTCACACACACTCTCTCTCTCACACACACTCTCTCTCTCACACACACACAAATTACCCCCACACCCCCAATACATTTATAAATTACCCCCACACCCCCAATACATTAAAAAATTACCCCCACACCCCCAATACATTTACAAATTACCCTCCTTGGGGATGATGGTCAGGCCGGTGTCTTGGGAGGGACGGTGGGGGACGGCGGCATGCCGGTGATGCGGGGGGGGGGGCAATTCTGCAGGGGGGGGGCAGATGGCCCAGTGCTGCATGGGACGGCGGCAGCTTTGGGTGGCTGAACGGCCCGGTCCCTGCACGGGGTGAGGGGAGGGGGGGGGTCAGTGCTGCGGGGGCCTGTGCCACGTTGGGGGAGGGCCGGTGTGCTGCAGGGGGGAGGGTGATGGTGCACCGATGCTGCCGGGGGGTGGTGGTTTTTGCCGGGGGGGTGGGGTGTTAGTGCTGCCTGGAGACATCTGTCTCCCGGTGCTGCTCCTCCAGCGCGCGCAGGAAGAGCCGGCGCCGGGTTTAGCTTTTTTTTAAAAAATTTTTAATTTACTGCTTGTTTCCCGCTGCTGGCGGCCCTGATCGCGGCGCCCCTCTAGCCAAGCCACGGCGCACCAGGGCGCCGCGGCGCACAGTTTGGGAACCACTGGTATAGCATACAATTGACACTCCTCATGTCAAGGTTGACAGTGACATAGCCACTTACAATGCTTGATAGACAGCTCCTAAGGACCACACAGTTGATGAGAACCTTCCTCATCTGATGCTTCTACATGGGCCTTCTGGAAACACGCTTCACACGTGGATAGGAGTGCAGATGCTCCAGGCATTGTTCTCAATCTGCTTAACTCACAGATTCTGTTTCCAGCTGAGGCGTGGTTACTAAAGATGAGCTCACCTGTGCCTGTGGTGTATTACCACATGCTGTCACAGGATCCAAGCTTGCTAAGCGGAAGATATTACCACCACATCATATCCGCTGGTTCAATGGACAGGTAAAAAGTGGAGAAAAACACACAGATATTGATGCGCACCATTATCATATATATATAGTAGGTACCGAATATATATGTATCTATGCATATAGAGCTCTGTATGAATTAAACCAACTCATCCTATTGCTCCATAAAACTGCTCCCTAGAACTCCTCCTATTGCTCCATAAAACCGCTCCCTATAACTCCTCCCATTGCTCCATAAAACCGCTCCCTATAACCTCTCATTGCTCCATAAAACTGCTCCCTATAACTCCTCCCATTGCTCCCTATAACTCCTCCCATTGCACCATAACACTGCTCCCTATAACTCCTCCCATTGCACCATAACACTGCTCCCTATAACTCCTCCCATGCCTTGCTCCCTAAATGTCCGCCATAACACTGCTCCCTATAAACTCCCATGCTCCATAAAACTGCTCCCTATAACTCCTCCATTGAATCATAAAACCGCCCTGTAGAATTTCCAGAAATATTTGACAGTAAGTACATTAAGGGTGCAGAAACTTCTGGGATTAAAATGAATGGGCAGAGTGACATGTTTAAGTGTGTAAATCTGGTTGCTGGCTTTAAAAAAAAAAAAATCAATAAGTATTTTAAATAGTCATTTTAAAATTTACTAGTTTCCAAACTATACGTGATGCAGAAACATGGGTTGATTTGTTAAGATCCACTTCTTGTATGATTGGTGACTGCGATGGAGCTGAACGTACAGGCAACATGGCCCACTCTCGTCTCCCTTCTGTAAGGGACAGCACAGGCAGAAGGTAGAGGAACCCCTTGATTGACACAACCCACTACATTGTTGGTCCCTGATGAATAGTAAAAACGTCTAAATTTGGTTTAAAAAACACCCCAACAAAAAAATGTTTTTAAGTGTGATTGCATTTAAGGAAGACCCTACAGTTATTTGTTAAATTGATCACAAATGTGTTTGGTTTTGTGGGTTTAAAGGAGGACTGTCAATATAAAGGATTAAAAGCAAGGAGGGTAAGGTAAACAAAAATTGCATCTGTTTTGTAATTACAGATCATACGTCAGAAAAATAAGAATGACTCATGATCCAATCTACTTGGCTTTATTCCACAACATATGTGACTCAGATGTAGCTATGACATCTCACTTCATGATGTTGGCAAGGGGGTGTGTCCCATTTCTTTCTCCGATGGTCTGTGCTCCCCTGAATAGGTAGCCGCAGGGGCCTCTCCGGAGGTGTGTAGAACGGCACAAAGGGTTGGAGCAGTTGGTGGTGTAGAAGCTACATCCCGTATGCCTTCCATACAAGGCTGCTCTGTCTTAAATATCCATTACGGCCGGGCTGAGACATGACTGATACATGGGCCTGGTCTCAGGAACTCGGAGAATGTGGCTTCTTAGTTAGGTGGTAAGCCTTGAAAGCAAAGAGAACTTTATTTGATTCTCATCCCACCACAATTCCTCCGGCTGCTACTTTTCAGGAGCGTGTTTACAGGGTTTAACGAGACCTTTCAATAGAAGAGGGACAAAAACACCTTATAGAAAAACATAAACAACAGACACAGAAAGGGACATTTCACCCATCCCCAGATGAAGTGCAACTTTTATGCTCATAGCGGACTGCTACTACAACCTGTTGCTACCGATGCTAGGTTGTACGACTGTTACGTCTTTGACAGGAAAAAGCATGCAGGTGGAATCCCTACATTTGTGGAGGCTTTGAGATCTTCTGAATCACATTAATCCGTAGTTTGCCCATTTTACACAAGACTTCATACCAATCCATTTCAGTATTTGATGGGACCCCGTCCCAAACTAGACGAATCAAAACTACTTTAGCTTAAGCATTATGAGTTTTTATTTGCAGATGCAGTGATGGCACATTTCGGAGGTCTCACAGTTTTATACCCACGAAGGGGATAGACGCTTAAACGTTGTGCCATCATTGCATCTGCAAAATAAAACGTGTGTATGCGCTTGGTCGTTCTTCTATGGGATACTCGTTGCAGCCTCAGGATCCTGCACAGACTCAGTCAGCAAGAGTCCATCAAACCTTATAAATCAATCTGCAACCCCATTAGGTTACGCACTACTACTCACATCCTCTGTGTTTTTACCATCCCATTTGATCCCAAGCATTGTATCTGGTTTATGAGGGACATTATGTCTGTCCAAAGCCGTTTTAATAATTGACTGTATTAATCTCTGCTGGGAAGCTATTCCATGCATCCACTTTCAGTAAAGGACTACTCTAAGACTTTCTTAGTCCTCTGACCCTAGCATCTGTTTACAATTCCTCTTCTCATGCTTGCCAGCTTGTACCCTTGAACATTTCAAAGTTTTCTATCGTAATTCCAGGACACAGTCGGCCATATTTACTAAGCAGTGTTCTGTGATAAGAACACCTTCTGGTCCCGGACGAGCCAATAGTAAGGCAAGGTGGATTACAAGCACTTGCAGGTATATAAAGGCTGAATTGTGTAATGATGATATTTTCCTGAAAGAATCTGAGGGCTTTATTTTATTTGCACCAGGGAAATGTGAGATGTATTCAATTTATGTCATTGTTGCAGGTACCCGTTTGGATTGTAGTGCTGTGCATGCCTGCATATTTATTGTATTGCTAACCATACATAGCCCATCCTCCTATTAATTGGGATCCCATGTATAACACCTAAAATTGCACCTCCACCACGTGCATTCCTTCCCGTTGGGCGGCTGCCAAGGACTTGTCAGGTGAGAGTGGCAGAGCTTGTTGTTAAGCTATATGTTTACCAACGCATGCATATAAATACGCACTCTCTTCGTGCCTCCGTAAAAAACAATGATGATTGCTCTGTGATGGAAATTTCCATGGTTATGTACCAAGGTAAAGAAAACAAACAAGAGTAAAGTTTTTTTGCGCCGCCTGAACATATCACTCCGGAACTAAACATAAGATACATGGGTCTGGGGGCAAAACAAACGGCTCCAGATATATCAAAGAAAGAAAATCCTGCTGATTTCAATGGGGAACATATGTGTACATATCTTTTTTGCCCAAGAATTGCACCACTTTTGCCTAGTACACTTGCCCCTAGACGTATATTAAAGCTAAGTGGGGCAGTTCTTGGGCACAAAAATAACGCGCAAAAGATTTATCAAATAGGAAAAAATCCTATTAATTTTAATAGGACGTTTTCTTCGATACATATTGTTGTGATCTATTTTGTCTAGAATGTGTCGACTTTTGAATTGATACGAGTAAAGACCACAGGTGTTCTTAGAAAAAGTGTAAGACCCCCCTCCACAAATGTTGTTGAATGTATAAACAAAGATGGCGATTTGAATGATCCCATTAAAACAATAAGTATGCATTGTGTAACTTCTTCCCCTTTTGTTCACAAATGTGCTTTATAAATCACCCATATACTGGTGGCCTGTATTATGGACAAATGTCCATTTTAAATACCATTTTGGCACGGCCATATTTTAGCAAGATGTTTACTACGCATATGTAGGTTTTCCCCCTGTGTAGGGAGAGGACGATCTGTCAAAATAAACTAAGACGCTTTTACAGTAAGCGGACGGTGAGGTTATGTCCGAACTAATCATTTAAAATATGCAACGTTTGTTAGCACTGGTGTTGCCATGAGACACTGAAACATGGTCTCAGAAAACCCGGTGGTCAAACGGTGTGTCGAGCCCCAAATTTCACACCTCACGAGCCCCCCAATATCCCCCCCCCTCTTCCATGTATTCTCTCCTCTCGATCAATCGATCTCCTCCTCAAATACCCCAATATCTACTCACACCCTCCCGCTCGCATGTATTTCTCTCCCCTGCGTCTCACTCTTCTCCCTTTTCCTGCACTCACTTCCTCTCTCAACACCCTCTCCCCTCTCACTTGCCCCCACCTTCTGTCATACCCCACTCTCACTCAATCCCCCCCCACAAAAACATACCAAAAAACCTGCCCCCCATAAAGCATAACCCCCACACCCCAAATGGATGCAAAAAAAAACAAAAACAAATCCCAAATACATATAATCCCCTCTCCTCCTCCCTCCCCCCCACCCGTGGTGGCATAGCTAGACATGCGTGGGCCCCCGGGCATCATTTTGTTTCATGGCCCCATTATGAGTGATCACGTTCCAAGATTCAGGAGTCTCCATTCGGCCAGGGGGGAAGAGTAACTTGGTGGTGTGCACCTGGGGCAAGTTTCCCCAACTACACCCCCCCTCCACCACCCAGCACACTGACAGGACACCGAGGCACACCACAGCACACTGATAGACATTGAGGCACACCCAGCACACTGACAGACATCTGAAGCACACAAAGGCACACTGATAGACATTGAGGCCAACACACTAGCAATCTGACAGACACATGAGGCACACACAGCACACTGATAGACATTGAGGCACACACTTGCAAACTGACAAGACACTGAGGCACACACAGCACACTGATAGACATGGCCACACAGCACAACTGACGACCTGAGGTACCCACCAGCAAATGAGACACTGAGGCACACTGACAGACACTGAGGCACACACAGCACACTGACAGACACTGAGGTACACACAGCACATTGAGACACTGAGGCACACTGACAGACATTGAGGCACACACAGCACACTGAGAGATACTGAGGCACACACAGCACATTGAGGCACACACCGCACACAGAGACACTGAGGCACACACAGCACACTGACAGAGCAAACTTTAACTGACAATTTTACACACAAACACACAGAGCATACTGACACACTGAAACACACACTGCAAATTGACACACAAATACACACAGCATACCTTTCCACAGCAGCACATAGTAACTCAACCCCCTGATGTCATGTAGAGCAGGCGCGGGCAGAGTTCTGCAGCTCTCAGCCTCAGTTCTGCCCCCAGCCTCTATTGCCTGCTCTCTCTCCCCCCTCGGCTAGACGGCAAGGCCAAATGTCCAAGCTCTCCATCCCCTATCTGAGGTCCTGAGCAGGCCCCCCCAAGAATTCAGGCCCCTGACGCTACCCGGACTATACCTAAGCCCCTGACCCCCCAATACATATAAAAATACACCCCAGTACATATAAAAATACACACCCCATACATATTAAAAATACACCCACCCCCACAATATATATTAAAAATACACCCACCCCCAACACATATTAAAAATACACCAACCCCCCTCAATACATATTAAACATACACCCGTCCCCCCAATACATAATAAAAATACAGACTTACCTTGGGGATGATCTCATGTCGGGCCCGGTGACTAAGGGGGGCCTGGCAGCCGGACAAAGCAGTTACCACTGGGCCCCAGCTCTCCCCCAGCTGCATTCCTCTCCCTCACTGACTGTCACTCTCTGAGCTTCCCACATCAGTGTGCGCCGGCCCTCCTCACGCCGGCACGCACGGAAGCTGGGCCAAGCTTACTTCCGGCACGCTGACATCAGAAGCTCGGCGTGGGACAGAGTGAGGAGAGGCCTGTAGCTGGGGGAGAGCCAGGGCCCAGTGGCAACTTTAGGCCCGACCACCAGGCCCCCCGCAGCCAACGGGCCCGGAACACTGTTCCCGGCTGTTCCCCCCTGTCGGCGGCCCTGACTGTAAATGCAAAGCATAGTGGGGAGTGACTTTGGAAGCTCCTGCTGTAATTGACAGCTGTACTACACACACCAAGGTGAAGTTTGTGGCCTTACTAAGTATGCAGTCCCCACACAGGTTCAGAAACCCACTCTACTGCCTGGGATCCACCATTACATAATTTTTATGGCAAACCCCTTGGATACACCTCACAAGCCCACTGTTGGGAATCACTACACAAACCCCTTCAAAGGAAAGCACAACATAAAATAAATAGTGTGTGCGTGTGTGTGTGAGGGGGGGTGGGGGGAGAAACACAAGGGTGGTAGGTGATAGGAAGTAGGACAATTGGAAGAGCCATTTATTTAATATAAAGCAATATATACCCCCTTCAATGCCCATTACATGCCTTCTACGTGTAGTGCTCACTTTATTAATAGCCCCTTTATCAATTGGTTTCCATGATAACTCGGTTCCTAGAAAAAACGTGACATTCTGTATTTCCTTTCAGAGTAACAATGTAATGATTTCTCATGTCTTAACTTGCCTTGCTTAAGCCACCTGTTGCTTTTCCTGCTTCTGTCTGCATTATCTTGCAGAACCTGTATCCCCCCCTGCCTGTTCCATCACAAAAGAGTAAATGACTGAACGAATTAAAGCTATACAGCTTGACAACTCCATATAATTACCTACGGTTTATTTGTCTACTAAAAGTATTTCAGTCTCATGAAACCACATCAAGTGGGAGTAAATTGCTCTGTGACCTCAGAACATCACAGCAA
Source organism: Ascaphus truei (assembly GCA_036426205.1). Classification (NCBI taxonomy): domain Eukaryota; kingdom Metazoa; phylum Chordata; class Amphibia; order Anura; family Ascaphidae; genus Ascaphus; species Ascaphus truei. Next base: position 29,550,001 of record CM071575.1, on the reverse strand, counting down.
AGAGACTTTATACTTGTTCTCAACGAACAGTCCATAATATACAGAAGTATACATACCCTCAAAAATGAAAAATAATAAATTAGACTGCCTTCCAGTGAGAAACTGCCTTCCAGTGAAAGAGACTGCCTTCTAGTGAGACAGCCTTCCAATAAACCCCAGATGGATGAGACTGCCATCCAATGAGTGAGACTAACTTTAAGTGAGTGGTACTAAATAGACTTGCATGGACCTACTCTATTTTGCCCACATTCTGGTTGATAGATTGGCCATTATTCATTTTACTATTAAGCTGTTTTCCCTGCTGTGAAGTAGATTTTAGTCCCATTCATTGAAGATGAACTCTTCTCCAGCACCGGGAAGCGACTACACAGCATACTGAATAGGGCCATAAACTTTACAGTATGTATAATTTTAAGAAAGAGATGGTCATGACAGGGTTGTACTTCTGCCTACATATTATTTCTGCTTTATCAAGGCAGAGATACTCCTCCCTAACTCGAATAGCTTCCTAAACGGTACAAATAAGTAGGCGGTGAGTTCCTAAGGAAGGAGCTTAGGAACCTATAATCACAAATCACATGGACAGGATGCACCACGTGTCTTAAGAATCCACCAACGGATTGCTCAATCCGCGGATTGGATTCTACAAATCCGTCCACGGGTTGTATCCAATGGCGGATTTTGATTGAAACGGCCCAAATCCGTTTGCGGATTTTACAACGTGAAATGGATTTTGGGGGTAACATCAGCGAAAAGCAGATTCGCTCATCTCTACAGCTGGTTGCTCATTCACAGCAGCTACTGCAAATACATGGAAGTCCTGATGAAGGTGTGACAGGACACCTTATATATATATATATACACATAACGAAAAAAAGTACCTGCTACAGACCCTATAAAAAGCCGTTACCAAAATCAGTATAAATGAACCATAAAGCAAAGCTACTGTACTGACGGTGCTTGAGATAGAATAATATGCACAACTGGAGAGAAAGTATTCCACAATAGCACTCTGCTTTACCGAAACAATGAGTGCAGTTATAATTGCTTGTTGCATTTCCCTGTGTTTTAACCCCTTCATGCCTGATCTATGACTTAGGTTTGTCTTATTTCACCACCATTAATTAGGGACCGGACAGTCTTAGAGGTATGAATGAGGCTGATTGCATGCCTCATTATCCTGTGGTTTGATATACTAGTGATACATATATGCATTCACCATTCTCCATTCTGAGTCATAAGGCTATTTACATGTATAGCGTTTAATACAGGTATCTTTTGATGTGAGGGGTGCTTGAAACTGTTTTTAATTTTATGTGATGTTGTTATAATAAATTGATTATTGTTTTGGTAACCAGAGTGCAATTGTGGGATACTTTCTCTGTGTGTGTGTGTGTGTGTATAATATTATACATATAATATAATATTATACATATAATATTATACATACAAAACTAAATAATATAAATAGTACTCAAGTAGTGGTAATAATAATTATGATGTTACACAGCACCATGCAGTGACGTCATACCATGGAGTCCCGGGGAAGGTTCCCACACTGCATCTCTGCTCAAGGCTGAAATCCTGTGAGAAGCTGCTGGTCCCGAGACCCGGATCTTTCTCCCTAACCCATGTATTCCGAGAACAAGACGCACAGGGTGAGATTATGACGTCATGGTGTTGTCCTCACCTGGTGACCCGTTTGTGGCCTGATGCTTGCTCGGGGTATTTAAACTTTGTGGGCCAGAATCAGAACACCTGATGTACCATGGGACCCTCCTATACATGCGAGTTCCCAAAAAAGAAAGGGTGGATTGAATGGATTTCCAAAGATCCCGAGCTCTTTTAACGGCGTGTGTGGTCTCCAGTGGGTCACTGTATCTAAAGTGGAAATGAAATCCCCAAAGATCACAGGATCTGGCAGTGCGATCTATATGAATTATCAATAGAATGATTCACTGGCTATTTAAGGATTTTATGAATGTACAAATGCAATCTCCAAAAATCATGGCATCTGATCGCGGGATCTATGTGGTATCCAACGATCCTGGAATCTATTACATTGGTTGATTGAATATTTTCAGATCTTGGAATTTGATTAACAAACATGGAATCTCCCGTGATCATTTGATCTAAGGAGACATGTGAAGTGTCCATTCATTTTTTTAATCAGATGACCAAATGTAGGTATATGCCAATCTCCTTAAAGGTGTAATAGATCCCCAATGATCAGGGGTATTAGGTGAACATGGTATGAAGTAATTGTGGGGTTTTCAATAATCCTGGTATCTCAAAGGGATCAAATTGGAGACCCTGAGGTAGGTACTATGAGCAGATTGGTAGGTAGAGACTATGTTATTTATGGAAAGGGTAGCTTTGATTTACAAAAATTAGTATATCAAGTAAATGGATGTATGTAGTCTCCAATGCTCTTGTCATCTAGAAAATGGTTGCATCATATTTCCAAAGACTCTGAAATATTTTAAAAAGATCCATAGTGGTCAAGGATCTAAGGATAAAGGGCAATCAAGGGTTAAAAACTCTAATCATTACATTTTTTAATAGTGGCATCTGCCTTTCAGTCTAAAAATCAGAGCTGCTTCTCATCCTGTACTAAAGATATAGGTTACCTTCCTACTGTATGTCTATGGAATATATACTGAATACCTGCTACCTCATATTGTAGAATAATGGAGAAGAGTGTAGAAGAAGCATTGCTATTTACTTCTAGTATACAGTATGTAACTATAGGAAGTCTTTTGGAGATGTATTACTCATATCAAAGATGTTTGTAGCTGGTGATGTATTTAGGAAACATTTCATCACTGCAAATGTTCTCTATATTACTCAACACAGGCTGGTGGAATATTTGGTTTAAAATAGGATTAGACGTATTTATGGACGGTAAATCCACGTGTGACTCTTAGTAGATTGCAGTTTGTTTATTTTGTTGTCACCAAACAGATACTGTATTAGGTGACAGTGGGTATCTTGCCCCATAGATGCTCTCTCCTGTACTGTACCCACAATCCTCTGCACAGCAGTCTAACAAAATGTATGCAATATTATGCTGTTTAAACAAAAACGATACTCTTTCTAAAACCAAATACTTAAAATAATAATAATAATTAAACTATGTCCTGCACCTCCTCAGTGTATCAATATGATTTACTCCAGTTTTGCCCCATGTGCCTCAGCTTGTGATTTGGAAAGCATTGGATTTACATGGTAATTGAATGGGATTGTACAAGCTTCTGTGCCTCTGTGCATCATTTTCTCCCCTGCCAGGTCTGAGTTGGCATAAATATCCATGGATAATTGTAAGAGATTGGGTTAACAGGCTTATTATATTTGACGCGGACAACAACAGAAAAATGTGCAGTGCGTCAACTGCCCACTTATATCTCCACCAAACCTGGACCCATGTTTACTAAAGGGTGCTACACTTTAGCATGTCCTAACTCACGTATAAATGAATGGGAGTTACAACATGCTAAAATCTTAGCACTCTTTAGTGAATATGGGCCTTTGCGTTTTACAGACCTCACACGTCTCTTTCTCAGTTATCCCTTGGGCATAAGACACTTGTGAGGTTTGCAATCTATTGCACCATCTACACTGTTGTTGTCAGACCCTTTGTCGATGGACGGGTTAAAAGGTGTCACCGCGTGCAAGAGACGGCAGAGAGTTGGCAGGCTTAGGCTGCGTCCGCGCTGACGCTGAGAGCGCTTGGCGCATTGAGTTCAGTGAATGTCAGTGTGTCTGGCCACGTGAACGCTCATACTCATGCTTGTACATTCACTATGTGCGACAAATGAAATTGATTTCTAGGTGCGCTGAAGGGTCACATGACCTTCAGCAACCAATCAGTGCCAGTCACTGCTCAGCCACGCCTCCCCGCTCACCCTTGAAAAAAATATGCAGGACAGCCGAGCGCTCATGCTTGGAGACTTGGTGACGTCACCACTCTCAAGCATGAGCGCGCTCAGCGGCAGCGTGGCCGCAGCCTTACACACAGGGTTAGGACAGGTGCATGTAAACACTACCATATACACAACAAAGTCTAGCACTACCCGCAAAAAAACCTCGAGTGGTAGAACCAGAAAGGCAGGCTCAGTTTTCACGTTACCTTGGTGACAGGATAGGATTCCTTAAGGTTGATTATCAGGGCTTTCACAGCTGCTCTACGAAGGCTATATCATGCCTTGTCGGTTAGGCAAGCAGTGCAATTATGCGCGTGTGTGTGTGTGTGTGTGACACCAGGCAAGGTATGGATGGCATGCAAACAAATAAAATACCTTGACAGCAGGTAGTTTCAGCGCTTAACCCATTCTCTGCCACAGTGGCAGGCCTGAATAGAGACATACTGTAGATGCAGAATTTGACACATTGCATTGGGAATATGCGTATCCCTTAACTTGTCCTTGTTGACACTCGACGCACTTATGCAACAATATAATTGGGCACCGTGACAAATTAATTATGGAGTTGCAGGATTATAATGTCCGTTTTAGGCCCCTACTTAATATGTTGCCAAGCCGCATATTTCAGTGGAAGCAGAGGGTCAGGAGCGCACTCTCTTCCAGCTTTATATATAGTGGGGAAAAGAATATATACAGTAGTGCAACTGCGTATATGACAGTATTCTGAATAAATGTATAGAAGTTATCTCACTCACATTTGATGTTAGCAATGTAGGCCTTGTGGTTGTTATGAGTAACCAACTCAGGTGTAATGGAGGTATGTTGTCCCTCAGGAACGTGGGGAGGAGAAACCCATGGCATGAAAAGAGAGGACACAAAAGATGGTGTTATTAGCTATTATTAATTAACTAATTAATAGTTATTAAAGATTAGCTGTGCCCTGGAGCTAACAATCTAATTTGATATCTGAAGGTGGCGCCATGAGCTATCAAGGCTTAGACATCGGCAGAGTATCAGTGCGGCGGCTTGCATTCCTGGCCAGCAGAGAACGAGTCTTTTCTTCATACAGGTGAACTATCTCCGTGCCAGTTTATCGGGGATAAAACACAAGTGAACTCTTTGTTCTGAGTTCAGCAGGAATCTGCTCTCTTTCTCCTCCTATCAAACATACTCATTTTGGCCGCAGCAAAATGACCCGTTTCCCCTCTCACCTATACTTTGAGCCAGCCAGCAGCCCTCTTATCCTGCGTCTTTGCTGGTCACAGAGAAATGAAATGCACAGGGGCCTGCATATTATTGCACAGCAAGGCTTGCCCTGCTACACTGTGGCATTTTCTGCGAGCGCCTGCACCAAATGTAAATCGTCGTGTTAATCACGCTTCTTGCAGCTTTGCCTTTCTGTCTCTACATTAGTGGTGCTCAACTCCAGTCCTCAAGCCCCCCCCCACCCCCCCAACAGGTCAGGTTTTCTGGATATCCCTGCTTCATCACAGGTGGCTCAGTCTTTTGGCTGATCCTCTGATTGAGCGACCTGTGCTGAAGCAGGGACTCTGAGCCACCTTTGCTGAAGCAGGGACTGTAAGCCACCTTTGCTGAAGCAGGGGTAGCTTGAAACCCGACCAGTTGGGGGTGGGGGCCTGGGGACTGAATTGAGCACCCCTGCTCCACACAATGTTTCCTCAGCATCCTGGTGGGATCTTTGGCACAGAGAAACGGAGTAAAAAAATAGGACAGAGAAGGACATATTATTATTCATGATCGGCAATTATCTCCATCCACTGGCACACACTAGAAGCTGGATCCACAAAGCACCCTGTTCAGTCACTTGAAGCAGCAGAACAGGATGCATTGCATTTTAATATATATATATATATATATATATTTTTTTTTAATTCTTATTATTAATTACAGGATTGAAGCAGGGGGTCTCCGGAGCTGAACTGTGTTAATTTCAGCCCAGGAACCCCCTTTTTTCCCTTAGTGGTGCCGGTATCGCTGCATTCAGAGAAACTGTGTGCCTAACATAATGGCGACCTTAAATGTCCCGCAGGCCAATAGGAAGCCGTGACATCACCCGTTGTGGCTTCCTATTGGCTAGCGTTACTGGGACATTTAAACTTCACAGGGATATCGGTACAGCAATCCAGCCGGTTCTGCTACTTAAAGTGAACGTTAACCTAACTTAATGTCACAATAATCGTTACCCCATAACTTCAAAGGCCAATAACGTAACTATAGCGGCCTGTAGTGATGATATGCACCCTAACAGCGCATATATTAAAGTCTGTGACGGTTAACGTGAGGGCTTCACGTTACGTTAGTTAAGTGATACCTAAGCCTGGCGGTGCTCACATCCAGACTCTGAAATAGGGCTTCAAAGAAGCAATCCAAGCACGCGATTTTATTGGCGAATGTTTTATTTTTAATATAGGATTGAAGCAGGGGATCTCCGGAGCTGAACCCCATTGATTTCAGCTCCGGGGACCCCTTGCTTCCGGAGATACTTACTTCTGCAGGGGGTGGCGGAAGCCGCTCGGCTGGCAGGGTTCTAGAGCTGGCCTAGCCCGTATGGGTGGCAACAGCAATTGACCGGGGGGTGCGCCCCCCCCCCCCATCTGGTCTGGTGGTCGCGAGCGCGATCGGGGAGTCAGTTGGGGCGGTTGGGTTTCAAATTAGAGACAAGGAACAAGCAACTGTCACTTGTTCCTTGGCGTTGGAGCAGTTTAGACCTGTCTTCCACCTCCACCTCAGTGTTGGATGTTTTACTTATATTTTCCTCTCCTGAATCTTAAAGGTGGGGTCACTTCCTGGGCACTCCCCATCCTCTGTGTTGCCGCTTTGTTTGTTAGCGGCGAGGGGGAAGGCAGGATTCAGGTGGAGAGGGATTGTGGGGAGGAGGGGAGATTTGTCTGGTCTGGCCTGGCCGGGCCGTCCCTGTCCTCCATCTGCGGCATGACCGAGTGCAGCATGGAGCGATCTGTGGGGGGCAGGAGCAGGTGAGGTGCCGGGACTCGTGGGGGGGGAATGGTTTCTGTGCGGCGTCTCTGCCCGCCCAGACAAGGGTTCTCTGTTTGAATATTAATTGGCTCCCATTCGGCGCAGTGGGTCCCTTACCCGGAGTCCCGTTGTCCGGTTGGGCACGCGCGGTTGACGTCGGCACGGGGAGGGGTGGGCTGGTTGCGAGCCGCCACCCGTCCTCATGCAAGTGGCTGCAGGAGGCGAAGCCGGGGGGAGAATGTCGGGGGAATTGGCGGACAAGGGAGGCGAGCGCTTGGGTCTTCCGTGTGGCGCCGCCTCCCGCCGCTGTTTGAGTTAGCGGCGGCGGGACACGGTTAGGAGAGGGACTCCTTTGGGTTTTCCCCCAGGGGGGAGGGACGCAGCCCCCGGTGGTCAGGTCGGTCATGGAGGCGGGCACGCGGGTCTCTCGTGTAGCGCTACTTCCTACAGCCGTTCAGAGGAATCGACAGGCCACGGGGGCAGGCGCGCTCGGGTCTGCAGTGTGGCGAAAGTGACAGGGGGAGGTCCGGTGTCTGGCTGGCAGTGGAGGCGGGCGCATGGTTTCCCACGTGGCGCCGCCCCTACGGGTCGCGGCTGCACCAGGGAAATAAATGTCAGGCATCTGGCCGGCAGTGTAGGCGGGCGCACGGTCTCCCGTGTGGCGCTGCTCCTACGGTGGGGGTGGGGGGCGCGCCAGGGGGAGTGTGTCAGTGGCAGGGGAGTTGGGCGAGCACGGGAATCCATAAAAAAAAAAAGTCAGCAACGCTTGGTTGGCTGTTAGGGCACCAAGGGGATGGAGGTTGGGGGTGTTAGGGTGCTCAGCATACAAGCATTAATGCGGGATTTTTGTGTTATTACAGCCTAAGAGCGGTTCTAAGACTAATTCAAGTGAACTGGTTTTCGTGGAAAGATTGGCCAGGCAAGAGTTCAAGAGCAGTTTGCTGGCAGGATTTAGGTGGTCAAAGTAAACCAGTGTTTGACAAGCCATTGGCTAAGATACAGCGCTAGTAGCGATGTCCTTTCAGGTCAGCACCATGCAGCTTTTGGCGGAGGCGCACAACCATGAGGAAGGATGGTTTCAGAAGCAGATGTGTGCACTAGTGCTGAAAGCTGGGAGTGACCAAGGAGTTTTGGGCAGTCGTGAAAACACGAGAGGACAGGGCGGTTCCCATGCTACCTGCGCTGAGGCATGGCCATCATCAAGTGATGAAGGGGGTTCTAGTAACGGAGCACGAGAAGCGTTGGTGGTGCAGAAGGGTATGTTATGGTGGAGTTTTGGAAATCACAGCCTATTTGGTTAAAGGCTGGGGGATTTTTGGGATGAGCCTGGAGGGAGGCGAGCATTAGGTGGCTAAAGGGGGGTTGGGAGGGAGCCGACATGCTCGCCATCGCCGGTTACTGGTGATAGGCAGGCTAGCAAAGGATGGTTGGTCAGTGTATATAAAAAAAAAAAAAATTGTCTTTTGCAGTTTATTCAGGAACAAAGGTTAGCCCAATTGGGGGATTAACATTTGCTTCCTCATTTACAGGTAAATCTGGAACGGCCGGGACGCGGTCGACCTCGCTTCGTGGCGCTGGTACGTCGTCCACGGCTCGCAAGCGGTCCAGGCCTCGGGTTGAGCTTGCTGTCAGAGGCTTGGGGGACAAGGGTCTTGGGGCAGGTCCCGAGAGGCAGTTTGAATCACCGCCGGGGACTGGGGCATCGAAGGGTAAGCGTAAAAGAGTTGCTTGTTTGGGAAATAAGGGTGTTACCTTGCCGGGCATTGTTAGCGCCCCTGGGCCACAGGTGTTGGATTTGGGGTTAGCGGACGATGCTGAGGCAAGAATGATTAGTGCGGTGGTTAAGGGCGTTCAGTTAGCTTTATTGCCGATGACAACGTTATTATCCACTAAGCAAGCAGTGGGGGCATGCAAGTCAAGCGAATGGCAGGGGGGGTCAGATTCAGTGCTTGACGGGGGGAGCAACCGCGGAACAGTGGGTGGAGAGGTGGCTCAGGTGTCGTTGGGTGTGGAGAGCACTGAGGGTTGTACCCCTAGCACAGTGCCGAAAGTTATTCAAGATGCGTTGGCATCGGCCACAGCATTGCCGGTGCAGGTGGCGGGACAAGGAGCTGATTTAGCGGCAGTAGTTAGTTTGTTAGGTGAGCATCCGGTGGGGAATTCAGGTGCTGGGCAGGGGACAGGGCTCGGAAGGCCATTGGCAGGTTTAAAAAGGCTGCCGGATGCGGCTTATGGGGACTCATGTACGACTATATCGCATTCCTTAGGCGTGCATTTGTCAAAGGAAGTAAAAGAAAAAATTTGGGCGGGTGATTACGTTGAGATTTTGTCATTGCTTCCGGGGTATATTGAAGCGGTATCTAAATCCGAAAAGAAGGGGGAGGCTAAGAAGGAGGATGTGGAAAAGCGTCTTGTTCCACGCACATTCAGTAATTGGTCGCAGGCATTCGGGATTTTGGCGGGCGTTGCGGGGGAAAAGGATCCGCAGTTATTCTCGGCGCTGTTTAAGTATCAGGATACGATTCGAAAAGCGTTTCAGAAACACGGGGGTATGGGATGGTGGGCCTATGATGTGGAGTTTAGGCAGAGTATGGAAGCCAATAAGGGTGTGGTTACATGGAATTGGAAGGATGTGGATTTGTACTTGGAGCACATTTCGGGGGGAGGGGGGTCGTCCTTTCGCGGGTCAAATAGCCTCAAAGGGGTCTGGCGGGAGCATTTTCAGGTGCTCACATCAGGGAGGGGGCGTGCAGGTGGGAAGCAGTCGGGTGTATGTTGGGGTTACAACGAGTCAAAATGCAGATTTGAGAATTGTCGATTCCAGCGCACTTGCGCTGGGTGTGGGGGTCAGCATCCCAAATCAAAGTGCTTTAAGAAAGACAGTAAGGGTTTCAAGGGAGCAGGACAGCAGGCTGTTCAGGAAGGCGGGAACGCCAGTTTCAGCAGAGGCAATGGCGCCTTGGCTGGAAAAATACCCCAATAGACGGGCAGCTAGCTTATTACGAGAGGGGTTTAGGGAAGGATTCAGGATCCCTTTTGATTATCAGGAGGGATCGGTGGGGGAGAGGAATTTGAAGTCGGTCAGGTTGAATGGGGATGTGGCAAGTTGAGTTGGGCAGAATGGTGGGTCCTTTCGTTTCCCCGCCCCTGGCAAATCTTAGAGTGTCACCATTGGGGGTGGTTCCGAAAAAGGAGGCGGGGGCTTTCAGGTTAATTCAACATCTGTCTTACCCGAAAGGGTCGTCAGTTAATGACGGGATAGATAGGGATTTATGCTCGGTAAGCTACGCCACTTTTGATCAGGCGGTGGCTTTGGTGGGACGGATGGGGCAGGGGGCATTGATGGCGAAGGCTGACATTAAGTCAGCTTTCAGACTCTTGCCGGTACATCCAGATTGTTTTCATTTATTGGACTGTATGTTGGAAGGGCGTTATTTTGTTGACCTTTGTTTACCTATGGGTTGTGCATTGTCTTGTTTTTATTTTGAAACATTCAGCACATTTTTGGAGTGGGTGGTCCGCAAAAGGGTGCAGGCAGCAGGGATCATACATTATTTGGATGATTTCCTTTTCGTTGGTCCACAAGGGTCTGATTTGTGCGCAAGGTGGCTTTTTCAATTTTCAGCCATGGCGCGCGAATTTGGGGTTCCTTTGGCGAATGAAAAAACAGTGGCACCAAAAACCATGGGCATAGTAATTGATTCAGTGAACAGGGAATATAGGTTACCTCCTGAGAAGTTAGTTGTTTTGGAGAGTATGATCAAGGATTTCATGCTTCTTAGGAAGGCCTCATTAAGACAGTTTCAGGTTTTGATGGGCCATTTGGTGTTTGCAGTTCGCATTATGCCCGTGGGGAGGGTGTTTTCTAGGCGCTTGTCAGCAGCTACAGCGGGGGTAAAGCGTCCCAACCACTTCATTCGGGTCACAACTGAAATCCGGAAGGATTTGGCGGTGTGCTCGATTCTTGGAATTACAATGTGGATGAACGTTGTGGAGTGGGGCGTCCAGCGCGGGGGAACTCTGATCTGCCCAGCTATTTTACGGATGCGGCAGGGGTCAGTAGGGTTCGGTTGCATTTTTAATGAGCTTGGTGTGCGGAGGAATGGCCCGAGGATGGCGAGGGACTCAGCATATGATCAGGAGTTTACCTTTTTGACTTTTCCCGTTACTTAGTGGCTGTACTTCTTTGGGGGACAAGTTTGCTAACAGGGAGGTTACGTTTTGGTCCCGACAACCTGGGTGTGGCTGGAGGCTGTGAATATTTTGGTTCGCGGTCCCGCACCAGTGGTTTGGTTCTTTGACCGGCATTCGTGCTTACGGTGCTTACACTTAATATCGGATTCAAGCTAGGCACTTTCCTGGGGGTTGAGACAACATTGCCGGATGGCATTATCACGTTTTGCAGATGGATCTGTTTCTGAGGTTGGCAACCGGGCTGGACCCATGGCGAAACGGTGCCCAGCAGTCTTGTGGGAACTGGGGTTTAGTGGCGGTGTGCTGAATTATCAAGGCTTCACTCGCCCCGGGTACGTGGGGTGCTTCTGTAGCTGCTTGGCGAGAATTTCGGGAGGCGGAAAAGGATGCGGGAGGAAGATCTCGGCAGGGACATTTTGCTGGGTCACTGAATGAGTGTTTGAGGGACAGGGGGTTAGACTGGCGGATCCATGGTGAGAAGGATGCGGGCGGGTATTCATTCTTCCTTAGGCTGAATTGGCAAGGATGATGTTGGTCCAAGACGTTGTGGTACGGACAGGGGTGGGCTAGCAGGAATTTGTAAAAGGGATAACTAGCAGGGATGGCAAGAAAGACCAGTTGACGGGGGTGGCTGGGGCTTCGCAGCTGCTGACGTGAGTTGAGGAACTGTTTGGTGTGAGGTTCTGGTACGGCCAGGTCTAAACTGGATCAGAAAGGAAGGGAGCGTGGCTCTTGTTGAAAAGGCTTTACTGAAGTGCTGTGTGCCCAGTAAACGCGTTTGGAGAGATTATTTGGTGGCGGTAGGCAGAACAAGGGCGCACTGTTAGTGCCAGAACGGGTAGGGGCAATTGTCAAGGTGCCAATATTTGAGGATCTTCGGAGGTGTCCCTCCAAGCGACAAGGGTTAGAATGTGGGCAGTTATGGAACGCCATTCTTTTTTTTCTCATTGGGGCAAGCGACGGTGGCAGCAACGTGTATAGGGCGCTCCTCGCGGTAGCAAGAAATACGGAGGATTATGGGCGCTCGGAAGTCAGACCGTTCGACATTACATCTAGGCCGGATTTGGTCAGGGAAGGATGTTGCGCTAGAGCTAGACAAACCCTGCTGTTTGTTTCTTTTTTCCCACCATCTTTGCCTCCTCAGAGTCGTGGTATTTGGATCGTGGGGGGACTCATGGTACACTGTGCTGGGAAGAGGGCGAATTCCACGCCACCTACCGAAGAATTTAGTTTTGATTATGGAGCAGTGTGGAGGTAACGTGTTGGGGGATTAGAGGATGCTTGGGGAACGGCTTTTTCCCGCTAATTTCATGGGCCAGTGTTAGGATTGGCACGGACATCTCATTGGTCATTTGGTGGGTAATGATTCATGTTTCACACATGGTCGGCTTGATTGATTTAATTCGCCGCAGACTTAAGCAGATTTGGCGCGTATGTGGTTTCCAAAGAGGGTTTTTGAAAAAAAAGATTGAGGAGAAGTGGCATTAGAAAAAAAATAAAAAATATAAAAAAAAAATTAGTGCCAACGAGAGATGAGATGGAGATGCCGGTTTGTCTGGGGTTTTGAGGGGTATATCGCACGTATCAACCGGGAAAGGGAAACCCGTTGGAAATTGATTATGAAGCACACAGAGGAGGCGAGACGGTGGGGTGGAAAAGAGAGGTAAAGCGCTGTGTCGTAAAACAGGGGGGAAGAGGAAGACATGTGAAGTATGGAGAATGTGGGCCTATGGTCTTGTCAACAATGGATCAGGTGGTGTTGGTTGGTACAGGGAGGAGGATGTGCGTGCGATCATCTCGTATCACCCCCGCAGTAATCATTTTTAATTGGGTGGCTGGTTTAAGGGAGGATGCGGGTACAGTTGTCAGATGGGATTTGGGGGTTGATGACTATGTTTTATCTACTGATTACAGGATAGCGGATAGGAACGCAGTCATACGAGGGTATGGCGGTACGGGTCTGATTCAGGGGGTTAAACACAGCCCGTTGTTGCGGCAGTTGGGGGGGGGGGTAGGTGCTTGGTCCCGCCAGAGATGGGGGCTGGGGCTGGTAACCGGGGGTTTTGAATAGGGAGGGGGGAGGTCGCACCGGGGACGTACTTCCAGGCCCGCCTCTGCGGTTGCCCATCTCTGAGCATTACTTGCACGTGAGCAGGTGTACGCATGCCCATTGTTGGTTGTTAATACTAATAAAGCCGCTGCCTTTTTACCTCCATAAATGTGGTCCCTCTCGTCTATTGTATGTTTTTATTATGTAAGGGGTAATGGAAAGGGGGGTGGGGGACAGCTCGCCGCCTCGCTTGGTCAAGGCTGGCCTAGCCCGTATGGGTGCGTGCCCGGGCGCCGCCCCCCCATCTGGTCTGGTGGTTGGGAAGCTGGCGATCGGGGACCAGTTGTGGCTGATTGGGTTTCATATTAGCAAGAGAACAAGCTACACTGTCACGTTTTGTCCTTGGCCTTGGGCAGTTTCCGCACCCTCCCTTTGAGTGAAATTATTAAAAAAATAAAAAAAAAATGGGTTTTCAGTGTTAACATTCTTTATTTTGCTCAGATAATACAGAGAATATTTTGAAACAACGGAGAACATATTAATTGGGAGGGGTCATGGACCAATTGGCTTTGCGGCGGTGCATTGGGGAGGGGTAGGTTAGCTTGTGTCCCCCCCAGAAGTGGCTCGGGGCTGGGTAACCGGGGGGTTGACGGCGAGGGGGTAAGGGTCACCGTGATGCTACCCTCCTGGTGCCCCTTTGCGTTGCCCCACCGTGCGCATATCCTGGCACGGACAGGTTGTTACGCTACTCCCCAATTTGTAGTTTTAAATAAAATAGCCCAGCAAGCAAACCTTTTAACTCCATACCATTGTCCCTCAATTCGTTAATTTCGTATGTTTTTTGCAGAGGGGTAATAGTGGAGAGGGGGGGGGAAGCTCGCGCCTCCTTGGTCAATGTACTATTGTTGTTTCAAAGCCCCGCACCCTGCGGCCAATAGGAAGGCTATGACAATCATCCTTTCAGTTTCCCCCTATTATGGTCCGCATGACGCCGGAGCTATACCGCCCGCAGCTGCCCAGCCGGAGCTGGCTAACCGCCCAGCACCCCCTGCGGAGCTTGTATCTCTGGAAATCAGGGGGCCCTGAGCCAAGGATTCACGGAGAGCAAGTTCTCTGCTGGGCCCTCCAGCAGCTCTTTTCTCGCTCTCTCCTGCCCTTAGCTGTGCGCGGCTGGCCATAACCATTGCCGCCAATGGGCCCTACCTTTCTCTTCTAACCGCAGTGTCAGTCGACGCCAAGGCGCGTCCCGTTGCCATGGTACAATGCAAGTTGTAACATCGTTGAATGCGCCTGGCAACGAGACGCCGTGTGGACGTACGTTGGTGAAGTCCTGCGTGCATTCATTCCATACCTGCAGTTAAGAAGCGGAGGGGGCCGCCACAGCTAAGCCCTTCCCATCAGGCAGAAGAAGCTAGAAATGTCATGTAGTTTTTGGGGCCTAGAACCTCTCCTCTTCCGGACCACCGTGCTCTGGTAATGTGTTGTACCATCTGCCCCCCCCCCCCTCGGCCCCTTGATCGGCAATGATAACTTCCAGGCTATAAACTTGAATGTCGTTTAACTCCAGAGCCGATCTTCTGCAACCCTGTGAAAATCAAATTGCATAAAAAAGTGTTTTTTGTCTCCCTTTATTGGGTCTGGAGCTTGATGCAACTCACAAGTTAGAATGCGTTAACTAACATGACGTTCTTTCCCGCCTATCTAAGACCTTACTTAAATAACTCCAAAGCCAACTCAAGTTGGTGCTACAAGAAGTGACTTAAGCCTATGCCAATGAGACGTGTTCCGGACATGTGCTTTTTGCATGAATGATCTTGAGGACAACCTCATGAAAGGTCGGTGGTGTGACTTTTAGGTTAACCGTGACGTTTAAAGCCCTGATCTAGCACGCTCTTCTGGGAGCTAGACCCAGGTGTAGCCAACCTCAATTCTGTCAAGAGCTACCAAACAGGTCAGGTGCCCATCAGGATATTCCTGGCTCCAGGCACATGGCTCACATCAAAGAGTGAGTCACTGATAGAGCCACGTTGCTGAAGCAAGGTATTATCCTGAACCCTGACCTGTTTGTTATCCTTGAAGGAATGAATTGTGCCACCCTAATCTCATTCTTAAGGGGTTATTCATTAAAACTTCGATAGGCCAATCGGGAGTCATAATCGCCACAGAAAATTAAACTTACCCTATGAGTTTCCTGTGGATAACTGCCCCCATTGGCACTATCAAATTGATAACTGACCCGCTACGAAATCCAAGTTACCGCACAGGAGGAAATTAGGCCTAAAAGATGCACAATCATAATTTTTCAGAGGCTTACTGAACCCACCTATACATATTCATGATATGCAGCGCAGACATTTCCTTTTGCTGCGTAATGGGTTTCTATAGGGTAAAAAAAAGGTGCCTGTGAACCTGAAAGAAAAGAAAAATGTGTCGTTTATAGGTTCTAAAAAGAATAATAATTCATGCTTAAATAAGAAATGTGTTTTAACCAAAGTGATTAAACCCACCCACCGTTAGTAATTCGGCGGCCCCTTCCTAATACTCATAATAACTTAAAAGAAGTTTTCTTGTCAATCCCTATGAAAAAAAAAATATATATATATCATGAACTAAGTTCCCCACAAAAATAAAGCCCAACGAAGATGGCAACATTACAAATCTCTCTAGTGTGCTGACGGTTGAATGTAAACGAGTACGTGTAGTGGTCCCTTTAACCTCAACTGAATGCAAAGCACTACAGGTTTTAATACACCATTAACCCCTTCGGTCTGGGTGGTGTAATCTCTAAAATCATTGACTCCTAGAGGTGAATACATTTCCTAGTTCTGTGAATCAGTACCCTTTCATTGGTGGCGGACACTGTATGAACACTGTATATATTTATCTTTTACAATTATATAGCATAAACAATATATTGGGTTTCTTTAAAGAGATGTAAAATACGCCATATGCGAAATATCTAGAAAACTGGTATACTGCGACAACAAATAATCCTGGGGAAAGGGCGCCCCGGAGCTTGCAATCTTAATGTCCAGTACATCCCCCTTTAGACCACTCAGTGCTGAAGCAGTGATGTCAGGTTCCCGACGCCCCTAGAGAGTGGCACAAGACGTTGCTTGTGGTAGTAAGCGCCTTAAAGGCAGGGGATCCCCAACTCGTCCTCCAAGGGCCAAAGACACGAGGTCAGTTTTTCAGGATATTCCCTGCCTCGGGCAGAGAGACTAAGGCATGAGCCACCTGGCTGAAGCCACAAGGTGGTGTTCCAACCCGCCAGTCCCTCACCGAAGGAGGTGGTCGCTGTGTCAGGGCTGGAATGTGACTAGTGCAGTTTGTGCAGGGAGGGTGTGGTCAGGGAAATGGTGGAGGCAAACGAAGTGAACCAACAGGATCCACATTTACCGTGCTGCTAAGGTGGACTTAAGTTTACTGTTGTCCGTGCTGCCCTGTATCTCGACCGGGGTTTAATCTCGTTGGGTTGTTCACGGCCTGCCTGGATTGCTTGGGGACATGCCATTGCTCGAGACCTTATTGTTAAAGGGTTGGATTTTTTAGTTATTTTTTATTATTAAGGTGTATCCTCTCCACAGAGAAGAGACAGCTCCATGCAGGGGACCTGAATCAGGATCTTTGGGAAGAAGTAAATGCTATAATAATAATTCGTTTTTGCGGATAATCCCCCTTGGATTCTGCCCCAGGGAATCAAGCAAAGGAATCCAGCGAATATAATGGTTAGGTAGCTGCTGCTTGTTAGGTGTGTAGGTGTTGTGGTGTGTGTGTGTGCTTGTTGTTTGTGGGTGTGTGTATTGGTAGCACCTGTTTGTGTTCAACGTTGTACAAAGGACGTAGCCGCCGTTATTCAAGTGACACTCCAATCTAAATGTAGATCAACAATACAAACTGTACTGAGTATGATTGCATGTTTCACGACGGCTAAAAATGTAGTAGTGAGCCGCCTTGCTTAAGGATCTCATGTATTTATTAAAATACTAACAGTGAAACATTCACCTTTGCAAATTCTAACAGTGCAATGTGTTGGCAGTCCCCTCTAGCAGGCATAAGGGTTACTGATGTCTTTGGACACCCTGACTCATCGGAGTGCTATATAAGATTATAATCACATCACCTCTCACACCCCCTCTTGCCAGATGTGTCCTTCCCCCATAGCAGAGATGGTTATTAATCAAAGGATTTTTCAGAAGGCGCGGCGGCCCAAGTCAGGACACAAAATGAACATGTCAGGGGTAGTAACGATCACTGCGAATGTGCATTACTCTCTTCTCTTCTCTTTGACTATGTTGTTGAAGCATTAGAGATACTCATATCATCCCTATGTATTAGGCAGTATGTTTTATTTTGTTGGGGGTAATGGGAGCTTCAAATATCTCTTGCCCCTCCAACTCATTCGTATTTCAATGTTTCTCAAGCGTATTAAAATGTATACAGTTATTTGTTATCGATGTCTCTGTATAGAGCGCCAATCAGGGTACATACGCTGTACATACATGTGCGATATATCAAAATCAACACGTAGGAATACGCACTTGCCAGACTAAAGAAATAGGAAAAGAGCCCTGTCCTGAAGAGCTACAATCTAACTTCTTCAATTGCAATAATTTAAGAAATTCAATGTAACTCCATTTTTTTTTATATGATAACAATTTATTCTGTCCTGTAGCTGCAACTACTTTAAAGTGTGTGTGTGTGTGTTGTGTGTGGTGTGTGTGGGTCGTGTGTGTGTGTGTGTGTGTGGTGTGTGTTGTTGTTGGTGTGTGTGTGTGTGTGTTGTGGTGTGTGTTGGGTCAGGTGTTGGTCTAAAATAATATCTCAGGGGGTTTAAGTGTTTCAGGGTCATCTATTCCCAATAAACGGTCACTGGTAATAAAACCGACCTTCAGCAGTGACTTCACCAACAAAGCATGGGAATGTATGGTCACACTATGACTGGTCTTGATTAGGAAACTAGTAAATGGCTCAGGTATATGACAGGTGACAATTAGAATGTCAATGTCCCATTAACCCCACTGCTGCTGGAGAGAACAAACACTAGTCTCTAAAATGTTGTTTTTTTTTTTGTTTTTTTTCTCTGTTCTATATGTTTTGGGATAATGAAATTCTAAGGCTTGAAAATACTGCCCAGTTTGGAGTAAATTACACTGCCTTTGAAGTGAGCAAACACAGTTTAAATCCCAGTGTCCATTCATTGACATCTGGCAAGTCACTTATCTCCCTGCGTGTCAGGGACCAAAATTAGATTGTAAGCCTGTGGGGCAGGGACCAAATTTGCCTGCAAACTTCTATGTGTCCTGCAACAGATGCTTTATGTACTATATAAACGGATTCATAATCCAGGCTTAAGGTTGTCGGAAATCACTGTTGTATCTTTTATATATTTAAAAAAAAAAAATCTGTGTGGAGAAGAGGGTATTAGGCAGCTGAGTCACACTTGTTACTCAAGACTCTTTTAGACTTCAGATGTATCTGTGTGTTTTTAGATTTAAAAAAACAAAACAGTGGACTGAATTAAATAGACCTAATATTATGATGGTGTTTCTATTAGAGTTGTGATCTCTATTGAAGAATTTATGGAAGGCAAAATGTTTTAGAATAAGTAAATGTGTCCCCCCTCTGTACATTGCTAGACAATAGGTGGCTGGCAGAGCATCACCTGCTTGTATTAGGCTGAGTCCTTAGGGACTGAGGGAAAGCGGGTGCTTTCCATGGGCTTAGGCCGCGCGCCGTCCGGGAGCGTGTCTGGGGGCGGGCCAATGACGTCATGGAGCTGGTTCGCCCTCATTGGGCGAACCGCTCACGTGACCGGCCCTCCGCTCCCCTCAGCGCGCAAATTTAAATTGGATAGTCGGCTACACTTCCGCACGCCTGCGGACGCGTGCGCGAGCCCCTGCTAAAGCCGCTCTCATTGCGACTGCAGGGGCTCACTGCCAAGCGTCAGTGCGGGTCAGCGACTAAGCGCTGACCATTCCCGCGGCCTTAGGTGCTACAAAGGCTCTCACTTTCAAGTAGACTGGGGTTAAGTGTGCCCTGAAGGAGAGATGTATAAGAGGCAGGTTCTCTTAAGGAGAGAGCCCAGAGAATGCAGAAATCATTTTAACGTTCCCTTCATTGTGTTCTTGGATTAAAAAGTGTGCAAGGCTGATTTTCTTGCAATATTCAAGAGCAAAAAAGCGAGGGAGATAAAATTCGTAAATTTGCAAACATGTTAAAAGGACATTATGGGAAAGCCATAATCACTAACTTACAGGAGTAAGCAGACTTCACTGTGCCCTCTTGTGTGTTATGTTGTGATATCTGCACCAGCACTGCCAGTGAATGCTATGGGGACTGCCATCCCAATGGAAAAATTCTGCATTAAGACAGGCCATGTTGGGTTATCTGGAGAGACAATGTAACAAGCTATAGATCCCACCTCTGAACTGGAATCCTGTTGGAGGATGTCCCTGTATGTTTGCTAATTTTTCCTAATCTTATACCTAGACATTTACATTTGAAGTGATTATTATACTGTGAAATGCAACAATTTGTGATTTCTTCTCTACTAAATGTTAAAGATCTGATACGGCAAAAGAGAGGGGCGGATTCATTAAGGACTGTTGTGGATTAACGGTATCGACTTAAATGGGAGTTGCCACCTGTGCAGGGGCGCATTAACCCATATGGGACCTTAATGAATGATCCCCCAAAGAGCTACCTTTTGCAAACAAGGCACTAAAGGGGAATCTACATTACAACTGCCCAAAGAGTTGACGATTTGGACAGAAATGGACATTTTTTATTTTTTACATAGATTTTTAATAAAAATCCACCAGCCCTGTTTAGCTGCAGATTCTTGCAAAAACTGCCAAATTGCAGCCCATTCACATACAATATGAGGTTCTGAAGTGTTGTTTAAAATATGGACTTGCTGCTGCACACCGGGGATATCATTTCCCTGCCATCTCCCTTCTGCTTTGATTATTTTTTTTTATTTCCTGTCTGTTTATGTTGTGGTTCAGGCTTGGCGTCCCTGTGACTCACACAGCTGAAGTTGATTACATGTGCAGAGAGCTGCATCACGTTCTGTATCTCATCTTTTCTCGCTGTCCGAGGTACATTGTGTGCCAACGTCCAGCCTCCCTCTTTGCCACAGGACCTGACACATCTTGGGCTACGCTTATAGTGACGACGACATCGGGCTGCAGTTGCTGGAAAAATCAAATTGAGATGACTTCCAGCGATCGCGACCAAGCCGTCGCTCCGTCGCGTCGCGCTTACTATAAGCGCAAGCAGCGGCAACGCATTTGTTTTGACGCGATGTCACGTCGCTGTCGCCGGCACTATAAGCGCAGCCTTAATCAGCCCTTTCTTCTCTGAAATAGAAGAACACCTCTGGGACTCTCATCCAATATAGATTGACACACCAGAAGTGGAGTATTTTTTTTGCTAAATCGGTGTCACTTCTGCCACACGCAGGAGAAAACATGGAGGGCACCCTACATTTTCGAAGGAGCATTTTTATAGAGGACCGGAGTAAACCAATTGCAATGACTTAGATTGTAAGCACATCGGGGCAGGATCTACTTTTCAAATTGTACGTGTAATGTCTGGAGTGCTTATTCCCATTCAGTTATAATATGTTACTACTGTTAAGCGCAATATAAATAAAGACATACAGTACATACACTATAAAATAGAAGAGCACAAAGAGACAACTCTCCTAGTGTATACAATTTATTCCCAAAAATATATTAACAGATAACAGAGAATGAATGCACCCACATTTGCAAGTCCTACTAAAGACACATAATACCCGATCTGGCATTCGGTGTGAGACCCAGCAGAGCTCTGGAGACAAGCCACGCGCACGGTTACTCTGTCCTGGTGTCTCTCCCTGGTGCCTGCGCTTTCCTCCGGTCCTTCGCGCTTCTGTCGGGAGATGACATCACTTCCTGGAGGCTCCGTCAGGAAACTCAGTCGTTGATTCGCCCCACGCGTTTCATGAAGATTTCTCACTTCCTAGAAGGCATTCAAATAGGTGCTACATGAAGTATGTAAACCGGTCAAAACTAGGTAACCAATGCCCTTTTTCTAACGTGTCTTGGAAGGGCAAGTTGAGCATAACATGAGGATGAAAGAACTTTGCCATCTTATCCAATCGAATCAGTGTCTCCGGAAACCAATGTTTGCTAATGCCTGTTACATGTTTGAGTCACACCCTTTGTATTTATTTATTTTTTAAAGAACATTCTCCACCTATAAGTATTTTTAAAGTTGGGTTTCTGTCTTTTGTTGTATACATTTGACCACGCACAGCAGCAATCCTTTTGATGTGTGTGTGTGTGTGTGTGTTATGGTGCGTTCTGGAGTTGTGTGTTTGTTCATTTCAATTTTCAACTGTTATAAGTTGTTTGGAGGTTAGTGGCACCTCCTACCAGGTTTTAAGTTCGCCCCTTCCCACTTTTTAAAGTAAGGTTTTTTTCATTTTGCTGTATGGATAGACTCACTGCAGTCATTCTCCCTCCAACAGAGGTAAAAGAGACGTTTCAACAGTTTAGTGTTAGGACCTGCAAATTTGGTTATGCCTTGACGTTGGCTTGCAGACTTCTAACGCTTTGGCCAAAGGGTTTAACTAAATTACCCTTATTCATGAGAATATTATTATTGAAGTATTTAACTATATACTAATTACTATATATTTGGTCAAATTGGATGTAGCATTGGGCTTTTCTGTCTTTTATTGTAAACATGGTGAGCTGAAACTTGTGGTGGTTGATTTGTTTTTTTTTTTTCTGGCTCCTCCCTTTTTTCTGTTGTCCAAGTTTGTACGGGCAAAGCCATGCCTTTCTCTCCTTATCTTTATTGGATTTGATAAGGACAGGGGAGGGACTGCTAAGGATAAAGCAAACACTTGATTCACAAATACTCCCTTATTTAGAGACCCCAAAGAACTGCAATTTATCATTTAATTTCCAGAAAAGCAAAAGCCAAATGTTTGCTTGTAGCATTGTTACATTTAAGGAGGCTAATTTAGATTTGTTGAATTGTTTACATAATATTAATTATTGGCCGGCTACATAGGACTGCGCTTTTTTTTTTTTTTTTTTTTATTTATTTATTTTTTAAGATGGCACTTTGCTCACTGCCATTAGTTCAGGGTCGGCCTCCAAGGACTGAAATTGGTGAGGAGTAGGGGATTATAGCCACAAAAAAAAAAGTAATTTTAATGGAACGTGCTGGCTTTTATCAGTGAGACTCCATTGAAGACCATGAGATGCTGATGCCAAAAATCAGTGAGATGGACTCAGATCAGTGACAGTTGACAGGTCTGTTGGACCACTTTTGGTCCTAAATTGGATTGCCTTTTTAGTCCATTTCTGCATGCAACTGAATCATTAAGAAGCAGGGTTTCTCTGCAGGCCCTGTATGTATGTATGTATGTATGTATGTATGTATGTCTTTATATAGTGCCATTAATGGACTCGTACTGTAGGTGTATCTATGTACGCCCATCATGAGCTGTTCTTCCTCTTTCCAAGGCGTAGGCCAAAAGCATTTTATATGAAACTACAGAACTGTCCCTATATAGGGACAACACCTTCACCATTAACCTCTTCACTGTCAGGTAGCTCAGTCACACTGTGCCGGTCCTTTCTTCAGCATTAAAGAAGATTAGGCATCCCTGCTGTCTTTGTCTTCCCTGCATGTCCTTGCTGCAACTGCAGTACCAGGAAAATCATTGGGGAGGCTTCATCCAGCAGGGGATCGGCAAGGGCTGAAGAGGGTGATGAGCGAGAGATGGATAAATATATATTTGGACACTGTCACTGAAGTTTTGGTTTGAAAAAAAACAAAATGTTTTTGTTTGTAAATGTTTAGTTTTTGGGGGAAAAGACAACATTAAAAAATTAAATTTAAAAAAGAAGGAATTTTTTCAAAATGTGAGTGTACTTTTTTTCAACAGTTTTGTCATTTGTAAACTTAAGTAAATCCAGTTTTTAAAAAGAAATCAAGGAGGATGGACCTTTCTCGGGTTTTGGCTCAAATTTCATTTCAATGTTTGACTTTATCTTTTGCAACGTTCGGCTTTCGAACCTAGATCGATTAATCTAGATCTTGTCCTCAGTGATATTTGTGTGTGTCTGTGTATGATCTAGATCTATATATCACACACAGCTCATCGTTGCCAATTCTCCTGTCAATATTATAGCAAATTACAGATCAATAGGGTTAGTCCCTGTGGAAAGATAGAGGCAAAAAGAGAGGGGGAGACGTGCCAGAGAAAATGGACATTACAGTGAGACTGACCGTGGGGCAGTGACAGAGGATACTCTATGCTGTAATATAGGCGTTAGAATGAATCCCTTTTGAATGTCGGAACCCTTAAAACATCACTGGGTACTCTGGCATTTAACATGGAGGGTTATATTTTGGGTTAAAGTGTTTTGTGTAAAAATATTAGTTTGTTTTTGTTGTTTTTTTTTTTTTTTTTTTTTACAGAATAACTGCATGCCCTTATCATCATTATTTGTATCTATTTTTTTTAATGCAGTAGAGGGCTTCTAGTCTGCAAAGACAGGGGCCCTATAGTTAAGAGCTGGGTGAGCTAATGCATGACACTGTATCACCAAGCTTCCACGCTGCACAACCTCCCTGACTCAGTAATTGCTTTGTGATGTCATAATGGTTTCAGGGCAGGATGAAAGACCTTGGAGCTGCAGTCATCAAGAACAGATTAGGCGTGACTATATATTAGGGTGGTGACCTTAATCAATAGGAATGCTTTCAGGATATCCCTGCTTCAGCACAGGTGGCTTGGTCTTGGACTGAGCTACCTGTGCTGAAGCAGGGATATCCTGAAAACCTGACCTGCTGGGGGACTGGAGTAGCCCAACCATGGTCTAGTGGCATCAAGATGATTGTTCCTTCTCTCCCTGAATCCAGGGGCGTGAGCAAGATGCCCCAGTCTTATTATACAAATGAAATGTTGACAAATTCCGACTCTGCTCCATGATCGCATTAACATGAATTTGTGGCTTTGTGAATACTACAGTTCTATAGCATTTAAGCATAGACCTGCTGTAAGTCAACATCCTGACTAATCTACAGTAACATGGTGCTCCCTGCTTGTGCCAATGTAAATATTAGAGGGGCAATGTAAATATTTATACACAGCACATGGGGTTACTAGGATGTATTCTGGTGCTTAAAGCCTCATCACCAGACACCAACTGCAATAGTATGCCAAAGCCAAGCAAGATGCACAGTTGCTGTGTGTTCTATCTGCCTATGCCCTATATGGAAGCCTATCATTAAAATGTCTATTTGAGGTACAGTATATGGCGCGGCTCCTTGCCTCTTGTGGCCTGGCTTTCGTGCACCAATTCAAATATTCAGAGCTTGATCTTGGCAATGGCCGAAGTTAGATTTTGCAAGGCTTACACAAGATCACCATTCCTAAAAGTAAAGTTTGGAGGACAGGAGAGGCCAAGGAGCTTACAATTTTAGGACGGTGTTGGACGATTTGCCGCAGCCAACTCGCCGACGATTGTCTCACCGCGGAGGTAACCCCCTAACCTTACCCTCCAAAACCCTAACGTTAAGTCCTTACCCTAGCCCCTAACCCTAAAACCCTAACCCCTAATGCCAACGCCCACCTTCACCTTAAAAACCGTAACCCCTTACCCTGAAACCGCTAACCTTAACCCCCTTACCCTAAAATCCATAATCGAAGCCCTTACCCAAAAATCCCTAACTTCACCCTAAAAATCTTAACCCCCTATTCCTAATCCCCCTAAAGTTAACCCCTTAATTTACCTTGGTGGCGAGATGAGCGGCGGCAAGCTGCCTTAGGCAGCTGAATGGCGCCGGCGAGCTGGTTGCGGAGGGGCGGCCGGCGAGTGGACTGTGGCAAGTAGTCCCATTCTGATCTTAGTGACTGATACAAAATGCTCCAACGTTAAATCAATGGCGGTTTTTCACCAGCGTGCAGCTTCAGAGTATACTGAATCGGTCTCTGCGGTTTGAAAGGTAGGAGTGGGTAAAAGGTAACAATTAACTAGTGGTATCTGAGTCTCTGGGGTCTATGTAGAAAAAGTCTCATTTTGCTCTGACGCGTTTTGCGTCTTAAAATGTGTGTGTGTGTGTGTGTGTGTGTGTGTGTGTGTGTGTGTGTGTTGTGTGTGTGTGTGTGTGTGTGTGTGTGTGTGTGTGTGTATTATGCGCGTGTATTATGCGCTCACACACCACTACACAGCTGACTGGTAGAACAGAAGGGCTTGGTGTGTACAGTATGGTTGAAAAGACTAAATACTATAGCTCTCAGTATGCTTGAACTCCTGCACTGCCAGAGACAGGGAAATAATTGCTTTGCAGTGAACTATTTAAAGGAGCAATCCTCTTTTTAGAAATTCATAACTGATAATGTTGCAGCTTCCTACTGGAGTTAGATATGGCAGCCATTTTGTTTCCCCTGTGATAGATTTAATAGCAGTTACTTCACTGGTAAGTATCTCAGAAACTGGGGGTGGGGGAAGGGTGGGATCCCAGGAGCTGCAGAGAGTTGCATTTGGCTCTGTAGGATACCCTCAGTCCCAACTTTTTTGTGGGGGAAGAAATGGGGGGGGGGGGGGGGAGGGCAGGAGAACAAAAACACCTAGAAGGATTTGCTCCTTTAAATAATTGTCTCTTGAACATTTTTCTGATACTGGTGACATGTGACCATGATCTCTGAACTAAGGTTACAATACATATTTGGAGATGTTATAAATTTATACGAGAGGGAACCCCTTGTGTACAATGGGATAACTTATATACTGTACCTTGCATATCCTCCTTACATAATTCCCCTTGTACGTGCAGAATAATCCTGTTCCTACCAATAGGGACCATTCACTCTGATTTTATAGTTGTTTTTTTTTTTCTTTCCTCCGGCAGACCTCTGAGACGCAAGGACTGGCAGTGCCAACACCATCTGTACCACCTGGGTTTTCTGACAATACCACCATAGGTAAGGCTGTTGTGTGTGTTTGTTTTTTTTTCTCAATGCAAACAAGTCTACCAACCCTTAGCTTTTATGGAGGTCTGAACTGTTGCACATACAGCCGCCAGGCACTTCTGGATTTCATTTACCATCTGGTCTCTTTGTATCTAGTTTTACACAGTTATAAAAACCATTCTAAAGAAAGTATGTGTAAATGTACATTTCTGCTTTGGAAGTTATTATTGATATGCACCTCTAGGCATTAGTAGCTGTGGTGTAGTGATTAGATCACTTTATCCGCCCTCAATTTGAAAGCTGTCCTAATGTCCCAAACGCCAGAAATGCAGTGCCAGTATTCCACCCCGGAGGTGGCAGCAGCATTTCCTCTGAAGTTGATTATGTAACAACTTACTGTACCTTGCATTGTTTTTTTGTGCAGGGAGCGGACCAAAACTCAATGGGAACTACAGGATGTGCAGTTCTGTTGGCGATTTGAGATCAAATACCTATTATGGAGACTATGCCGAAGAAGATATCCCTGCACCACCATCCATGCCTCCCCCACCTCCTCCTTCTATGGCTGCTCCTCCTACTCCACCTCAAGAAAAACCACCTTCACCCAAAGTGTCTTCTCCGGCTTCCCCAAGTCCGCCAGACTTTATACCACCCACACCAACCTCTTCTGCACCCGTAGCACCTGGTTTTGTGCCTCCGCCAGCTCCTCCCACATTTACACCATTTGGTGACCAGCAAATACAAAGCGCCTCCAAGTGGAAATCAGAGACCCTTCTGAATACGCTGCCCTCTGAGTTGCAAATGGGGTTGCCCAATCGGTTTTCCTTAAATCCTGTACTTTTTCAGCAAAGTGGAGGACAGCTGCCCAAATTAGATGTGGATCCCCAGACCACTGTATCAAGGTCTCCTAAAATTCCTCCTCCTGCCCCAGCTAGGATATCCTCTATACAGCCGCAAGAACAAAAGCCCCAGCAGACTGATGAAACTACAAGTTTCAGTTATGCCAAGGAAACGCCACCATCCCCAATTCCATCAAGTTTTAATCCAAGTGTCAATGCCAAGCTTTACTCGCCTGCGGGTCAAGGCCTGAAGCCCTTACAGGATACATTCAATAAGCGGAAATCCATGATTATAATGGAGGATCCAAAAAGCCCAACTGAAATGGATTTGAGTAACATGATTGAAAAGACTAGTAGTATTCAGACAGATACTGGGGGCTCAGGATCACCAAACCTAAAAGCAAAGATTGATGTACAGATGCCCAATGAGGCAAGCATTGAGAAAGCGAAGAGTAGGGATGATAAATTAAATTCACTTGGCACTAAGCAGGAGGGTCCAGAGCCAACGGTCCTTAAGGGATCTGGGTTTAATGAAACTTACCAGAAGCAACACAGCAAAATTAACAAAATCAAAGGTGAGCTGGCATCGATGGTATCCAGCAAAGGTAAATTTAAAGCGGCACCAAAAAGTCCCCAGAGCAGTGCCGAGTTTAATAAAATCACATTCAACAAAGATAGCTATACTGCTGAGGGATCCAAAAGTTCAAAGCCTACCATAAAGATACTCTCCCTCAAACCTATATTAGGGGACAATGCTTCAATATCTAATACTTATGTACATTCTAAAAATGACTCTCTGAGGAGAAAAGATATGGATACACCCCATAAAGAGTTGGCAGGAATGGAAAGTGAAGTGAAACTGAAGTTGGTAAATGATTCAGAAGATTTTAAAGACGCTTATCCGATGGAAACTCCTCCAATGCCACCACCGATGGCCCCTCCACCACCCCCAAGTATGCTGCCACCAAATCCACCTCCACCACCCCCATCAATGCTTCCTCCGCCACCACCACTTCTCATGAATGCACCAGCACCACCAAGTATGGTTCCCGCACCAGCACCACCAAATATGGTTCCCCCACCTCCACCACCAAAGACACCTCTGGCACCACCTGCCATGATTCCTCCAGCTCCTCCTCTTGTGGTTCCCTCACCAACAACCCAACGGGCATCACTATTGATTGTTCCAAAGGCTGCAACTCTCACTGCTCCACCTGAACCGCCATTAATGGTCCCCCCCCCTCCACCACCAAAAGCCCCACCAGTCCCCCCACCTTTACCGTCAACAGCTATTCCATCTAATCAAGCTTCCAAATTGCCCATACATAAGGCATTGCAGACAAATGAGAACAACTTAAAATTGATCACCAAGAAGGAGAAAGCTGTGGAAATTAGACCTGCTCAGCCACCATACAAGCCTGACGATGATCAAAAAAACATAGTGGGCAAAATCAAAGATGAGCTTGAAGCTCGCTTATCCTCACCAAAAAAAGATGAAAAGAAACTGGGCGGTTTCATGAAGCCCCGTCAGGGCTTTGAAGCCAATAGGAAGACTCCTAATGTGAGTGTCCCTCCATTCAAAGGTGGAGAAAATACTCTGGTTAACTCCTTGATGTTGAAAGTACCGCTCCTACCTGTACATTCTGAGAAGGAAGACCCGGACGCAGACAAATCAGATTGGCTTCCTAAAAGTAATAAAGTGATAGATATTCAAATTCCTGATCCTGACTACTTGCCTATCACCAACAAGGAGGAAACTGAACAGAGAACAGATCCTGCACCACATAACAAATTCCCTGTGTCCTCTGTTCCACCACCAGTTGTACCTTCATCTCCAAAAGCTACAGATAAAACAAATGTGGCCCAGAACCCAGTTCCATCCTACAAGATGCATCATGAAAGAAAGGCGTCTGCTGGCAATTGGACACCAGTACCCTCTGTTACACCAGAGCCAGATACATGGGCGAGTTTAAAATCGGACCCTGTTCCAGAACCCTCTGACATCGCACCACTGACACCACCTGTCACATCTGAATTGCGTGTCTCACGGCGCGATAGTGAAATTAAACACCCCGTTACAGGGGATAAAGTTGTAGCTGGGTCACCAATGGCGTTGCTCATGGCTGCTAAGCAACGTGCACAAAAGGGGAAACGCTCTGCATCTCTGGAACGCAGTAGTTTACCTAAAGTTTCTGTTGCAAATGGGTTTGTCACCAGCTCACTGAGTTCTCAAAACAGTGAGACAAAACCAAACGCTCTTGCTGTTGTACCCAAGTTGTTACAGAACGATTTGCAAAATGGAAGGCAGACTAGTCAAGTTAGTGGCACAGGATCCTTGCAAGGAGAATTGAACAATCGTTCAGAGAGACCTCTAAGCCAATGGAGCTGGAGAGATGAAGGGCTGCAGAGCTGGCAAGCTCAGGGCCCTCTACAGTCCACCAGCAATGACTCATTACGACCGAGAAAGCTAGATGTCGCTGGTACAAACGACCTTCAGTTCTCTGCAAATCCACCAATAATGGCTGGTGAGAGTGAATATTGGAGACCAAAATCTGAACACTTAGTGCAAGGTCCTACAAACACGCTGTTTCGCAGCGATAGGCCCAACTTCCAGATCTCCTCTCTCTCATCACCAACATCTGCTTTTAGGACAGATGGCAAAACAGAGAAGGACTTGGAGTATGAACTTATTCCACCTCCAGCAGCATTTAGGAATGACACAGACAGCTCAGCAGTGCCTAATGTGAACTTACAGGGCATACAACAAGAAAGACAATCTGGTTATAGTAGAAGTACAAGCATTCAATCAGATTTTGGAATACCAGCCTACGAGCGGAGTTATACAACAAACCAGTCCATGGTTTCCCAAACAACTGCAAGCAGCAGGGACTATAACCAATACCCCAGTGATGGTTATAGCACTGGACTCTCTAGAGAGTCACACAACCGCTCGCTAATTAAGAAACGATTGTACATGCCTGAACCAGAGAGCTCCAGAAACTACGCGAAGACCGCAAGCTCTTTGAGGGTGACTTCCCCTACGTCTTATAACCATATGCTCAGTCAGTCCAGCTCTATCATGGCTCCAGACCCACGGCGTTCCACATCTAGGTATATTGCACAGGGCAGGAGGGTGTCCACGGAAAGCATTCATCGAATAGTGCCTCCCATGAATGACATGAAATACAAGCCCCAAAATCTTGAATATTCTGCCGGCAAAGCATCAAACAGGTAAATTCATTGATTTGTAGTGGGTTGGTTTTTTTTTTTTTAAAGAATTTAAAAAAATGGATTTGGCTGTTGCATTTGTAATATAGAGAGACATAGACAGACGTTGAAGGCATGTTATAAAGGCCTCACTAAGTGATGCATAAAATATCCTACAGTTGAAATGCGGTTGGTAAATCCAGAAAGTGGTTGCAAAGATACTGGGGATGGGTTTTTGTTGAGCAGAAGCCGATAAGGCAGAGCATAAAGATTTACAGTTATTGAGGAAATTGGCAGATTTGGTGGGATATGAAGTACTACTCTATATGAGCCATCTACAGTATATAGTGTTAAAGAGAGATTCCTTGTAAGATGATGCTGTATTTCTGCATCTGGAAGGGTGTGTGTGTGTGTGTGTGTGTGTGTGTGTCGGTTGAAAAACAGGCACTCGAGGGTCACACATTAATCCAGGACTAGCCACAAAAATAAATGTATCCCTTCATTTTACCATTGCAAAGTCCTTTTTTTGCTGTGGTTTTTTTTTTTTTTTTTTTAATTCTGTACTTTTAATGCTGGCGATATCAGTTGCTAAGAATTTTCTCCCTGGGGGGTTAAAATGTCTGCTGCTATTCACACACAAGACAAGAGGTTGTCATGGTAACAGCTGATACACAAGACACAATTACCTTTATGCTCACTCAAATAAAAATAAAAAAAGGAGCAAAAAAGAAAGCTTGGGTGCTCCATCGTTAAAAATCTACAGCAGCTCAATAGGCTCAGAAGTCCCCTCGCCTTGAGGAAGGTCCTTCAGGATAGAAACATTGGGACCCCATGGCAGTTTCTTTAATAAATATGATTTTATTTCTTTTAATCCTGTTGTTGTTGGTGTGCTAACTGGTTGACACCTCTCTTGATTGTCGCAGTGAATTAAAGAAACTGTTCAAAATTAAGCAGAAAATGAAGATCTTAGAAAAGTGTATATATAGATTTATTAGTATGCTTTTCTTTGAACTGACTGACTGCAATCAGCCATGTATTTCAAAGGCAACGCGCTTCCTGAGACGTGTACTTAAATTCCTTTTAAATTGGCCAAGATAATGGGAAGTTTCCCACAGCACGCACACGCTAATGCATGAAAAGCTGCAGAGCACTTAATGAATGACTAAGCCAGCTAGTTCATGAGATGGTGCTTTTGTACTGGCTCTGTTATTAAACCATACTTTAAATCAATAGAAGCAATCAGAGCTTTTGGTACAGAATATACCATAGTGCTCATTAAAAAAATGCCCTCCAGGTTCTGTGAGTGTTTTTTTGTGCAACCTTTATCTAAGTGAATTCTAATTATTTGGCTGCTCAGCTGGGGGTTTGCACAGGTTATCTAGCATTAGAAGTGTTTTGTGTTCTCCAAAGTGTTACATAGTAGATCAGGTTGAAAAAAGACATACGTCCATCAAGTTCAACCTATGCTAAATTTAGACAACAGATACTTTTATCCTATATCTATCCTTACTGATTTGATCCAGAGGAAGGCAAACAAAAAACCCCAGTATCATATCATCCAATGATATCTCATAAGGGGATAAATAAATTCCTTCCTGACTCCAAGAATTGGCAATCGGATTAATCCCTGGATCAACATCCTTCCCATGTTTACTTATTTGGTATATCCCTGTATACCTTTTCTTTCTAAAAAGATGTCCAACCTTTTTTTGAACAAATCTATTGTAGCTGCCATCACAGTCTCATGGGTTAATACAGAGTATATTCTGAATGTATTTCATGTGCCTGTATTTCAGTTATTTTTGTTGTTCTATCCTAACATATATGGGTTTTTTTTATTAATAGTAATATTCTTATTTTAAGTATAAGATTTATGTGTAAATGGTCCATCTCTAAAAGTATCTGGTAGCACCACAATTTATTTCTAAGAACGTTTGGAAATATTTATCTATCCTAGCAAGAAAAGAAAAAAACAGCTTTATCAAAAGAAAAAACAAAAAGTTATCTTTATATCTTTTATAAAGCTAGTGCTGTTTGTAACAGTTACAGCTAGGAGATAAATACCCCCACTCCCATTGGTTCCTCTGCCATACCTCAAAATTATATAGCTGTGTTAACTATGGACGTTTGTTGCAAGTTGTAAAACCCTTCTTGGGCTGCAGCCACGCTGGCGCTGAGAGCGCTCATGCTTGGAAAGCGGTGACGTCACCAGCTCTCCACGCATGAGCAACAGGTGTCCGCGCTATTTCGCAAGCGCGCGAGGGGCATTGCAGGCAAGCTGAGCGTGGTTCAAAGTCAGTTTTTTTTGTTTATGTAAGCTCCAAGCGTGGGTGAGCGCCTGAGAGCGTGCTCCGCATGAGCGGGGATGTCCACATTTAAATTGCTAGAAGTAACCTCGCCAAGCACCACGGGGTCAGGGCAGTCGGCGGCAGTGTGGCCGCAGCCTAAATCCCTGCAGTGTTACAGCCAGCAATACGTTGTGCACTGCATACAGAAGTGGGGTTCCAAAGGCAAAGCCATTGATTATGGGGGGAGGGGGGATTAAAAGACGGGAAGCCCCTGCTCCAAACAGTCTAAGTGTATTATCCTGTTTGATCATTTCCTAGTCTTTCCTAAAATCTGGTGGGTCTCGGTCCTCTGAGGGGGAGGGCTGAAAACCAAGGCATTAGATGAGAAACTGCTTTTAGGAACTTCACCCGGTGGTTGACGTGCGATGGTATTGGGGTGTATGGGATGCCACTACTTTTTAATTTAGAACCCCTGAGTACCACTGTGGTTTACCACTGACAAACTCATTCCACTTTCTATTTAAAGACAACTTGATTTGTTTTAGAAAGCCTTACTAACTTTCTGTGTTCTTAGCAGAAATATTGTATACATATTTTTAAAGTTTGGTGACAATAGCTTTTCCCTCAAAATTCAGTAAATGTAAAATGAAGTCGGGCACAGCAACACAATTTATTTTTATTTTTTTACATTTTTAAACCCCTACGAGCATTGGACACAACCATGCTTTATCTCTCTCACTGCAAAGGCCAGCATCCTCACAATAAACTGCATATCATTTACACCACACTGATATTATTGCCAATCTGATTTCAAGTAGCCGTGGGGTCTTGATGCAAGAGTTATTATCCATCTCGTTGACCATTTTGCTCTTAATAGTCCTGCATTTCTACAGAAACCTAGAGAACTAGGACAGAGCTTGGCCCTCACAGCTCCGCAGATATAGGTTGGAAAAGCTTGTGTTGAAGTTGTGCTATCACACCAGTGCCCCAAACACAGGGATGCTCTTCCCTACTGTGCTAATGTCACTGTAATGCCACCAGTTGCTAGCTCACAGGGCTGATCAACCCTACTCTACTGATCTGCTGTCTTTTATCTTTCTGCTCTCCACTATAGACCTCAACAGACGACCTACCAAGGCATGACCTTCACAGTGAGACCAGGCACCAGACAGCCTATTTCTCATACGTACCAAGGGGGCTATCTCTGAAGCTGCCATGCTCCTTTGCCTACTGATCTCCTGTCATGTTATTTACGGAGAGGAGGGACACCACATTCCTGGGTGGCAGTGCTCATGTCCTAAACACTTTTGAATTGGTGAATCCAACTTCATGTAGATTCTGATCTCCACGAAGTAACTGCCTTAATGTTGAAGTCTCGTTTTTTCCAATTATAGTTGATTTTGCTTGGGTATCACAATATTCATTGTATTCATGACTATTCTACCTTTTTATATGCTGGAAGGATAGTAGACATCAGATCTTAGCTTGGCTTATTGAATATGATTTGCTATTTCTTCTTTTTATACACTCCACCCTCATACAGTAGGCATGGTTTTCAGCATTTTTTTTTGTTTTTATCATTTCTACTGTGCATTTTCAAGTTGAATTGCTCAAATCTGGGGGGAAAATACATGGTGTTGTATAGGTGAGTGCTTTTACTTTATTCCAACTTCATTTAACCCGGCAAAGTTTGGCTCTTGCTTCATTCACTTAAGTGTATTCTTGACTTTGCTGAAGCTGCTGGACTTTAATAGTAATTGTTGTATGTAAACCTCCTAAATGGCTGCTTCAACAGACTTAGAATTAACCCCCCCCCCCGCCTCCTAAATCTCAGATTTCTTTTGAGTCTTGTATAAGATTCCATATTTGCTGCTTTTTTATTTAATTATTTTTCAAAGCTTTCAATCTATTTTTAGCTCCCCCCTCCCCCCCCATTATTAAAAGTACATTATAAATATATATAAATATGTATTGGAAAAAATGACCATTGTGTAAAGATGTATTTGTGTTGTGCTGTACATAACTATATGAAAGGAGATACCTCTGTTTTGGGATGTCCTATTGAAAGCACTTTCAGATGTTGTTAATTTTATATGTATATTTGTGCATAAGGCGTTTTTCTTTAATGTGCCTTCCTAAATAGTGTTACAAAGGCAGTTGTATTTGCCTGTGTTTGCTTTTAGTAGGCGGATACATGTATCAGAGGGATGCACAAAGCTTCTGTATGTTTTTCCTCAAAAGTATTTTACAACAATAAAACAATTGATGGAATGTATGCTGCCTGCTTGTCTTCATTTTGGGCAAAATTTGTGTTTTTCAGGAAGAACTTTTTCTCACATTATTCCATGCTTTTAGTGACGGCTTCTGCCTAGTGCTTTTTCATTTCGACCGTGCTTTACAATTTACGTTGTGCATTTATGCAGCCATATGTAGGGCGGAATGGGCAAATGAAACACGAGTGAATGATGTGCCCCAAATTGCACATCTGGGAGATATTCCTGGCAGTAGGAAGGGCCCAGCATTTATTTTTCAGATGGTCTTTCATGGTTCATGGAGTATGTTCAGCGGGGAACTCCTAATGAACAACCCAGACAAGCACAGAACAAACCAGTTCTTGTACACTTTGGAAATGAGCACAGGGAGCTTACCTCTTGGTACCTATTAAGAAGAGCAGAGTACACCTGCTGCATAATTAAAAATCCAGATTCAATGTCAATGCTTTGTTGGGCCAACCATTAGCAAAGGGATTAAGGTCTTACATCACCTGAACAATTGAAGCTGGTTTAGTTGTGAAAACACTAAATATGTGAAGTGGGTGTTGAGATTATCAACTGTTGCTCCTAAAATTGCATGGTGTTCCACCCCATCTGTATTATCCTTGTATAAAGCAATTCTCCCTGTAACTTGTCATTGATGGAATTACTATTGTGTGTGTGTGTGTGTATGTAGATCTCTGTTCATGGTCGATGACTATGCTGGGTGTGCTTCAAGAGGTGGGGTGATGCCTTGGTTACAAAATATATATCTATATTATCAGCATGCTTCGACCTGACCAATAGCTGAGGTGCATCTCCGACATTGCATAAAAATCCTACATGGTTTCAATTTTTTCCCATTTCTAGTAATCCCAACCCTGGGTCTTTTCTGTATTTTATTATAAACGCTTTTAAGAACTACAAGGGTTGAGTTACCATCGGATTTAATCCTTTTTTTGTGGGTGAATAAGGATTTGGGCCGACACCAGAGAATTGAGACTTTTATCTTAATTTGTTTTCACAACAGGAAATCGGCTTTAGAAATTTAATATGTGAGCTTTTTTAAAACGTATAAACGATAGTACACGGCTTACAGAGCTCTGAAAATGCGACCCATTCAGTGTTAAAAACAGACTGGCTGTTTTTACTTTGTTTTTGTAAAGCAGCTACTGTATATTCTTATACTGTACATGTTCATCTGAATTGGGGAAAGTTTAACAAACTGGTGCATTTCTCAAATATTGATGCTAAATATATGCTGGCACGATATATAAATCTACATGCAATGTACACTGCCCTTTACAATATAAGCAATACATTTATACATAGTATACAGGAAATTCTAATACAATAAATGCGACAAATGCAAGCACACGATTGGAATTTCTCCAGTACAGGGCGTCCCTTTCCTTTCTGTCATGAATGTCACTTGGTGGTCATGTATCACGCTGCCTTTCTGCCATTTTGGCTGCATTTGTGACATCTGCACCTGGAAGTGATCTGGAGCAATGAGCGTAATAGCAGTAGTAATTAATGCATATATACAATATAGACAGGGGGGATGGGGACACGCTCTGCTTCAAAAGACAGACATGTGGGTGCACTAGGGATGGCAATATATACGAAACATAGGGTAAGCGAAGCCAGAGAGCCACTCTAGAAATGGAGTAGGCCAGGATGGAGAGCTCCCAATAGTGTGTACTTGCTAGTCTGGTGACAACTGAGGCTAAGGACCACAGAGTAAAGTAGGTATGTATGGATACTGTTGCAGTCATGTCGGTGACCGTAAACGTAATATGTAGTCCCAGGTATATGTAAGTCACGGTATTTCACCGGTATGGCAAATGAAAGGTTCAAAAAACAACTTTAATAGGGTTCTATGGATTAATAAAATAAGGGGGACACCGTACAGATAAACCATAAAAAGAGCTCTGTAATCGGAAGTCAAGTTGCACTGGTATGGTTACCTAACCGTACGTAGCCTCGGTGCCAGATCACAATGACGGAATTGGCAGAGGAATATTCGTAATACAGAGTCCTCGTGACCTATCGTCTGAGGCGTAGTGCAGGCTCTCAATATACAAAAACAACGAGAGAACTGTCACATGTTTTCATATCAGTGAGGATACCCAGCTGTAACAATAAACCGTCGAGACAGCAGCAGGTGGAATAGGGTGGAATGGCTGAGCTGGAAATAGTGCTGGTTCAAATGGTGAGTATTGGTGACTGGAACCTAGGCCAGACCAACTGGTCCGGGGCTAATTAGCAATAGGTGCTAATTGAATTAGTATCCGCATCCTTTTGTTGTAATTGCTCAATCTTGGATACACACTGGCCGTCTGTAAGCAGCAGGTTCCGAGCGGAGTGAAGAGCTAACCGTGGCAGTCATAGGGCAGGCAAGTACCAGCTGCTTGAATCCCAGCTGAAACGATTCAATCCGTTACTGCAACTTGCTGTTGACACCGTGATACACTGTATGCGAGCTGCCTATTGGAAGACAGGGTGCTCCTGAGGTATCTACAGCTTTCCCTACTGTGAGGATAACCATGAATGCACAGGAGGGTATACCCTATAAATATCTCTGTTTAAGGAATACTGGAGTTCTTGCACTGGATAGGAACTCTCAAAACCCTTGCTGCACTCAGTCTGTAATAGCAGATTTGGTTTGCATCAGCGGTTCTCGGTATGAGAGAGCTGCTGCGGGCGGCCGTTGTGTGTGTGTCCCTGTTAGGACCAGTGATGCTGACGGAATTAAGTCAGCGGACTTCCCAATGTACGTTTTGCGTGGATGGCTTTCTCAAGAGTAAGTCATATATGAGCTTTACAGAAGCAATATTCCTACTCAGACCACCAAGACTCAGAGTTGGCCTTAACCTTGGACACCTAAAGGAAACACGGAATTTGGCTGCAGATAAGAAGAACCACTTGGCCCAACCAGTCTGCCTATTTTCCTATCTGCTGTAAAACCTCAGACCCCCTTCTGTCTATCCCCAGCATGTTGCTGTATTAGACCCTACTACCTCTATTGAGAGGCTATTCCATGAATCCCCCACCCTTCCCGTGAAGAAGTACTTCCTCACATGTCCCCTGAGCCTCCCACCCTTTAGCCTTACAGCATGACCACTTGTTCTATCTCTGAAATATTCTCCCCTCCTTTACCTTGTGGAAACCCGTTATGTATTTGAAAGTTTTGATCATAACCCCCTCTCTCTTCTATCCTCTAAGTCAGGGGGGCGCAAACTTTTTTCCCTGCGCCCCCCTGCCAGATGTCCTCCTCTCTGAGCGCCCCCCTCCCTCCTCCTCCTTACCTTGATTCCCGGCGTCTGGACATCCTGACGCCACGTTGCCATAGCAACGTGACGTCACATGACCCCCACAGCGTCATTTGACACCGCGTTGCCATGGCGACGTGTCTCCAGATGCCGGCTGAATCAAGGTAAGTAGGTTTACAGAGGCCCTGCAGCTCCCCCAGCACTTAATTTAAGTGCCTTCGGGAAGCGCGCGGGGCCTCTGTAAACCCCGCGCCCCCTGCCGGTAATCTCACGCCCCCCACTTTGCGCAGCGCTGCTGTAAGCTGTACATACAGTATTTCCCCCCCCCCCCCTTTGGAATTACTAGGGCCTTAAGGGGTTGACTGTATGGCCCACACAGAGTACCGCCCTTCCCCATCACATGGGGATGGGTGACTAGGCAGAATCATAGCCCCACCCTCTTATTCCCTGTGATAGTGATGTTATGGCAGGATAAATAAAGAAGGGAAAGGCTTCTAGAAGATTCCTGGGAAGTGTACGTGTAAATAGGCTCCCAGTAAGGGGATAGATTTAAGTAAATAATATGTATGTAGGAGTCAGGAAAGTGCCCCATCTAAGTAGGGGCCATAGCCATGAACAGATTTGAAGATTACACACTCCCATAAGGGAAGCCTGTGTCCCTCTTGGGTGTTACCCCAACTAGCTCTGGGACTCTGTTGGATTAACAGTTAAGCAACCCACTATACCATACCTGAATGCTGATTCCGAGGGAACAAGGTGCAGTCAATGGCTAAAATGAGACCCCCCAATACCTATGCACCAGAGTGCTAAAGGTGAGGTACGCAGGACGTGTGCTATCCCCCAGATTTAGTGAGTAAGGATAGGCCAAGCTGGGACCCTGGAAGTACAGAGGGGCATGGACCCTATGTGAAAAATGGTAACTAAAGCAGGTCACGGTACGAAACCAATGCCAGTTCAAGGAATAGAACCTCCCTAGGAATGCATCCATGTATCCGGGGAAGATCTTGGATCTGCACAGACTGTAAACAAATGAAACCTGTTTTGCAAGTATAAAGTTCTTGGCGTCCATCATTTTCCATCTGCATACACCCCCAGCCTGCTCCGAGCAGCACCCTGACAAGGTAACAGACTGAGCTAAGCAATGTACATATGTATATGTCAGCGGATGTAAACTCAAGAGCCGGGCAAGGAGGGTTACATGTATAACATACATCAACTTAACATAGGTGATAGAGGAAGGAAATCTGAAATGTTCAATATGTTGCAGCCCCCTTTGGAGCCAAAGGGGGGATAAGGTTATTTTTGTTGTAGTATTAGCACACAGTCCCCCTCAACTCTGCAGATTTAAAAAATGACTAAGTGAGTAACTCAAGCCTACTACCTACTTTTCTTGTGACAAAATATACACTACTGATCTGCACTTTTCCAGCCTATCAGCTTGGCCAAAGATTCCTATTGGTCCGTGGACGCAGCGGTAAGCCGCGGCAGTGCCTGGACCCTCTGCGCTGTGCTTTGCATCTGGAGCACCCTCAGCAGGCTCAGCCTGCAGCTACGAGGAGCTGCCCTGTAACATGGAGGTAAGGAGCACCTGTGCAATAATGTGGGTTATTATAGTAGTGCGGTTGGGGGTCATGATAGTAGTAGGGTAGAGTTATTATATTAGTGGAGTATGGGTATATATGAAGGGTTGGGTTACATGAAGGGTATAGGGCAAGGGTGCTCAACTCCAGTCCTCATGCCCCCAAACAGGTCAGCCTTTAAGGATATCCCAGCTTCAGCACAGGTGGCTCAATCATTGTGCCACCTGTGCTGAAGCTGGGTTATCCTTAAAACCTGACCGGTTGGGGATTCATGAGGCCTGGAGTTGAGCAACACTGGTGTAGGGTATATGATGGGGCGTAGGGGTCTAAATGAGGTGTGTGGGTTATATAAGGGTTGGGTTATTTGAGGTGTCTATGTGGTGTGGGGGGTAGTATATACTGTATAAGGGGTGTGAGGAAACAATACACATGTACCTATTTGTGAAATGTTGGGGGGGGGGGGGGGTATGCTGTACGTTAGCCGGGGTTCGTTTTTCATGGTTTTACATAACATTCACTGTCCCTTGCTGCAGTTGCAAGGGCACATCCACGTGTATTCAGTGCTAATCTTCTTAACTGCCAGATAAGTAAGGAGCTCAGGTTAACTGCCTCTCTGTTAAAACAGGAGGTAATACGTTGTTACATATTTATAGATAGTCCAGATAATTCCTGTGAACACAGAGCAAAGATCACATTTGACTTGTAGAAGTACAGTAAGCATGACATCTGTTATAAAGCAAAGATATTCTAACATACTGACATAAACACTTCTATGCCAGGGGCCCCTGTGTAATTAAATGGTTTCAAATATGTTGATGGTCTGTAAACGTGTTTTTTGAAGATATGGGTGTTGGTCGTTTTTATTAGCGGAAATCGTAATACATTGTAAGTGGCTTTATAGCTACTTGATGCAATTGTTTCTTGATGATAAACCTCTGCGCTTATAAAGCTTAACAAGAAAGAACACATTAAAAACAAAAAAATGTCCTGCACTCATTCATAAATTCCAATCATTTTGACTATAATAGTCTTGGTGCTCTCCGCATGAGTAACATGAATCACAAAACCACTCCTAGCAAAGCGAAAGAGACTCACTTACACGGATGCACTCTGTATTATATTACTCATAATATTTGCATTGCTAGCATCAAATAAAGCCAGTAAAATAAATTTCTTCCTTTTAGTCTTCTATGACACAGTTTCAAGTAGAAATATCCATCTTGTTTCTTTCTTGAGTAATATATATTCCTGATCTGTGTGGCTGGTTGATTTCAAGTGCTGGTTGTATTAATTGTGCGGTTAGATCTAGAAGGAAAGGAAAGTGCTGTGTATACTAGCAGGGGTGGCTGAATTTGGGGAGTGTGCAGTGTGTTAATTATTTTCAGAGTGTGTGGTAATTGAAAGCCTGTAGGAGAAGGGAGAAAAAAAGAAAGAAAAAAATGGGGGGGAGCGAGGATTCTGCCTGAGCCAGCAGTTGGTGTGATTGGCTGATTGCTAACCTAACACACCTGGTGGATGTCCCTATTTAAACAGAGGTTGCTCACGAATCCCGAGCTTGCGTGTCTTGATCTGTGTGGCTGGTTAATTTCAAGTGCTGGTTTTATTAAGTGTGCAGTTAGAACCAGAAGCAGTTTGAACAAGGAAGGCGTTAAACAAGTATAGTATATTGAAGTACAGTTAATTGTTAGTACTTATAAACTTCATAGTTGCTACAATGAGCAGAATTGAAGATGCCACTCTATGCACATTTTGCCACATTTAGGTGCACTTGGAGCAGCTGTTGCAAGGAGCATACCGCTGTGAGAAGTGTGAGCGGTGGTCTCTTTAGAGTCAGATTGCTGATCTGAAGAGGAAACTTGCAATATTGAGGGACATTGACAATCTTGAAAGGGGTTTAGTGCTCACTCAGCAGGCCATTGCTTCAGCTAGTGGTGCAGAAGGTGGCGCTGTTGGTGAGGAGCAGGTAGGTAGCTGTTTAACAGTTAGAAGGGGAAGCAGGGGCAATAAGGCGAGGCAGGCCAGTTTTGAGCTGACCCATCCCAATAGATTTGCCATGTTGAGTGAAGATATTGGGAGAGTCAGGGCAGAAATAGCAAGGTTGGGTCAGACTGATTCCTCTAGCAGCCAGGGGAATAGTTCCTCCAGCACAGAGGGGACTCAGGATGCTCAGATACCAAGGCAGATTGTGGTGGTAGGGGACTCCATTATTAGGAAGGTAGATAGGGCAATCTGTTGCCATGACCGCATGAACCGAACAGTTTGTTGCCTCCCAGGTGCTCGGGTTTGGCACATTGTGGATCTGTTAGACAGATTGTTGGGAGGGGCTGGGACTGACCCGGCGGTCTTGGTACATGTTGGCACCAATGACAAAGTTAGAGAAAGATGGAGGGTCCAAAAAAATGATTTCAGGGATCTAGGCCAAACGCTTAAGGCAAGGACCTCCAGGTAGTATTTTCTGAAATACTACCAGTGCCATGCGCTACCGCAGGGAGACAGTCAGAGATCAGGGAGGTTAATGCATGGCTAAGAAAGTGGTGTAGGGTCTGGGGTTTTTAGAGCACTGGGACTCCTTTTCTGAGAAGTGCCATCTTTATTCTAGGGACGGATTGCACCTCAATGAAGAGGGATCTTCTGTGCTAGGGGGTGGAGAATGTTAAAAAGGTTGGAGGAGATTTTAAACTAAATGGAGGGGGGAGGGGAATAAAACAGATAAACTAAATAGAATAGACGAGGATACAAGGTGGTATGGAGGTAGAATTGGGGCAAGTGCCAGTTTGATAAGCAGCGAAAAACTCATAGTAAATACAGATAATACTAGAAAACTTCTAAAGACTAAACCAAGTTGGCGCTGAAAGGAAGGAGAAGATAAGATAATAGTATAGGCTGAAAAAAAACTTAGGATATGTAGAAAGAAAGGAGCACAGAGAGATTTTCCCTGTCTGGATTTCACTGTCAGGTAAAGGGCAACAGCCCCTCTGTATTTACCTTCTCAGTGCCTGCTGTTTTATTGATCTAAACCATATGGGTAGGTAATTACTTACCAGGTGACCAATCTCTGTGGTAGCCAGGTGGGCACCACTAGGTCCCTTAATCTCCCTTGGGTGATCTCTGTTATTATACAGTTATTATGGAAATTGGGACTATACTCTGAATATATTGTTCTTATACAATAGAGCACTTACTGGTGAAGCACCATCTACCAAATCACCAATGAAAAAAAACTTAAATGCATGCTTGCTAATGCAAGAAGCCTGACAGATAAAATGGGGGAGCTTGAATTAATAGCTGCACTGGAGCAGTATGATATCATAGGCATTACTGAAACATGGTGGGATGAGACTCATGACTGGGCAGTTAATTTAGAGGGTTATTCCCTTTATCGGAAGGATCGAGCAAATAGATGAGGTGGAGTATGTTTATATGTTAAACCGGATCTAAAACCTATTGTAAGAGGAAATGTTTATGACGGGAATGATGAAAATGTAGAGACTTTGTGAATAGAAATGAGCAGTGGAGGTAAAAGTATAAAGAAAATGTTTGTGGGAATATGCTATAAACCACCAAATATCTGTGAGATTGAGGAAGCTAAAATACTTTTGCAAATGGAGAAGGCATCAAAACTGGGTCATGTTTGCATAATGGGAGATTTTAATTATCCAGACATAGACTGGGGCAATGAGATTAGCATTACAACAAAAGGAAACCGTTTTTTTTGGGGTGATTAAAGACAATTATATGACCCAAATTATTGAGGAACCAACCAGGAGATGGGCAATACTGGATTTGGTAATAGCAAACAATGTAGAAGTCATAACAAATATTCAAGTCCTGGAACATTTGGCTAACAGTGATCATAACATGGTCTCATTTGAAATAAATTATCAAAAAACACATTACTTGGGTTCAACAAAGACCTTAAACTTTAGAAAGGCAGATTTTAATAAACTGTGGACTAACCTACAAGTAATACATTGGAATGATGTTTTTGCAGGGAAAAATGTAGAAGATAAATGGGCAGTCTTTAAAACATTGTTAGAAAAGCACGCTCCCTTGGGTAATAAGTATGAAAGAAATAAGTCAAAACCAACATAGCTAAATAAATGGAAAAAGAAGAGGCAGGCGTTTAGATTCTTTAAGTCAGAAGGGATGGAGGCATCGTATCAGAATTATAAGGAATGTAACAAAAATTGCAAAAGGGCAATTAAATTAGCAAAAATGTATAATGAAAAAAGGATTGCAATAGAAAGTAAGATCAACCCTAAAAAGTACCTTAATAACAAAAAAATGAGAAAAGAAAAAATAGGACCCTTTCAGTGTGAGCTGGGCAGGCAGATTATTGGAGATAAGGAAAAAGCAGGGGTATGAAACAAATTATTTGCCTCTGTGTTTACCAGGGAAGAATCAATGTCAATTGTAGTGCCGCAGGAGGAAGCCACAACCTCTATGTAGCCCTGTTTCCCCTTGAATACAGAAATGCTACCAATGCTGTTATTAACCTGTTGGCTCGCAGGGCCTGCGCCCCTGTCACGGAGAGTCTGGGGCGATATATTACCACTATTTGATGCAGCGCCTCCACCTGGGAGGGATCCCCACGGAGTGGGAATTGCCCCTCACAGGAACCCAACACAATAATATGCACACTTGATATAAAATAACAAGTACCTTTACTGATATAACACTGTAGACATAAATGCATAACCATCACATACCCTTTCTCCCTAAGTGTACAACTAGC
Source organism: Ascaphus truei (assembly GCA_036426205.1). Classification (NCBI taxonomy): domain Eukaryota; kingdom Metazoa; phylum Chordata; class Amphibia; order Anura; family Ascaphidae; genus Ascaphus; species Ascaphus truei. Next base: position 29,505,673 of record CM071575.1, on the reverse strand, counting down.
CAAAGCGTCTCGCAGGACGCAAACCTCCACCGTGTCGCCACACCGTGTCCAATGTCCCACACCCAAACCGCAATGTGTGGTGACCGCGTGGCCCACTATTACGAGAATGGTGGTGCAATTGTTGTATGGTTACCTGCCGTGCGCTCCAGCACACGGGCAAGCAGACAACTTCACAAAGGATCCGCCGATACGCGATCCCTCCTGCGACGTCCTTCCGGGGCAATCCCACCCGGATAGTATCTCTTCCTATGGTGAGGCCTGGTCCCAGAGCTCTCCTCAGGGAGTGCAGCGTCCGCTGTGTCCCTAAACTATCAGCACTAATGGGGCAGGTTCCCTACTCTAGGGCCTGTCCCTACAGCAACCACAAGCTGTATAGTGACTCAGGGCCTATCTTGGGCCTAGGATAATTTTCTGGCCTAGTGCAGAGGCTACTTGCCTCCTGCACAGACACCTCCTACCCCATTCCCTTCCTGGACCCGACTGCCAGCGTGCTCCCCTGCGCAACCTCCTACTTCCCTTCCTGAGAAGATCCTCACGCCCTATTGGTTACCTGGCATCAGGTGGTCGTCCCTAATACTCCTGGGACTTGTAGTCCCCTGCTAGAGCCTCCTCCTGATTGGCTGCCCTTCGCGCGCTTTAGCCTGCACATGCGCAAACTGCCTGGAAGGGTCGCCACAACTCTGACTCCACTGCGCATGCGCAATCACCAAAATGGCGCCGCCCTACGTTCGGGCCTCCAGAGTACCGGAGCGCTCCCTGCACTAGCATCCACTTTCCGGACGAGCTGTCGGTGACTCGACCGCACCCGCAACTCTTGGGTGCTCAGCGGAGGTATGGGGGGGGAGGGGTAACCGGGAACCTGGCTACATCCATATTAATGAACAATTGGTTAACTGAGGAAGAAGTTCATAGGCAGCTTGAAAAAATGAAAGCTGCAGTTCAAGCAATATCCTGCATGTGTGTTTTCTTTTTAATAAATCAGTTCTGTAGTAAGAAAAAATACTTTTAGCATTTTCTGTTTTAAAAAACAACAACTTTGAAAGACCAATTTTCTTGTATTCTATTTTAACAAGCATGTTTGTTCCTATAGCACTCTTTATTCACTAATCATCAATACAGGAGGCATATAAAGATGATCGTGGGAATAACAGATCTATATATACACTGCCCTCACATCACATATGGATGAATGCACTGAAGGAGTGATTTTGAAGAAAGGGGAGGTCCCTGCTGCCAAGAACACATCACGGAGCAATGCAGAGGTCCCAGGCTCCGCCCCACGCCTGGAGGGACTGAAGAAACCTTGAGGCGTCAGAGGAAGGGCAAGAGGGAACGTCCAGGAGGCAGACCTACACGAATTGGAAGGCTGGATGTCGCCCTATGATGACATCACAGATGTCACAGGACTAGCAAGAAGACAAGAATATTCTAATGGAGGACAATCATGGACAATTGTGGACACATGGGGGAGGGTGTATATAAGACACTGTGTTATGGTGGTTTTTTATCATGCCATTAGCATTTGAGAAAGGCCATAGGGGCCGAAACGTCATCATACTGGCTTAATAAATTCTTTTTTTCACAAGCAGAAATCCGTAGTGCCCAGGCTCTTCCTTCCTATTTCACTTGGATACCACCCAGAGATTCCTGAACCAGGAGCACCGGTATTTATCATTATTTTCTTTGTTGGGGAGTGCAGCATTCATCTTCCTTTTTGTTCCTATAGCAACCATTTACATTCCCCAGATCTAAAGATGTCACCAAACTTCGCCGATCAATAGACAGAGAACGAATTGACCGGCAGCTATGCTGTTCTTTAGGTAATTAGAGATTGTCCACATGAAACTATTGAACTTAAAAAAAAAACGGGAGCTTGAACTGCAGCTTTAAAGTAAACAAGGCACCTGGCCCTGATGGCATACATCCAAGAGTCCTCAAGGAATTAAGTTCAGTAATAGTCAAATCATTACATTTAATATTCAGGGACTCCATTTCCACAGGCTCAGTACCACAAGATTGGCGTAAAGCAGATGTGGTGCTTATATTTAAAAAGGGAGCTAGATCACAACCAGGGAATTACAGACGTGTAAGCCTGACTTCAATAGTGGGAAAACTACTTGAAGGTTTAATATGGGATAATATTCAGGAATACCTAATGGAAAACAAAATCATTAGTAATAGTCAGCATGGATTTATGAAGGATAGATCATGCTAAACTAACCTTATTTGTTTCTTTGAGGAGGTAAGTAGGAATTTAGACCAGGGTAATGCAGTTGATGTGGTCTACTTAGATTTTGCAAAAGCTTTTGATATAGTTCCATGGATACTTGAGAGAGTGCAGAGAAGAGCCACCAAATTAATAAAGGGGGTGGACAATGTAACTTATGTGGAGATTTCTTTCCATTAGATTTCTTTACCTTAGAAAAGAGGCGTCTAAATATATTCGGAGACAGTACAGGGAGCTTTCAAAAGAACTATTCATCCCAAGGGCAGTGCAAAGGACTCAGGGGCATCCCTTAAGGTTGGAGGAAAGGAGATGTCACCAGCAACAAAGGAAAGGGTTCTTTACAGTAAGGGCAGTTAAAATGTGGAATTCATTACCCATAGAGACTGTGATGGCAGATACAATAGATTTGTTCAAAAAAAGGTTGGACATCTTTTTAGAAAGGAAAGGTATACAGGGATATACCAAATAAGTAAACATGGTAAGGATGTTGATCCAGGGAATAATCTGATTGCCAATTCTTGGAGTCAGGAAGGAATTTATTTTTCCCCTTATGAGATATCATTGGATGATATGACTCTGGGGGTTTTTGTTTGCCTTCCTCTGGATCAATAAGTAAGTATAGATATAAGATAAAGTATCTGTTTTTTAGCATAGGTTGAACTTAATGGACGTACGTCTTTTTTTCAACTTCATCTACTATGTAACTATGTAATTACCACCGCTGATTCCTAAGATCACTCTCTATACTAAATGTCTGCAATGTAGTAGTTTTTTCCCCATGTTGTTGCAAACACATGCCTCGCCACTGAAGTTCACATTTTACCTTTAACTAGGTCTGATTTGGCATTGGGAATATTACATGCATGTTCTGAAATCCTTTTGTTTAATGATCTAGTGGTCATTCCTACATAGAGAAAATTGCATGGGCATGTAAGACGGTATATAACATTATCAATGTCACAATTAAAATATGACCGAATACAGAATTATTTTATCCTCTGCACTTCTCCCCAAAATGTTTGTAGGTGTTCGTTATATAGACAGCACTTGGTAAGACACAACAGAAATGATCCTTGGATTCTTTGTGAGACCTGTGGTCTAGAATTGTAGTGACTTCTAAAAAAAGATGTCACAAAGGTTTTTCGGGCGTCTTTTTTTTTTTTTTTAAGATTTTCATCTAGTTGCAGTTTGTGCCAGTGTTTCTGCATAATGAGTCCCACTTTATGCTAAATCAGACCTAGGCAAACTACACCAGTGCAGGCGTTTGGTATAGAGAGAGTGAGATTAGGGGTCAGGGGTGGTAATTGTATAAAGATATTACTCGAGAAAATAAACTAGGTGGCTATTTCTGCTTGACACTATGTCCTAGAGCAGGGGTGTGTAACCCCAGTTCTCGAGGTCCCCCAACAGGTCAGGGTTTAAGGATATCATAGCTTCAGCACCGACTGAGCAACAGATTCAGCCACCTGTGCTGAAACTGGGATATCCTTAAAACCTGACCTGTTGGGGCGGAAGGGGGGTCTTGAGGACTGGAGTTGAGCTCCTATTTCGTAGAGAACTAAATGAAGAAATGTTTCTCTGGTTTTATTTGATACTAGCTGAGAGACCCGGCGTTGCCCGTGAGTTAAATTTCCCGCTCCCTTCTATCCCCCTATTTCTGTGTTCCCCATCTTTCTCTGTTCTCCCCCCCCAGAGGGGAGGGACAGACAGTGGACAGGAGGGGGGGCGTGGACAGGAGGGGGGGGGAACAGTGGACAGGACGGGGGGAAGGGATGGAGGAGGGGGGACATGGACAGGAGGGGGGGGACAGTGGACAGGAGGGGGGACGTGGGACAGGAGGGGGGGGACAGTGGACGGGGGGGGACAGTGGACAGGAGGGGGGGACAGTGGACAGGGGGGGGGGACAGTGGACAGGAGGGGGGGGACGTGGACAGGAGGGGGGGGACAGTGGACAGGAGGGGGGGACAGTGGACAGGAGGGGGGGGGCAGTGGACAGGAGGGGGGGGACAGTGGACAGGAGGGGGGGGGACAGTGGACAGGAGGGGGGCGGGGGACAGTGGACAGGAGGGGGGGGACGGGGACGGAGGGTGGACGGAACGGGGGGGGACAGTGGACAGGAGGGGGGGACGTGGACAGGGAGGGTGGGGGGGACAAGTGGACAGGAGGGGGGGGACACTGGACAGGAGGGGGGGACAGTGGAAAAGGAGGGGGGACAGTGGAAGCGGAGGGGGGACATGGACAGGAGTGGGGGGGACAGTGGACAGGAGGGGGGGGACAGTGGACAGGAGGGGGGGGGACGGACAGTTGGACAGGAGGAGGGGGAGGGGACGGAGGGGGCGGACAGTGGACAGGGGGGGGGGGAGACGGACAGGGGGGGACAGGGACAGGGGGGGACGGACAGTGGACAGGAGGGGGGACAGACAGTGGACAGGAGGGGAGGGGGGACAGACAGTGGACAGGAGGGGACGGGGGACAGACAGTGGACAGGAGGGGACGGACAGTGGACAGGAGGGGACGGAAACAGTGGACAGGAGGGATGTGGGACAGGAGGGGGGGGGGAGTGGACAGGAGGAGTGGACAGGAGGGGGGGAGGGGGACGGAGTGGGGGGAAGTGGACAGGAGGGGAGGGACAGTGGAAAGGAGGGGGGGGACAGTGGACAGGAGGGGTGGGGACAGTGGACAGGAGGGGGGGGTGTGGACAGGAGGGGGGGGCATGTGGGACAGGAGGGGGGGGGGGGGGGGGTCAGTGGACAGGAGGGGGGGTCAGTGGACAGGAGGGGGGGGGGACAGTGGACAGGAGGGGGGGGAAGGTGGACAGGAGGGGGTGGACGGAGGGGGGGCAGTGGACAGGGGGGTGGACAGTGGACAGGAGGGGGGACACAGTATCACACACACACACACACACTGTCACGTGCACACGCGGCGCCCTTCTCGGGCGCAGGCCCCGCCCACACAGTCCCGTGCAGTGCCTTTCTAGGGCCCAGGCCCTGCCCCCGCAGTTCTGTGCGGCGCCTTTCTCCAGGAGGCAGGGCCCCCCCCCCCCACCCGCAGTTCAGGCCTGCGGAGCGCCTTTCTCGGGCGCAGGCCCCGCCCCCCGCAGTCCCATGCGGCGCCTTTCTCGGGCACAGGCCCCGTCCCCCCGCAGTCCCATGTGGTGCCTTTCTCGGGCGCAGGCCCCGCCCTCCCGCAGTTCCATGCGGCGCTGCACCCTATGGGTGAGGGGGGTGGTGTGGTGAGGGTGAGTGGTACGGGTGAGGGTGAGTGGTACGGGTGAGGTGGGCAGCCCCCTTCTGGCTGTCCGTTCCGCCGCTTGGTCCCGGCCGGTTGCGGTGGGAGGCACTGGGGTGAGGGAGGGGAGGCGGGAGGTGGTGTGTGTGGTGCTGTGTGGAGGGGAGGCTGGAGGCGCAGGGGTGTGAGGCGGCGGTTTGGGCGGGAGGTGGTATGTGTGTGTGGTGGTGTGTGTGCGTGTGTGTGTGGCAGTTGGGTGAGGCGGCAGTTGGGTGACGTCATAGAGCCACCAATCTGATTGGCTAGAGGCTGAGGACCAATCAGATTCACCGCATCTAGTACCAGACTCACAACATTCACTTTTATTATATATAGATTGGCAATGTTAATATGATGAGTAATGATTGATGTTGTTATTATCGATTATGCCTTTCTTTTTCAGTCACGTGATGCCGCTAATCCTGTTATAAGCCTGCTCCAGATACAACACTGACACATCCCTGATGAAGCCACAAGATGGCGAAACGCGTGTCGGGTGCTGATGTGTGTGAGGATGCTGATTGAAGGTGACCACTGTTAAAACTGCGGAGAGAGTATTGAAGTACCCCCTCCTCCTCCTCTATTGATCTCTCTGTGGGGGTACCCCAAGGCTCTGTCCTGGGACCTCTTCTCTTTTCTCTGTATACAATCTCTCTAGGTGACCTAATAACATCTTTTGGGTTTAATTATCACCTCTATGCTGACGACACACAAATATACTTTTCAACACCTGACCTTACACCTGCTGTACAAACCAAAGTTTCTGAATGTTTCTATGCTATATCATCCTGGATGGGCCTCCGCCGCCTTAAACTCAACATGGCTAAAACAGAGCTCCTCAAACTTCCTCCCAAACCTGGCCCTACTACCTCCTTCCACATTACTGTTGGAACTACGATCATTCACCCAGTAGCCCAAGCACGCTGTCTAGGGGTCACACTCGACTCCTCTCTCACATTCGCCCCTCACATTCAAAACATTTCTAAAACCTGCCGCTTTTTCCTCCGCAATATAACAAAGATACGCCCTTTCCTCTGTTGCTCAACTGCTAAAACCCTGACTCAGGCCCTCATTCTCTCCCGTCTTGATTACTGTAACCTCCTGCTGTCCGGCCTTCCTGCCTCTCACCTGTCTCTCCTACAATCTATCCTAAACGCTGCTGCCAGAATCACTCTACTCTTTCCTAGATCTGTCTCAGCATCTCCCCTCATGAAATCCCTCTCCTGGCTTCCGATCAAATCCCGCATCTCACACTCCATTCTTCTCCTCACTTTTAAAGCTTTACACTCTTCTGCCCCTCCTTACATCTCAGCCCTAATTTCTCGTTATGCACCATCCAGACTCTTCCTCTCAAGTATGTCTTCTTTCTACCCCCTTTGTTTCTAAAGCCATCTCCCGCCTTAAACCTTTTTCATTGACTGCCCCACACCTCTGGAATGCCCTTCCCCTCAGTACCCGACTAGCACCCTCTCTATCCACCTTTAAGACCCACCTTAAGTCACACTTGCTTAAAGAAGCATACGAATAGCACTGTGAATATTCTGAACACATGATACATAAGCTTGGCCCCCTGCAGACGCACTTACCAGAACTCCCTCCTACTGTCTCTGAACGTTCTCCCTACCTACCAATTAGACTGTAAGCTCCTCGGAGCAGGGACTCCTCTTCCTTAATGTTACTTTTATGTCTAAAGCACTTATTCCCATGATCTGTTATTTATATTATCTGTTATTTACTTAATTACCACATGTATTACTAATGTGAAGAGCTATGTACATTAATGGCGCAATATAAATAAAGACATACAATACAATACAAGTAACCACTGAGAATACCTAGACTATTATGGTCTATATGATTGTTTTGATGATTGCAATTTATTAATGTATGCAGGACAGTTTTTCTCTTTTGCTTTGCTAGGAATTGTTTTGCAAGAAAGAACACGTCTGCAAAAGGTAGAGAAAAAATAGTTTGACACAGCACCCTTTAAAAATGTACAAATGTTGCCCAGTTTCCTAGCTGCAAACAAATTAATTCCCATCTGTAACTACAGATGTAGCAAGACTTACTGTTCTCGTAACTGCGGGAAACTAAGTGCAATTCTTCTCTCCTGCTCGGCTACCTGTGCACCTTCAGTGGCAGGTCTGGCCACAGGTGTGCAAGGTATATTTGCATCACAATTGTAAAAAAACAAACACTTGGCAATGCCCTGCTATCCCTGACCAAGGCACCAGTTAAACGTAGACTGGAGCTTAGACCTCCCAAAATTTATACAGATGCAGTGTGTCTGGAAGAAGGATTTCAAATCAAGTGAATTTATTCGCCAAGGAATCAATGTTTCGGCCAGTATGTCAGCCTTTCTCAAGAGTTTGGGCAAGGGGCTTTAGCACTGTCGTAGCAAGACATGTGCGGGCCCCCGGCCAAAATCTTTGTATTGCATTTGGCTGCAAATGCGTGACCGGCAATTGTCGGCTACGCATGTGCACGCGCGACAGGCAAGTGCCGATCGCGCATGCACGGACAAACGCAATACAAAACTTATGCATTGTTCACCCTAGAGTGGGCCTCCCCAGAGTGCAGGTCCCCGGGCTTTGCCTGGGCTATAGCTACACCCCTGGGCTTTAGATGTTTTTATATTTTAACAGCGATTCGTTCAGGCTCCAGTGTGTTCTTGGAATCCTGATCTCTAGGTTGGTTATGCCACTTCCACTGGAGCATGGTCAGACCACGTTATACTGTGAATTTGGCTTTGAGTTATGACACCCAGGCCTTAACTGCAGACGGCCGTATCCTCAGGTAAGAGCCAAACAACCTTGTGGACAACAGATCTTGCTAGGCCCAATGATCCTTCCAGATGAGGACGGGAAACGGGGAAGCCCCCCAAGGTTTCAACCATATCGGGCCATCAAGGATAACTTTAACAAGGTTCCGGGTTGCCTCTGCCGCGTCCACATTCAGTAGTGGGGCTGGTCTCCTCCATATCCCTGCCGATATGCAGACACCCACCAGCCTAGTCAAGTCTGAAATGTTCTATGGGGACATGCAGGCCTCACCCCTCCCTCCACACAGTGAGTTTATAATTTAGGTTTATGTCGGCTTGTTCAGCCTAGGGGCAGAAAGCCCTTAGGAGGGGTCAAGTCTGTATGCATGTGGGGGTGGAGTGTCAAATAGTGGGAACGGTAAACGGAAGTATACGAGCTCCTCAGATCAGATGGCCACCTGGATTCTCGGGGGGGCCTCCCCTCTCTCTCAGAACACTCACTGCATTGTCTGTTGGTTCCTGCCTGCTTGAGAACCGTAAAGTAGCTGCGCGATCGAGGTGTATTGAGCATCGAAGCAGGGACTGATCAGCAACCCTGCCCAAATCTGGCCCGGGGGGGGGGGGGGGAGAATTCTCGCTTGGGACAAGAATGGACCAGGGCACAGTACCTAGGATGGTGATCCCTCTACGGCTGTTGCGTGGTGCAGACTGTTTGCAAATCTAGCGTTCGTGGATCTCGGCTGCATCTGGGATGCCGATAGGCCCAATTAATTTTCTTAGGAATGTGGGGCCCTCACCCATGTCTCTCAAGGAGATCACGTCCCTTCCCGAATCACTATTAGCCTGAATGGGAAGGCCCAGCGCTATTTAATATTGCCAGCACTCAGTGTCATAGTGACGTCTCTTAGATTGCGCCTCTGGTTTAAATTTGCCAGTGAGAGATCTGCAAAGACCTGGAGAGGTATATTCTGAAATGCCAGATCTCCTGTGCCTCTGGCTGCAGAGCTGAAGGCCTCTTTGATCTTATAATAGTGGAATCTGGTTACCTAGTCCCACAGCTGTTCGCCCGGCTGGGACCTCGCCCTGAGGGCTCTGTGGCATCTATCGAGAGACGGGGATTCCTCGGATTGATATGGCAATGCCGCAGTTAGCCAAAGTCCCACGTCCGTCACAGTCTCGGGGTGCGTCAAATCCTGACATATTTCCTGCAGTCCCTTCTGAGACCGCATTCTTTAGCAGGACTTTGAGATTTCTGTGGCGGTCACTTATGTCCTTTTTAGTAGAAGGCTGAGAGTCCACCTCTGCCTCCGATTCCCTTTCGGAATGAGCATGATATTGTGGGTTGGACGGTAGTGAATGGCCGTCGGTCGCGTGCCTTCTGAAGAACTCATCTAGTTCGCTTTGGGTATTCCCTTTCTTCTTTGTTTTGTCCACTTTGGGAGGCATGCTGCAAAGGACTGATAGCTGGTTGTTTGGGAGTAGCTTGGAGGTGTGATTAATGCTAAAAGCTTCTAACACCTGAGTGGAGCTCGTGGATTAGGCTGCCATTTTAGTTCGCCTCCCCACATTTTTCTTTTTACCATCCCACAAACGGGGAAGGAAAGCTGTGAACTGAGAGCAGCCCTCCTTTCAGGATATGTATTGATTTATTTTTTATTATTATTATATAGTGTGTTTTTTGCACTTGTTTTTCACTATAAGTATACATTTCAGTAACATCCCAAGATGTAATTACACAATAATGGAAATAGCTCGAGCATTAAACCAGCTCAGCAGAAACATATCTATTCATTTCATAATCATCTTCATAAGATGAATGCAATTATAATCATTTATATTATTCCACATGGAACACATCAAACTTGTCACGATATTGTTCTGTCTTTTAGACTGTAGTGATCCTTCTTGCTATAACCTAAGTGTAACAGGGTATGTCCATATTAACAAAAAAGTGAAAACCGGGCGCCTCTAACTAAAATTCTAAAGTGAATTGGTGTAAACAATAACCAATAAAAGTGAAAAAAATACAAAATGTATTTACAAATGTGGTAAATAACCTTCACCAAAAAACATGATATATATAATACAATGTGAAATACATATAAATTCAGCAGCTCTACACCCTTTTTGAGGACTGTCCAGATCCAAAGAAGTCTTGCGTTGTTTTCCAGATAGGAGGAGCGCTGTAATTCTCGTAGTGATATGTGAAAAAAGAAATGGTATAATGGTGCAGATGGTAATAATAAAAGGATGGCCAAAAATAGTCTCTGTGTTGATTGTACTCACAAATTAGTAAGGTATAATAGACATATCAGAGATCCACCTCTCTCTGATAGGAGCCCTTTGATGGATGCCCTCTAAAGAAAGCATTATGATAGCCGGTCTGGTAAGCTTGTTGTATATATGGATCGTGTGAATACTCAATATACCTCCCAAGGGATATGGAGAGAGAAAAGAGACAGCGCACAATGGTATAGTACGATATGGATATGTATTGCACAACAATAGTTATTTAGGTATTGCACTCACATTTTGCATAAAGATAAATTCGTTGGAGAGAACTGCTGGTTTCTCGTGGATGGCGCCGGTGTATCCAGACAACGGAGAACTTCCGCGTGCGTCACGTCTGCCCGCGTCACTTCCTGTGATGGCTCTGGTCAGGGCGGAAGAAGCTGCCTTGCGTGTCAGTTTCCGTGGCTTGGCAGCACCTCTATGTAGTATTCCCCCCAGCTCTCAGTCACCTCCAACAGCTGATTCAACGCAACGAAGCCACAGCGAAACGCTACTTATGCCCACATAAATGCTACTTATGCCCACAATCACCGGCGCATTTCAAGATCCGAAGCCCCTGGGCACTTGCATGTGGCAGCTGCCTCCTTGCTGCTGCCCTCCTCCTCCTTCCGACTCGCAGCGCGTCTCATTGCCATGGTAACGTGACGCCATGTTGGTATTTGACGCTGCGATTCAGGAGGAGGCGGCCGCCACATGCAAGTGCCTTCCCATCGGGCCCGATAGGCCTGAAAGCGCGACATCTGTATATGGGGGCGGACATTTTTGCCACCCCCAAAATTTTGCTGCCCGGGCCTAATGAAAAATCCACCACTGCCCATAATCATATCTCTGACTGTCCATGAATTATCTGTAAACTGAATGTTATAACCTTTGTTCATTTAATGCAACCATTCATTACTGTATCTCTGATTTTTCTTGTCCGTCTCTTATGTAACAAAAATAACTGTATTTCATTGCAGTTCTCAACCTGATTGTATTATAATTACCTGTACTGTATTGTCTCAAAGCACAGAGTACAGCTGTGGACGCTATATAAATAAAGATAAACATATACATACTTTTAATAATTAACTGTACTAAAAAGCAATAACTAATACAGGGAATTGTTATTGCTTTTTAGTTCAGTTAATTATTAAAAATGAAGTTTTATCACCTATATCCCTCATATTGACTAAAGGAGTGTGCCAATATAATGCATTATAAGAATGTTTATTTGTTTAGGGTGCAGGAGTTGTGCACTGCACTCTTACCCTGGGTGACGATGACGGGCTCCCGTACACCTATCACAGCAAATACCCCTTCTCCCCCGACATGAACGCTGGACAATTTGTTTTGTTTAGAGAGCAGAGGGGCGTCCGGTCATGCTCTAGCCGCAGCCTGTGCTCGGTAGGGGCGTGTTGAGAATTACTTTAAAATAAATTACATAGTCTCTTTAGTGGCGCCGTTGACAGGTTTCTCTCTGTATTATAATGTATAGAAAGCGACACAACATGAGCTTGTTCTGCGTTGGATCGTGCACCTGTAATAGAGTTAATTATTAACTACTGTAGTCAGGTAGTGTATTATACTTGCGCACAGTATACAGTGCAACAACATTTTCAGCACATCTTTTCAGTTTTTCCTTACTTATTGTATAGTAAGTAACACAGGGCTTTACTCCTTTCTCCCCCACAGGTAATCAGTTACTCATGGAAAACAAGAAGCCAGCGTCTCCCCTGCTGAAATCATCCCTCTCCTGGCTTCCTATCAAATCCCGCATCTCGCACTCAATTCTCCTCCTCACTTTTAAAGCTTTACACTCTTCTGCCCCTCCTTACATCTCAGCCCTAATTTCTCACTATGCACCATCCCGATTCTTGCACTCTACTCAAGGATGTCTTCTGTCTACCCCCTTTGTATTTAAAGCCCTCTCCCGCCTTAATCTTTCTCACTGACTGTCCCGCACCTCTGGAATGCCCATCCCCTCAATACCCGACTAGCACCCTCTCTATCCACCTTAAGACACACGTGCTTAAAGAAGCATATGAGTAGCACCGTGGCTAATACTATACATGATACATAACGCTTGGCCCCCTGCAGACGCACTTACCAGAATGCCCTCCTACTGTCTCTGTACGTTCTCCCTACCAATTAGATTGTAAGCTCTTCGTTGCAGGGACTCCTCTTCCACAATGTTACTTTTATGTCGGAAGCACTTATTCCCATGATGTGTTATTTATATGATTGTCACGTGTATTACTACTGTGAAGCGCTATATACATTAATGGCGCTATATAAATAAAGACACATACATACAGCTGCCAGGGGATGAAATATGTGCATCTGTGTATTTGATCTCCTATGGGGGGTATGGGGGGGGTGGGATAGTGAGTAGGGTGTAGTTAGGGAGGTTGAGGGGATAGTGAGTTGGGAGTAGTTGAGGGGGGGGGGTTGAGGGGATAGTGTATAGGGAGTAGTTAGGGGGGCTGAGGGGATAGTGGGGTGGGGAAAGATTTGTGCTTTTAAATTGTAAAAATAAAAACTTTTCCATAAATTAGTATGCTGTTTATAATAAAGTACAGTAGAGTATACAAGTCTTCTGGGGGGGGGGAGATGGTGTTGTATGGAGAGTGATAGAAATGCATAATTCACAGTCCAAGTAATGCTTATAATGGGCACATAAAGCTGAATTCATTAAGCGCATGACAAAGTTTCTGTACGTATACGCTACTTCCCTTTGTAAAAAAAATAAAAATAACTGCAACCCCCCCCCCCCCCCAGTGATCAAATGTATAAGGAAAAACCTTAACAAAAGTAAGAGGCTGCTGTATCACTCCAGATGGCTCAACATCCAAGATGGCTAGTAAAATAAAAAAGGACAGCACACAACTCAGTGTAGTAAAATCAATCTATCGTGAGTACCTGGGGGATACCCCGTGCCCGCCGACTTCATCTATCACCGGGAGGTGTTAGACTGCATTATCTATTGGAGGAATCCTGCTGACGCTGACTGCAGTTGGTAACGTGCCATAATTCATGTATTGCCTGATTTTTCAGCGTTGATATACGTGCATGTATTACCACCTTCACTTTTTCAATCCAATATTGATTATACTACACTAGGAGTTGTGCGCCGTTTGTCATTTTTTTTCTTTTGTTATTGGTCTTTGCTGCATAAACACCCCACTGTGTGTCAATATTATTAGGCAATGTATGCTGCTGTCTCAAGTTCCCTAATCAATGTTAATTCATTGATTAGACATCCCAGAGCAGTCTCTCCCACCCCTCACAAACATACCGGCACAGTAAGTGATGCACAAAGACATTTTAAGACCTTTACTTTGAGAATATGGATGACCGAGGTTGTGTTGGTATGATTTTCAAAATGACATAAAAGTATGAAGTAATATTTTTAATTGTATTCAGATACGCATGCACACAAATCTGTTAAGACAATCTGCGACAGGCGCAACACCTCCAGGATAGCATGTGCAGTATGTAAAGTAGGTACTTAGCTGTGTTATTTGAATGGTTCTAAGTAGATACTTTTCGTATTGTAATGTTTCGCCTCTACATTATGGAATGTTTGTTTGCTTCACTGGGATATTAACCCCACCACTACCAGGGAAGTATGTAGCACAGAGTAACAGAGCCTTTTTATGATTATTAGATTTTGAGTTTCCTTGAGAGATCTACAGATATCTCAAATAATAGAATGTCAATGTGTTCTTTACATTTTATAAGGTAATAATTAAATGTAATTAATCAAATTGTCGGTTTGTCAGTACGAACCATTAAACCATTTCATTGATGTGACAAAGTGCCAGTATTTTACAGTAGTGTCGAATACTTTCCGGCATGAAAAAGGAAATTCTCATATTTTGATTAATGCAGTGGGGTTTCTTGGCTGAGAGCCAGAAGATAAAAGCAACAGTGTCCCATGTAATCAAAAGAGGCACTTTGAGTGAAACATCCCAGGTTTTTACACCGGAAGGCCACTGGCTCAGCAAATATTTAAATCCAATATCTAGAAGCATGGTCCTAGTCTGATTGTTTATCAATAACTGCACTGCTTTTAATTTCAGGCAGTCCTCGGTTATCCAACAGAATCCATTCTGGAGGTTGCGTTGGATAGTGAAACTGTTGTAAAGTGAGTCCCATGTTAATCAGTGGCGGTGAGCATTGGATAACGCATGCCGGCGTTGAAAAACATCCCACAGCGTTGCATTGTAAAGCGTTGGATATGCCCTTCGTTGTAAAGTGAAACGTTGGATAGCGAGGGCTACCTGTATAGCAAAATGTTCCTTAATTCAATGGCTTGTCAGCCATGACACTGTTGTCAGGCATTTTTATTTCCCACAAGGACCGGGACATCTCTAGGAAACCCTTTTTGCTTTGCGATGCATTGCTGGCCCCTCTAGCTGCAAAAAGATTTCAATACTTATAGTAAAAAAACTATTGAATTTGATGCGTCACGTCGGTGAGCAAGTGGTTCTGTTGCAGACAGCTTTTTGATACCGACACACACCTCCCCCTTCCCTCTTTTTCCCCTCCTGTGTTGTATCTCTGGTGGCAGAGGGCATCTAGTATAACGTTGGTAAACTGAGAGCTACTGCCCCCGTGTGTAGAGAGGAAATGTGCAGGAAGCGCTGTGTAGTGATGATAAATGAGGTTATTTTGTCCAAGCTATGTTCCAGTAATTAGAAACAAGCTACAAATTGACTTGTCTTATTCACTTACAGTATGGCTACACCAAACATTTTGAGCAGCTTCCAAAAAAAAAAAAAAAAAGTCAAGTTTGATTAAAACAAAAAGGGGCCACTTGGGTGGTGATGCTTACAGCAGAATGGAACAGAGGGACCCTCAGGAGGAGGAGCAGCTGCCAGCTGTTTCAACAATAAGGTACGTTTTAGGGTAAGGGGGTTAACATTAAGGGTTTAGGTTTTTAGGGCAGAGGGTAGCGTTACTCCTTATCCCAATACTAAGGTTAGGCACTTGCCTTGGTGGCAAAGCGGCCGGTGCCCGAGTGTCCCTGCGGCAAGGTCACTTTCAGCTAAACGTCGGCGGTCACTTGGTCACAGTGACCAAATGTCCTAGACCAATTTACAGGACATTCCCGATGTTAGATAATGTAATTTCATAGAACTTTCAGCTCTCCAAACATGACCTATAGTCACAAACTACAGGAGGTTGAACTTCTATGTTGGAACATTTAACGTTTATGTTGAACTTCTATGTTAAATGTAATAGCCTATTTTTAGATCTATATTTATCCAGGGGAAGGCAAAAAAAGAATGTACAATAAGCACAATTTGTTCAGATAACCAACATACGTTGGGTTAAATCACCTATGATTACACTAGAGCTGGAGTCAGTTAGACAAATTGTAAGGGTGAGGCAATAACTTTTCTTTTAAAATATTTAAGATGAAATCTTAACCTAAAATAGCGTGGTAACAACATAAGACAAACCAATAGATTTGAATGACATCCACTAATATAGACTTGCTCTTATCTTTGTTAATGATGACCACAAATCAAGGGCAAAAGCTGTGATAAGCAGGCCGAGACCGTGGTAAAATAAACCATTAGCTTTGAGATTCAGAGAGCCATTAAACCATAAAGCAGTACAAAATGCAGAGAACCTGAAGAATCAAAGAAAAATATTACCTGGTCATTGGCACCCTAACTGCACACATAGAAACCAAGTGCAACATATCCAAGGAAGGTAATCACTGCACACTGAATAGATTTAGGACCAGTATAAAAGGACACATGCTGGTTCTGGAATCCATGCAAGTGGAGCAACCAGCTGCCCATGAATTGGCATAAAAGTCACACACACACACACACACACAAAAAAAAAAAGCATATAACAGCTACTGGATATAGTCTTAATGCACATGTTGAGCTCCTAGTTCCCTCTTCCCTATAGCTATCCCTGCTAGTTACAGGACCTAATTTAATCTAGACTATTCATTCCATGTGGCACCACTGTATCAAGTAAATGTCCATTTTGATGCCTGTGTCATTGGGACTATTGATCAAGTATTCCCTATGTTGGTAGAACACGTCCTCTGGAAGAGGTGGGCTCACCATGGACATCACTTCTTTTCAACTCGCTGTCTGGGCTCCAAACCTGGACTGGTGGTGTGGCATTGCATTACTAGGGGAGAAGTTGATTGTAGATACAAGGGTCCAACATCACTTTTTTTTTTTTGTGTTCTGATGGGGCTCTTGTCCCAAAACATTGACTGCCTTGTTCTGCTGAATGTTTTCATAAAATGAGTAGGCATAATTTGCCTTAATCCTAGATGTGTGCTTCTTATGTGGCATATCCCTGTATACCTTCCCAAACAGCTGGCTAACTTTTTCTTAAAGATACCTACTGTATGGGCCATCAGTCTTCATTGGTACGAAATCACACATTTTGACTCCCATTTTCTTTGCTGTTGGTGCATTCCTGCAATCTCAAGGGATACCCTTGTGCCATTTGTAGTGATTGGGAGAAAAACTTATTTTTAAAGTCCTGTCTATTGACCATGATATTTGTAAATAGGGACCATATCCCTTTAATGTAAAACCAAGCCAATTTGGATAGCCTTTTCCCATAGGTCAGACCTTCCACCGCCATCATTTAATTCAGTGGCTTTCCTCTGCAATTTTTCAGAGCCATGTCTTTTTATGGAGTGGTACTTCCTATTCAAGGTGTGGTCTTCCCAAGTATTTATGTAATGTTGTCTTCCATTACCCATGTTATTCATAATATCCTATTAGCCTTTGCAGCTACTGCCCGACACTAAATACTATTGCTAAGCCAGCTGTCAACAAGCCTTCCTAAAATCCTTCATCAGGATTTTCATCCAGGGCAATTGCCTTTATTTTGTACACTAACCTCGTGTGGCATTGTATCAAAAGCCTCTGTTAAATTTAAGTCGATAAACAGCATTGCCCTGGTGTAGATCCCTACTTACTAATAAAGGTAGGTTAGGCACAGCCTATCCCTCTTAAATACACACCGACTAATAATTGTGTTATCGTGGTTGCAATTTAGCTTTCTTTTTAAATAGAGACATTAGGCCTGCTGTACACCAGTGTTGTGATACTGAGCCTGTAGAAAGAGTCTGGGAATGTGAACTATAACAGTCTGCCCATGACTGCCCCTCTTGGGGTGCATACCATCTGGGCTGGGTGCTTTATTTAACTTAATTTTATTAAGCCTCCTTTGCACTGTGTTATCAGAAGAAAATTTAGTAACACATCTAGCATCATACTTGAACAGGGGATATACAGTATTACCAAGGAAAATTAGGATTTTTTTATCAAAAGCTGCTGCCTGCAAACTGTGGCCAAATCAGTGCAAAAAAAAAAAAACACTGTTAAATTGAATTTAACCCTTTAAATATTGTTCAAATTATTTTATATTTAATGTAAAGATATATTCTCCAGCACTCAAAAATGTATGTACAAATAGGTATAAAAAAAAAAAAAAAAAAAGGACAATATAAATCAGAAAAATAAACACAAGTAACTTGGACACAAACAGTGCCTCTAGGAGTGCTCAATAAAAAATAGTCTGGATGAGTATTCTTACAAATTGCTGGGTGTCCAAGGGATGAAAGACCTTTTTCACACACCCAGCAACTTGAAGTAGCATAGCAGCAAACGTCTCAGTATGAAAACAAAGTCCCACGTATCCTCAGAAGCGTGGCAGTGCATAACTGGACATCGACAAAAAAAAGTCTCCAACAGTACAGTAGAAGACATCCTGTAATAGTGCAACATTCTGGGAGACACGGCTTATGTCGAAGTAACCTGTGTTTACGTACTTTTGGCATTAATTGTATTGTTTTTGTATTACTTGAATGCCATCAGTAACATGGTGTCTCCTTTCATCCGCCCATTTTGTAAAAACTTGGGTTTTCTGGAGAAAACATCTTCAAAATTCACATTTTATAGGGACTAGGGCAGGGGTGGACAACTCCAGCCCCCCAAAGCCACCAACAGGTCAGGGTTTTAGGATATCCCTGCATCAGCACAGCTGGCCACTCTTCAAGCACCTTTTTTGTATCAGTATTTCCTGCTACCGAGTGCTGTTGCTGGGCTTCAGTTAATTACACCCCAACCCCCCACCAGATGGTCCTCAATATTCAGCCACACAGAGTAAATGCTGGTAAAGCCCTTTAATATGTATTGTAATTCCTGAAAAACTATTTTTAATAAGACACTCTGTAGCTTGCTTGGTGGGAGTTAAGCAAAAATAAACAGAAGATGCCACTGTTTTGGAACCAGATTAAATAACAAAAAATAAACAAAATCAGAAACTGCTATGAAAATAGAAATGTTTGGTAATCTGCTTTAAAGGGCATCACCCACTTTTAGAATCAAGGTTATTTTCAGGAAGAACGGCAGCTTTACCTCATGCAGACAGCGTGGCAATCATTTCATACATACAACACAAGAACCGAAATGAGATTTAAAATCAGCACTACAGGAGTCAACCATAACCTAATCAATAATGCTCTAACATTAGTCGCGATCTGCTTAAGTAAGTGCTCCTCAGGAGTTCCTTTCCACAAAGAGTGCCAAGATCAAAACCGGTCTCCACATTACATTGCTGGTCTTCAGGGATCTGTAAACTAGTAGTTAACACAGACATGTATTTTCCCCATGAGCTATACTGAGAAAGGGGATACAAAATTCCTTTACCTTTTTGCTACCAATGCTGCAGGCTTCTCTGGCAGAAAAAAAAGTTCTTAAAAAAAACAAAACTATTGCTCTTTATGCAAGAGATATCTAAGTGGCCACATGAATCCTTTGCTCCCAGTAGGGCCTGCATTGACAGCAAAGGGGTTTACATGCAGATGCTGCATTCTAAATCTAGTTGTCCTACACTCACGGAGGATTACCACAAAACTCTTTCCAATAGGCCCTGGAGTCAATGCCAAGCATTAGCTGGCTTTATGACTTAAATGGTTAGCTGCCCACTGCCGGCTTAGGGTGTTAAATCCTGCGTGTCCTTTCCTACAGATGCTGCTTTGGTCTCTGTTGAGAGGCTGTGATGCAGAACTTGGTGGTCCCACCCAATGGTGGTGAAGTTCGAGTGATCGAGAGGCGACCATGCCACGCCTGTAACAAAATCTCGGTGTGACCGGTCTCTGAAGCTGTAGGGAAACAAAGAATAAAGTTTTAGATATTGTAGAAGTAACTGTATGAATCCTTCACAGACCAACAGTAAGGTCATGATTGAGTATGCAGACTGACGAAATCAGGGAGATTTCAACTCCAAATTCATTTATGCTGAAATCTCACTTGGTCAAGCGCAAGGCTGTGCTTATAGTAACGCGACCGCTGACTTCACACATCGCTATAAGTGAAAGTTGTGGTGCAGGAGGGCATGACTGTGAGCGGATCGCCCTCATTGGCTGAACCGCTCATGTCACGCTTCTGTCGCTGGCCAAAGACAAAATCATTTGACGTCAGCGATTTCGGTCGCCATGTCGCTGCGCAGCACTGTCGCGCCCACTTTGGGCACCTGCAATAAGTACTATAAGGGCTCTCTACTAAGATACGAATACACCTTGATTAAAATGTCAAATGGTTGAGGTGTCGACAAGGCTAATTGGAAAAAGGTATTCTGTGCTTGATCTTACATTTCTGTGCGGTCGGAGTCGAGGATAGCCACTGAGCAATCTTCGCTAATAGATGCCAGGAAAGGAGAACTGAAAGAAAGGAGAGAGGGAGGGGTGGGGAGTTCAACAGCCACCATTACAGAGCAAGAAGAAAGGCATTTGATACAGTCATGTTAAAGGAGCAATCCAAGTGGGTTTTTTTTTTTTTGTTTTTTTAAATACAGGTTTGAAACAGGGGGTCTCTGGAGATGAACCCCATTAATTTCAGCTCCAGGGACTCCCCCCGTTTCCAGAAATACTTACCTCAGAAGGGGGTGTTGGTATCTCCTGCAGTTTAAAATCCCCCACCAATAGGAAGCCACACTGGATGTCACGGCTTCCTATTGATCAGCAGGGCCCAGGAGCTATGAAAAGCAGCCATATAGTGAACCCTGGAGTGGCTATCGGCACCCCATACTGAGGAAAGTATATCTGAAAGCAGGCGGGGGGGGAGGGGGGTCACTGCAGCTGGAATTAACGGGGTTCTACTCCGGAGACCCGCTTCAATCCTAAAATAAGTGATAGATTAGTGTAACAAAAAGCGCCAATGTCGCAAGTGAACAATCAAGTGTTAATGACAAATACAATATAGTGTTAATATCAAATAGAATAAAGTCCTGTGAAACAATGTCCAAATTGCTGCCTAAAAAGGCCTGCTGGCTATCTTGCAACCAGTTGGAGTACTACAACAAAACAGACCTTTCTGGCGCTTGGACTATAGAGAGACACAATAGTTCCTTTGTAGGGTGTAGATCTTTTCAGTATGGATGATTCCGGATCTTCAGAAGTCAAACGAAGAGCTTTCACCTCAAGAGATAGGAGACGTCTCCTATCTCTTGAGGTGATGGCTCTTCATTTGACTTCTGAAGATCCGGAATCACCTTTCAATCCTGCATTAAAAAATAAAAATAAAATCTGCTTGGATTGCCTCTTTAAAAACAGCGATCCACACTTTTAAAGTTTTTTTTCTTTTCTTATCTGAGCCATGGTTCCCCGATGTCTGAGGACCCTGGTTCCTGAGATGAAGGGCATTGTCCACCGGGAAAAAAAATACTTGCCGTTGACCATGACTTTCTCTGTCAATACAAAGCTGCCGCGGTTTTCTATTGCTGACTGGGCAAGCCATGTTTTTTAGTACAAATGTTTTTAAAAAAGTCAATTTTACTGGAAAGTAGGATTGGGTGACAAAACAAAAAAAAAAAAAAAACACACAATAACGGTAGTTAAAAATGTATCTCAATAACTTAATATCACAAATATTTGTTAAAAAAAATAAACTAAAAATGCTCTAGTACATTTATAGGGCAGAGATGGAAAGTGTTGGAAATGCATGACAGGGATTAACCCTTTTGCAACAAGAGGGACATGCATTAAATTGGTTTTGTAATAACCTGCTGCCTCTCGTAATGAAAGGAGTTAAGAGAGGTGATGGTAGAGTTAGTTAGGAAAAGGAAAGGTAGGGATAAGGAAGGGTTTTAGGGCACATGGATCAGCTGCAGGTAAACAAAAATAAATAAAGGGTGTGTGGCGAGCACGCGCATTTTAAGTGAAACTTGTGTTTTGTCAGTGAAATTGTAATTAGACTCAAAAGTCTTTCAATCAAAAACATCAAAATGAAAATACAAGTTCAGTGAAAACACAAATAAGTTTCACTTACAATGCGCGTGCTTGGCGCACACACCCCGTTTAAATAAATAAATTATAATCATGACAGTTACTATATTATAATCTATATAGATTTCATGTGTTATGTTTACATACCTTGCATCTTTTGCACTTTATTATAATGTGTGTGTGTGTGTGTGTGTGTGTGTGTGTGTGTGTGTGTGTGTGTGTGTGTGTGTGTGTGTATATACACAAAAATATTTCTATTTGCACATCTATTTTTGTACTCACTGGCAAGTCCTGAAATAGTGTGTGCGTCCCTATGCATGAGCGCGCTTCTGCATGTGCAGCCGGCCGCTTCTGCGCATGCGCGAGCGGTACTGGCCGCTTCCAGTACATAGTTCAGCAGCAACATCACTTCCGTTACCGACTTCCGTCACCATGAACAAGATTTGCCCCAGCAAAATTTTTGTAGGTGCTACTAAAGAAATTTCACTTAAATAAAAAAAAGCTTGGGGAGGATTGCCCCTTTAAATGAGAACCTGACAATTCTTGGCAGGAACTGCAAAGTACTATGGTCCGAGTGGCCAACCCAGTCCTCCAGGGCCACCAACAGGTCAGGTTTTAAGGATAGCCATGCTTCATCACAAGTGGCTCAATCACTGGCTGAGTCTTTGACTGAGCCACCTGTGCTGAAGCAGAGATATCCTGACCTGTTGGTGACCCTTGAGGACTGGAGTTGGCCACCCCTGCACTATGGTCTACATTTCCTATGTCACAGGGGCAATCCCACCAAAGTGAGCTCATCCCAGGGAGATGTTTAAGGGTCTAACCCGGGTAACTGATAACTTTTTGAAGTGAAATTTCTTTAGTGGCACCTACAAAAATGTTGCTGGGGCAAATCTCCATGGCGATGGAAGTTTGTAACGGAAGTGACGTCGCCGCTGAACTTTGTGTACAGGAAGCAGCCGCGCTGCTCGCGCAGAAACGGACACACACTTTCATGAATTACCAGCGAGAACAAAATATAAAAGTGCAAATAGAATCCCCCCCCAAATATACCATTTATAATAAAAAAAAAAAAAAAAAAAAAAAAAAAAAGGGAAACGAAAAAAATGAAGGTATGGAAACATAACAGATGAAATCTATATAGATATAGTAACTAATGATTAAAAACAAAAATGTAATTATTAAAAAACAAAAAACAGGGTGTGCCGAGCACTCGCGTTCTAAGTGAAACTTTTGTGTTTTGTCACTGAAATTGTATTTTCTTTTTGATGTTTTTGATTGAAAGACTGAGTATAATTACAATTTCACTGACAAAACACAAAGAAGTTTCACTTAAAATGCGCGCGCTCGCCACACACCTTTTCTTCCCAAATCTGGCATCAAAGTATTTTTTTTAAGTTAGACTTGGGAGGGGTTTAATTTCCACTTGCTACTCCATTCTGTGGGATGTCATTGTGTTCAAAGTGCTTGTAAAGCAAATGTCACCCCCCCCCTCGTAACTTTATTGGCCCTCTGAAAAGGACAGGGTAGGATATGGGTAAAGAAAACTTCCCATTCAGAGGCTAAAGAAATTCAACTGAACAACTATGTGGAACACATACATATGAATACGGAGTACACATTGTTACACAATTACATCACAATACTTGGTACCTGTGATTGGAGTACGCTAGTCCCGTGACGCTCTGGGAGTGCACAGACGATGTCAGAGCAGAGTCTGGGCTCTTAAGGTTTACTATGGAAACATTCCCATCGTCGTCACCTGTTAATATAATAGCAAGGAGCAACTTGCTGTTAAAGGTTCTTGAAAAATGAGTTTCCTACCACTAAGCAATTCCTCTAGAGTTAACAGGTAACCTTAATTAACCTAATTTACCGCAGCAAACTGCATAACCATTCTCTTCAGCAGAGATATGAACACATTTTAATTGGGTTTAAGAAATAAAATGGCATTCTAGAAATCTGAGTTTACTTCTAAAACCAACATGTTGGTGACCGGCAGATCCTACAAAGCTTAACCCCCCCCCCCTCCCCTCAACGGGCCAGTAACACATGGATTTGTACTAAATACAAAAAGAAACTTGTACTGAACGCTGTGTATATTTCCAGAGATATATAGAACTATGTCTTTTTTTTGTTTTGTAGAAAACTGTATAAATAGCAGCAAAGATAAGACCAGGGGGAAAGTTGAAATACATCAGACACAACAAGCTCCTTATGTTTCTGGATTTAGGAAGAGAAAAACCATGTGCTAGTTTAACAAAGCGGTTTTATATTGATGTTGCATTCAAATAATTTACGTGGTTTTCAGCATTAAGCCAAGGAAGAAAGTAGGATCACAGGCAACATACCACAAGCAAAGGTATCTTCCTTGTCAGGATGCCATGTAAGGGAGGTAGGATAGGTTGAGGCACGTACGTCTATGGGGGAAAAAAAAACAAAGTCACATTTACTAAACAGTGCTAAGCTTTAAACAAGCTCCAATATAATTATGTGGGCTTTAGGTAGGTTAAGCATGACTTCTTCATTATAGTTGGGTCAGAATGCAAGTAGAAAATTAACAGAAATGTCACCAAAACAAATGTTATTCAAAATGGGAATCAGAGAACACAAGATAAATATTTGGGACAATTCCATTTCACAATGTCACATGCAACAACATAGTTGCAGTATTAAAATTGACATGGTGCTGTATAAATGCCAAGAAAAAATTAAACGCAGCGACTAGACGTATCTGGGCCAAGAACTTTAAGTTCGTGCATGCGAGTACTTGTGTCTTGAAGTATCCTGTATCTTGTAATCGCTTTAACCTCTTAGGAACTAAACAGGTTTTGGTTGAACGTTCTAAAGCTCAATCCGAAAAACATGGTTTTTGATCAATAAATACTTCTTTGACCCATGTACTGGTTTAATGGCCAATAATTTATTTGCTAAAAACTTTAGTTTACGAAGATACATTGGAGATATACAGTTGTAGCTTGACGTGCTTCCCAGGAGCGGCGGGACAAAAGTTCATATTTCCCGTGGCTCCAGGAAAGGAAGCCTCATTCTAAACAACTTGCTACCTTTGCTGTAATCCTTTTCTCCCGGCAAAACTCAAGATTAATGGGAGAGTTAAAGGGGCCACATCGTGGTGTTCAAGTAATAAAACAATACAATGAACAAAAGCAACACTTGCGATAGACATGTTTGAGGATTTTTCTAAAAAGAACTGTAGCCAACTGGCACTCAAGGAGTTAAACTATCAGGTAAAACAGCCACTCACCGATTCGAGAAGCAGGCTTGGGGTTTCTGGTGTCCCACAGTAGAACTCTGCCGTCCTTGAAAACATAAGTTGATTTCTGTCTAAGACAAGGGTGGCCAACTCCAGTCCTTAAGGACCACCAACAGGTCAGGTTTTCAGGATATTACTGCTCAACATAGGTGGCTCAATCAGTGGTTCAGTCGAAGCCTGAGCCACCTGTGCTGAAGCAGGGATAGTGGCCTTTAGTGACCTGTAAGTGGCATTAAAGGACTGGAGTTGGCCAGCCCCTGTGCTAAGACCACAGAAATGTGAGCACTCCGTTTGAGATAAGCATCCGAACACCTTATTCAGGACACTCCTGTAACTATGACAAGTTACTTTCACTAGTTACCGTGCACTGCTGCTGCAGTTAAAGTGAACCAGAACTACTAGTAATCCATACCTCGCTACAAGACAGAAAGATTGCTTCTTTTCTAGGGCAGGCAGCTACACAGGTAACTTGGTTGGAATGTGCTAGTAAACAAAGCATTCAAAATAGGCAAATGTTAGAGCATTACAGACGTTGTGTAGAAGACTACAAATGTAATCTAAATATAATTGCCCAAGAGGTATATTACAAATTTGAAATTAAAAATACACAAACGTTTTATAACAGATTAAGCATACATGGTTAAGAGACAATATCATACTTTGAAAATATAAAACAGTGATTAGTACAAAGCCAAAACTAGGGAACACCAAAAAAAAAAAAAAAAAAAACGCCAAGTTACTGATATAGATTAAATATAGTCTAATCTTACCTTTATACGAGTTCACAAGTGTTTTCTGTTTAAGGTCCCAAACTTTTACACTAAAATATATAAAAATAAAGTTTTTTTTCTCTTCAGAAACAACAACCAGCACAAACAAACACAGAAAAGTCAGCTTGAATCAAACCTGAAATCTTTGCTTCCACTTATAGCCTGTGTCCCACCAGTAAACACACTCAAGGTCATTACCATATCATCATGTTCGTATTTGCTGAATTTATTGACAATTAGAGACTCGTTCTCTAATATCTCCCAAAGCTCCACCGCACCTGGGAAACAGAGGCTGTGATTTAGTAACGTGGATCTGGGGAACTTGCACTGCAGTAATCCTATAAAATATTGGTTCAGAAAGGGTTCAACTTTTAAACACAACCACTTTTGTGCCTCACAATTCACACTCCGCTTATGGACTTAAGTTTATAGATGTGATCTTTTATGGCAACTAGAACATAACTCCGCTTACATGATAAAGCAATTCGTCTTCTTACGCACATAGAAGTTATCAATTGTAATACTTTAATTAAAACGGTAGTAGGGTCTCACGCTTCGAATGCTAGTGAACGATTAAGTGACATTTTGGTCAACATAAATTTTATATTTGAGATATTTAATGTTGAACATGTCTATTGAGCTGGTGCTTTCATTTGATACCACATTTGTGCAAGTAGGTGCTGTCAAACTATCAGGAGAAAAAGGCTTGGATTTTAGCATAAAGTGTGTGCATCTACAATCTCATTAAACTGTACTAAAGAATGGTGGAATACAAGCAGCTAGTCCAATAATTAAAGTAACAAGTTAACATATACATTAGGTACGGAAGTTCTTGCTTGGGAGTTAAGGCTTCTATCTGCTTTTTACAACATTGTAATGAAGAGCAAGAGCTGTAGAGCCAGGTATAACCCCGCAAGCAGTTTTATTTGCACTCCTATCACTGGAGCGTAATTAAAACCATGGCAATTACTGTACTTTGTATACTAACATACTGTGTGTATTTAAGAAGCTTGAGAAGGCAAGATAATAGACCAGATATTAAACAAATACTATTCTTCTGTAGTGCTGAATGTGCAGCACTGGGCAGGCTACTACTAATAACTGCCTACCCCATACACTTTAATGTACCTGAATCTGAGGCCACAAGGATTCCTCTCTTTGATACCCAGGCCACATCTGACACGGCGGCTTCAGTCTGGACTCCAGCCGTGCAGAGGCTTTCATTAGGGGCACCGCGCGGTTCCTTAAACACCCAAATGGAACCTCCCCATGTGCGGCCACTTAGGCTGGAGGCAGCAAGAAGCAAGGCCCCATCTAGAAAATAAACACGAGACAAGATGATATTAATATATGTGCAAGCATCATATTTTTTGGCCCGTTCACCCCATAGCCCAGCCTTCTGAACCCATCCCTACAGGTCATCAACCACAACAGTGTCAGAGGCACCTGTAATGCGCCACACAACACTCTGGCAACAAATGGCTTAAATTAATGCATTTAAAATTATTTACAAAATGTCCTTAATGTCAATGTATCACAATACTTTGTTTCAATAGCATTAGTGACCGAGATAGGAACTAAGACTCGACAGAAAATGTGGGCAAATTAATCACTGCATATATTAAATTAAGCATTCAAAAAATAATTTCCCTAAATAGTGACAAAGGAACAGCCCGGTCTGCGCTCTACAAAGCCATCAGCTGAAGACAGGAACATTACATGTAAAATACCTGATCAGCACGTTTCTCGGGTTTGTAAAGTCAAATAGTTCATCCCTGGGCAGCAGGTACTGTGAGTACGATTACAATTAGATTATAAACTCTTTGGAGCAGGGACTCTCCTTCCACAATGTTACTTTTATGTCTGAAGCACTTATTCCCACTACCTGTTATTTGTATTATTTGTTATGTATATGATTGTAACGTGTGCAGCGCTATGTACATTAATGGCGCTATATAACAACATACATACAAGGCCCTCATTGGTACCACCCTCATACCCCAGGAGAAGTGACCCTTTCTGTTCCCAGCCTGTGATACAGCTTCCTCCCTCTCAGGCTCTCACCTTCCCGGTAGCGCGCCGCCTCGAGCTGCGTCTCCATGCAGGCCGGGGCATTGCTCGGGCTCCCCCACGGGTTCTCTCTGCTCATTTCTTCCGCACGTGTCTAATGCAGTCTGTCACCGGCTTCTTTTCTTCCCGCCAAACACCGCGCGACCAACCCAAGCCCCGCCCACTCAACTGCGTCACGGCCGCGCGAGCCCCGCTCACTTTCAATTGCGCGTCACCGCCGCGCGAGCCCGCCCATAACCCCCATCTGCGTCACCGCCGCGCGAGCCCCGCCCACGTCCCCTTGCGCGTCATCACCGCGCAAGCCCCGCCCCTCCAAACTGCCCTTGAACGGCCATCTTTGAATAGGGCAAAAGTTGCCAACAGTTAACAGACCAATTAAAAAGGTTTATTTGATTTACTAATTAGTTTGGTATATTTCTCAATATAGGAAAGAAGTCTTGAGGTTATGAAGGAACATTCAGACGTTTGCATTTCCCAATGACTTGTATTCAAATTAGATTTACCCATAGTAAACAAGGATGCCTTCTAACCTTCCTTTCGGATTTGCCCTTAGCTAAAATGGCTGCCTTACATGCTTGAAGTTGCCCTTAGCTAAGATGGCCGCCATGAGACCATGATTACGAAATTGCCCTGAAGTAACATGGCCGCACCTGGCTCCATGACACAGAGTAATACGAGAGGTGGGCGGTCTCGCGATACCTCTCCGCCATCTTGCTGCCCCGGCGCTGTCAGGGACACTGAGGGCACAGAGTGACCGGCGGTGGCTGCTGCACCGACTCCCCGAGCACCCCCCTCTTCAGCAGCACCATGCTTTCCAGAGTCGCCCTGTTCTCGGGTAAGTCTGCGGAGTGGATGAGAGCCGTAGGCCACAGCACAGCCTCGGGCTGTA
Organism: Ascaphus truei; assembly: GCA_036426205.1. Classification (NCBI taxonomy): domain Eukaryota; kingdom Metazoa; phylum Chordata; class Amphibia; order Anura; family Ascaphidae; genus Ascaphus; species Ascaphus truei. Next base: position 29,476,860 of record CM071575.1, on the reverse strand, counting down.
GTACTGAAACCCGGCCTGTCAGGCCTCGGTCACAGGGAACCGGCCCATGACCCCAAGGACCACACATCGTTTTATTATTACAATAACCGCTTTAAATGTATTTTTCATTTATTTTGATGTACGTATGTTATTTTTGTAGATATATATCATTATGAATACTATTAGTATTATGTTTTATTGTGATATATCATTATTTTATTACTGTTGTGATATTAAGTTATTGTTATTATATTAATGTAGTTTAATTAATTTCATTCTGTTATACGTAATATTTGCAATGTATAGAACTGGACTCGTGCAGATATCGCCCCTTTTTAATCTGAGTTGCCTGTTGCCCATTGCAGCCCTCAAATCTCAGCGGGTAAACGTTTCTCAAGATAAAATTAGACAAATATAAAGTATTGTGCCCAGTTAAATATAAATGTAAAATCATTCAATGTTGAGGCATTGAATTGTATACATATTGTAAGGGTCTACCCGTTGGGGAGATGTTTGGCAACCACTATTCTATGCATAAGATAATTATCAGTGCTCCCAGGCACCCAAAAGGCCCAGACTGCAAAGTATTTAAGGAACACCATTTAATATAAGGCATAGGTAACCCTTTCACTATCCGGGTTATGTCAAACACTGTTATTTTATCACAGTCTATCTCCAGGCCCCAGTGACTTTGTAACAACCTTTTTAAAATGGACAATAAGGCCTCTAAATACGGTTGATTTGGGATGGCCATAATGTTCTAGTAGTGCCCATTTGAGCAAGTAATGCTTAAAAGATTAGTGTGCTGTTGGCCTCTGTGCTAGTAAATGTCAGCAAATTATAATTACCACTGAAGGCCTTCAAGCTGAAACCTGTGTCCTTTCCCTTTCAGAGCATGGTCAGTGACTTCAGGTGCATGTTGACCTCTCAGATTGTAGGGAAGGTTAATAGAAATAAACTATCTATATTTTGCTAAGCAAGGAAATTAACGTACAAAGTTTTTGTAAAACAGTCTGCCGTTTTAAACACGAGTTACACCGAGTAAAATATGAAGAATGGTAATAGTGCGTCTAATGTAGTGCCAGTAACAAATGGTAAGCTGATCAGTTGGAAACCATTTCGGTTACACAACTGAGATATGGTTGTCACCAGTAATCTAGTGGAGACAAACATATGTTTAAATGCAGCTGTAATTATGACAGATTGGTTAAATGTAGCATGTTGCTTTAAAGGGCGCATTAATAGCAGGAAATCCTACAATTTAAAAAAACTGATTTCCAAGAAATATTTCGTGAAATAGTTACTCCTATTTATATAACCTGTGGTCTTTTTCTACAACGTTTACAAATTAAATCCATTTATACAGGCTTTTAGATTGTAAGCTCTTCAAAACATAGATTAATGTCTCCCTGTTTTAGTTCTGCCTGGTGCTTTTAGCATTATACTGTAACATTTCCATGCTCTTAAAGTTATGCTTATAATGTATTTAGCGTTATATAAATTAAACAAGTCATTATTTGACGTGAATTTGCTAAAATGATTACCATTTTCTTTATGGAAGTCTGCACCACTGAAAAGAATCGGCTATGAATTAAACATATTTTGTTTTTCTTTCTTTAGCTTCTGCCCTGAAAAACTCTGCCCCTCTTAGTGTTGGGTAAGTAGCAATGATGTGCCTACAACCTACCCAGCTCTTCACAATGCATTACAAAAATAGAAATACAAAACAGTTCAATTTAGTCGTTCAACACAACCTGTTCATAGTTTTACAGAAGCATGAATGACCACACAGATCTCTTCTGCAGAAGCTGGACTGAAAGCTTGATTGATGTCTTGATAGCTTGTATACAACTAGAAGAACTTTAATGATAGCCTGTTAAATGTGCAATCCAAGAATTGTAAAACATACTGGACACCTAACAAGCTCCTATTAAACCCAAAAAATACCCACAACATATATATAAGCATATGAGTGTCAGAGGAGTGCTACTGAGCATGGCAATATGCATTAAAACCAGAGACATAACATAAAACACAGACAAAGCTCAGTTTTTAGCACATCTAGTGAGACTCATACACGGTACAGTGCCTAAATATATATGGATAAATATCTAATAAGTAAATGGTCTTTTAGTTTGACATTTTTGGCCAAAATTGTTGTAAGCCCCTGAGCCAACGCCAAGGCAGACCACATATCAGGGGTCCCTAACGCTAATATAAATTCTTAATAACCATTTAAATGTGGGTATTTTGGGGGTTTAATAGGAGCTTGTTAGGTGTCCAGTATGTTTTACAATTCTTGTCCAGCTAGTCATGGCTGATTGGAGGTTGGCAACCTCCTACTTAATTTAAGCTCACCCCCTCCCACATTTAAATGGTTATGGGCTCACTCCATAGCATCTTCCACTCAGGGGAACTTGCCTGCTTGCAGTTTGGCTGTGACATCTCTAATACAGAGTGCTTTTCCTGGTAATGTACAGGTTAATAAAAGCTTCAGTCAGACAGAACTTTGCAGCTAATATTGACAGATTTACTATAAATCATTCTTCCTGTTATTAAACAGGTTATTAAGAATTTATATTAGCGTTAGGGACCCCTGATATGTGGTCTGCCTTGGCGTTGGCTCAGGGGCTTACAAGAATTTTGGCCAAAAATGTCAAACTAAAAGACCATTTACTTATTAGATATTTATCCATATATATTCAGGCACTGTACCGTGTATGAGTCTCACTAGATGTGCTAAAAACTGAGCTTTGTCTGTGTTTTATGTTATGTCTCTGGTTTAAATGTGCAATCCCACATAGTCGTCCAGTTGAATTTCTTAGGGGGCCTCTGAATAGGGAAGTGTTTGTCAATCAACTGTTTTCTTTCCCCTTATCAGAGAACTAAGGAAATATGGTTGGGGGCAAAAAGCACTTGCTGATCACCGTGATATCACATAAAAGGGAGAAGCCAAAGGAAATCAAACCCCCTCCCAAGTCTCATTTAAAATAATTAAAAATTGCTGATAGGTGTTAGATTTGAGTAAAAATTGTCTCCACTACCTAGATGAAACCAAATGGAAATATAACACAACTTTCAGCGCTAGTGCAACCTTAGTCAAAAAATGTATAAATCATGTGTAGATTAATTATTTTACAATACCAATATTGTGAAATGTCCTGATACCTGCAGCCTAGATGACTTTAGGATTGTCCAAAAATACTTCTGGGTATTCGTGGGAAGAGAAAATCCTCCTTGGCGCTGGTGCTCCGGATAAGTGCACAGGTAAAATCCAGTGAAAGAAAACAATGTAATCTTCATTATATTACTGTGAAATCCGCGATATTGTGATCACCTCTAAGTGCACTCTTGTTAATCAAGGTGTGTAAAACCTGTTAAGTTGATGACTCCCACGTGTTTTAGGATGTGCTAATAACGTGATTTACTAAAAAGAAATAGTGATTAATTCTGCATAATAACACCACTGTTAGGCGGTAGGTACTCCTAGACACCAGCATTAAGCATTACGTTTTAGTATATTTTTTTAGTAAATCACATTAGCACATCCTAAACATGTGGGAGTCAAGTTAACAGGTTTTACACACCTTGATTAACAGAAGTGCACTAAGAGGTGATCACAGTATCTTTCGCTGATTTCACAGTAATATATTGAAGTGTTTGTTACATTGTTTTCTTCAACATATTTCAAAGGATTTTACCTGTGCACTCACCTGGAAGACTTTTCTCTTCACACGAATACCCAGGTGAGACCGCTTACACGCGTAAATGGAATTAACTTTAGAGGTAATATAGAACAAGGTTCCAACGTCAGTGCTGCAGAGTAATTGATGATTGCATCAAGTGAATAACGGTGATTGGGTGAGGACAAGCCCATTGGTGTGAGAGTGTCTTAAAGTTAGTCTGTCCTCTTGGCTCAGAGGTATGGTGACTAATATGCATACCAGGTATATAAAGTGAATGCTGCACACCTTGAAAAAATGGTTAGAATGATACAATTACCGGTGCTCCCATGCTTGAACGAAAGCCTGTTTCCTGTCCTAGATCAGTAGCAGAAGGAACACAGGGCACAACGGATCTGAAAATCTAAACTCATTTATTTGAGCCAACACAACGTTTCGACCTCAGAGGTCTTTATCAAGTGACATAGTGGCATGACTAATATGCATACCCAGATGGGAGGATAATGCAACCAGTGATTGCCTATGAGTGCAGTTATGGCTGGTCCTCCTCCTAAATTGTAAGTACACAACCCCTAGAGCTAGTGAAGGTACATGTAAGCTTGCATCTGGTGTAGACAATTGAATCAAATAAATCACAACTAAGCTACTCACAAATTGTGTGGTCAGTCCTCAAGGGCGTTCTTCCATCTGAAATGTTCAACAGGAGTATATAGAAGGGAGGAAAATCAACTTTAGTCCTAAGAGAGATTGCCCCTTTAAAAATTGTCACATCTTGTAACTCTATGTACACTTTTTTAGGACTAGTATCGCTGCTGTAACTATGAAACTTGACCTAATTAAGAGCCAATATTTTTCACGGTTTAAAATTGTATTCATAATTTTTTGCATACAAACTATTTAATAAAGAATGATACACCCACATGAATCTCATATTTAAGTACATCCCGGAATACTAGATAGAAAAAGAGGAAGAACAGAGTGGTCTGTGCAGCTATTTAAACAAGAATTGTGATATTGCTTCATGTTTCTATTTTTGCTTCCCCTCTCCCAGCTTATTGAATTCATGTAGGTCTTTTCACACTGGGCAGCCTGCCTTGGCTCCTGTGCCTCCTCTTCCAGAGAAACCGGGCAAGGTTCGCTTTGGGCTGATTCCTGAGGAGTTTTTTCAGTTCCTTTACCCCAAGACGGGAGTCACAGGTTAGTGACTGATGAGGTATTTGTTTGACAGTGATCAGCAAATGTGTCAAAATTCGATCTGCAAACTTTTTGCAGTGTTTTCAACAAAATACAATTTGCGGTCGAAATATTCAACCCCCAATTCAGTATGGTAAAATTCAGGCGAATACCTCTAAACCCGCCCCCATATTTGTATCACCCTTTTGCGTTAGCCATAACATTTGATCGGGCGAATGTTATGAAGCATTCAATATGTACTGTGCGCATGCGCAAATTGTTCTTTGTTTAGAAATAGGTGAATGTGCTGGAGATTGAGCCACGAACATTCATGCCTGAGAAGAAACGCAGCGAAGTCTAACGTCTGAATAATTGGCCCATCTCATTTGTTTACTATTGTCACTTGGGAATGTGGGCCTATAATCTGGGGCTTTTCCACCAGGCTCTAATCAGAGACCTGAATTCCCTGGAAGATGCCTCCCTGGTTGTGTGAAATATTTTTCTGCTGAAAGGGAAAGGCCTTCGCAAGTTACATGGTAAACTGGTAAATAAAGAATAAGTGGGGTGGGTGAGGTTAGCACGTGTAAACCAATGGCAGTCATTGCTCTATATCTGAATGCTGTGAATAGAGCAATTCTTAAAGAAAAGGATAAAGAAATCTGCGCTACCTGTGTAACTCAAATTAGGTGTGAAATAGAAAAAGGTTAATGTGAATGAACTTCGTGTATTAAATAATAAACGTATTATGATACATGTAAACCTAATCAAATATTCTAAATACCAATGGATACAACACGAAAAATAAAAAGATAATTCCTTCAAATGTCCAATTCAACACAAAAAGATAAGTGTTAAAGTCAATAGCTACAAAAATTGAAGCTTTAATGTCCAGAATTATTGAAAGAGTATCAGAAGCGCAATATAATTGCAAAAAGCGATACTTTGATTTAAATACTAGTGTCCGATATCTGTGGAGACAAACTAGATCACCAAACTTAATCTCTGGGTCAACTGCAGCTTCATAGGATGAAACCCACATCTAGGTAGGAAATCTAAAAACAAAAAGAAGCGCGTGCCCCCATACTGCGATCATACTATGGGGGCATGTGTCCGTTCTTTTTGTTTTGTTTTTTTATAAAGCAATTCCTGTTAGAGACGGCAAATCTGTCCAAGTTCCGTTAACAATTTATTAAACACGCAAACATTGGTGGCGAAATAGCACGTAACTTTAGCTAATTTTATAGTTATTGTGCAATAATTAGGTGATCAAACCCAGCAAGCTAGATAATTGTTGCTTTTAAAAGATTTGTGCCGTTAAAACGTATAAACTATACAAAATTTATTTATCCCTTCAATGGCAGAGGGATTTGCAATGCATTTCAATGCAATGTTTTGCAAGTATCTGGCACTGGTGGGTCTGAGTTGTTACAGAAATGCCATCTTCAGTTATAGAAGGGGTGGACAACTCCAGTCCTCAAGGGTCACCAACAGGTCAGGTTTTCAGGATATTGCTTCAGCACAGGCGGCTCAGTTGAAGACTGGTAAATCAGTCGAAGCTTGAGCAACCTGTGCTGAAGTAGGCATATCCTGAAAACCTGACCTGTTGGTGAACCTTGAGGATTGGAGCTACCCACCCTTGCATTATAGTTTACAGGGCTTTTTAAAATCCTCCCGTTGAAAAAGAAACTGGATTTAGAAGGCTCTTTACACTGACATTTAATGCAGAACTGTCATGGTGTGGTCCCTTTAAAATTACTTTTTGTAACTAAATCTTAACACTGAAGATGCAGTTAAAAAAGTATGATATTTCTTTTAGCAATTTTAAATTAATTTATGGTTTGTATCCCCGATAACATCCTTCTGTTTAAGCCGCAGCAGCATCAGTCTAGCTTTTATTGTTATTATTTGATCCTCCCTGTAATTGTAATCACTGGTAATAATAATAACTTTTTCATATACCGGTAGCGCTGGTAGGATGTATTGCAGGCACTTTCCTTCCTTTCAGTCTCTTAATATGTGATCCGCAGGACCTTACATGCTGGGCACAGGTCTTCTTGTCTATCTCTTGTCCAAGGAAATCTATGTCATAAACCAAGAGACCTATGTAGCAGCCTCTATCGGGATAGTCATCATCTACGGGATCAAGAAATTCGGGGCGGATGTGGCAGCTTTTGCTGACCAGCTTAACACTGTAAGGAAGCGCTTTGCAGCCAACATCCACAACTGCAGTGCCACGGAGCATGAATACCAGGGGGTTTGGCTTGGTCGTCAGAGGGCTCTTATGGCATTTACTAAATGCAGCTTGTACATGTAATACATGTGTGTGTATGCATGTTGGGATATATTGTGGTATCCTGAGCCAACATTGCCACGGAAGCTCTTAGATATTCTGAGTTATACTGGAATATGCTATATCTGAGGGAGCAATATGACATGCTACATTTGTGTGTGTGCATATATATTTTCATGGTTGTTAATGTATTGCTCTATTAGGTGTGTGTGTGTGTGTGTGTGTGTGTGTGTGTGTGTGTGTGTGTGTGTACGCACGCACGCACGCTCACTCGCACTGTAGATTTACTTTTTATTTAGACAAAGTAGGGACATGGTGCAATGAAGGGTTTATAGATAGAAGTGGAAATAACTATTGTGTAATGTGTGAAACCTTTATAAAACTGCACCAACTCCCTTAATCATTCCAGGAAAAAGTCTCAAAAACGCTACAATGCAAGGAGAGTGGCATTAAAAGCCTGGAGGATGCGATTGAGGAAGAGAAAAAAGAGCAGTGGAGGATCGAGGGCCGACACCAGCTCTTCGATGCCAAAAGGGTGCGTTAACACCAGGAGTGCTGAGAGGGCAAGTTAGAAGTTCTAGATCAGGGGTAGCCAACTCCTGTCCTTAAGGGCCACCAACAGGTCTGGTTTTCAGGCATTGACTGAGCCACCTGTGCTGAAGCAGGGTTATCCTGAAAACCTGACCTTTTGGTGTCCCTTGAGGACTGGAGTTCACCTCTGCCAAATGAATCAACAACTGGGACTAAGTTGCAGTTGAACCTCCTTGCAGCTGGGCGGGGGTTGGGGTGGGCATTGTTGCATTGCAGGCCTCCGTGGCTGCCATGCAGCTGACTCGACTCTCCCAGAGAGGCCCCTAATATTAACCCACCTCCAAGTTGTTACAGTAACCTGGTGCTCGCTCTCTCCCTGCAGAACAATGTGACCATGCTCCTGGAGATCAACTACAGGGAGAGGCTGCTGAACGTGTACAATGCAGTCAGGAAGCGGCTGGACTATCAGGTGGCTGTGCAACATCTCCAGCACCAGAAGGAACAGGATCACATGATCAGCTGGATAGAGAAGAATGTGGTGCAGAGTATTACCCCTGTGCAGGTAACAGGACACTTGTACATCAGGGTTTTTAGTGCTGGTTCATAAGGTTTGGGAGGCAGGGGGGTTTAATGGCACAATACGATCTATATTTAACAGGAATTGAAATAGTATGTAGTAAACATGGTTTGGAGGGTCTGCTGTCTTATATCTTTTTGGTACAGTATAAGACACTGAATCTACAGGTTAAACAAATTCCCTTTTATTCTATTTGACAAATAATGGCATCACAACTAGGTTTAACATACGCATCTTGTTTTGCTTATTAATTCGATGGACCCACATAAGTAAAATGTTTATCCTATTGAATCTTTTGAAGGACGACAAGCCTTTACATTTTTTTATTTTTGACTTCTATGTGGGACTCTTATTTTAAATAAATAATGTTTTTATAGATCCAGAGTGAAAAATGAAGCTAATTTTCTTGTATGTCTTAATGCTTAGAAAGAGTAGAGCGTTTAAAAAAAAAAAAATAAAAAAAATTGTGCCTAGTGTACGTTGCATAGACAGGAACTGTACACAAGTTTTCAAGACCAACACCGTAACCACTATGCCATGCTTCCTCCTCTAGTAAGCACAGTCTGGCAAAGATAGTATAAAAAGGAGAAAACCACGAATTATCAAAGACAGTTCTCTGCGGGATAATAAAGCTACAGGCTTCTCTCGTGATGTATTTGTTTCCAAGTCATTTTTGCAGATTCATTGTAGGTAGTGATGCCTTGTATGGGACCCACACTGGGGTTCTGCATAAATGAAATGATATTCGTTTAGTGTTATGAGTTTGTATGATAACTAAGTTAATATATGTAGAACCCTAATGCTGGTACATTAAATGGTATCGCAACCATCAATGAATCTACAATGCTCCTCGAGCAGTACGTCAACTAGAACTGTAAACTTCAAGTCGTCCTTGTGAGCATTTTCCCTTTATTGCAGAACTTCGTGTTAAACCAACAATCCCAGTTCTTAAACGAGTCTGTGTTATTGCAATGTAATGCATCTGTAAATAGTAAAGATTTAATCATATTTTAATGTTTTTTTATTCCAGCAAAAGGAGAGCATTGCCAAGTGTATCTCAGATCTGAAAGTTCTTTCCAAAACTGTACAGCCTGCACTCTGAATGTTTGTTTGTTTGCAGATCCAAGCTGTCATAGATAACTGTACTGTGTATACATCTTAATAAACTATTTCTACACTGTATACTGAGCAGTGGCTTTCTTGTGGTTGCTATCAGGTGTGTGTGTATTATTTATATAGCTATATCATCCAGCAGATGGATTGACTAGGGCTGAAGATGAAGGCCTCCCAATGATCTTGCAGGTAGTGATTGAAGCCTCTCTTAACTTTGCTCCAACAAATGTTCTGATTTTATTCCCCTATAATACTTTTGGCCATCTTGGTCTTTTGATATCCCTTGGAATACAATCAAGTACAAGATTTGTCCAACGATGGTCGTTTCTTCTTGGCCCATTGCCATTTTAATTTCTTCACTCTTGTGATGATATCACAGACTTTTTTGTTTGATTTTCTAATCCATTGATTCTTTTTCCGATCTCTTTGGGTAATACCTATCATACATCCTCCCTCATTTTTGTCTTGTGCTCCAATTCCTCTTCTCTCTCCCCTGCCCCCTGTTTTTGGAGGGCAGCAGTCATTGGGGTCTATGTGGGGAGGAGGGACTGTCCACACTTGAACCCTTAAAACCCCCGTTAACACCTTTTGTTCTCTACCATACTGGTGGGAGGAGCCATCATTGGCTTATTGTGCTGGCCGGTTCTCTTCTGCAGTTCCGTGTGTGTGTGTTGCCTGCATGCTGCAGCCTCTACTCTCATGTAACATATGTGACCAAATTAGAACATAGCAGCAGCAGTACCAGGAGCTGCAGAAGCAATCCAGACAGCACTAGACGCCAATTATGCCTTCTCCCCCTGCCAGTATACAAGATGGGGATCTGGTGGGGGGCATAGAAGTGTGGTGTATCTGGTACTTCCTGGTCACTATCATGTGATGTCAACACTGACTTCTGACCTAGGAGTGAGAACTATGCTGATTAACATCAGGGTTAAGACAGACACGCAGCAGTATGAGGTAACAAACAGAAGTACTCATGCCGAGACAACAGGTCAGCAGGAATAAAGGAGGATGGTTAAACACCCAACAAGGTAGTGTTATTGTGAAGCATAAACACTTAGACACAACAATGGGTTACAGTGTAGCGTTTTTTTGGGGCGACTGGTTCTCTGGTATATTATTTTCTAGAATAATTTTAGGATATAGCTGCTTCATATGTGATGGCCTATCTGTATGCTATTAGTGGATGTATTGTATATTATTAGTGATAATTTGATGTATTAAAGTTTTATTATTTTTGATCCAAGTAGCAGACTATATGGTTACTAAACCAGCCGCCATAGAGATGTCTCTCAGACATACTGAGTCTTATATAGCGTTATTGGCAGTGCGTGCTTCTCTTGGTGTTCTTTTTGGATCTTGTCTGGATTTACCATGTATACAATATCTTCTGAGAAGAAAATGCTACTTTAATGAGTAGAGTACTGTATATCAAAGAAGGGAGAGTACTGCATCTTCATAATCTAAAGAAGCAGAGGGTCTGGCGCTAGTAGAGGATTCTGAATATAGTTGGTGTGATTTCAAATTACATTTCACTATCACTTCCTTGCACTTTTTGTTCCGACGGGTTATCAAGGGCATGACCTTCCTGCATGTGGCATTGCCAAAGTTCCAAGGTGAGAGTTTCCTATCTCTGCTGCCTGTGCTTTATTAAGCTACATCTAGCAACACATTTGTTGTTTGGGTCACGGTAAAATACAACCCCCCCACCCCCCCCCCCCCCCCCCCTCCGGTACAATGTTGATCACAACTTTCACCAACACGACCAAAAACGAGTGCATTCCCCTGCTTTTCTTTTTCTGACTCCTGAAATACAATCTCGAATTGTGGTATCTGTCATGATGGGGGTTTGGCCTGGGATTAAAGGGGTTACACCCCATTTGGCCACCCCTTACTCTCACTTGGGAAGCAAGGGGTTAACTGGACTGAGGTCCAGTCGTGTTTTTTTACCTTGCTTCAGTATCCAACTGTTTATTCCCTTGTATAAAATGTATTGTCTCATCCTGGTGTTTGCACTCACACATACACTAGGGTTGATGCGGGAGGGAAGGGGTTAATGTTAATTTAGTGATTATAGCCCTTTGTTCCCTTTTCCCGCCTTTTCAGGCTCCATTTTGCAGCCTTCCATAGGTCGCCATTGAGCCTCCATGTGTTCTAATGGCAGATGTAGCGGTTTTGGACCTGTTTTCCAGCGACGACCAGCAGGTGGCGTCCGGGAGGAGGAGCGACTGTTTCCCATTGTAAGTCAATGGGCTCATTGACTTAAATGGAGATTCCTCAACGCCGGCCTCGAGGAACAGGTTGGCAGCCATCCAGACCGCAAAAGCGGATACAATGTCTTTGGAAAGAGTTTAATCACTTCGGTCAAGTTCAAAGACAATTGGCGTGGGAATCTTGGGTTCTAGGGCCCCTGGGAATAAAGTTATTTTTGTCCCTAGCTCCTAGGAACCCCCACACACGATCCACACCGGGTCCAGGAATGAGAGACCCCCGTAAGGGGTCGAGCGGAGAAGGAGGATCGCGCCATTGACTTCAATGGCGGAGCGGAGGTCCCATTGACTCCAATGACTGCGGGCGCCATGCATTGTCTACGGCGGCGCCGGCCATTGATTCCAATGGGGAAAAGCCGCGTGGCGTAAAAAACGACTAAGTGTAAAATGATGAAAAAGGTAAGTCCATATCTCCGGTTCTGGAATGACCAGAGGGATGGGATTTGGGTGGCATGTAGCCAAGGTTCCGGCTTTAATGTATGACCCCTCCCAGCCCTCTCCGAACAACCAGACGGAGTATGGACGAATGTAAAGTCTGTTGGATTTTCCCATAGACTTCAATGGCGGCGGTTTCTCCATTGAAAGCCTATGGTGGGAAACCCCATTGACGGCAACGGCGGAGCCCGCCATTCAACGCTATGGCGGCGGACCCCGTTGATTTCAATGGGGAAAGAGTGAAAAGCAGAGATTCATTTTTTAAAGGGAAGAATCCTGTATTTTAAAAATGTGTTAAAGTGCATTTCTGTATCTCCGGTTCTGGAGGTCGCAGAGTTGAAATTTGGCCAATATGTAGGGTCACTGTAGGTATTAAAAACTGGCAGATTTCGACCCACTGGACCCACCAGAACGGAACTTATTAATATGTGAAGATATTAAAGTGCATATGGGATTTTGGATCTGCTCTGAAAATGCAGACTCCATCTGCTATGCTAATAGGGCAGGAAGGGCATCCTGAAGATTTAGCATAGCCGTGTGATCAAAAGTTAACTGCCCTGATTGTTTATACTAGGGTCGGGAACAAAGGAAGTTGAGTGGTTTGTGAGTGTCATCCTTCACACTTAAAATCTACTTCAAAGAGATTTTCCTAGCCAGCTCGGCGCCTAGGGTTAAGAGTACAGGGCTGAAATGGTATATAAGACAGATTCACCCCTTACTCAATTGTCTTTCGTGTCTTGGTGATTTTGAAGATTGCTGTATGAATTGCCAGTCCAGAATTATGACTCGGCATTCCATCTTAAGTAAGTGCCTATATTTTGTTATATGTACTATCTTGTTGTGTTCACCTTTTTCAAGGAATAAATTATATTTTATCATATCTAAGCCTCGTTCAGTTCAACCCAGTTATATTTTTGGTGTGTATTATTAATAGCCTGTCACAAAGTTACCGTCACAGTATCAATCTCACATTTAAATTAAGTGATGGTGGATAAAAGCACTCCACTGTACAGTGTGCAGCAAATAAAAATATGACTTGTGAGCACGTTCACGTCTCAGATAGGCCTGATAAACCTGCTTTTCACCATTCTCATCATACAGTGCTTCCACTGCAGGTAAGAAAAAACCAGGGGAGCGTTGATACCTTTAAAAAGAAAAAAAGACAAACATAGTGCAAACAGTAGCAATATGTAAATGGAGCTCCCATGCGGGCACCATAGACTAAGGCAAATGCCAGACCAAGGTGTCACAGAAAGAACTATACGGAGGAGATAAATCTTAAGAAAGAGAGGCACACGTGCAGAGTGCAAGTAAAAACACGATTTATCCAAAATGATAAAAGTGGAGGCTTACAAAATCCCAGTGGGAAAACAGCATTGACGTTGGTGATCGCAAGATCACATCACCGCGTCTCTGCAGCAGCAAACCGCCACGATACACCACAGCCTGGAGCCGTCGCGTCACTTCCGGTTACGCCGCCGGTAGGAAAGCAGCTACACGGGATTCCAGGCAATCTCTCCCCCTCGATCAATGGGGTCACGCTCTGAGCCCATTGATCGAGAGGGAGAGATTGCCTGGAATCCCGTGTAGCTGCTTTCCTACCGGCGGCGTAACCGGAAGTGACGCTACGGCCCCAAGACCGGAAGTGACGCGACGGCTCCAGGCTGTGGTGTATCGTGGCGGTTTGCTGCTGCAGAATGCTCAGAAATCCAGACTGTACATCCAGAAGCCCTGAAACCTGACACTAAGTAATACTATGCATTTGGCTGTGTGCAGCTGTAGCCCCGGGGAATCCTTTCAGTGCCAAATGGGCTTTCAATGCAGAGCAATGATGTGGCCAAAGTGGCCTGCGGAAAGTGTTAAAAACCACCACCACCCTGCCCCCCCCTGCCTGTTATCAAACATTTTATTAATGTAACTGGTTTTCTTAAGAACATTCAAGCACCATTAAAGTAAACATTTCACTTCTCTATTTCTTGGGGAAATGTTATGCGTTTCTATTTCTTAAAAGAGCAATCCAAGTGCTTATTTTTTATTTTTTTTACATGTATTTGAATTTTTTTAACCTAGAATTGAAGTAGGGGGTCTCTGGAGTTGAACTGCATTTAGCTCCAGCCCCCCCCTGCTTACAGAGATACTTACAGTACCTTCATAGTAGGTGCTGGAAGCTGCTCTGGCTGGGGTTTAAAGTTTAAAGCTCGCATGTCACACGAGCCAATAGGAAGCCAAACCTTAAGATGTCACAGCTTTCTTGACCCGCAGGGGGCGGGAACTTTGAAACCCGGCTGTTACGTGATCCCTGGTAGCTGAGCAGCTACCGGCACCCTCTATGGAGGTAAGTATCTCCAGAAGCAGTGGGTCCCTGGAGCTGAAATGAATGGGGTTCAGCTCCAGAGACCCACTGCTTCAACCCATGATAAACAAACAATAAAAAAAAATATATATTTTGTGATGCCCACACCACGTTGCAGTCTCTTTTAGTCCCAGATTAAGGCAGGAAACTTAGTATTTCTCTCTACAGGGTTAAATTATACACTAAAAGGCCCACTGTCCCTTTAAGTCAAAACAAATCCTAAAAGAAACGCCTACACCTCTTACGAGACTATCTATACATGCAACTTCAGCCCTTACTAACTGGATGGACAGCTAAGCTGGTTACCACACCAAAACAGGTACTATTATATCTAAAGATACACAATCTCTGCACACCAATTTAGTATCTCTCTTATCTGTTTCTGTTGGGGCTCCAGGTAGTTCCCTCTGAACCCTGCAAGAGTTCAGACAATCCCTCCTCTGTAGTTACAACTTTATGGATAGGACATCCCTGCTTCAGCACAGTCTCGCGTCCTTCATTCTTCCTTCTGGGATTCAAACCCAGGCAGTCCCAACAGACACAGCGACCACTGTCCAGTGGGTCTAAGGAACTGTGCCAGCCTCTTCTATGGCTGGGTAGCACTTCTATCTCCCCCTTGGTCTCTGGGGAAAAATCAGTTTCTCTCACTCAGCATGTCAGCTCCCTGTGTCTCCACAGATTTGCTCAACAAACTAATTTATTGACAATAGACTTGACGATTCGGCCACACAAGCCTTTCTCAAAAGCAGAAATGGCATAATGTGCACAACAGTGAACTCAACCCTCTTATAACCCCAAAACCAGGTGTCATGATGATACGGTCTGTATTCCCTTCTAATATCAATACTGTACGGTACTTACAATTTTTTAATATATATATATTTTTTTATATATAATTTTCATTATTTGCAGTGGGTGTAATAGGGTTAATCACTATAATCCATCATCCATCTGCTATATGTGGCAGCACTACGGAGGACTCTATTTACATTGTGTACTCCATTCCTCTCACTCTGTTTACAGTCATTGATTGCCTAGACAGCAGAACAAAAAGGATATGGCATTGGGAGACAGACATCATGACGTCACTCCGCCAGAACGTCGCCAATCAGGACGCAGGACAGGCTACTCTGCCAATCTGCATATGGAGTAAGGAGACCGGGATCCAGACGCGATGACGTCATGACGCTGACGTGATCACATGAAGAGGAGGTTCCCTTCTGGCACCACTCCATTTTACCAAGAGGAGCTTTGGTGCAGGAACACTGGTGAGAACACAGAAGAGGATTCCTATTGGAGGACACATCAACACATGATGTCAATAAGGAAGGAGATTTTGAACAGAGCGACTGGATGATGAGGGATTTTATTGGACTAATTGGACAATTCATGACACCCGGTTTTGGGGTTATAAGAGGGTTGAGTTCACTGTTGTGCACATTATGCCATTTCTGCTTTTGAGAAAGGCTTGTGTGGCCGAAACGTCAAGTCTATTGGCAATAAATTAGTTTGTTGAGCCCTGATTTTCTTCATTTCGTTAACCCTGGATTGACACAGAGAATCCTGAACCAGGAGCACCGGTAGTTGTATCCCCTTTTGATTTTTTTTTAGTGTGCAACCTTTATTTATCTTTCAGCTCCCTGGGTCTGCCTTAAAACACGTCATTGTTCATTCAGAGCAGGCTGATTAGCTGCACCTGAGGGTAGCTTATCCAGGGGAAATTAACTCCATGTATGCTGGAAAGTCCCCTAGCTGCCCTATTCCAACATCTAGAGACAGTGATTGCATCACAATATATAAATACACACACACACACACACCTTGGATTGCTGCTTTAACATCGGGTAATCATTGTTAAACAAGGCAGCAAAAGACAAATAGCAAGGATTAACAAACAAGAGTTTACACACGTAAGTGTGCAGGTAACGTTCATAAAAACCTTCCAGAGCCTCGGGTTACTTATGGATAGATTAACCCAGGGGGGCGGGAGAATTTGCTGGGGAGGCGCGGGCTGTTACAGCGCGAACGCTGGGGCTCCCAGGAAAGGGGCCGCAGCTGAAAACGTTTGCGCAGCGCTGCATTAACCCTATCACTGCCAGAGAGGCCAGCACTGTTTTTCTCTTCTGGCAGCAATGGAGTTAATGAAATGATCCTCCGCTATTTCTGCATTCAATTCTAAGGAAGAGAGACGGGGAAGTTAACAAAATTCTGTTTCCATTTTTCTGCTGTTCCCCAAAAAAACTTATGCGATTTTTTTTGATATGTCTTAGCAGTGTATTTAACTTCTCAATGAAATCGAATCTGCTTTTTTTTTAAATGTTGTCCGAAATACGCTTTTTTTCAAACTTGAATTGCTTTTTTGATGGGAAAGCGGGGGGTGGGGGGAGAATCATATTGTTTTTCATATGTCATATACATAAACCATATACACATCACCAAAATCCAACTCAATTGCAAAATCGTATATCTTATACATAAATCATATAAAGACCTTCACAAAACTTGAGGCCCCAAATTAACTCCGTTTCCAGATACCAGGTTCTATGTTCAAACACCTTCCTCACGGCCTCTTCATCTCTTTGTGGTAACAATTCAATAAAAGGAAAGGGTCCCACTTGTGGAAAAGCTTTTCCTGTATTTTGTTCTGTATTGTTTTGCATGCGCAGTCGGCACTCACCGACTGCGCATGCGCAAAGAGCGCTTGCCGGCCGTGCATGCACGATCGGCACTTGCTGTTCGCTTATGCGCGATCGAAGCTTGCCGATCACGCATGCGCAGTCAGCAGCAGAGAATCGGGACGTCTGGTCACCCGGTGACATTTTAATTTGCGTTTCTCTCCATGTTTCCGAGACTGAGACTACCCTTGCGCACCCTTTCTAGTCCTTTCAATATGATGTCTATATTCCCAATTTCTATGAAATCTTTGTTCCATTTATTGCAGACTACCCTTAAAAGCAGAATCGTGTGAAATGTTTTGGTTTTAAATATATCAGTTTTGTAGTATTGGATAATAGCGACTGTATTTTTTTTTTAAATTCAATTCCTAATGCCAATTTGAATGAGTTTAAGAGGCAATTGAAGCGAGGTTTTTTCTTTTTTCTTTTTAGTATTAAATATAGGATTGAAGCAGGGTGTCTCCGGAGCTAAAACCCATTAATTTCAGCTCCAGGGACCGCCTGCTTCCGGAAGTACTTCCCTCTGTATTGGGTGCTGGTAGCCTTCCAGGATTCACTATATGGCTACTTTTCCAAGCTCCCAGTGACTTCATCCGGTGCGGCTTCCTATTGGCCCATGTGACTGGGGGATTTAAACTACAGAGAGATACCGCACCGCCTTTGAAGGTAAGTATCTCTGGATGCAGGGGTTAGCTCTGGAGACACTCTTTTTTGTATTTAAAATAATAAAATAAACTTTTTGTATTGCTCCTTTAACCCACCTCCCAAACAGTGCAAGATCTTTGCAACACTTTCCTGTTTGGGATAATTTGTTACAAATGTTCCCAGCTGTTTGAGCTATAAACTGGAACAATAGATAATTCTGCCTTAGTAATATTAGAGTGCATTGTAGCTGCTGAGTTACACTGACTGAAGGAGCCATTATGTTAGGCACACAATCAGGATTTTTACACATTTAGAACAGAAGCACCAAACGATTCCCAGCTTAGGTAAGAATGTAGAATTATACATAATCACATGCAATACATATACAAATAATAATATATTTTTAAAAAAAGTGGAAAAGTAGTTTTGCTGCTTTAAGGTCTTTTTGTAATCTTTGTTTCTAAATAGATTATATAGTTCTGATATTGAGTATCTTCGCTCTCTAGCTTGCCCATAGAAATTGTCAAAAGCGTTGTTTTTCACTGTAACAGGATGGAGCCCCTGTCACGTTAAGCTGCAGAGGAAATATGTTTTCAGAGCCTGAGAAAGCACTGACCAAGTTAAAGACAGAGGCCTGTCTTAATTGACCTGCTCAGCTAGCTCATAAGAGACTTTAAAAAATCTACAGCTCTCCCTGCAGGGAGATCTCTGATCCAGGGAGACACCCTGAACTGCTGTAGAGAGTACACCTGCACTGGGACCCGCCCCTCCTCTTAGCTAGCCAGGAGGAAGCCCTGAAGGTAAACTGACCTCCCATTGCAGTTCTTGTGTACTCAAACTCCTACTTATATGACCTATATTGTCTTCTATTAGGCTTCTAGCCAGGGGTCCCATATTTTGTGGAATTTTTCGGTGGAGTGTTTAAGGAAGGCAGCGAGCCTCTCCTTCAACATCACTTCGTTAATTATATTTGTTACCATTGACCTGGATGGGTGCAATGGGTTTTTCCAAGTGGCTGCTATCGCACACCTGGCTGCTGTCAGAATATGCGACATCAGGCGCTTAATAGGGTGGCTTATTTCCTCTACTGGTTTGGCCAGCAGGTATACAAGGGGGCACAGGGGGATTTCTAAGTCTGTGGTCTCGTTTATAATCTTCTGGATCATCTTCCAGTATTTTTGTATTGCCGGCCAGAACCTCCATATGTGGGCCGTCACCTCCTTGGCCGCATGCCCTCCAGCATTGGTCAGAGGATTCTGGGATGATCTGTTTTAGCCTCTTTGGTGTGAGATACCATGGTACATAATTTTATATGTTTTCTTTTGTGGCCGTACAGATGGAGGTTTTGGCCGCATTATCCCGAATATCTTCTCAGTCTTCTCTGTCGATTTCCAGCCTCAGGTCTCTGGCCCATTTAGTCATAGAACTATGGTCTGTAGTGGACCCTGCCGATTCTAGCCCTATCTCTTAAGGGGAAAAATAAATTCCTTCCCGACTCCAAGAATTTGCAATCGGATTATTCCCTGGATCAGTATAGGTCTGATACTGCAGAGACACTCATGTCTAATAGACTGATTTCAGAAAAGATGGAATATAAGCATAAAGACATTCATCCCTATACAGCAGCATGATAGGATGAGAAGGAATGGCAGCTAAGTAACCATATCTATGCGCATCCCCAATAATATTCAAATCCTCTAAGAGACAAAAATCTGTATCTTAGTGGAGGTGGCAGACTAAGTCTGAAAGCACCTCTCAAGATGGCGATATTCAGCATAATCGCTGCTCTTATTGGAACAGTAAGAGCAAAAAAAACTCTGGGAAAATACAGCCTCAATGGTATAAAGCTTATCCCAGCCCTGAAATAGTGATGTTTTAGGGGTGTAAGGGGTCTTGTTGAACGCCATACAACCGTATGAGTCAGCCTCCTAGGGTCTCCGTCTCAGTGCTTGACGTCAGCGTGATGGCTTCATCAGGGTCCGACGTATGTTTCCTGTGTATACTACGCACTTCTTCAGGGAGGAGGAGTCTACACCTGAGCTGCCCAGCCCCGTAATATACTCTAAACAGTGGGTGTGAAAGGTCAGAGGACCAATCAACTCATACATGTGCTATGTGGTATAGCCAAGCGGGTCCAAATCAATGCCAACATCATACCGCTTGCCCGCAATACCAGTATTGTGTTTAAAAGGGGAAACGGCATAATAACTGAGGTGAAGGTCTGCCACTGACTGCCTGTGAGCATATATGTGTGATGGTACTGCACAGTGTAGCTGGTTTAACCCCATAGGGGCAACTAACAGATTATAATGTATATTTGTGTATCGGTACAAACTAATACACAAGCGTACATACATATAAATATCAACAAACTATTCGCAGTGAATAGAACTGGTCTAAATATTATCATCTTTGTGGTCTTTAACAGATGCATCAAAAATAAAGATATTTAACTATTATGGTTGTATGTCTCTGATTAATCCCAAACTATACTAGAGTATACTGCCGTCTATATCTCAGGGTATTAACCCTTTATGACTATCTGTATGTAGCCGTCTCAATCATAGGGTGATGCTCTGTTTTTAAACATTTTATTTTTACACTGTGTGTGTGTGTGTGTGTGTTGTGTGTGTGTGGTGTGTGTGTGTGTGGTGTGCTGTGTGTGTGTGGTGTGTTGATATCTATCGATATATATATATATATGTATATATATCACCCGCGCCGTTATGCATTATAAGATTAAGGTGCTTATTCTGATAGCGCTGATAGCGCTGAACCGTGCGATCTGCACGGAAAGCTCCATTGACTTGAATGGGGCTTTCCGTGCAGATTGCACAGTTCAGCACTATCGGAGTTTTTAGAATAAGCCCCTAAAACGTTATTATTTTCTCGACAATGATTGTCCATTTCTGACACTCTGGTGGGTTCTGGCTATAGGCTACCACGTTTGTAGTCTCAGGATATATAAATCCCTGACTTAATACTAAAGTCGCAACCTATTTTCTTTATACAAAGAGTGCAATTTGGAGAGCTGGCGTGACGTCTCTGCCACGTGTAGCCCCCTTTCCCTATGCCTACGGGAAACTACGCGAGTGACTATGCGTGCTGCTATACCTGTTGCTCACAGGAGGCCTAAGCCTCCGCCACTGGAAGCCTGGTGTGAGCTCTTTCTCCTATAGTGCAGTGCCTCCACCTATGAGGGATCCCAGTGTTGGCGGGATAACCCCCCATGGGAACTAATACAGTAATAAGTAATAAACTCATAGGTATATAACACATGTTTTACTGACACACACATATACAATAACAGTATCCCAGTACAATACCCACAGTATAGCCCAATACCCCAACGTACTGAGGGTGCAGTGACACCAATAACCCTGGTGTCCTTCCCAATGTCTGTCCCACTCAATGTATGAGGTAGCGCTACCCCTGTGGACCGTTGGTGCACTTTTATATACCTCCCTGGGCACTCCTGTACCCAGGTACCACTGGCAGATCCATATCAGTCAGGTCCCACGCTGCGGGGCCTCCAACAACAATCCCTCACTCCTTAAGTATCCTGATCCACCTCACGAGGTGCAAGCTCCAACTGGAGGGTCTCACATAATTTCTCTGCTGTGGCCTGCGGCCTGGTCCCAGACCACAGAGTACCGTGTAGTCGTCCGGTCACCGGTGCAATACTATCTGTACACTCTAATGGGAAGCGTTCCTATCTGGGGCCTTCCCTACAACACTCAACTGGGGTGACTCAGGGCCTAGCTGGGGCTTGCGGGGCAAGTCTAGGCCTAGTCCAGGGAAGCACTGCTCTCTGGACACTACCTTCTCTGTTGCCCTCCTCCTTCCGACTGGCGCGCGTCTCTTTTCTCGCCAAACCTCTATCCCTGCTTCCTGCTCTAGCTCGAGCCCCATTGGATGGGCTAGCCCCATGTGGCATCCTACCCCTAGAGGATCCTGGGACTTGTAGTCCCGCATGGCTCTTGCGGAGCCACCTAAGATGGCCGCTGCACTCAATGGCTTCTGCGCATGCGCACCGCATTACACTGCCCATGTGCGATCTCAAAATGGCGGCCCCCTGCACTCCGGGTCCGTCGCGGAGCTCAGGCGGCTCCGATCTACCCTGCAGCCTCCCCCGACCGCAATGGAGGTAAGAGGAGGCTCGGCTACACACGCATCCATGTTTTCCTATGTCTAATATACCAATGACCAGTTATAAAACAAAGCTTTAAACATGGCAATTCATAAAATGCCGGGAAAGAAAAGTGAATAATATAATTTTAGATGCAAATAAAAATGTGCTATGAAAATAATAATTTTCAATAGAAAAACCCAACCGTTTCATTGCTGTCACCTCTACATAGCGAGAAATAAATATTTGAAATGCTTCAGCAATGGGAGGAAGTGAAATGCGTTGCACTGCAATACACTACGACTAGAAAAAAAATCAAAAAGTAGGGAAAATAAAAAAATGGACGCCAGGCCCTAGTGACGGAATCCAACGGAGGAAAGCAAGAGACTGACAATTGTTTTTACCTTCTTTGAACAACACCTACTGTACTGTAATGCTTGATATTAAATCTTTAAGAAGGTCCTGCATCACATTGGAAAGCAAAGCATTGCAGACCCTCTGGAAGGAAGGAATCAAACTAACTTTTTGCACAAAGTACAGCAATGCCCAGCTTCTCGGCGCCCCGCTTTTCGATACCGAGAAGGGGGCCGCCATGTCTGCGCATGCGCAGAACGGGCCAGTCCGAGGTCACGCATGCGCAGAACGGGCCGGTCCGAGGTCGCGCATGCGCAGAATGAGGGGTTTTCCGAGGTTGCGCATGCGTAGAAGGGCGAATTGCTGGTCTGCTCATGCACATACACCGAAAATCGGCGGTTCCGCTTTCCGGTGAGTTTCACTTAGCGGCGGGCCCTTAGAATGGAACCCGCCACATGCCCGGGCCCTCCTGTAGTCTTTGACCTTGCCTAACCTTGTAATTCACATTGCTTACAGCACAAATGGAAAATGATGTTTTACTTTGGATCAGTGATGTCATTACGGTCACGTGGTCTGTAACATCCCAGAAAGCAAGTGTTCCCGGGACCCAGTTCGCGGAATCATATCAATTGTTAGCGGGAGTCTGATTTTAGGCTCTTGAACGTGCCCATCCATATCATTTTGTTTAATAAATAACCCTCTCACCCACTCTTCTCAGAGAAAATGTAACAAAGTGTGTACCCCTAGATTCCCCAGCGGGCTCCAACATGTCACAAGCAGTCGTGTTTAGTTTTATCACTAAACATTACAAGCAGGTAACTGAATTTAAAGAAACGTACAATTTACAAAGCACTGAACAGAGCTGACTTTTTTTTTTTTTTTTTAACGAAAAGATGGCAATAACAAAAGTGTACAAACTGCATGTTTAACTAGAGAAGTGCTGGAGGGGCATGGACCTTAATGACTTCACACCAACAGCAGTTCCAAAAACAACCTTTTGTACAAAAGCCCGGCTGGAGATCGAGGAGTTAATATTGCAACTAGGTGGGAAATTGTAGAACTAGAACAGGCGGGGATTTGAAAGAAGAAGTGGTAAGAAGAAAAAAACCCGCTTTTGTGCGAGTTCCAGAAAGCCACGCTGGCTGTAAGTGCTAGAAACTCTGCAGTATTCACCTCTACTCCAAGACGTAGGAAAAGCCTATTGGATTTACCTCTCTGAACGGATTCCTGCCCCAGAAGGTGGTAAGTATATGCTAATTAATACAAATGACCGGGATAATTGGGTATATGGCCTGAATCAGGTGAAATTAATATTTAAACGACGTGTGGTGAAAATAGTAATTAATAGCGGCAGCCTAAGTAGGTCCTCTGAGTAGGTCCTCTGATTGATCCGATTGGCGAAGCATGAAGAGAAACAAGTGACTTACCAGGCCTCCTAACAAAATGAACGTGTCAATATGCTATCAATCTAGTATAAAGGATATATGTCCAATATCAAGATAAGGCCCAATGAAAATGCTAAATGACTGTCGCAAGTAGAAAGAGCGCACTCGAAACTCTACAACCACACTGAGACGCAGGATCGGATAGGGACTTGCACCATCAGGCGATACAGCAGCACGTGCCACCCATCTGGCCCGGCGGGTCCACATGGACTTCAGGGATTCCCCTGTCCTCAGCATTACCAGCACCTACTGCATATATTTTTCTACTCTCTAGTGAGTAGGATTCCAATTTCGCCTCAGATGACCTGCAATTTATTATTAACTGATATTTTATTATTATTTAATTTTATTAAATGGTGATATACTTTATCTGTTTGTTTATCTCCTATTTCCCTTATTTGTCCATTCCTCCCCCACCACCCCACATACACACCCACTTTCCACCCTTCCATTCCATCACCCTACCACCTTACATGGTATTACACTATGTATTTTTATTTTATGTCATCCTTATTTACATTGTCTGATGTCCACCTGACTGCCAGCTGGAGAGCCACCGTCACATCCAATATCCATACCAGGACATTTGTATCATCTTACAGTTTGAGTGTTTTCTTTCTACTTGTGACAGTCATTTAACATTTTCATTGGACTTTATCTTGATATTGGACATTTATCCTTTATTGACACATTGACCTTACCAACACAAATATAACAAACTTGGTAATATGCAAGTCTTTACCTTCGGGCCCCTGGCTGGGATAGGGGGAGAGAGGGTGCTGGGTGCTCTGTAGAGTAGTCCAGGCTGAGTACCTCCATGGATCCAACAGACGACAGAGAAGCTCAATGCTACATCCAACATGACAGAAATACACAGTAAAATACCTATATATTCTCTTGAAGTAGGGTGTCATTTAGTTTAACCCTTTGGCCAAAGCGTTGTAAGCTGCGAGCACGCCAAGGGCAGAACCTGTTGACAAGTCTAAAACTACCAGATAAAAACTAAGACCCTCTATTAGGATTAAAATTCTCATTTACCTCTATTAGGAGGAGAAGACACAGTGGTTATATCCAGCAGAATGAGGCACTTGCAAATAGGGAAGTGGGGCAGGGGCGGCTTAAAACTGGGAAGGAGGAGCCACTAACCTCCACCAGCTGGAACAGCTGAGAATGGGCGTTCCAGCTGGTGGAGGAGTGGCTCCTCCTTCCCAGGTTTAAGCCCGCCCCCCTCCCCACATCCTAGTTGCAAGTGCCTCATTCTGCTGGATATAGCGCCCACATGTGGTCTTTCTCCCTCCTAATAAGAGGGAAATGAGAATTTTAATCACTAAAGATGCAGTGGATAGAGTATTTTATCGGTAGTTGTTAGGACTGCCGAACAGGTGTCTGCCTTGGCGTGGCTCGCAAGGCACAACGCTTTGGCACAAAGGGTGTTTTTAAACTAAATGACCCTACTTCAAGAGATATATAGGTATTTTACTGTGTATTTCTGTATGTTGGAGTGGTAGAAGTGATTCTCTGTATGTGGTGTATACATATGCCACGCACAATAGCACTCCATTTTGACACATATACTATATATTATATATTTTGTGGGGGCGCAGGGGTTCCCAAAAAGAGCTTACTGGGGTTCTGTGTTTTGTGTTAACCCATCTCAGCGTGTTCCAGCTGGTGGAGGTAGTGGCTCTCCTTCCCAGGTTTGAAGAGCCCGCCCCCTCCCACTCCCTAGTTTGCAAGTGCCTCATTTCTGTGGATATAGACCCACTGTGGTCTTTCTCCCTCCTAATAGGGTAAATGAGAATTTTAATCCTAATAGAGGTGTATGTATTTTTCTGGTAGGGTTAGGATGCGAACAGGGTGTCTTGCACTTGGCGTGGCTCGCAAGCTTACAACGCCTTGGCCAAAGTGGTTTTTTAAACTAAAGACCCTACTTCAAGAGAATAATATAGGTATTTTACTGTGTATTCTGTCATGTGGATGTAGCATGAGCTTCTCTGTCGTCGTTGGTATACATATGCCAACGCTCAATAGCACTCCATTTTGACACTATACATATATATATATTGTGGGGGTCAGGGGTTCCCAAAAGAGCTTACTGGGGTTGTTGTGTTTGTTAACCCATTCTCAGCTGTTCCAGCTGGTGGAGGTTAGTGGCTCCTCCTTCCCAGGTTTTTAAGCCGCCCCTCCCCACTTCCCTAGTTTGCAAGTGCCTCATTCTGCTTGATATAGACCCACTGTGGTCTTTTCCCTCCTAATAGAGGTAAATGAGAATTTAATCCTAATAGAGAGGTGTATTAGATTTATGGTAGTGTTAGGACTTGCGAAAGGTGTCTGCCTTGGCGTGGCTGCAAGCTTAACAACGTTTGGCCAAGGGTTAAACTAAATGACCCTACTTCAAGAGAATATAGGTATTTTACTGTGTATTTCTGTCAGTTGGATGTAGCATTGAGCTTCTGTCGTCTGTGTATACATTATGCCACGCTCAATAGCACTCCATTTGACAATATACATATATATATATTTTGTGGGGGCTCAAGGGGTTCCCAAAAAGAGCTTACTGGGGTTCTGTGTTTTGTTAACCATCTCAGCTGTTCCAGCGTGGTGGGGGTAGTGGGCTCTTGCTCCCAGGTGGTTTTAAGCCCGGCCCCTCCCCACTTCCCTAGTTTGCAAGTGCCTCATTCTGCTGGATATAGAACCACTGTGGTCTTTCTCCCTCCTAATAGAGGTAAATGAGAATTTTATATAATAGAGGTGTATTAGTATTTTATATGGTAGTGTTAGGACTTGCGAACAAGGTGTCTGCCTTGGCGTGGCTCGCAAGTTACAACGCTTTGGCCAAGGGTTAAAACAAAGGACCCTACTTCAAGAGAATATTTAGGTATTTTACGGTATTTCTGTCAATGTTGGATTGTAGCAGTGAGCTTCATGTCGTCTTTGTATACATATGCCACGTCAATAGCACTCCATTTTGACCACATATACATATAATATATTTTGTGGGGGCTCAGGGGTTCCCAAAAAGAGCTTACTGGGGTTCTGTGTTTTGTTAACCCATTCTCAGCTGTTCCAGCTGGTGGAGGTTAGTGGCTCCTCCTTCCCAGGTTTGAAGCCCGCCCCTCCCCACTTCCCTAGTTTGCAAGTGCCTCATTCTGCTGGATATAGACCCACTGTGGTCTTTCTCCCTCCTAATAGAGGTAAATGAGAATTTTAATCCTAATAGAGGTGTATTAGTATTTTATCTGGTAGTGTTAGGACTTGCGAACAGGTGTCTGCCTTGGCGTGGCTCGCAAGCTTACAACGCTTTGGCCAAAGGGTTAAACTAAATGACCCTACTTCAAGAGAATATATAGGTATTTTACTGTGTATTTCTGTCATGTTGGATGTAGCATTGAGCTTCTCTGTCGTTCTGGTGTGGGGAGACATGTTGCGAACGCTCAATAAGCCACCCATTTGACACATGATACATATATATATATTTTGTGAGAAGGGCTCAGGGGTTCCCAAAAAGAGCTTACTGGGGTTCTG
Organism: Ascaphus truei; assembly: GCA_036426205.1. Taxonomy (NCBI): domain Eukaryota; kingdom Metazoa; phylum Chordata; class Amphibia; order Anura; family Ascaphidae; genus Ascaphus; species Ascaphus truei. Next base: position 29,449,683 of record CM071575.1, on the reverse strand, counting down.
TGTTTTGTTACCTCCATGGATCACCAATAGCCTGAGACTTCAGTCAAGCGGGCTTTAAAGGCCTAATGAGGCCGGTGAGGTGATCAATTAAGGCATCCTGCTTTAGAATTAACCTGTTTAGTGCTGTATTAGGTTATGCAAGCAGGTTTCCCTGTCTCACTACCTAACAGGGGATCCACCCTGTTACAGAACCCTATAATTATATTGTGAAATTCTGCAGAACCCCAACCCTCTGTAATAGGACTTTGTAAGGAACCCCAACTCTCTCTAATAGCGTGTCTGAGATCAGATGCATTTTAAGGAACCCCAACCCTCTCTAATAGCACGTCTGAGATTGGATGCATTGTAAGTAAGCCCAACGCTCTCTAATAGGGCGTCTGGGATCAGATGCATTGTAAGGAACCCCAACCCTGTCTAATAGCGCATCTGAGATCGCTTCAGTACTACTATGTGTTCCTAGATCCATACTGTGTTTGTGTGTGTATATATATATATATATTCTGCACCATAGGTCGTGACAAGCTTCAGTACTATGTGTTCCCACATCCATATATATATAATATATATATTCTGCACCCAAGGCAGCGATAAGCTTCTTCAGTACTATGAGTCAGAAAACCTATCATCAAATATCGCCTCATCTGATTAACTACAACCGCAAAAGTGGATGTAATCCGATGTCCAGTTTCACAATGGATAGCCTCAATTTTCATGAGCATCTCGAAATTCCCTTGTTTGAGTGTTGGTAATCGCCGAAGAAAAACGGTGCGCAAATCTCATCAGGACATAGAAGAAAGAAATGAAGACACCAAATAGTGCAATATTGTCAATCACAACAATGTGGTCAATGTTGAAAGCTCTATATAGTTTGCACTCACGTGTACAACGTGATAGTAGGGCATTGTAGTTGTTAGAAGTTACCAACTTTATTTATCCAGATACATGCTCCAGATCAACACCGATATTGTTCAACAAGAAAGGAAGGGAAATCCACATACAAAGGAGAAAAAGCAAAATAGTATAATATTGCTTTTAATATTAAAAACACAAAATGCTCCACGGCCGTCACAGCATTCACTGGACTGATTGGTGACGTCTTCCATTCTGAATGCCAGATATTTGCATATCCTAGTGCTCAAGACATTCAGTGTAATGGCATTTAAGGCTTTAACACAGCCATCCAATGGGCAATCTGCATCCATCTACATACACCTGACAACAAAGCATGCCAAAGTCAATGTATTTCTCCCTATGGGTCACGGACTTAGTACAGTTAGATACAGGGACAATAACAATCTTATATATGTAACGGTATTTCTGGCCCGGCCTGACCCACCCAATCTCACATTGGCCCCTGTGGTCTAACCGGACCCCATTACAGTGTAGATATGCCTGATGGTGCACCTGTTGGCTACAGGACTCCTGAGTCTCCCGCATGATGGTGTGTGGGGAGGACCCGTCAGACAGGCAGCTGAGGTAGTGTGCTGAGTCTCACCTAGTTCCAGTGCAGCGCCTCCACCTCACCAGGGTCCCTGCGTCCGCATGGGGATGATCCTGACGAGGAACTCCTCGGTGGTGCAACCTCCTGTATAATCATGGAACTCTCAGCTGATCAGCTCCATCTTTATTGTCACGGTGGGCATAGCTGCCCTCCACAATGGGTATATTCAGCCAATCATCTCGCCCGTGCTCCCTTTAGATAGGTATATCACCTAGATCAGGGATTCACTTATTCCCGCAGGAATCACTGTCCTGTGCCAGGTCCCTGGACACAGCCTCCCATGGAGTTACTATAACATAACTGACACTCTGATAGAACTTGAACTCCTTCCTCAGCTCTGACAAGAGCTGGAACTCTTCCTCAACTGAACTAACCCTCCTCCTCTCAGCAGAACTAACTTTTAAACACAGTGCTGTGCCTTATGTAAGCTTCTGAGGCTGACACACCTCTGACATCACTAACCATGGAGTCAGAGCATGTGACCAGTCCCAGCCATACACAGGGCACCCCACCAGGGTGTGAGGGGAAACCTCCATAATTACTGCTGGCATGCCCACACTTACCAGGCCTTACTGCCAACAGGAGAGATGACTGTAGGCATTTTACATGACCGCTACATATATCTTGTTAACAATTTATCAAAAATGATAATAACACATTGCCATTTCAGCCTAAAATAAAATAAATTCTTATATCCCACTTGCTTCTGTCTGTGTGCATGTCTATCAAAGGATATATCCTCCCAAGATGATTAATTACATAAACACAGACAGAACAATATTGGCAGAAAAATACATCCTAATCTAGCCCATTGGATGGCTGTGTTAAAGCCTTAATTGCCATTACACTGAATGTCTTGGGTGCTAGGATATGCAAATATACGCCATGACGCGTTACGTGACGTCGGACGTGATGACGTCACACGTAACGAGTCGCAATTAAGATTGAATGCGGCGCGTTATTTAAGGAAGGGCAACACTGCATGATGTTAGATTAGCCCCTGAGGAAGACTATTAAGTAGAAAAGCTCGTTGGGTGAGTCGTGGATTACAGAGTCGAACTTTGTTGGCGACATTCAGAGTGGAAGACATCACCAATCAGCCCAGTGTATGCTGTGACGGCCGCGGAGCAGATGCTGTTGCTGTGTATCTGGATAAATAAAGTTGGTAACTTCTAACAACCACAACGCCCTAATATCACCATTGTATATGTGAGTGCAAACTTTATAGAGCTTTCAACATTGACCACATTGTTGTAATTGACAATATTGCACTATTTGGTGTCTTCATTTCTTTCTTCTATGTCCTGATGAAATTTGCGCACCGGTTTTCTTCGTCGATTGCTGGTTGGATTTGGTCTGAGTCCTGTGTCGGGAGCTGCACTTTCTAAGGACAGTATACTGTTTATTGCTATTTTTGTTTAAAGTGGTGTTATTTGCGCTTGATTTTTATATCACTATTGAGTGTTGGTAACCCTTAATATAACATTTGCCGAGCAATGTTTTGCAGGTAAACGTCACTGTGATGCTTGTGCTCAAACAGCGATGGTGTTTATTAAAGTCTGTAAAAGGTTCTTTATACTGTATTTGTCTTTGTTTTTTTTAGACTCTGTAATAGAAACCATGGGACGTCCTAGCTCGAAACCTTTACGTAAGTATGGAGCAATAGACACGTTTTGCGGAAGACCTCCAACCACAGGAAAACCCTTACCTAAATTAAAACAAAACAGCCTATTTTGCAATTTAATTTGCAACCTGTTTTGCATTCCATTTTTTCACTTGAAGAGATCTCTTCTTGTCCTTTCCAACGTTGTTTTAAAGCTATATAAGCGTTTGAAATATTTAGTGTCCAGGAGTTAAATATGAATCTCTCCCCAGTGCAGCCTAAGGCTGGGGCCATAGAGGGTTGAGCCGAGCCGTGCTGACGCTGAGGCGCGCCTGATGAAATCTGCGCGATTTCATGCCCATGCAGGTGAGCCAACGGGCGCGATCGGAGGCGGGGGGAGACTGAGGGAGGCGGGGCAGTGACATTGCTGGGCCAATCGCCCGCGACGCACTGACGTCGACGTCACGGCGCCGTAACGTTGACGCAGCTCCGCGCTGATTGGATGTTTTCAGCCGTCAGCACGCTGAAAAACAGCTTGGCTGTTGGCTGAAAAATCCAGCGCCTCAGCACGCCTGCGGACGCTCACTCATTGAGGATGCAGGGGCTCAGCGCGGAGCGTCCGCACGGCTCAGCACGGCCTGTCCTTCTATGAACTCGGCCTAAAGTTTACCATGGTAACATCAGCCGCTAGGTGAGAGGTGGCCAACACCAGTCCTCAAGTGCCACCAACAGGTCAGGTTTTAAAGATATCCCTGCTTCAGCACAGATGGCTCAACTGAGGACTGTGCCACTGTGCTAGAGATTACGAACATTCTGATTTTAAAAAGAAATGAACAGCAGGCTATGCTCAGGGTGCAAGATAATAATAATAATGTTTTTTTCTTGTACAGCAATGACAGTGTACGCGGCACTGTACATAGAATTGTTGTAGGTACAAGTCCCTGCCCTGTAGAGCTTACAATCTATTTCTTTGGTGCCTAGGGCACGGAGATAAAGTGACTTCCCCAAGGTCACAAGGTGCTGAAACCGGGATTTAAATCAGGTCCATTGTTTTGAACTCTGTCAAAAGATACTATCATTCCTGTATATGAGTTCAACTCATACAGGCTTCTGGGTGGGAGTTGCCGCTTTAAATAAGTCATTTTCTATTTTCTTCGGGGTCACTTTAATCCCATTGTTAGTTGGTAATTATTGTTCTTTCCTATTATGTCTTTAAACCAATTAAGCTATCATTAGCACAAAAGGGGGAAAGCTCTGGATGAGCAATCGTCCTGCATATACAACAGTTTACAGACATATCGTAAAAACTGATTTGGTAAAGATTATACAAACCCTTGTTTCCTTAGTTTATTGGAACCAGAGCTTATTCTTGAGCCCTAGGGACTCCTCAATGGTAGAGAGTGGTTTTTTTTTTATGTATGCAAGTACTTGAAAGGAAAAACAAAGTTGGCTGCAATGACATCTCACGTTCATGTCACAACTTTCTATTGTCCGCCACAGTGAGGCTGACCCAAGTGGCCATATTAATTCTCCCGGACAAGACTTAATATCTCAGAAAACGGAGAGTCCGGGATTCAGGTCTACTTCTTTTAAATAAGTGAAAACATTACTGTAGTCTGCCACCCTTTGTCTCACCGACGGCCACGTGTGGGGGTAAGGTATGGAGGAGGAGGATTCAGGCCCGGCCTCGGTAGTAGGTGTTAGTCTGAGGTAAATTCTGACACAAGACTGACTGCGGGGGGCACAGGATTTACAGAGGCCCTGCGCGCTTCCCGAAGACACTTAAATTAAGTGCCAGGGGAGCTGCAGGGCCTCTGTAAACCTGACTTACCTTGGCTCCAGTGGCTTCTTAGATGCGTTGCCATGGCAACACGGCGTCAAATGACGCCGCGAGGTCATGTGACGTCACATTGCTATGGCAACATGACGTCATGCCACCGGATCTGAGGTAAGCGGGGGTGGGGGGCACGGAGATTGTAAGCTCCACAAGGCAGGGACCTGTGCCTGCAAAATGTCTCTGTAATGCGCTACATAAAACTAGTAGCGCTATACACGAACATGCTATTATTATTATTTGTGCAAGCTTTCAAGATACACTAATCTCTTCTTCCGGCGGTGTTACAATGTATAAAGCAAGAAAGGTTTAACTTAAAAACAGTACATCCTGGAATGTTATCTGTGACTGAAACCTATCCCTCCCCCTTGTGCAGTATGCGATTTATGACGTGAGGTGTTAAATGGTCCCTGAATGTTATTGATGTGAGTGTGTGTGTGTGTATTTTAATTTGAAACTTGTTGGAAGTAGTTTAAATCATAAATTAAATAGAAATAGCCGTGTTCATTTACAAAACAGAACTCATTTTAATAAATGTAACTGTTGCAATTAGATTTGTGAAGTTTTTTTAGGGGAGACAATTAAACTGTTAAAAATATGTTTTCCGGCTGACTGCATGGGATTGCACCTTTTGGGGTAAAGGTTTTGTTCTGACGTGCATTGTCATTATGTAGCAACTACGATGCCAACAACAACCACAAGTGTGCCATCCACAACAGACATAAGTGCCCCTTTGGACAGCTGCAGGTACGTATGAACGCAAGACAATGGGAACCACTGAACAATTAAAGCAAACACTCACTGCTTTATTTAATGCTAAGCCAGTAACCCAATATTAACTTGTTCTGATTTAAACCCCCATATCTTACTGCAATAACCTGCAACTCATGAAGGCAATTTACTAATATTTCTTAGTCCAAGACAGATGTGCAGCTACAGAGTAGAACATGTTTTATACATTCCCATTCTTTTAATATGGTTTGAAATGCACAAGGAATTCAGTCAGCTGGACTGTAGATGTACAGTAGCCTACAAGATGGGTTTAACCACCATGCTTCAACATATGAAAAGTGAGCAGAGAGGTCAAGGAAGGATTTGCAACCAAACATAATGTGGTTTAAAGTTCATCTAAGAAGACTCATGTTGGTCATTCAAAACATATCACAACCTGCAATAAATCAAATATATATGTAGCCATGCATAATAATGACTGCATACATCTTCTCTGTTAGCAGTAAGTCACTAAGTCGACACACAGGCCTCCCACAGTAGTAATGGAGGTTTTCCCTCACCCCCAAGTGTGGTGCCCGTGTAAGGATGGGAGTGGCTGTATGCTCTGAGTCCCTGGATAGTGACCTCAGAGATGCGCCTGCCCCTGGAGTATAAAGGGCACAACACTGACAGTTAGTGTGTTGTTCGAGGGAGAGAGTAACCTGACGATACGTATTGAAGGAACCTTTTGTGACCCTATGCAGTACTAGCGGGAACACAGTGATAATTCCAGTGTTTTTACGCCACGCTGTGTCCGGGACCTGGCACAGTGGTGATCTCCCAGGAGAAAGGGAATCCCACTTCATGATTGGAGGGCGTACCTGGCAAAGGGACATCACGCAGAGGTCGGTCGCGCTGAGAGCTGGGGCAGCTATGTAGGCATCTGCACAATCCCTGTATTCAAATAAAGATGTCCTTGAGAAAAGAACCCCACTGTGTGAGTGTGAGCTTACTCAACGTGGATGGCACCAAGAAGGAGTTCCTCACCAGGACCATCTCCCTGGCGGAAGCATAGATCCTGATGAGGTGGAGGCGCTGCACATGATTAAGTTGGACTCGCACCCCTACACGATCAATACTGTCCGGAGACATCCCCTAATAACACCAAGCGGGAGACTCAGGTCCTGTTACTTGCAGTGCACACCACCACACACGCCGTTGTAATGGGGGGACTGGTTAGACTACACGGGCCATATGAGATTGGGTGGGTCAGGCCAGAGGAGCACCCGTTACAATTGGAGCGCTGCTGCGGAGATCACCTGTCAACAGGACAGGCTTTTGCTAGGCACACAGTAGAATTAAGGAAAGTGTCTGCTGCCACTTGTGCTTGAGGACGGAGCCAGGGTAGTAGTCAGGGAGGTGCTGGATATGCATGCCGCAACAGACGCCTTGGGATCCGTTGGGGTTAGTGAGTCTGGAGCCGGGGGCTATTGCTGTTCTAGTCGCCTTGAGGTAGCGCTAGCGGGGGACCCTGAAGGGGGTAAACTGGTAACTGAGAGCAGGAATTCTGGAAGGGTCCGCACTAGGCTAGCCAAAAGTAGGTCGACGCCCCAAAGTGCTGCATGGAAGAGCCATGTACTCTAGTCTCCATTCAGATCACTTACCAAGGAGCACAGACTGGAGGAACGTGTTACGGTAGACACAGGAAGGGTGCCCTAGCCTAGAGGTAGTGCAAAACACGAGTCAGATCTAGCGTTAGGTACACAAGGTGTGCACAAGGCATGTTTATTGTACAGATGTGGTAGCTGCCCCGCAGAGCGGAGCTCCACGTACAGAGAATCGGTGTTCACCCAAAGAAAACAGAGAGAACTGTCAGAATGGAGATCTGTACAGAACAGAAGGTCCAGGATGGCAGGGAGAGAGAACTGTCAGAATGGAGATCTTACAGAACAGAGGTCCAGGATGGCAGGAAGGAGAACCACAAGAATGAGGATCTGCATAGAGCAGAAGGTCCAGGATTGCGGTCATGTGAAGAACAGACTACAGAAGAGACTTTTGTGAGTTTGTTATGGAATGGCGTGAAAGCCGTGGCTGCGCGCCGTGTTTTGTCGTGTTTTGTTCTCGGGATATACCCCTGAGAATAATGAGCGGACAGTGTGCTTGCGATGGGAGGAACGAAATGGACTTTGTTATACCCCAATTAACAGACAGCCAGACGTTGCCTTCAGTGAGAGAAAAGACAGTGAAAGAAAAGACAATGCTTACCAAGATGGCGGTTCCCGCGTTCCGGGACACGCGGTGGGCATCGCTGCAAAAGGCTTTGCACAACTTTGCAGTCTGCTAGATGTTGGCCAGGATTGGCGCCAACGCGAAAACTCCACCCCGATGGGGAGTTTGGCGCGAAAGCTGGAGCCCCGCGCCCTCATGGACTATGACTCATCACTCCGCACCTGTGCTGGGTCCGCCTACAAGTCTACGAGCATCCCCCTAGTTTCAACCAGGGGAGTGGTTTGGCGGTCTCACCGGATGTCGCAAGAGAAAAGGGAGGAAGGGTGACTATATCAGCCCATGCCTTTCAGTTGCGAAGAGCCATTGATCAGTACGACCTCTGAGCAGAGTACCTCCGCTGATAAAAATGGCTGAAGCTGTTGATAAAGTGGACCAAGGTCCTGTGATTTCCACGCACCCTTATTCGTCTCCAGGAGGCTTCCTGGTGATCCGGGGTGAGGTGGTAGAGACTGTGGCGTGTCTGTCCTGCAGTGCAGGCTGCCGGGCGGAGCCGTGGGCAGCGAAAGCCCGATGCCCCCCCCTGTGTACTGAGCAGTCAGTGGCCCGATGACCACATTCGTACCGGTGCAATCTAGCGGATAACGGAAATGTACCCGGTGGCGATAGAAGAACAGCCGGGAGCTCTCTGGAACAAGAGTGTCCAGTCCCGCAGAGTCGGGAGCCAACTTGGTGCTTCCGATAGAGAAAGCAAACTCAGCCATCGGAGAGGTGATCACGAGGAGCCCCTCGCCGGTCTCCTACTGGGATGCCTCGCGCCGAACTGCAAACTGGAATCCTCGGAGTGAGGAGTTTGCAAGGTGGCGAGTAAGACCGTCATCAGACGAGACTGTCATATACCATTGGTAACGCCATGGAGGGAGAGAATTCCCTCGTGGTATGGAGACGCGCGAGTGAGTGTCTCCTGTACCGGCGACACCCCGCATCCCGCCGAGTCCCATGCCGTGGGGTGACTAGTGGATCGTACGTAGGCCAGATCTACCCCCGCCTGCACGGACTAAGACACCGTGTGTCTCGCAGACCCAGGGAGTAGAAGATCCGGAGGAGCGAGTCCAGAGCCAGACTGGATCGCGTAGCAGAATGGGTCTTGGAGGAGATCCTGTGGAGGAAGAGATTCGCGTGGGAATCACCGCAAGATGGTCGCACACGTGCGTGTGAGCGGAAGTGGTGCCGGAGGACAGGGAGGCCCGAGTGGGAGATGGTGCCGCCTCGGCGATCGAGCAGCGGGAAGCGATCCCCTATTATCCAAGGGAATGGGCGGTTGAACGGAAACCCAGGAGTCCCAAGGTTGAAGACAAAGAGGCACTTTGTGCGATGCTAAGGAGGGTACCGGGGGGCTGGGAGCAGTCGAAACCACTGTCCGGTGCCTCATCTGTCTCCCGCCCCCACACCCTCCACACCCATTTTATCCTCAAGGCCCTAGCTAAAGCCCCTGTACCGTCCCTATCCTATTTGGGATCTAGTTCCAGTTTAGGGTTGTCGGGGAGTCAGCGGGGTCCTTTTGATGATCGGACTGGGAGCCTGGACTTGGGTACGTCGGGATGATGGGCGTCGAGGGAGGAGGGAGCATGTCCCGACAAGTGTCGGTGTTCAGTTGATTGTCTAGCGGGATGAGTATCACTGTTAGGAATACCCTCTCATTGAAGAATTAATATCGATCTGAGGGTAACTCTGGAGTGTCTTCTGGTGGGACTGATGAGGAGCCCAGAAGAGAATGTAGATTCTAGACTCGAGGAACGGAAGGAGACTAGTGGGTGGGCCCCCCTTGTACGAGGGGTATGTCTCGTGGCTTGACCGCACCCGCTTTTTTATTTAGAGAGGGAGGGGGTGGTTTATCACTGGGGGGGGGGCTGCCGGGGATTTTGATGATATCCCCCTTGGCTCTAAGGGTACGATGGGACCGTATCAGGCAGGCCTATTATCCCTAAGGGTCCGCATGTGTAGATGATCCGGTGTGGAGACACATGAGCCCATCTGGGTGTTGCCGGGACGGTGTCGAACCAGTTTAACTAGGGTTGCAGAGCTGAGCGAGCTATCATTGCCAAGTACAGGAAGTCCCATGGGCTTGATTACCCCTATGTCCCTGAACCTCTAATGACAGAGATAGAGGAGAATGGGAGAGTGGCTCAAGACTGATATTCAGTCTATATCATTGTGAGAGAGGGGGACCATAAAAGGATACCGGCCGACAGGGTAGCTCAACTGATGCGGTCTGGAAGATAGCGGCAGTGTATAAAGCACAAAGGAGTGATGTACTGTTAATGAGAGAGGAGTACCACGGGATACACAGCGTACTGTGCATGATGCCGCGGGGCGAGAGGTGAAAAGCCAGATCTGCGTTACTATTGAGTGTCCAATAGAGTGGTCTGTTGTTTCTTTTGCGCTCCTGCTGTCGTGAGTGTACTGAGCGTTCATTATTATGTTCATGTAATGAGGTTTTGCTGCGTGTTATTTGTGTGTCTTTTGCAGTGTTTCCTGGCGCAAGGTACACACAATTTAGGCTCCCAGCCGGGACGGTGGGTATTCACCAGGGGGAGTATGTAAGCCATGCTAATAATGACTGCATACATCTTCTCTGTTAGCAGTAAGTCCTGGTACACACAGGCCTGCCCACAGTAGTAATGGAGGTTTCCCTCACCCCCAAGTGTGGTGCCCTGTGTAAGGATGGGAGTGGCTGTATGCTCTGGAGTCCCTGGATAGTGACCTCAGAGATGCGCCTGCCCCTGAGTATAAGGGCAACACACTGACAGTTAGTGTTGTTGTTCGAGGGAGAGAGTAACCTGACGATACCGTTATTGAAGGAACCCTTTTTGTGACCCTATGTGCAGTAACTAGGCGGGAACACAAGTGATATTCCAGTGTGTTTACGCCACGCTGTGTCCAGGGACCTGGCACAGTGGTGATCTCCCTAGGAGAAAGGGAATCCCACTTCATGATTGGAGGGCGTAACCTGCAAAGGCATCACGCAGATATGCGGCTAGAGCTGGCAGCTGTATGGGGCAGTCTGCTACATCCCTGTATTCAATAAGATTGTCCTTGAGAAAAAGAACCCCACTGTGTGAGTGTGAGCTTACTCAACAGTGGATGGCACCAGAAGGAGTTCCTCACCAGGACCATCTCCCTGCGAAGCATAGATCCTGATGAGGGAGGCGCTGCACATGATGTAAGTTGGACTCGCACCCACTACCTCAGATCCTGTCTGATGACATCCCCTAAAACAACCCAAGCGGGAACTCCAAGAGATCCTGTTACACTTGTCAGGGCATGCACCACACACCACGCCCTTGTATGGTGCGTGGGCGACCTTTAACTCACAAAAAGGCCAAATATGAGATTGGGTGGGTCAGGCCAGAGGGAGCACCCGTTACATATATATACTGTATATATATATACACACACACACACACACAACTAGGGGGGAGGGGGCAAACGGGACAGCAGGCCCGGACACAGCTTCATAGACTGTGCAGGTTGTGCCGGAGTTTACAAGTGGTACAGTTTTGGTGAGCAGTCGAGGAGTGCAGTGGTCCGGTGGAGGATGGCAGGGGCCTGTTCTGGCAGTTTGATCTAGAACTCAGTTCCAACTTCTGGTGTCTGCCGACATCCTGCCTGGTCCATAGGTCGGGACGGGGGGACTTTTGCGAGACAGAGGGAGGGAGAGAGAAAGAGGGGATGAGGGAGAGAGAGGGGGGGTGCAGTTGGTAGAACTTGCACCACGTGCAAAAATACTTTATATATATATATATTACACACACACGCACGCACGCATATACACATACATACATACACACATACATGCATTTCATATATAACCCACTTGTAATTTACCATGTAAACTGTACTTTACTTTCTTTTAGCAGATATGAACTCCAAGTCATTCTGGCATTTTTCTCTGGAGGGCTTCTGACTCTTCTCATTTTTATCTTAATTCTGTGTGTTACAAAACTAAAAGCGAAAGGTACGGCGTCCTGCACATTATGCTTCCCAGAGACACTAACAGACTAGGAGCTAGAGCGTCTCGACCATTTGTCCACAAGGGATTTATATATGATCCAATAGAGGAGAAACTGCTGTTTTTTGGTGTTCATGTTCCTTGAGCATCACCGAGGGTAGCAGGTCTCTAACACTCAGGGGGGTGGAAGTCCCATAACTCTGCTAAGAATCTGGAAATAATATACCTAATTACTACTAAATTGTAAATGTAGAATGACAATGTCATCATAAGATAAGGGGTTGTGAACTAAAAAAGCAGAAAATTGCATTGACAAACTTTCATTAATAACATAATGAAATCACATCAGTTACTGTTCATTGGACGACCCTTCCGTTTAGTCTACTGCACCATGAAAACAATAGAAAACAGAGGAGGCTGCATAAAGGAGGCTGCATAAAGGAGGCTGCATAAAGGAGGCTGCATAAAGGAGGCTGCATAAAGGAGGCTGCATAAAGGAGGCTGTATAAAGATTGTTTATTTTTTAAAACAAATTGAAAGAGTGCACTGCATAACATTTTTTTAAATTCTCTCCTGAACTCATTAGTGCAGGAGTCGCCAACTCCAGTCCTCAGGGGCCACCAGCAGGTCAGGTATTAGGGATATCCCAGCCTGACACAGGCAACTCAATCAGTGGCTCAATCATTCTGACTGAGCCACTGATTGACCCACCTGTGCTGCAGCAGAGATATCCCTAAAATCTGACCTGTTGGTAGCCCTTGAGGACTGGCTTGGCCAGCCCTGCTTCAGTGACACTCAGATATAGCAAGACGTACTGTTTTCTGCACCAGGGCAAGACGTGGGAACGCGTCTACCCTGGTGCTGGAGGATTATTGGTGGGGGTCGGAGGGGGGGGGTGTTCTATCAAGAAGCATGGACCCCCCTCCCCCACCGCGTGACCTGTGGCTTTAAGCTTTTTTTAGCCAAGGCCCCGAGACAGTAAGTCTTGATACCTCTGTATATTGGTCTTTATGGTCTTCCAATCAGCACACATTAGTCCTTGGATAGAGTATGCCTCATGTTCGTACACACGAATGCATTAGGAATTGTTTGTGTCTCCTTGCATTTGCCTGTTATGTAAATTAAAAGTTGTCGGACAAATTTGACGCTTTTCGTCTCAACAAAAGAGGTGCATTCTTGCAATTTGTTTTATTAGTTGTTTGGATGGTTGGGAGGGAGTGGGGGATAGAGGAGTAGTGAGAGAGAGTAAGTGGGGAGAGAGAATGAGGGTGAGGAGGGAGGGAGGTGGAGGAAAGAGAGAGATGTGGGGGGGGGGGGGGGATGTAGAGAGGGGGGGGGGGGGGGGGGAGGAAGGTGGGGGGGGGGGGAAGGGGGGGGAGAGGGGGGAGGGAGGAGAGAGGGTAGATGAGAAGAATGCAAGGGGATGGGAGAGAGAGATGGCGGGAGAGAGCCGAAGAGAGGGGGGATGAGGTGAGAGTGCTAGGGGATGGGGGAGAAGGAGGTGGAGGAACGAGGTGAGGGGGAGAGAAAGGGGTGAGCGGGGGGAGGTGAGGGGGGAGAGAGCAGTGAGACAGAAAGAGGTGGGGGGAGAGATGGGGATGAGGGGAGGAGTGAGAGAATGGGGGAGAGAGCGGGTTTTAGTGACTATGTGAGTCAGGCTGTAGCCTACGTTCTTTTTTCCTTCTGCCCCTCTTATGATGCCGCCCGAATCTTGCTGTCGGATTTAAGAATTGGCCCCCAACTTATTCTGAGTTTGGGCGGCCTACTCTACGTAATCAAATAAATATCTACAGAAGTGAATTTATTGGGGTGCTGGGAGAACTTTTTTTCACCTTATGCTGGCAGTTAAACTAAATAAAAAATATAACATTGTAGCATATTACACACCTATTCATTACTAGCCCTCACAGGAAACTAAACAATAAATATCTGAAATACAGGTCTGATGGTGTCAAGATCTGGGTTTTCTCACCTCTAAAATAGAACATCGCCACTTGGTAACATCTTATTTCTATTAATTCATGCAAAAAGTTTTAAAAAGTTAAAAACACATTCCACATGGGATTCTTTTTGTTTTTTTTCTGCATAGAAACATGGATTTTATTTATCAAAGGCTCATGGATGAAAAATTGTGTATAAAAACACACACATATTTACCAAAGTCAAGTCCTATAAAAAGAAATAGTTAATAGGAATTCAGTCCTTTCTGTAGAGCAGCGATGAACCTTTTTGAAACTACAGATCCTTGCGGTTGGTAATAGTGATTTGCAGAACTTAAATATTGTTGGCGTTTACATTTTTCCGGTTCTAAAAATGTATTGTTGGGGTTTTATATACGTTGGAATTTTGTGACTGTTACAATACAATTCTTTGTACACTTACCTCTGAGTGCTGCCTCTCTTTGCTGTTCTGCTGCCCTGCTGGATGGTAATGTACTATATATATACTCGCATCGGGCTCTGCTGCTGACAGTCTGCACATCCGCTCCTGTGTAAGCGGATAACACAGTAGCCACCTGCGCATGCACAAGTGCTCATATACGCACATATTCGTATATATATATATATATATTAATATCTTAGAACATACACATATTACACACAACACACAAGCCTAAAGGCTAACCCCCTCATGCTTTCTACATATATGCTGTTGTAAGTTATTCTATACATTAAAATATTCCATTTTTAAGCCAAAAGGTCATACAAAGGTCAAGACAGGTCCAGTGAAAGAGCGTCATCTCTAGATGATCATCCCATGGTAAAAAAATATTTCTTTCCACCCGTTCCTCTGCAGGAAGGGATACTCGCCTTTACATATAGAAACATAGTTTGTATGACAGAAGAGTGTGCATTAGTTCAGTTTTTAGGGATCCTGAATGATTTCTAACTAGAGACAAGCAAAATGTCAACAGGCAATAATTACAGTGCCAACTCTTCCGCCATATCTGTAAACCCCGTAACCGAATGTAAAGTCTGGGTGAAATGCAGAGCAGTGTCAGGAATAAATAATTTAAGCAATGTTCCCCACCAGCGTCACTATCAAAGGGATAGTTCAACCTACTGGCTCAGTTTTTTATTTAATGACACATAAGTGCAATCAACTTCCTTAAAAATATTTAATCACCCGTAAAGTACTGTCTTACTTATTCTATCTTGTGAAAAATATATGAAGCCGTTCTTGTTGGGAACATGAAACTAAGCCATATGCTACATATGTTTATTGTAATTACTTTGTAAACAAAACAACCAAGCTAATATAATAATGTTAATGGCTATACAAACTTCCCCTTCCCTTTCTCTCATTCCCCCCTCTTCTCAGTTCCCTCCTTTCTTCTCCTCCATCTCTTCCCCTACCCTCCCCCCCACTTTTCGCTCTCGTTTAGAATAGTTTACCTTTCTAAACCTCAATCTCTTAAAGGAAACCTGCACTTATGTTATAGTCTATGTAATCGGTACAGACAGAAATATGTTCGTTCAGGCTCCCCTTCTCACTTTCTACAGGTCTGCAGAAGAAAGAAGCATTACGTACGCCAGCTTGGCCTTTGATAGAGACTGTCTGAGAGGAGGATTGCCAACTGTCCCCTCACGCCACAGTCTATATGAAGCCAATTGATTCTGCAGTAACCAGCTGACGCCTTAGATGAATGTAGATAATGTACGATAAGATAGATGTGTGAAAATGACTTTACACAACATGAAATCAACTTTTCTATAAAAGAATGAAAAAACAATGTCTCTAATTCCCATCTGTTTGTCATTTAAAAAAAGCAGCAGAAAAAGCCCAGTTAAAATGGTTTGGCCTCCCAGGGGTGGCAGGAGGCATTACCCTCTTGGTTACCTTAGCAGTATTGCATGGCAATGCTGTACTACTCATTTAGGTGACCAAAGGGCGTAGGTAGTTTATTTTTTATATTGACCCATTTGTCGCCCTTTTTGGTCAGCTAGTCATGGAAACCCATGACTAGTTGACCCATAGGCTATGAAGGGGTTAATATGAGCTGTAATGTATTTTAATTACCATTTTATCATCTATTTTAGTTTTTTTTTTTTTAGCTTATCTTGCTTATGTATATAATGGCCATTATACATGGTTAAGACAGGGATAACGCCAGCCTGGACTAAGTTATAACAAATATATATTTGTATATTTAATAGGTTTGAAACTGGGGGTGTCCAGAGCTGAACCCCATTAATTTCTGTTATGAGGACCCCCTGCTTATCGAGATATACACCTCCGTAGGTACTGCTGGTATTCTCCAGTTTAAATGTCCCGGTCACGGCTTCCTATTGACTCACATGATCAGGACATTTAAACAGCACAGAGATACCTGCACCCCCAATATCGACAATTATAGGCTAACGCTGTAAAACTCCGGGCATTATTGAAATCCCTGCTCTCTGATTGCTCATTAAAAATAAAACATTACCCAGCCAGCTTATAGTAAACAAAAGTTGTACTTACCCGTGCCAGGATAAAGGCCCTTCTCATAATTTTGGTCCTCCTCGTCTTCCTTCTTCATGGCACCCACAGTAAAATAAAAAAATAAAAACTATTACTGGCCTGTAACCCCTTAATCACTTTAGCGGTTATTATCCCTTATGGTAATTAAGGGATTAACACCTTCTCCCACTACCCACTCGGGAGGCCTAACCACCCTCTCCGGAGAAAGTAACCCCATCTCCCATCCCATTTACTGCCCTCACCATACATACAAATGGGAAAAGGCACCAGTAGCCAAATGGGGTTAATAGGGCTTTTGCCCATTTGTTTTAAAAAAAATGATAAATTATGAGGTTTTGCTAAATCCGTCCCGGGTTTTCTGAGTCCAGACCGGGATTTTGCTCTAGCTCGCCCTCTGTTATTGGATCCTCCATTTTTGCTCCTGGCAGCTTCCTTTAAAAGGACAGCCCTGTAAGCAGGAAGTTGCGGAGCAAAGTTTCAGTTCATGCTGAGTACATGCAACGCACTTACCTTTTGTCTTCCTCGTTACCAGACCTGGCTACGTACCTCAACCACCCCTGTCTTCCACCTGTCTCGACCTCTGCATTCTCACTGACTACGGAACTCTGCTGCCAGCCCTGTCCTACTTGAGACGAGCCTTGTTACATAAATACACAATAAAATAACATTTCAGTACTGTACAATACACTACACAGTAGCCCAGGCCAGCACAACTCGTAAAGTGAGAAAGGCCTAACTGCTCCAAGGAAAAAAAAATTGGGCCGCACGGGTAAAATCATCATCATCACCATCATCATCATCTCTCCTCCAGCACCTCAGCATCATCCTATATCTCCCCCAGCAACCCTCAATCAACCTTTGCGGTACTCCCCATCTATCTCTCAACCCCCATCTCTCCCCCTCACCCACACATAATACCCCCCCCACATCAAAACAAATACCCCCCTGCACTCACATCCTCTCTCCCCTTGCACCTCCACATCCCTCTCCCCTTGCACCTACACGCTCTCCCCCTTGCACCTCACATCGACTCTCCCCCTTGCACCTCACATCATCTCCCCCTGCACTCTATCGTTCCCCTGCCACCCACAACACTCTCCCCTGCACCTCACATCACTCTCCCCCTGCACTCACTCTCACCCCTTGCACCTCAAATCACCCCAGCACCTCAAATCACCCCCCCTTGTACCTCAAATCACCCCCATCCACCTCAAATCACCCCCATACACCTCAAATCACCCCCATACTCCTAAATCACCCCCCGCTTGCACCTCAAATCACCCCCATACTCCTCAAATCACCCCCCTTGCACCTCAAATCACCCCCATACACCTCAAAAAAACCCTCCCCCCCCCATACTCCTCAAATCAGCCCCCTTGCACCTCAAAGGTGGGGGGGGGGGGGAGCGGGCCCGCAGAAGGAGCTGGCTAGTACTTCCCACGTTGGAAGCAGGGGGGGTGGGGGGAGCGGCCGCAGAGGACCCCCCCCCCCTAGAACATCTATGCGCAACAGCTATTTCCTTTGACATCACAAAGGCATTTTAGTGTCAGCAGGAATCCTCCTCCAGGAGTAGTCTGTTGTAGAAGATCACTGAAGAGAAGTGTTGTCATCACAACAGCAGATTGTCTCCACTTCAAAAACAGAAACATCTTGCAAGCAGAACTTGTTTGCAGCCAGTCTGTGCCATGGATGATTGAGCGCTGCACAGATACTACGTGCCAATCAATTTCATATTTATTGCCATCCTCCCTCTCGCTCTCCTGTGGGTTGAAGTCCATCCAGGCGCTGCCCTCCCAGCTTTAGCCATGGCTTATGAAACAGCAGACAGAGATATTTATTTAAACGTTTACATTGCACTGGAGTCTGTGATTGGAATAACAGCTATTTTGGGCAACACCCTGGTGATTTGGGCTGTGAGCATAAACCCAAGTCTTCAGAACACAATTTTTTACTTCATTGTGTCCCTGGCACTGGCAGATCTAGCTGTGGGAGTCCTGGTCATGCCGCTGGCCATTGTATTGAGCCTGGGGTTACAAATCCAGTTCCATGCCTGTTTATTCATGTGCTGCCTAAACATCATATTAACCAACGCATCCATCCTATCCCTTCTCGCCATAGCTATTGACAGGTATTTGAGAATTAAGATACCAACCAGGTAAGTTACACTGTGTCAAAACTTTGCCGTTAATGTACATGAGTAAGTCAGTATTAGGTAATACCTGTTATATTTGGACTAAGAATATTTTAGGACAAGTTTTCAAAAGTTCTACTCTCTTCCTCTAGTCATGCAATGCTCAGTTACAGTTAGTGTGCAGTATTGAGTGCAATGTCTTTATTTACATTGAGAAGACGTACATCCTTGAGAAAATCCCTAAGGGGGAAATGTGTTGAGCAGCGTTTATCTCATACTTCTTTGTAATCACCCAGCATATATTTTGTAATTGTTTTATTTTATTTTTACTTGTCCTTCTCTAATATGAGAATATGTAGCACACCAAACTAGGGGACATTGGGGAGGGCAGCTGTCCCTCTGGGTCACAGAGAGTAAAATTTAGGAGATAAAAACATGCATCTAAAAAAATGGCATTATGTAAAAATATATTTATTTATGATACAAAAATCTGTCATGGGGCTGCTCAGCCAAAAGGATGTCAAATAAATACATTGTACTGTGTCCTAATGTCTGAATTGATTGTACTAATAACAATAGGTAGTTGTATGCAGAAAGAGGCCAGATTTTGCATCATCTGTGCAGATAATGCAATGGATGTGTCTATTTTTGACATAAAACTCCAGTGACTTGCGCAAGCACAACATCAGGCAAAAGCTTTCATCTTCCAAATGACAATGGATGTCTAAACTTGTCCGTCTGTGTTTCAGCAGCTAATAATATTTCAAGGGAGGGAGGTTTTGTGTGACGGTTTTGAGAGAGAAATATGGACTGATGTTAATAAACTCATGGAATCAGAAACTAGGGATTATTTTTTTTTTTTTAGTAATTACCAATTGATTATATAAAAATTTAATTTGTTATCTTCATTTCTAGCTGCCCCCATAAAATTATTCTAGGTATCAATCTAAATAACAATCCCATTTGGTTCCAGCGATAGAAGTACTGTATGATGATATTGGGGGACAGGCAGTGGTCAAAGTGTGATGTGGGGTATACCGAGTATCACTCCATTGTTATTGACCCCCAGTTAAATCCATTTTTATTTCAATAACAAGTTAATTTCAGAATGTTTCTTTCCCTTTCTGCTTTCTAAGCATAAATACTGTGGGAATCTTTCTAAGTAAGTAAGTAAACTTTATAGAAAGGGTGGATTCATGGATTAGCCTCGCAACAGAGATGGTAGAGGCTGATACAGTAACGGAATTCAAAACCGTTTCGGATAGACATTAGGCATCTAAATACGAAAGAAACCAAAGGTTATAATAGATCAAAAACATAGATTGTAAGCTCCACGGGGCAGGGACCTGTGCCTGCAAAATGTCTCTGTAAAGCGCTACGTATAACTTGCAGCGCTATACAAAAACATGCTATTATTATTATTATTATTATCATTATTATAATAGAATTGGAGGTTTTCCAATAGATAGGAAAATGGGCAGGCTGGGTGGGCCAAGTGGTTCTTATCTGCCATCAAATTCCATGTTTTGTTTTTCTTAGGAAAGGGGAATCTAAATAGCTTTTCCTTGCCATGTTAGAAAATATGAGATTTTGAACAATATTTGGTCAAAGTTTGGTGTTACTCAAAAATTACAGGAATCTGTCATTGCTCCTGCAGGTACAGGACGGTGATCACAGCAAGAAGAGTTTATTTATCCATCGGAATCCTCTGGACTTTGTCTATTTTAGAGGGGTTAGTACCAATGTTTGGTTGGAACAACAGGTCACGCCTAGACCCAAAAGACAGGGACTACCTGAGCTGTCAATTTCTCAATGTCATGAGTATGGACTATATGGTCTACTTCAACATGTTCGTACGGGTTCTTCTCCCACTGCTGATAATGCTGGCTTTGTACATTAGGATTTTCTACTTTATAAGAAAACAGTTGAAGCTGAATATCTCCAACTCCACAGGCAGAGGGTTATTCTACGGCAAGGAATACAAAACTGCTAAAGTACTATCCTTGGTCCTGCTAATGTTTGCCCTGAGCTGGCTGCCCCTGTGCATTCTAAACTGCATAATCGATTTCGTCCCAGGTGTTAAACAATCCAAAGAATTACGGCCCGCTCTTTATTTTGTCCTATTACTGGCCCATGCCAACTCGGCCATGAACCCAATCATCTACGCATTCAAAATAAAGAAGTTTAAAGATGCGTTCATCCAAATTATAAAGGCATACATCCTACGTAGGTCTGTGCTGGCTGAAAGTGGTAGGGATCAGCGCACATTGGATGAAAACCCCCAAGACTAAGATTTGTACCCACGTCATGAAATGCCGGAAAAGATGACAGCTACAGCATTCTACAATGTATGGCCATATTCGCCAATGACATGAAAAACAGAAATATCTATTTCCAGTCATTTGCTTCTCATTCCATTCATGAATAAATAAACACATACATTCATTCTGGAGTGGTACAAAGAGACCCTAATTTGAAGGACTTTTAATATTTAGCAAAGGGATCCAATTTAGTTCATGCAGTCAATAAGTCAGTGTACTAATTGTGATTACTAAAAATATACACAATATAAAAAGAGAAAGATTCACCTAATATGTATAAAAGATAGTTTATCAAAACTACAGTCCAATGAATAAGACACAGCACTGCAGATCAAATGTTCAAAAGTGTGTTATTGGTGTACAAACATTAAAAACAAATTTCAGTCCACTGTTGGACCTACATCAGGGTAATATACAGGGAATAGTGAGGCATACTGTATATACAGTGCACTAAATCAGAAGTGAAGAGACAACAACAACAAAAATTATATATATATACTATAATTCTAAGTTGGATTCCATTTTCTGTTCGGTTGTATGTCAGAAGCATCGAAATCTCACAAACGGCACCACGTAGCACCACAAAACTTTCACTGTAC
The DNA here is from genome assembly GCA_036426205.1 of Ascaphus truei. Classification (NCBI taxonomy): domain Eukaryota; kingdom Metazoa; phylum Chordata; class Amphibia; order Anura; family Ascaphidae; genus Ascaphus; species Ascaphus truei. Next base: position 29,428,281 of record CM071575.1, on the reverse strand, counting down.
ATTCTTCTGCGGATTTATAGGTGAACGCAACTATTTTGAGCTTCCAATGTCACTCACCTCCCAAGTTATGGACATTCTAAGTTTCACTCGGCTGGACAGCAGTAAAAGCAGGGGGCGGGGTGCGTGGCTACTAAGGGAGGGGGCGTGTCTTTGCCTGTGATGGAGCTGTGAGTGTCATTTGCAGTGATTCTCAACTGGGGCTCCGTGGAGCAGTGTCCCTGTCCCTGGCTCTCCCCCCTCCGCTCTCCTCCTCGGAGCTGCTCTAGCAGCCCGGCACTGGCGGGGAGGAGGGGGGCGAGAGGCTGCTTTTGCTTGCTGTTAACTTTGTGTGACTGTGTGTGTGACACACTGTGTGTGTGTGTGTGTGTGTGTGTGACACACTGTGTGTGTGTGTGTGTGTGTGTGTGTGTGTGTGTGTGTGTGTGTGTGGGGGGGTGTGGTTTGGGGTGTGGACTGTGTGTGTGTGTGGGTGTGGTAGCACTTGTGTACACCTTTTGGTTTGGTGTGTGTGTGTCGAGGAGAGGGGGAGAGGGAGAGACATCATCCTGGGGGTGATGTGAGATGCAGGGGGGGGGGAGGTGAGTGTAGATGCAAGGGGGGGAGGTGATAGAGATGCAGGGGGGGGGGGTGATGGGAGATGCAGGGAGGGCGGTGATGTTTATACCAAAATCATTACAAAATATATACACATTGCTTATTCAAAAGTATGAGTTAATTATTATTTATTACCCCTACTGCTTTACACATCTATTTTGTGATTTACCCTTGACGAACATGTGTCATCCAGATAGGGGTTCCCCGAAATTTTACAAAATACTTAAAGGGTTCCTCCAAACAAAAAAGTTTGGGAATCACTGGTCATGTGAGATGTGTGGAGGAGATGTGTCAGAGGGGGGAGATGTGTCAGCGGGGGGAGGGGGGAGATGTACCAATGGGGGGGGGAGGAAGAAAAGACGGAGAGGAAAAAGCGCAGAGGGACTAAGATACGCGCGGGAGCAGCAGCCGACTCTGGTCTGACCTTCCCTCGAGTATCCACTTTGTTAGAGCAGCAGCCGCCGCCATGAGCGACATGGAGGAGCAGCAGTTTGAGGGCAGAGTGAGTATACCAAGCAAGGACCTTCCTGTACAACAGCACTTATTTCATGTGTATATGTTCACGTTGGCCAGTCCCCGGGGCGGTGACCGGCGCAGCCCTGTCCCAGTAATAAAACAAATAATACCACAGGAAAGTAGTGTGAATCTGGATTAAACATCCTTTTACGGGTGGCAGGGGTATTTGCTGTGAGGCGATGGTCGGTGGCTATGAGGTGATGGCGTGTGTGTCTGTCACAAGATGGCTCCTGTCTGACACACAGAGGAGTGGGGGCTTCTCAGATATATAATCACCCGATAAATATACCACAAAAAAAACCACGTCGAACAGAAATATATCCCTTAGTGTTTGATTCATATACACACATGTACACGAGACTTGCTTCCCCTGGAAAAGTGTGTGTGTGTATATATATATATATATATATATATATACTATAATTCTAAGTTGGATTACGTCTGTTTGTTTGTTTGTCCGAAGCATTGAAATCTCAGACACGGCACCACGGAGCACAACTAAACTTTCACTGGACATTCTGGTGTGGATTTGGCAGCCAGGGGACATACCACAGCAGCGCGGGAGGGGAGGGATGTACCGCCAGCGGGAGGGGGGAGGGGCTGGGGACATGTTCCGGCAGCGGGGGGAGACACAGACAGACAGACACACATATACACAGAGAGACACAGACAGACAAATCTCATCCCGCACTACATCCAGCAGCAGGGAGGGGGAGGAGAAGGGGGCCGGAGAGATGTGCCACCAGGGGGAGAGGGGGGCGCCACAGAGATGTGCCGCCAGCGGGAGAATCAGGGCCACATATAAATGTGCACAAATAATAATAAAATAGCCTAACAAGTACAGCACATATAAAAAACTTAATAACAGATACAGTATAATACAAACGACGAGATGATGTAAAAATAGTCCAATATCAGATATGGTGGTGAATCCAGACAGGAGCAGGCTGCAGCTTCAATAGTGATGTTGCCACACCAAGAATACCTAACAGAATAAAAAGAGAGAGAGAAGCGCAGGCTCCATAGCGTGATACTGAATGGGAAATTTATTAATGTATAAAAAATAAACAAGAAGGTCTCTTGGACTTGCACTCACAAGAGGACAAATATAACCAACATTTGTGAGATAGAATCTCAGTCGTAGTGACGTCACTATCAGGATATACAGCAGTCCGTTTGCCAGCAGTAGAATAATCACCAGTCTGATGTGTGGTGGAAGCAGAGAGGCAAGCACAATGTCACGATACTGGGAGGTACCTGGGAGCTCAACCGTAGAGAGTGGTAAACATGGTCCTAAGCAACTCCTCGCCCACCGGACTTCAGCAGTGCTGTTCTCAGGGAGCTCCCTGCCTTCCCCCGTTGGTAAAATGTCAGCGAATTGCCTGCAGATGTCAGCTGCACTCGTGTCTGTGCTTCCGTCATAGCATGCGGACCGGAGTTACAGTACGTCACTATGCACATCGTAGCGTCCTGACGCGTTTCGTCACTGGTAGTGACTTCATCAGAGGTTGGCCATGTAGCTCCAGGAACTCCCCTAAATAGCCAGCGTTGCATAGCAACGTGACAATAATTGCCCAGGGCGCATGCTGCATCCAATCATATTAATAAGGGGGAGTGGCTGTCACCCATGGGTCTAGGTTGCATAAAACATACATTCATAGACACTTGTAAGGATTGGAATGCCGAGATGTAGAGTGATTCTAAGGGGGGAATGATAAAAAGCACCAACCCATGTAACCCAATAAACTGGGTAATAGATGATATATAATATAATTATGCCCCACTTGAAGCACTCCAAAATCATATATTGACTGAGCACACTTTTAAACTTAGAGTAATGAATGACATAAAAGTAAAATTAAAATAAATCTTATGAAATGTACTTAAACAATTAAACAATATCAATGAAAGTGTAAAAATGGTTAACAAATGCAGAATGGCTTGAGAAGAAAGAGTGGAAGTGTGGAAGAACATGGAAGTGATGTAGACTGTAAGATATAGAACCATATACAGCTCAACCCCATTATAGCACGATTCGCTATAACGCGGATCCGCTTATAACGCTGTTTGAGTGTGGACCCCGAATATTTTAAAGAACGCACACTGCACACACTGCACACACTCACAGCACACTGCACACACTGCACACTCTCACAGCACACTGCATTCACTGCACACTCTCACAGCACACTGCATACACTGCACACACTCACAGCACACTGCACAAACTAACAGCACACTTGCATACACTACACACTCACAGCACACTGCACACACTCACAGCACACTGCACACACTCACAGCACACTGCACATACAGTACACTGCACACATTCACTGCACACGCACAGCACACTACACACACACACAGCACACTGCACACACGCACAGTACACTGCACACACACACAGCACAATGCACACACTCACAGCACACTGCACACACTCACAGCACACTTCACACTGCACACACTCACAGCACACTGCACACTCTCACAGCACACTACACACACTGCACACACTCACAGCACACTGCACATACAGTACACTGCACACACTCACTGCACACGCACAGCACACTGCACACACTCACAGCACACTGCACACTGCACACACGCACAGCACACTGCACACACAGCACAATGCACACACTGCACACACTCACAGCACACTGCACACTCACAGCACACTGCATACACTCACAGAACACTGCACACACTCAGCACACTTCACACATGCACAGCACACTGCACACACGCACAGCAAACTGCACACACTGCACTCCACACTGCGAACACTCACAGCACACTGCACACACTCACAGCACACTACACACACTCACAGCACACTGCACACACTCACAACAGAAGTGAAGATCATCGGGAAGCGCAAAGTCATGTAAAACAGAAACACATTTCCTGATGGTGCAGTATTGTGATGTAGATAAATAAAAAAAAAAAAAAACCTGATGGTGCAGTATTGTGATGTAGATAAATAAAAAAAAAAAAAAATTTTTTTAAAGTGCGGTGTGCTAAGTACTCACAAGTGTATGGTGAGTGTTGTTCCCATAAAGGTATCTTTCAGGGACAGCCTGTCTACCCGTGGTAGAGTTGTTCAGTGGTATCTATAGGTTGATTTCGGTGTGATGTAGATAAATAAATACTTTTTTTTTTTTTTTTTTTTTTTTTATTTATTCTACATCACAATACCCATACACACGCGCCAGACGCTATAACCCGACACGCATTCACACACGCGGGCCTGATGGCGACTGCCCCCGAGGGCGCGCTATCCCTCCGCAGTGTTGAGGCCGCGGAGACGACGAAAGACGGCAAGGACAGCCAAAGGTCAGGGTGGTTAATAGAAGTGTGTGAGGGAGCGTGGTGGGTGGCATGAGTTGATTTAAGGGAGTGGATCGATCCTCGCGGAGTGTGTAGTCCGTGGGTGAAGAGGGGAATGGGTAGGTAGGGAGCGTGGGTCGTAATAGGAATCAGGATAATCGTCCAGGCATGGAGAACGCGCACAGGAAGGGTTGACTGAGAAGTGTAGCGAGAGCCACCCAATGTGTGGCTCCCCTGGGAGTAAGAAAATGACCGGAGGGGAGGGTAGTGAGGGTTAGCTGGGGATTCTGGGATACGCTAAGGCATGAGGGAGGGAAGGGAAACCAGCTGGAGAGAATTACGGGTTATGGGGGGAGACGGGAGGAGGAAGGGCATTAAGGTAAAGGGAATGGTGAGTAGGTAAAGGAAAGAGGAGTAAGTTAAAGTCGCAAAGGGCGACGTGAATCGACGGTTCCGCGTAAGCCTAGCCGAGCGCCGGAATGAGGGGCTTATACGTGCAGGGCCGGGCGGTTTCCAGGGCGCGGCTCCTTCAATGTGTTTTCGTTTTACATGACTTTGCGCTTCCCATGATCTTCACTTCTTCCACGTCCACGGGATCGAGAGAACGACCCCCCCCTCTGGGTTAAGCGGCATTCCCATGTTTGTATTAGTATCACCATATTTATATGCACTTGTTTATAAGGAATATAATTTTAGAGCGCCATTGATATATATTTTTCCAATTTGCACATTGTTCTCACCATTATCAAGGCTGCCGTATTATAATCATTGTAGTAGTATGTATCATGACCAGCCCAATGTATTCCAGAATAGAACCAATAGAAATTTGAATTTGGATACTTATTTTAGGATGCAAATTTGCATTTAAAGATGCCAGGAAAAGATTACTGCCACGTGTATAAAACTTGAACGTACACTGATACGAGACAACAAAAAGTGGCTAGATCTATTGTTCTTAAGAAAGTATGTGGAATATAGTTATTCCTAGAGGACTGAGGGTCCAGGAAAAATCCTTCTATGGATTTGAGTGATGAGGAATTTATATGAAATGGAATAGTGCACAAGATGACTGTTCTTTTAATCTGATTAAATTGATTATGCTTCAGCAAGAAAACATCTTACAACACTAGATAAGAAATAGAGGACTTAAGACTTGAATTGGGGTCTTTGGAAAATATCAAAGACTTCAATGAAAGAAATGCTTAAATGCAAAAAAAATAGATGTCTTTAGAAAAGAAGTAATAGAGATCAAACTGCAAAAATTTGAGAGGGATCAGGACGACTATGCTAAAGGCATAGAAAAAACTTGGAATAAAAACTCCAAAAAAGGCCAAAAAGCACAGTCGACCTTAGATCCCTGTAGAACAAAGTGCAATGTCCACAGAAAAAATGGACACTTCATTTAGAGGTAAATTTGCAGACAACTATCCAAACTCATCAGGATTTCTCCCCCAGGTGTTGGTTAAAAGGCAGATAAAAAACCTGACATTAAATTACCCAATGTAGGAGGAAAAGCCAAAGAAAAAACAAAGCACATAGATATTAGTGATATCATTGGCACTCCAATAATGTACAGCTGGCATCCAGAGGTGAGATGACACCCAATAACTTGAGGGAAACATCCTCTTTTTTGGGACAGAGGGGGTGTATGAGTTCATGGGAAACCAGGAACCCATTTCACCCCCTGCAGTCCCAAGCACCTCTGGAAGGCCAAAAACAAAAGACGCATGTCAGAGGGCGACGAGGGGGCAGAATTACGGAAAAACAAGAAAACAAAAATGAACCAAAAATATTTTTAATCTCAGCAGTAAAATTCTCACGGACCTCAAAAAGAGAGTAATAGCAAGGCCTTACCTTTTGCCCCAACTATTGGCAAGTAGTTTGGGGTATATTTAGATGCCCATAGATTTTAAGATCCCTGACCCTCAAGAGGTTCTTTATTAATAAAGACGCTGAAACCATGACTGGTGAATAAAAACAAAAAGCCCCTGTTGAAGATGTTTCCAATGTGAACATCGACACAAGGGACTTTGTTCACATCAAAATTTAAACCAAAATCCCATTTCTTTCCAAAATTGCAAAAGGCAATCATTTGGAAGTTTTTTTCCAACTTGTTATAAGATCTAAATCCCTTTCTGAAAAATAACCATAGGAAAAACATTCAAATTTACAAGCTTGAAAAACTGGCACTAGAGGAACTCTCACAGTTACAATCGTAATAAAGCCAGCAGACAAGGAGGAGGAATTGTAATAATGAGTCATGAATATTACATGTTGGAAGCCAATAATATACTAGGCGATATAAACACCTATCAAAAAACTCATATCCCACCCTCTTCTGTGTATAAAAAGGGAATTGCAGACCCTACTGGAGGATGGTAGAGAGCGGGGAATACTGGAGGACATGAACTCCAATTTCTAATCATGGAGGATCCGGTGTTCCCTGTTTTCTACTTTCTACCACAGAGTTATAGAATCTCACACATCCCCCGGGCGGCCTATATTTCTGGCATTGGGTCCATAACGGCCAATTTATTCTGAATTGTGGATAGCTATCTACAAGGAATGGTCAAAAAACCAATCCCATCTAAAGGACACAATGATGTCATTTTGATGCTAAGGGACATTAAATGCAAGAGAATTCATTCTAGTAACAACAGATGTCACGGCCTGTACACATCCATTAAACATAGTGATGGTTGTAGAGCCGTGAGACATTTTTGGAAAAGGAAGGGATTTATCCGAGTGAACAAATTGATTTTCTGGTAGATTGCATTGGATTTATCCTAAGCAAAAACTTCTTTTGGTTCGATAACAACTTTTACTTGCAACTCTGTGGGACCGCCATGGGGACCAAATTTGCGCCCAGCTACGCCAACCTGTTGATGGCCTGTGGGAAGATCAGTACATATGGTTTGGACGGGGCTGGACGCAAATTTGGTCACATGGCGGAGATTATAGATGACATCATCTTTATATGAAGGGTACTGTGACAGATTGAATTTGTTTCTCCTGTATTAGATGTAAACGAGTTTAATCTGAAAGTTCACATTACGGTCAGTGCAACCACTATTACTTCTAGACCTTTGCTATATGTGGAAGATGGCACTATTAAAAAAAAACTATTTTAAGGAGGTGGATGCAAATAACTACATCCTCCAGTCCAGCTGCCATCTCAATAATGGATAGAAAACATACCGTACGGCAGTATCGTAGACTTAAGCGCAACTGCCTGATAACCATATTTGAGGAACAATCCACAGTTTTATCCAGAAGGTTTAGTGAGAGAAATTACAATAAAAATGTGTGAGACCGAGCATTAGCTAGCGAAGGTACCCTAGGAGAATCCATGCTAACACTGCCCCCAAAACATCTATGATGATGGCACCATAAAAGTGCCCTTTGTCACGCAATATAATAAGGATGCCAGCAAAATTAATAAAATCCTTACAACACCCATTGGCCGATACTCAAAATGACCCGTTTTGGGGAAACATCTGGCTGACAAAGTAAAAATGGTATATAGAAAGCACCAATATTAAAAACTATTTGTCACCTAGTGCCTTAAGAAATATCCCCACAAAAAAACACACGTGGTTAGATCCACCTTTAGGATTTTATGATTGCAAATGTGCACTGCCTGCCAAACAGTTTCTAAAATGTCAACACAGTTTCAAATCAAACACAACACAAAAAATCTTATACTATTAGCACATTTGAACTGTAGAACAAGTTTTGTCATTTTACCCTCGAGAATGTGAATGCGGTTTACAGTATATTGGCAAAACTCACGTCCGCTTAGAACGCGCATATTAGAGCATTTGGGTAACATAAACGCAAAATTAAACCCACAGCGTGTCAAACCATTTTTTATTAAAACATAAACTCTAATCCTGCTAGCTTTACATTTAAAGCTATTGAACAATTGTTGCCCCACTGGAGGGGGGGCAATAGAGACTTAAATTTAATTAAAAGGAGTCCTTTTGATGTTCGAGCTAAAAAACGATTCATCCTCCAAGGCTTAATCTAGAGTTCGATATAAAACCATTCTTGGACTACATGTCTCTCTTCTTTCCCATTAGATGCTAAATTTTACTATCACTAGCAATATTTGCATTTAGCTCAGTCCTTAAGAGGTTAATTGCCTATCTTAGCTGCATGAGGCGATTCATATTAATTTTTATATTTTAATCTATGTATTTTTAGATGTTTGCTATTAGTTTTATTAAAACATATGTACTTAATTTTTATGTAATTTATGTAATTGTTATGTCATTTTTGGAAAGACTCATATTGTGTGATGTGAGTCTAATTGCTGTTAACTACAAGTCTGTTGCTGCTATGCTATTTGATTACCATACTTAATGTACCAATGGGACTCTAGCACGCCATAATAGTCTCTTAGAACATGTCAGTAAATCCTGATGAAACCGCTATACGGAGAAACGCGAGAGTGAACCCTGATGAGAGAAGACCACTAAGGATCGAAGTTCCCCAGAGAGCCAAGCGCAGATGACGTCACTTCTCCGGTTTCCGGTTTGGGTGAACGCATCAGTGAAACGCACGCCGAGGCGAAGGGGGGACTACACAGCTGCTTTGCACAGAGATCCAATAGTGATCTAAACGCTTGTTATTCTTTTATACATTGTGAGTGTATTGTACATCCACTTACCATTATAATAGATATTTCGTACAGTCTGCACTATGTCTGTTTCCTCATTTTTTACCTAAGGTCCTCAGTATCCACCTAGATACACTGACCCACCTCTACCACGGGTAGACAGGCTGTCCCTGAAAGATACCTTTATGGGAACAACACTCACCATACACTTGTGAGTACTTAGCACAACACACTCACAACACACTGCACACACTCATAACACACTGCAAACACTCGCAACACACATTCAGCCCCCCCCCCTCCCTCCCTACCTTTGGTGTCAGCTGCTGGGGGATGGGAGCGGGGCTGGTGGGGGGGGGTCGGGGGGGGGGGGGGGGGGGGGGGAGGGGGGGGGGGGGGGGGGGGGATCAGTGCTGATGGGGGAAGTGAGGCTGCTAGAGGAAGTGAGACTGCTAGGTTAAGTTACAGTGGCTGCTGGGGGACGTGTAGGGTTGCTGGAGGATGTATAGGGCTGCCGGCCACCTCTTCCCCTCTCTCCTTCCAATCGGGAGCTAGAGTGCTTAGAGTGTTTATCCAGAAAGATTCGCACACACAGAGTGCTTTAACCTTCAGTCTGGATGGATCTTTCGCATGAACCTGTGCAAAGTGTCTTGGAATGCTATATGAAAGCACTCCTTTTACAATCGCTCTGCGATGTTCCAAGAACCGAACATTAAGGGGTCGCTTAGTGCACCCTATATATTGAAGATGGCAGGAAACCGACAGTGCATAAACTACATACATTGTAAGACAATGGATGCTGCTGTTGATTTTATGTGTAGAACCATTGGTAAGGGAAGTAAATGAATTTCCAAACACTATGTGCCTGCACATAAGACATCGTGTCCTCCCACATTTGAAACTGCCCTTGGGCTTGTTGTTTATTTGTCCGGTTTTTTCCGGTCTCCTCAATCTGCTCGGTGCCCGTGTGTTTTTAATATTCTTTCCTTTACGGAAGACAACTTGAGCAGATTGAGTTAACAGGTCCCTCCGATGGGGATAACAGGAGAGCACTTTCCAATGTGAGTTGAGGATTTGGACTATTTTGTTAGATTGGTGATGAATTTTGTTGCATTACCAAGATTAGTTTTAGGTGCTTTCCGGTGACAATTATCAACATTGTCCAAAGAGTGTTTCTGTTTGGATTTTTCTAAAAGTGCTACTCTATTGATGGATCTAACTTCATGGTAGGACTTAAGACCCAGGTCAGAATCATCCCTATTTTGGACAAAATTACTGATTAGTTGTTTAGATTGTTTGTGGAAAACAGTATCAGATGAACAATTCCGTCTCAATCAATTAAATTGACTGAGGGGGATATTTTGGAGCCATTTGGGGTGGTGGCTGCTTGTCGCGTGAATGTAAGCCACTCTAAACTGCATAATCTATTTCGTCCCAGTTACTAAACAATTCAAAGAATTCCGGCCCACTCTTTATTTTGTCATATTACTGACCCATGCCAACTCGGCCATGAATCCAATCATCTATGCATTCAAAATAAAGTAAGAAATCACCCTGGATAGGGGGAAAGATGGCGGTGCACAGCGTGCCAACAGGTGCCTCGTGCGTTCCGGAAGCAGGAAGTAAAACGGAAGCTGGATGGCGATTTTCGGTGCAAAATTTAATGAACAGTAATGAACAGCAAAGACATGTTGTTAAAAAGAAAAAATCATCTAGAGAAAGAACTCTGACGCGTTTCGCGCATCCACTGCACTTTGTCAAAATAAAGTTTAAAGACATATACATCCAAATTATAAAGACATACTTCCACGCAGAGCTGCGCTGACTGAAAGTGGTAGGGAAGAGCACCCATTGGATGAAATATTCCAAGACTAAGATTTGTACCCACTTGATGAAATGCAGGAAAAGATGACAGCTACAGCATTCTACAATGTATGGACATATTTGCCATTGACATGAAAAACAGAAATATCTATTTCCAGTCATTTGCTTCTCATTCCATTCATGAAGAAATAAACATATAAATTCATTCTGGAGTGGTACAAAGAGACCCTAATTGGAAGGACGTTTAATATTTAGCAATGGGATCCAATTTAGTTCATGCAGGCAATAAGTCATTGTACTAATTGTGATTACAAAAAACATACACAATATAAAAATAGAAAGATTCACCTAATATATATAATAGATACTTTACACAAACAAGAGTCCAATGAAAAAGACACAGCACTGCAGAGCAAATGTTCAAAAGAGTGTTATTGTCGTCCAAACATAAAGAAAACAACGTTTCAGTCCACTATGGGACCTTCATCAGGGTTATATACAGGAAATAGTAAGGACATACTGTATATACAGTGCACTAACCCAGAAATGAAGTGACAACAATAATAAATATACATAATAAGTATCAAAGTCTCCTTTCCGAAAAACGGGAGTAATACTGGGGCAGGAAATTAACACCAGATATATCCAAGGAAAAAAAAAAGAGGAAAAGTGTTAACAGCGCTAATGCTAAAAATAAAATAGTAATAATATTATTATTACAGTGATTACAAAAAAAGACAGGTTTTTGGGGTGCATAAAGACAATTATATGACCAAAATTATTGAGGAACTAACCAGGAGAGGGCAGTTCTGGATTTGGTCATATAAAAAAGTAGAAGTAATAACAATATTCAAGTCCTGGAACATTTGGGTAACAGTGATCATAACATGTTCATTTGAAATAAATTAAAAAAACAGATTACTTGGGTTCAACAAAGACCTTCAAACTTTGGAAAGGCAGATTTTAATAACTGAGGTCTAATCTAGTAGTATACAATGGGATGATGTTTTTGCAGGGAAAAATGTAGAAGATAATTGGGCAGTCTTTAAAACAATGTTAGAAAAGCACACTTATCAGTTATACCCTTGGGTAAAAGTATAAAAGAAATAAGTCAAAACAATGTGGCTAAATAAACAGGTAGGGAGGAAATGGACAAGAAGAGGAAGGCGTTTAGATTCTTTAGTCAGAAGGGACAGAGACATCGTATCAGAATTATAAGGAATGTAACAAAAATTGCAAAAGGGCAATCAAATTAGCAAAAATGGATAATGAAAAAAGGATTGATTTGGAAAGTAAGGTCAACCTAAAAAAATTTTTTAAGTACCTTAATAACAAAAAAATGAGAAAGAAAATATAGGAACCTTTCAGTGTGAGATGGGTAGGCAGATTATTGGAGATAAGGAAAAAGCTGAGGTATTAAACAATTCGTTGTTCGTGTTTACCAGGGAGAGAATCAAGTTCAATAGTAGTGCCACAGGAGGAAGCCAGACCTCCATATTAATGAACAATTTGTTAACTGAGGAAGAAGTTCATAAGCGACTTGAAAAAATGAAAGTTAATAGGGCACCTGGCCCCGATGGCATACATCCAAGAGTTCTCAAGGAGTTAAGCTTAGTAATAGCAAAACCATTATATTATATTCAAGGACCCATTTACAGGCTCAGTACCACAAGATTGGGTAAAGCAGATGTGGTGCCTTATTTAAAAAGGGAGCTAGATCACAAACAGGAAATTACAGACCTGTAAGTGACTTCAATAGTAGGGAAACACTTGAAGGTTTCATACGGGATAATATTCAGGAATACCTAATGGAAATAAAATTATTAGTAATAGTCAGCAGGATTTATGAAGGATAGATCTTGCCAAACTAACCTTATTTGTTTCTTTTGAGGAGGTAAGTAGGAATCTAGACCAGGTGAATGCTGTTGAGATGGTCTACTTAGATTTTGCAAAGGCTTTTGATACGGTTTCACACAAGAGGTTGGTGTACAAAATAAAGAAAGTTGGACTCAGTAATAATATATGCATCTGGATTGAAAACTGGTTAAAGGAAGACAACAGAGGGTTGTCATAAATGGAACTTTTTCAGGTTGGGCTAAAGTGTGAGTGGAGTACCTCAGGATCGGTACTGGGACCCCTGCTTTTTAACTTGTTTATTAATACTTGGGTTGGGATCAGAGAGGAAAGTCTCCATCTTTGCTGATGATACTAAATTGTGTAAGGAATAGAATCAGAGCAGGATGTAATTTCTCTTCAGAAGGACTTGGAGAGACTGAAACGTGGGCAGGTAAATGGCAGATGAGGTTTAATACAGATAATGTAAGGTTATGCATTTGGGATACAAGATAAAAAGGCGACTTACAAATTAAATGGAGAGATATATTAGGGGAATCCTTGATGGAGAAGGATTTAGGAGTGCTTGTAGACAGCAGGCTTAGCATAGTGCCCAAGTCATGCAGTAGTAGCTGCAAAGGCAAAAAAGATCTTATCTTGCATCAAACGGGCAATGGATGGAAGGGAAGTAAACTATATTATGCCCCTTTACAAAGCATTAGTGAGACCACACCTTGAATATGGAGTACAATTTGGGCACCAATCCTAAGAAAAATTATGGAACTAGAGAAAGGGCGAGAAGAGCCACCAAATTAATAAAGGGGATGGACATTCTAACTTATGAGGAGAGGCTAGCAAATTAGATTTTTACATTAGAAAAGAGGCGTCTAAGAGGAGGGATATGATAACTACATAAATATATTCAGGGACAATACAGGAGCTTTCAAAAGAACTATTCATCCCACGGGCAGTCGTAAAGATCGGGCCATCCCTTAAGGGGGAGGAAAGGAAATTTCACCAGCAACAAAGGAAAGGGTTCTTTACAGTAAGGGCAGTAAAATGTGGAATTCATTACCCATGGAGACTGTGATGGAGATACAATAGATTGTTCAAAAAAAGGTTGGACATCTTTTTAGATGGGAAAGGTATACAGGGATATGTGACGGGAGCTTTGTGACAGGCTATGAATAATAACACCACCAAAGATATAACTTGGGTTGAACCGAAAAAACTTAGATATGATAAATATAATTTTATTTCTTGAAAAGGTGAAACACGAGATATACAAATAACAGACAAAATATGGAAACTTACTTAAGATGGAAATGATGAAGCAGTCATAATTCTGGACTGGCAGTTCATACAGAATCTTCAAAATCATCAAGACACGAAAGACATGGAAGGCCAATAGCCATAGGCTGAGCTCCTGGTTCTTATACAATATTTTCCATTGAACACAACCTAACCCAGCCCCTTCATAAATCAGTGGTGAGGTTGAAAGTTTTCCTCAGAGTAAAACTCCTCCCACCCAAGGACGTTTAAAACCTGCTTTTCCTATCTAAAAAACTTCATAACTTCAGCTCAGTAGTACTTGCTGGCACGCGAGACATATTATACATTCCGGCACGCATGACGCTCCCAATAAGATAATATTACCGTTGTATATTAAATTAAGAGAGATATTATATCTGTCTCTTCTGTACCGGCGAGAAATCATGTGTCTGTAATCATTATTTGCGGCGGTCCCCCGGTTACACATATGTAACCTTGCAGTTCAGCCGAGGACATCTCATAATATTCTTATATTTAATAGGTCACTCATTCTGAGATCTCCTTGCGTAACCCGCACCCTGGCCCCCATAACCCCTGGTCAATAAAATCATTTGAAGCAGGGACCCCTGTGTAGAGAAAATTTGTCACGGTGCTATATTTCACACCAAATGCCCCAGCCTGGGTCTAGCTGTCTCTACCCGCAAGATGTGTTAACATACACCAAACCCCCTCTGTACTTTTCACACCCAACTTCATCATGCCTTTGAAGCCCAGATATTTCTGAAACACCACATTTGTATTTTCCTAAACTGTAGCTCATTAACCTCTAAGCTCCAGTGTGTGGTGGTGCAGACACTGTCACAGAAACAATACATTATACAGGGAAAAATAAACGTTGGATGGCTGAGCAGGAAAAAACCACATTACTGGACCCCAGTCACTAAACCCTTGCTTCCCCGGTGAGAGTAGAGGGTGGCCAAAGGGGTGTAACCCCTTTATGCCCGGGCCAAATCCCCCTCTCTCTTGAAACCTCCCCTGCTCAATGGGTGCCTGGTGCCCCAGCTGCCTCCCCTGGCACTGGACACCACTGGCGCCCTTGAAGCACTCAATAAGTCCAGAGGGGTTGGCATGGAAAATTGTCCTCCAGCATGTCCAGTACATTGTACTGGCCACAGTGGTTAGTGAAGTCCAGATCGCTGCTGACAGGGCTCCACCGTGGCCGCCGGGCATTCTCCTTTGCCTCCTCTGCCCCCCACCCCGTGCTGGTGAACCAAGTCCATGGTGAAGGGGCCTATCTGCAGACCAGGCTGATACTGCCCAGAGACTGGCATGTTCTGCACCAGCAAGAGACCAGCTATCAAGCAGACCGTCGCTTTCCGGTCAACCAAGTCTGGGAAAGAACTATGTCACTATCCTGTAGGGACTTACCTGCCCTGGCCCTGTGCCCCACTGTAGCTGCTCTGCGCGACCCTGACTCTTCTCCCTGGCTGCCTATCTACCCACAGCCCCTCCTCTGGGAACCCTGGGAATCTGTCAGGGGGTCACTCGGCCAGTCAGAACAAGGGACCTCCTGCCTACCTAGACCATCCCTAGCTTCTGCCAGCTGCCTGACACCCCACTGACCCCTATCTCCCCTGTTCCACAGTGTCTCCCTGCTAGCCTCCCCTAGGCCCAGCACCTCAGCCCTGCTGATGACTCCTGCTGCTTACCTCCCTGACGCCCACCTGCACTCCTCTCCTCGGGCAATCCTAACCCAGACACTGGAACTCCCTGAGTGCACCTCACCTCCCTGACCTTGTCTCCCTTACCAGGGATGGTCAGAGGCACCTCTCCAGATGCAACTGCCTTAGCTCTTGGCTGGCAGGATCCTGGGGTGGCACAAGCTGGCCATGCCCATGATACCCCCAGCCCATAGCTAGGCTGCAACAGGGGGTTGCTGATCTGAGAAACCCCCTGGGCTCTGCCAGGGTAATGGGGAACTTAGCTGCATACATGCTGCTTTCCTCCCCGGCTACCACAGCCTGTTTCTCTCACTGAGATCTGATGCTGGCTACCTACCTGCAGCCTCCCTCACTCCGCTTTCCCTAGCTAATCCTAACCTGGATTATAACCTGATCCTAACCTGAGTGAGGCCCATCTCCGCATCTGCCTCCCATTACACGGGATGAGCTCAGGTTGCTGGTGCAGATGCAACCACCTTAGCTCCTGGCTGGTAGGTAATTGGGGGGTGGTCTAACTTTGCCACAACCCCTGATACCTCCGCCCATAGCAAGGCTGCAACATTGGGGCTCTTAACTGAGAGCCCTTGCTGCCTCCGCCAGGGTAATGGGTACGCCTGGCTGCCCTACAAGCTGCCCTTCCTTCCCCTTCCCTGGTACCCCATCTCCTGGCACCCCCCGGTCACCCCTATAGTGAAACAAGATGGTACAGTCATAGGGAAAAATAAGTCAGGCTAGTCCTGCGACTTGGTTGGCTTACCTCAACGGCCGTGAGACCGCCGCCTTGTGGTCTGATTGCAGGGGAAATGGAGTGGCCGCCGCCAGCCTCATTGGGCGCGGGCAGGCAGCAACGGGCCACTGCCGCAACAGTGCCCGGGCTTGGTAAGGTAAAACGGTGCAGGACAAGGGTCCCAGGTCTTGATTGGATAACCACGGCTCCCGCCCAAACCAGGTAAAATACACCCTCCCGCAATCCCTGCCCTCCTGCCCACTCGGAAAAGGCTCCGGCACTTTGCCGAATCGCGGCTCTTCCGCCGCCGTAGCCGCCATGGGCGAGCCCCGGGTAGCTGATGGAGGCCGCCGCTCTCCGCCACTGTTGCCGATGCAGCCCAGCCAGGTCTCCAGGACTCATGCCGTGAAGGGTTGTCGCCTGGCTGGGCGAGAGCATAGAGGATGCCGCAACGGGTCATCTTTTCACAAGCTCGTGAGCGCTGGCCCTGAGGGCTTCTTCGCCGACCGTGCACGGTCCGGGCACGGGCATTATTGTGGTGTTGTTGGCAGTGCCGCAGCGCTGCCGAGATCTCCGCCACGGTGGACTAACCCCAGCAAGAGGCAACGGAGTCCAGAGCGGAGTTGCTAAGCGCCGGGCTCATTCCAGAGCTTCTCCGCCACCGGTGGACTAAACCAGCAAGGAGGCAACGGAGTCCAGAGCGGAGTTGCTCGAGCGCCGGGTCATTCGAGCTTCTCCGCGCCGGGTGGGACTAACCCCAGCAAGGGGCAACGGAGTCCAGAGCGTAGTGCTTGAGTGCCGGCTCTGGGAAGGGGTAAGTGGGTCGGATCATCGCCAGCTTCAGGTGCTCGAGCCGCTCTGCCGGGGGACATCTCTCCTGCGTAAACAATCAGGGCAGCAATTCTGGGTAAAAGGAGGCCGCCGCAACGGCCAATACCCCTCCTGTGCAAGACTCTGTGGGTCCCGGAGATCAACCGCTCCTCCACAAGTCTCGCGCGTCCCAAAGACTGGGTCCTTCCCTGCTCTCCGGGCGGTTCGATGGTTACAGCGGCTGCAGCTGTGGATCTTTGCTAGCTGCCGGGTTTCATGCTCACCAAATCGCTGCCTCTCTCTCAGCCTTGCCGGCTGCTGGTCCCCGCGCCGAATTGATGCATCCTACGGATCCGGTGCCGGCTCCAGTCACACGATGGCCGGCACTTTGGTTCTGGAGGCAATGCTTTCACAAGTGTGGGAACAGTGGGAGGTGATGCCATATCTTGTGTTATATGTTGTACACTGTGTGTCAATATCTTTAGTCCCAGAACTCGCAATTACCATCGAGTTCCCACTATATTACAGTATCCACACAGTACACTGTAATACAGGTTCTGTTCATACCCACCGCTGCCACCAGTTTTATTAATAGCGTGACGGGAGCTTTGTGACAGGCTATGAATAATACACCACCAAAGTATTTGTAGTGTGAAGATGGTCACGCGCAAACCTCATGGGCCTCCCGATGTGATGGAACCGAATGAAATAAAGGATATGGATAAAAAGAATTAAAATCTCAGTGTATTAGATACACATGTGGGGGATGGGGAAGGGGGGGGTGGGTGGGGAAGGGGGGAGGGAGATAAGGGCAGGGGGTGAAGCAAGAGGGGATAATGCTGGGGGTGATAATTGGTTTTCCACTTATCTAATCAAAGAATACAATAAAATATGGATCAGTGACTCACACGGGCTTGTGTGTGTCTCTCCCTCAACGCTGACTGTAGGTGGATTTATCAGACTCATATGCTGAGTCTCAATATACATAAAACTCACACGGCCTGATGTGAGTCCTTGTCCTCAGAGGGTGATGTCCTGTATGGATGGTGTCTGGTTGTCTCAGCAGAATTATCCCCCGATGGGTGTAGGTGTGAGTGCTCCCTCTCCCCATTCCCAGATGACCAAAAGGAGTGTATGCCCACAAGGTTAACAACAATGAAAAAGGTCTTAATGGGTAACAGTGGAGACAAAGCATGAAATGCAAACATGTGGTGAACCTACGCAAAATGTATAACAGACAAAAACAACAATGAACAAGATCGAATAACACAAAAAATGAATACAATAAAATAAGACCAATAAAAGCAACACAAGGACTACACTCACACTGAAGTCAAATAAAATGGCCAGCCTCACCCTCGGTACACTGCTGCACGGTCTCCTCCTCCGTTCTTGTTCCCACTGGCGCGTCCGGCAGCGGGAACCGGAAGAGGGGATCTGCACCGGATGTCCTGTAGTGTGCGGGTCCTCTCTCAATGAGCTACGGCAGGGAACAACGCGTTTCGCCATAAGCTTCGTCAGGTTCTCGAAGCTTATTGGAAACGCGTTGTTCCCTGCCGGAGCTCATTGAGAGAGGGACCCAGACACACTACGGACAATCCGGTGCAGATCCCTTTCCGGTTCCGCTGCCGGACGCGCCAGTGGGAACAAGAAGGAGGAGAGAGACGGAGGAGGTACCGAGCTGTTTGAGGCTGGCCATTTTATTTGAATCAAGGGTGAGTGTAGTCCTTTGTGTTTGCTATTTCATTTTTTCATTGTGTCTTATTTTATTGTATTTCATTTGTGTCATGATTGTTACTATAACATTTTATGGTTCACCAACAGTGTTTGCATTTCATATGCTTATGTCTCCACGTATACCCATTAAAGACCTTTTTCATTGTTGAACCTTGTTGGCATACACTCTTGGTCATCTGGGAAACGGGGAGAGGAGACACTCACACAACTACACCCATCTGGGGATAATTCTGCTGAGACAACCCAGACACCATCCATACAGGAATACACCCTTGAGGACAAGGACACATCAGGCCGTGTGGTGTTTTATGTATTTGAGACTCCACATATGAGTCTGTAATAAATCCACTACTAGTCAGCGTTGAGGGAGAGACACACACAAAGCACGTGTGAGTCACTGAATCCATAATTTTATGATTACTTTGATAGATAAGTGGAAAACCAATTATCAACCCCTCCAGCATTTTCCTCCTTGCTTCCACCCCCTGCCCTTACCCCCCTCCCCCCTTCCCCACCCCACCCCCCCTCTTCCCCCATCCCCCACATGTGACAGTATTAAACACTGAGATTTTAATTCTTTTATCCTATCCTTTATTTCATTCGGTTCCATCGACATGGGAGGCAGCCATGAGGTTGCGTGACCATTCACACTAAAACTGCCACGCTAAGAGGAGACGGGATTCCTTCTCCGAAGTCAAGCAAGCAACAGGAGGAAATCATCAAAAAAGGGCAGTATATTTTTATATACTCTTTACACTCGTACACAATCACATATCTATATTCCAATTTATTTGAATAGCTTAGCGTTGCAAGCACTTTCTCCGCCACAAATCCTAGGAGCGCCCCAGTTCAAACAACCTCCAACCACACACCAAAGATAACTGGGTTGAACCGGACGAGACTTAGATATGATAAATATAATTATCCTTGAAAAAGGTGAAACCACGAATATACAAATAACAGACAAAATATGGACACTTACTTAGATGGAAATGATGAAGCAGTCATAATTCTGGACTGGCAGTTCATTCAGCAATCTTCAAATCATTAAGACACGAAAGACAATGAAGGACAATCGACATATAGGCTGAGCTGGTTCTTAAACAATTATTTCCCATTGACACAACCTAAACCCAGCCCCTTTAAAATCAGTGGTGAGGTTGACAGTTTTCTCAGAGAAAACTCTCCCACCCAAGGACGTTTAAAAAACGGCTTTCCTATCTAATAACTTCATAACTTCAGTTCTGTAGTACTTACTGGCACGCGAGACATATTAATACATTCCGGCACGCATGACGCTCCCAATAAGACTAAATATTACCGTGAATACTAAAATTAAGAGAGAGATTAATATCTGTGCTCTTAGTACTGCGAGACATCCGGTCTGAATCATTATCTGTTCCCTTTTGTTGTAACGCTAATCTCATTGCCCCAGTCTATGTCTGGATAATTAAAATCCCCCATTATGCAAACATGACCCAGTTTTGATGCCTTCTCCATTTGCAAAAGTATTTGAGCTTCCTCAATCTTACAGATATTTGGTGGTTTATAGCATATTCCCACAAACATTTTCTTTATACTTTTACCTCCACTGCTAATTTCTATCCACAAAGTCTCTACATTTTCATCATTCCCTTCATAGACATCATCCCTTATAATAGGTTTTAGATCCGGTTTAACATATAAACATACTCCACCTCCCCTTCTATTTGGCCGATCCTTCTGAAAAAGAGAATAACCATCTAAATTAACTGTCCAGTCATGAGTTTCATCCCACCATGTTTCAGTAATGCCTATGATCTCATACTGCTCCCTTGCAGCTATTAATTCAAGCTCCCCCATTTTATCTGTCAGGCTTCTTGCATTAGCAAGCATGCATTTCAGTTTTTTTTCAGCCTGTACTATTATCTTATCTGCTCCTTTCTTTCTGCGCCCACTTTGTTTAGTCTTTAGAAGTTTTCTAGTATTATCTGTATTTACTATGGGTGTCTCACTGCTTGTCAAACTTGCACTTGCCCCCATTCTACCTCCATACCACCTTGTATCCTCATCTATTCCATTTAGTTCATTATCTGTTTCATTCCCCTCCCCCCTCCATCCTAGTTTAAAATCTCCTCCAACCTTTTTAGCATTCTCCCCCCTAGCACAGAAGATCCCTCTTCATTGAGGTGCAATCCGTACACTAGAATATATATGGCACCTCTTAGAAAAGGAGTCCCAGAGTTCTAAAAACCCAAACCCCTCCTTCCTCCACCACTTTCTTAGCCATGCATTAACCTCCCTGATCTCTGACTGTCTCCCTGCGGTAGCGCATGGCACTGGTAGTATTTCAGAAAATACTACCTTGGAGGTCCTTGCCTTAAGCTTTTGGCCTAGATCCCTGTAATCATTTTTTAGGACCCTCCATCTTTCTCTAACTTTGTCATTGGTGCCAATGTGTACCAAGACCGCCGGGTCAATCCCAGCCCCCCCCAACAATCTGTCTACCCGATCCGCAATGTGCCGAACCCGAGCACCCGGGAGACAACAAACTGTTCGGTTCATGCGGTCCTGGCAACAGATTGCCCTATTTACCTTCCTAATAATGGAGTCCCCTACCACCACAATCTTTCTTTGTACCTGAGCATCCTGAGTCCCTCTGTGCTGGAGGAACTATTCCCCTGGCTGCTAGAGGAATTAGTCTCCCCCAGCCTTGCCATTTCTGCCCCAACAATCCCAATATCTTCACTCAACATGGCAAATCTATTGGGATGTGTCAGCTCAGAAACGACCTGCCTCTCCCTATTGCCCCTGATTCCGCTTCTAACTGTCACCCAGCTACCTACCTGCTCCTCACTAACCTCAACCAAGCTACCTACCTGCTCCTCACTAACAGCACCACCATCTGCACCACTAGTCGAAGCAAGGGCCTGCTCAGTGAGCTCTAATTCCCTTTCAAGATTGCGAATGTCCCTCAATATTGCAAGTTGCCTCTTAAGATCAGCAATATCTGATTCTAAAGAGAGCTCACACTTTTTACAGCGGTATGCTCCTTGGAACAGCTGCTCCAAGTGCACATACATGTGGCAAGATGAGCATTGAGTGGCATTTTCAATCCTGCTCATTCTAGCAACTATGAAGTTTAGAAGTACTAACAGTAAACTGTACTTCAATAACTATACCTTGTTTAACCGCTTCCTTGTTCAAACTGCTTCTGGTTCTAACTGCACACACTTTAAACAACCAGCACTTGAAATCAACCACACATATCAGTCAGTACACGCATGTAACAAGCCTTTACACTAACATTCCACACCAGGAGGGCTTAGACGCAATTCACAGCAAATTTTCGGATATGACGATAACTACTGGTCCACCATCAGAGTTTTTATTACTACTCATGGAAGTTATTTTGAAAAATAATTTTTTCAGATTTGAGAGGACTTGTTACTTACAACTAAGTGGGATGGCCATGGGTTCAAACATGGCACCCTCGTATGCCAATCTGTATACGGATGTATATGAACAGACCCACATTCTACACGATGCCCCGTATGCACACCATATCAAAAAGTATCTGCGCTACATTGATGACATTTTTATTATTTGGAGTGGAGATGCCACAGAATTAAAGCTCTTTGTGGAGTATTTGAACAACATCCCCTCCAAGATAAGATTTACACTGTGTCATAGCAATTCGGAGATTTCATTTCTTGATACTATGGTGTACAAATCGAAGGGCACTCTGGCTACGAGGCTCTGTCACAAACCTACGGACAAAAACACACTTCTCCATGCATCCAGCCACCACCGTGTCCCACTGAAAAAGGGCCTGCCCTATTCACAACTGCTGAGGGTAAAACGAATTACCAGCGATCCTGATAAAGTGGACGAAGCTTTGATGGTTATGGCGACCAGGTTCTTGGAAAGAGGATATAGCCAGACAGATGTTAAGAATGCATTGGAGCGGGTTAAAGCATTGGATCGTAATGCCTTACTATGCACCCTTCCGAAGGATGCTCAAACCAACAGATTCTGTGTGATCAGTACGTATAGTACTGCATCTAGGTGTATTCAACAAAGTGTGAGACAAAATTGGCATGTTCTAGCAAATGACGATAAAATCGGACAGCTTTTTCAGGAACCGCCTCCTTTTTGTTTTCGACGTGGTCCGTCAGTGGGTGATATGATCACACAAGCTGAGTCAGTGGATAAATATATAACGGCTAAGACATGGCTATCTCAGAAACCTGGCTCATACAAATGTAAGGGGTGCACGAACTGTCAGTATATGCAAGTTGGATCCTCATATTGCCACCCACATAGTGGGGCCCGTATCAGGATTCATGAATTTCTTAATTGTGAGTCGAAATTTGTGATATACTTAATCAAATGCCCTTGTGGCTTGTTTTACATCGGAAAAACGGTGAGGATGTTTAAAGAGCATATTACTATCCATCGATCAACGATACGGAAAGCGCTACAGGCTGATGTTGATGACCAGGAGTTCAAATGCCTGCCGGTAGCAAAGCATTTTAAGAGATCTAAAGCATTCATTGGCAACGTTTCGGTGTATGCCATACCTGCAGGTCCCAGTACCCGTGCGGGGTGGGGACGGGAATAGATTTTTGCTACAGAATGAGGCTAGGCTAATTTTTGAGCTCAAGACTGTTGCACCTTATGGACTTAATGAGGATCTCAAATTGGGATGTTTCTTATGATTTTAGTTAATTATCTATGAGCATGTTCTTTCATGGTGTCCCAAATGTTCTGCACTATACACTTCCCACACGTGATAATACTTTTGGGTGTTTCTCTAAACTGTTTCTTTGTCTATCTGTCTGTGTATAGGTATGTCAGTGGGCATGGTGTAGCACTAATAGCAAAGCATGGTTCATATTATTGATCTGGTCACTTTATTTTTAATATAATAGTGTACCAGCTATTGATCACATAGATTATGGTGTATGTTGCATGCCTTTCCTTTGCAGTATCATGCATTATGCATTATTTATTTATTTATTTATTGGGAGTTATTCTATTGCGCACCACAGCCCTGGTCCACAACCCAGTATAATTGGTGTTTAGTGTTGTCCAACAGGCTGTCTCCGGTTAGATCCATGTTTATGTTGCCATGGTAACCTTAGGACACTTGTCGCTACGTTCTGCCTGGTGGCAACAGTACCCGGCAGATTTTGACATGCGCAGTAGAAAGCGCTATTTGGAGGAGGTCTGAGAGTGTTCTATGCACAGGGCGCATGCGCTATTAGGTAGTGGTGACGCTGGTACATTGCAGGTACTCAGGTTGCCGCGTCACTAAGGAAGTGACTATAAGGTAATTTAGAGGAAGGGCAGGTCATTCCAAGATGGCGGTGCATTCCAGGACTGGGCTGCGGTTCACAGGCATCACATACACACGGTTTTCGCGGGCTCTGGGGGTTCCCACACTGGTGAGTGCAATTTTTTATTGATTGGTTTGGGTATATATGGTGTTTCACTGGCACTCATTCACTGCACGTCCCTGAGGAAGGTCACATTCTGCTGACCGAAACGTTGGTTGTAGTGCCATGTACTTCTTATATGAATACAGTTTTTTTGTACTTACCTGGCTGTGTGCTGTCTGTTTCCCGGACCAACATCTGGTAAATATTTATTTCATGTGTGCATATGGGATAAGCATCACTGGATCAGTAGTTTACAGTGTGCCAACTGCCCTTGTTTTTTTGTATATATATATATATATATATTGTGACAGAGTCACTGACTCAGTAGGCTGGAACAGTGAATGGAGAGACGTTGCAGCCAGTACACAGAGCGTTAATCTCCTCAGAGAGAAAGCACAGTTGAAGACTGATTAAACAGGGGCTGAACATCAGTGAAACAAGTGCTTTAAAAAGCAGGAAGTTGCTCACACAAGGTGAGCTTGTTTTTCCACAGGAGGGTGGAGAGACTTCTCCCGGCTAGGAAGCCCTAGCTGTTGCTGGGGTCCCCCAGTCCTGCGAGGAGCTTTGCTGCTGGGACTAGCTGGGACCCCAACCCAGGATAAAGATAAAGATTGCTGCGAGCTGGACACAGCCTGCTCCCCGGAACCGTGTTCCTGTTTGCTGTTGGAGCTGCATTGCAGATAAGACTTTATTATTATACTTATTGGTTATACTTTGTGTAGCATATGTTTTGGGCATAACCAGATTAGCTGGCTGCCCTGATAGTAAGGGCTCAAGAAGTGAGTTAGTTTCCCTAACGGGAATAGGCTTTAATTTTTAGAAAGTAGTTTCTTAAAGGGACAGTGCACCCGTACTTTATTTTGGTTGTGGCTAATAAACCACTATAGTTTAAAGTTTCCCATCGTGTCTAGCGTCTTACTGACCCTGCCGCAAGGCCGTCCTGCCACAGGTGGTGTCAGAAGTGGGATGCTACGCCTCTGGGGGTCAGTAGATGAAGATGTGTTGAGACACTGAACTCAAGCGGAAGAAAAAAAAAAGCGCGTTATTTTGCTGAGTGTAAAGTTTGCCCCGTCGGGTATGAAAGGATTGCTGTGCAAAGCTAATGCCTTTTGCTGAAGCGAGTGAATTTGCAGCTAGCAAGTGCTGTATGTAAAATTGCCCTGTCTGGTATAAAAGAAAGTGAAAATGGATTTTGGCAAAGATGTTGCCCTAAGAAGAACCCAGAAGGTTCAAACAGTGTAAAGCACATGTGTTGTGCAAAGTCTGCCTCGGCGGGTGTGGAAAAAACAAACAAAAACAAAACGGGGTTTTAAAATGGCCACCGTCAAGTGTCAGTTTTGCAATGTACATAACCATACAAAACAGTGTCCCTTCAGGCCATATGATGATTATGATGACGACACATATGTGGCCCTGAGAAGAGAGACGTACCCGCAGATGAAAGCTGAAAAAGTGACCAGTGTGTGTGTGCCCAGTACCACTGATGTCTCTGGAACTAATAAAACAAAGAGAAAGAAGAAAAAGAAAAATATTTTTCAAGTCACAGAGGAAGTGACCGAACCACTTGAGCCTGCGATGTCAGGACAACAGGCGTCAGCAAGCCAACGAGATGTGCTGCAGAACGGAGTGATGGGCAGAATTGTCACGGGAATGGTGGCAAAGGAAAAGGAGCAAAGGGAAGCTGAATCCTTGATCCAGGACAAGGAGGCCTTAATTTCTGCACTCCAAACTGCCCACCGTGATTATGGTGTCTGGAGCGAGAAGCGAACACCGAGGTACAGAGGTGTATACTCCCAGCTATACTTGAGTATGAGGCGTTAAAGAAAACAGAGAGTCTCTTACGGAGTGAGTTGGAGGAGCTGAAGACAAATTGGATAAGGCCAACACCGCAATTGCTAACGTGGAATCAGAGAGAACAAGTCCTGATTGGAGACTATGGGCTCTATGCAGTAAGCGGCGAAAAGTACCATGTGACAGGCTTTCAATGACGTCACATCCGTTCTCCCCCAAGCCTCTGTCACATGGTATACTAGAGCCAATCAGAGTTGGGATGGAGTTCCCACGCTCTGATTGGCTACCGTACCATGTGAGGATGGCCATGTTTCTTTTAATGACGTCATCTTAAAGGCAATTGAACCAAAGCCATTCTGATTGGCTGTGCTTTCATTGCCTTTAAGTGACATCATAATTTTTTTTTTCTCGGCCAAAACACATGGTTTTCACGGCCCAATCAGGGCCGTGGGAACCATGATGAAAATGTGACGTCGTAGGCCTTTAAAAGCCTATGTCGTCTCATTTTGAAGCAAGACGCCGAGGAGAAAGGACCTCCTACAGAAGAAGAAGGCCAGTGCGTGGCAGTAGAAGACATGAAGACCCCGGAAGAGAGCCGCAGATAGAAGAAAGAAGAATACAGATGAAGATGGATTACAAATAGAAGACCTGTGGATTGTTTTGGATTTTTATTTTAATGTTTATTATTTTATGGTTTGTTATTTTATGGGTTCCTGTGCCTGGTGGATTGGTTCGAGAGTAAGCTGTTCAACGGGAGTCGGTGAGTGGGTCAAGTAATGGTAAGTGAACTAAAGAAATGTATTGTTAATTTTTTTTACATATGTATTTATTTATTTTTGGTATATCATTTCTTGCCACTGTATGTATGTATGTATGTCTAGATCGATATATACATACAGGGTAAGAAATGATGTTGTTTTAAAAGCTTGATTTGCTGTGTTTTAAATTAATTTGGCTATGCAGCTATGCATAAATGTGTGTATAATGTATTTTAAAATTAGATAGATGTAATTTTTGCTATTGTATGGTGTACTTTAGGTCAGGGTCAGGCTTGCTTTTCTATATTGTATTCTTGTTGGTACGTATATTTTTTCACAGGATAACTTGTTCTGTTAAACGCTTGAATTAGTTAATTGTTTAATTGTTAGGGATGGAATGTAAATGGTTTAGGGATGTAATTAATGAATGCTAATTGATTTATGTTTACTGGATTGGTTTAAATAGTATACTTGTTTGGATATATTGGTATTTTGTTTTGAATATGTTATTGTTAACATTCATTTGCAGAATGTATATGGTGCATAGATTGTATGCATCATATATACAATGTAAATGCAATGTTTTGATTGTCATTTGAGGTTTTTGATTGGCATTTGAGGATTTTGATTGGAAGATTGGATTGGATTATTAAAGGTAATGGATTTTATTGTAGTGTGTCTGTATGGAGAAGTGGTATTTGTAGTACAGCATTTTTTTGATAACCCTTCTACATTTATTTGTATATTGGTTCATCATGTGTGTGTGTGTGTGTGTGTGTGTGTGTGTGTGTGTGTGTGTGTGTGATGGTGTGTGTGTTGTGTGTGTGTGTGTGTGTGTTGTATATATATATACTATATATACTAGATAAGTAATATATTTCTCTCTCTCTCTCTCCTCTCTCTCTCTCTTCTCTTTTGTAAATCTTATTATCATATATATATATTTGTATATATGATATAGATGTATATATTGTATATATATGTATCTATATGTAATAATAAATATATATATATTTATAGTTGCATAATGTATATCATACATATGTATATGTATACATATGTATACATATGTATATGTATATATATGTATATATATGTATATATATGTATATAAATATATATATATATATATATAGTTGCATGATGAAGCCACTGTACAAATGAATGGATGAAGGGTGGGTATCGGGCCAGTGTGGCTTACCCCTTAATTACCTTGTGCGTTATTATCCATAAGGTGTTTAAGGGTTAAATTGAATCTGAATGTATTGCAATGTATTGGCTTTGTATGGCTATGTATTTGTGGGCAACGAAAGACAAGGATGTTGCTGGTGAGGGGGCTTCTTTTGATGAGGTCAGTAGTACTTTATTTTATTTAATATGCTAGTTATTGTGTTTAATAAGTGGGCAATAATCTATTATCCCTATCTGGATAATAGTTATTTTGCACATTATTGTACTGTAGGTGTTGGGTGGGGGGGGGGGGACTACGCGGAGATGTATGTATTGAATTTGTAGGCCAGGTTTATTTTTTTTACATTCAGGGTTGGTTCCTTGGTTCTGTGTGAGACCTCTGGAGACCACCTGCGGTCTTCTCGGGTATCTCACGGGTATCAGGCTGGTGGTTCCATGGGTGACACCTGCGGGGATGAAGCAGTTGCCTCACATCTGTGGGGGCACCGCGGACCCGTAGTCTGCGGGGATGAAGCGGTGGTCCCACATCCGTGGGGGCACCGCGGACCCATAGGTGCTGGGATTAAGCGGTGGTCCCACACCCGTGGGGGCACCGCGGACCCGTAGTGAGCACTCGTGAGTTCCACAGACCCCCGTGGGAACCACCCGAGGCCCTGCAGACACCTGTGGGTCTGACCCGGGGCTCCCAGACATCCGCAGGCCTACCGTGGGGACCAAATTGTGGCCCACGGTGCCCCAAGGAGACCACCTGGGGGCCATGGCGCTTGGCGGGACCCACCAACAGGCCTCCAGAACCTGTGTGAAACAAGTTGCTGGTACCCTGTATGTCTGTCAGGTGCCCCGCCAGCCCACCGGGGACTCGCGTGGGGCTGGGGTATGAACCCTGTATGTAAAAGGATAAATCATGTATTTATGGGGGGGCACAGGGGGTGGGTAATGTATTTAATAAATAGAATGATTCTTATAGTGGGGCTGTGTATTGTTTTTATTGTGGGTACATGGGGGTGGGAGGAGGGGGTATTGGCCCCAACGGTATGTGGGTAGGCCTCCCTTGTGGGTAGTGGGTGAGGGTGGTTAGGCCTCACGGGGTGGGGGGTTAGTGTGGGAGGGTATGTAGGCATCCCGAGT
This sequence comes from Ascaphus truei, assembly GCA_036426205.1. Classification (NCBI taxonomy): domain Eukaryota; kingdom Metazoa; phylum Chordata; class Amphibia; order Anura; family Ascaphidae; genus Ascaphus; species Ascaphus truei. The sequence goes on along the minus strand of CM071575.1, from coordinate 29,398,996 downwards.
GGTGGGTGAGGGTGGGTTAACCCCTTAATGACTGTAGCGGTTAATAACCGCTATGGTGATTAAGGGGTTAGGGGACATTACATTGGATGTTTTCATTCCTGTGTCTGTTTTGCTGCAGCAGATGGGGCATGGGCAGGATGAAGATGAGGATGGCCTTCATCATGGCAGCCGGACATGGGTGAGTACTATATGTACACTGGCGACACATCTTAATCTAACATTTCCCGCACGGCAGGATGCGTGCGGGCCGCGTGGTGACGCGGCATGTCCGCGCGTCACTGTGACGTCATTGCCACGTGGCACGCTTGGCTTCCCCGGCTTCCCCGACATCCTCTGAAGGTAAGCGGGGGTACGTGGAAGCAGAAGGGGCACAGCAGGAGCAGCCAGGGGGTCGGGAAGGGGGACAAAAATGCCCGCGAGTGGAGGGGGTGCACGGAGGAGATGCGGCTGGCGCGCGGTCTAGTTTCAACGCCAGCCGGAGTAAAGCCCCGGTCAATTAGGGGCAAAAGTTAGAATAAGATGTGTCGCAGCAGTATTTAATGTATTGATTGGTGTTTATGTATTTAAAATGGGCACATTCACTATTATCCATTTGTCGATAATAGTAATTGTGGCCATTACTATACTGTATGTGTTAAGGGGGGGAGGTATTTATTTATAAGTATGTATGTGTTTTGACATTAATTTGGGGGGGGCAACATATATGGGTACTGGCAGGCCTGCGGGTAACCCCGAGGGCCCCGCTGGGCCCTATAGTATCATATGATGTGCATATATGTGTATGTTAGGTAGGGTTATTAGACTATATATATATGATATATATGATATAATCATAGATAAATATCTCTCTCTATATTCTATTATTTTGTCATTTATTTATTTATTTATTTATGCAGATATATTTATTTATTTATTTATTTAGTGTGGGGCTGGTGTGTGTGATTATTTTTTATTGTGGGTAGCGGGTGTGGGTGAAGGGGGTAATAGCCACAAGGGTGGTTGTTTAGGACTTGCGGGTGGGTAGCGGGAGTGCTTAACCCCTTCATGACCGTAGCGGTATTAACTGCTACGGTCATGAAGGGGTTAAGTGCACCCGCAACCCCCCGCAACCCCTAAACAAACAACAAGGGCCAAATACCCCCTTCACCCACCCCTGCTACCCACAATAAAGCTGGCACGGTGGGTTAACCCCTTCATTGCCTTAGCGGTTAGCTGCTAAGGTAATGAAGTGGGCTTTACATGCATTTTTCCTGCCTCGGATGCATGCCGGGGGGCTCCGGTGCGGGTATCAGCTCCGGAAACCCCCAGCATCAATCACAGACAGGAAAAGGGCTGATTTTTTCTAAGTGTCGCCCTTGCCGATGCTCTCCTCCACCAACTTTAGTTGGCGGGACGAATTGCCGAAAAACTCTCAATTCGGGAGTGCCGATCAGCAGCGAAAAGCTGATCGGGCTACCTGAATTCAGCCGAGTTCAAAAAGTGCCAATAAGTGGCTTATCGGCACCCGGCTGCCGATAAGTTTTTATCGGCAACAAAAATTGCCGATTTTTCCCACTTATCGGCGCTTACTGAATCGGGAAGGCAAATTTGGCGAAAAAATGGCGATAAATGGCTTATCGGCGCTTACTGCATGAGGCCCTATTCTACTTTATAAGATGTCCCAGAGAGATGTGCAAAACTTCATCAAAGACTTAGAAGTTTCTCACCAAGAAGCTAGCGCGTTCAAAACAGAGCTGGAGCTCTCACGCCAGGAGGGCCACAGTCTAACTACAGAGCTGGGTACTTTGAAGAAAGCCAATGAGACGGTCCTAAGGGATATAGAGACTGTGAAAATGGAGAATATACACCTGAAGGAAGAGGTTTTAAACCTGACTGGTCAGGTCAGTGTTGGGACTGAGAAGCTTCACCAAGCACAGAAAGTGAAGACGCAATTGGCGCAAGAAAAATTAGAAGTACAGGCTGCACTGCAGAATGCAGAGAAAATGCTGGAAAAAGAATGCCTCGCCCTGGAGCAGCTGAAGGTCACGTTGAGCGCCACAAGAGCATCGCTGGAGGCGGAGCTTAGAAGCCAGGTGACTCTATGTGAGAGGGAACATGAGAAGGTCCAAAGACTGAAGCAAGAGCTGGAGAAGCAGAGAGGCAGCGCCATCCCAATGATTCAGAATACCAAGGAGAAAGAGGCCTGGAAAACAGAAGCAGCAGCGATCCTAGCAACAAGAACTGCAGAGCTCCAAAAGATGAAGGAGGCGCTGATGCAAACCCAGAGTAAGCACCGGGAAGAGGTGAAGGCCCTGAGAGGGGACTGGAAGCATCAGATTGAAGAGTTGCAGATGCAGATGGCTGAGCGCGAGATGCAGCGTGCCAAAAGGGAGGAGGTGTCCGTCCGTCAGGTGGCCTGCCTGTCATTGCACCATTAAACCGAGATGGCTGATATCCACAAGCGGCTGGACTACACGATCAATGAGGGGGCCCGGCTACAACTGGAGCTGGACAAGGTCCGGGAGGAGCACCAGCAGCTGCAAATCCAGAATAAAGAAACAGAGACAGATTTAAGCCTTGCTCTGAGTCTCCTAGGAGATGTAGAATCGCGACTCAATTCTAAAGAAGATGAACTAGCAGCCGCACTGAGTGAAAGAAGAAAGGCAGAAGGACTGCTTCAAGACCTGAGGAAGGACCTGGAGTCTGAGTGTGCTGGCCGCAAGATGGCGGAGAAACAAAAGTGTGACCTAGGCAAGGAGCTCGAGGCTCTGAAGACTAAGTGTGATGCTAAGTTGGACTCTACGGCTGCCCAGCAGGAGGTTTCTCAGATGAAGCTGGAGGAAAAGCTTACAACCCCAAGACAGACGTTTGGGTCACTGAAGCAGTCCAAGGAAAAAGTGGCGGTAGAGATAAAGCAAGGGAGGCGCACGAGGAAGCATGACCCTGATACCGTTGCAGTACTACAGTCTACGTTCCACAAGGCATGGAAGGCGAAGGCCAAGTGGCGATGCAGTAGAACAGTAAGAATTCAATCATACTACTGTGCCCAGGAGACCCAAAGTGGATTCCTTGCCATGAGGGCAGCCACTGTGAAGAGACAGTCGCGAATTAGATGGAAGTGTGCCCGTTATCGTAAGAGGCGAAAGACCGCACAGATTGTCCAGCGACTCTCTCAACAGAGTAAATTAAAGAGTCAAGACAGAAAGGCCCAAGCCTATGAGTCTGCTGACGGTAAAAGAGAGGTGCCATGGGGTGCACTTCGGGTTAATAAGAATCCCGACCAAGTTGAAGTACTAAGGATAATATACTATTAAAGTTTTTGTTATTTTTCTTTGAGAGTTACCTTTAGGCGGTGCATCCTCTGCAAGGATTTGGCTAATATTAAGCCAGTTACTAGTGGACAATATACGGTCATTGTCACCTACCTTGAGTGCAACAATAGGGGGCTATTTGTAATCCTCGGATTATTTGTGTCTTTTTGCCTTGTTATTTCTCCCTTGCACCAGGTAGACTTTTGTTTGCTATTGTATATGTATGTGTGTCTGGTGTAGCGACGTGCCCCTTGTGTAATAGAAAGAGAGCTAATAGACAGCAGGACGCTCAGGAACCTTTGCAAGAAGAGACACAACAAAAGCAGAGCATCAACCTTAAACTGGCACAACACAAGGAGATAGTGAGGTACCAGTCTTCAGGTGCAGATGGCCTGGTAATTACCCCAAAAAGAAAATGCCTAAATTGGAAGGCAAGAAAAAAAAAGGGGGAGGGAAGGGCCGACGTCAGACATTTTCGACAAAGATGCTGGTGTACGGGCCGCTCCACAGGACAATGTTTCGCTGGGGAGAGGGATATGTGACAGAGTCACTGACTCAGTAGGCTGGAACAGTGAGTGGAGAGACGCTGCAGCCAGTACACAGAGTGTTAATCTCATCAGAGAGAAAGCACAGCTGAAGACTGATTAAACAGGGGCTGAACATCAATGAAACAAGTGCTTTAAAAGCAGGAAGTTGCTCACACAAGGTGAGCTTGTTTTTCCACAGGAGGCTGGAGAGACTTCTCCCGGCTAGGAAGCCCTAGCTGTTGCTGTGGTCCCCCAGTCCTGCGAGGAGCTTTGCTGCTGGGACCAGCTGGGACCCCAACCCAGGATCAAGATAAAGATTGCTATGAGCTGGACACAGCCTGCTCCCCGGAACCGTGTTCCTGTTTGCTGTTGGAGCTGCATTGCAGATAAGACTTTATTATTATACTTATTGGTTATACTTTGTGAAGCATATGTTTTGGGCATAACCAGATTAGCTGGCTGCCCTGTTAGTAAGGGCTCAAGAAGTGATTTAGTTTCCCTAACGGGAATAGGCTTTAATTTTTAGAAAGTAGTTTCTTAAAGGGACAGTGCACCCGTACTTAATTTTGGTTGTGGCAAATAAACCACTATAGTTTAAAGTTTCCCATCGTGTCTAGCGTCTTACTGACCCCGCCGCGAGGCCATCCTGCCACAATATATATATATATATATACCAGTTTTGCTCGATAAGGCGCGTTTTTTTTCAATGAAGTTATATTGAAAAGTCCATACTCGCCTTATAATTGGGCTCTGCTGCTGACAGTCTGCACATCTGCTCCTGTGTAAGCGATTAACACAGTAGTCATCTGCGCATGTGCAAATGTTCATATACGTGCAGACAGCTGCTGTGTTAATAGCTTGCACAGGACCAAAGGCAGCAGCACAGCAGCCAGCATTACCAAGTTACAGTTAGCACGGGCTGGAATCAAGATTGTGTGTGAGATCAATCTATCTATCTATCTATCTATCTATCTATCTATCTATCTATCTATCTATCTATCTATCTATCTATATATATATACACACACACACACACACACAAGCCTTAAAGGCTTACCCCCTCGTGCTTTCTACATATATGCTTGTTGTAAGTTATTCTATACATTAAAATATTCCTCATTTTTAAGCCAAATGTCATTGAAAGGTCACGACAGGTCCCAGTGAAAGAGCGTCATCTCTAGATAATCATCCCATGGTAAAAATATTTATTTTCCACCCCGTTCCTCTGCAGGAAGGGCATACTCGCCTTTACATATAGAAACATAGTTTGTATGACAGAAGAGTGTGCATTGAGTTCAGTTTTCTCCTAAACAGACCACTAGGGGGTCTCTCTAAGGCTAAGGCCCCGCTCCCTCCGTCAGCGCGCCAGCACTGCAGACAGGCGGGGCGTGACAGACACAGACTGCGATATGCAGGTCGAAGTTCGGCTATACTACTATTAATATCGTTATATTTTCGGAGACAATAAGGATCACCACGACCTAATGTATCTTTTAATGCATTGTAATGTATTCTGTTATAAACCAATAAAAATTTAAGTTATAAAAAAAAAAGATAATGTGTTGAAAATGACTTTACACATCATGAAATCAACTTTTCTATAAAAGAATGAAAAAACAATATCTCTAATTCCCATCTGTTTGTCATTTTAAAAAAGCAACAGAAAAAGCCCAGTTAAAATGGTTTGGCCTCCCGGGGGTTGGCAGGAGGCATTACCCTCTTGGTTACCTTAGCGCAAGCATGTCAAACTCAAAGGCTAACACGGGCCAAATAAACAAGGTTTATGCGCAAAAAAACAAAAACTCCAGGTACCTCATTCCCGCAATGCTATATTTTGGAGGGGAGGTGTTCCCTACCTGTCTTCTGGGTTAGGGGGATTCCTATGTCTCCCATGTGAAGCTTGAGGCAGATCTGGAAGAAAGCAGTATAGGTTATTTCGGTGTAGGTATAGGGCAGTTAAGATATCCAGGGTAAATAAGATATCCAGAGTGTGAGATGGAGTGTGAGACAGAGAGTGTGGGTGAGGGAGTGTGAGACAGAGAGTGTGAGACAGAGAGTGTGGGTGAGGGAGTGTGAGACAGAGAGTGTGGGTGAGAGTGAGACAGAGAGTGTGGGAGAGAGTGTGCGTGTGAGACAGAGAGTGTGGGTGAGAGTGTGAGACAGAGAGTGTGGGTGAGAGTGAGACAGAGAGTGTGGGTGAGAGAGTGTGGGTGAAAGACAAGGGGTGACAGAGACAGAAGGTCAAAGACAGGGGGTGACAGAGAGTGAGGGTGAGAGACAGGGGGTGACAGAGAGTGAGGGTGAGAGACAGGGGGTGACAGAGTGTGAGGGTGAGAGACAGGGGGTGACAGAGTGAGGGTGAGAGATGGGGTGACAGAGAGTGAGGGTGAGAGACAGAGAGGGTGACAGAGAGTGAGGGTGAGAGACAGAGAGGGTGACAGAGAGTGAAGGTGAGAGACAGAGAGGGTGACAGAGAGTGAGGGTGAGAGACAGAGAGGGTGACAGAGAGTGAGGGTGAGAGACAGGGGGTGACAGAGAGTGAGGGTGAGAGACAGGGGGTGACAGAGTGATGGTGAGAGACGGGGTGACAGAGAGTGAGGGTGAGAGACAGAGAGGGTGACAGAGAGTGAGGGTGAGAGACAGAGGGTGACAGAGAGTGAAGGTGAGAGACAGAGAGGGTGACAGAAAGAGGGTGAGAGACAGAGAGGGTGAGAGAGAGAGGGTGAGAGACAGAGAGTATAAGAAACACTTGTATTGTATTTTATTTAATTGTATTTTTTTTTTAGAATGCCCATTGATTGGCAATGTGTTTATTTATGCCCCTTTGAGGGTATAGATAACCCCATTGACAAGCAAAGCATTTTTTGGCTAGTTTTGTTTTTTAAATTATAATGTATTTTATTTTTGGATTTTTTATTTAGGTTGTTCTTTCATTGCCATTGGGGTACTGTGTGCCCCCATTGCAGGCATAGTTTACCACAGTGTCAATCAATGGATTTTTGGCTGCTGTGTATTGTACAGTACTGTAATGTCAATGTATTTTTATTGTGTATTTTTTATTTTTTTTAAACGAATGGGTAAAAGCGCTATTAGCCCCATTTCGCTACTAGTGCCCATTGATTGCCAATGTGGTTATCTGGTCCCCTGTTGAGAGAATAGGTAACCACAGTGGCAATGAATGGCTTTATTGTCTATTGTTTATTTTAATGTTCTGTACAGTATTGTATTGCCAATCTAACTGTATTGTGTTCAGGTCCAGAGACCCCCTGCTCAAATCCTAAAAATAAAAGCAGCACCATCGCCTGCTAGGCCTCGGCCAGGCTCCCTGCTGGCATGCTGAGGCTCAGGGAAAGCGGGTGCTTTCCCTGGCCTTGCGGTTGCTTACCACACGCGCCGTCAGGGGGCGGGCCGGGGGCGGGCACGTCACTGGCCGGGGGCGGGCCAGTGCCGTCACGTAACTGGTTCGCCCTCAATGGGCGAACCGCTCACGTGACTGGCCTGTCGCGCCGGCAAGCGGGGGAATTTTAAATTCCCCTAGGACCTACGCTTCCGCGCGCTTGCGGAAGCGTAGGCGAGCCCCTACTAATGCCGCTCTAATTGCGGCTGTAGGGGCTTACTGATGGGAAATTACACCCTGCTCCACACTTGGCTGTGAACGAGCCAGGTTTGGTCCGCGATTCACCAGCACATTTGCGGGGCAGGTTGGAGATACAACTGACTGCATCTGTATGCAACCTACTATTTCAGGTCATTACCAGTGTCCCAACATTTGACTTTTCTAGATCTATATATTTAATTTTCTATTATGCAGCATGTAATATTTGTGAGTTTTGGCTGTAAAACAAATATAGCTTGCATTTTCTCATACTGTAGGCTGTAACCATTTCCTGTGTATTGTTTAATAGTATTCTTTGATTTCCATGTTGAACGGGAGCGCAATCATGAAAGAGAAAACATATATCTGATATAGTGCAATATGCTTCCAATATTGTGATGTTAAATCTTCCCAATGCCCAAATGGATGGTACTCACAATTTTCAAATAATTTCAATACACGTAAAGGTTTCTTTTTAAAGGATTTCCAAATGATAACCTTAGGACCGAGTGATCAGGGAACACACCCGAATGGAACCTTCATAGAGTAAATAAGGGACCGAACATAGTGCAGACTGATATGACACTTTATAATGGTAAGTAAAATGTTAAAATGCACTCACATGGTACTAGAATTATAAAAACAGTTTGATCCAATGATCTACACCGACAGCTGGAACCTGGAGTATTCTCTCCCCCCTGCTGTTCAGCTCCGTCGGCGTCTCGCATCTCAGTGCTTCCGGGTGGTGTCTAATAATTCTAGTACCTTGTGAGTACATTTCAACATTTTACAAGCCCTGCAACGGAGGTCCCTGCCGCCTCGTCCGGAAGACAGGTAAGTATGGTGATGACGTGCGGCTGCTACGGAGGCCCTCGTTGGACAAAAACAATTGGCTGGTAGGAGCTACGTGTTTCGCCGAGACTTCGGCTTCATAAGCCTCAGGAATCACCTCATTGTAGGTTAGGTATGTGTGTTTTTCATGCATAGAACCCTGATTGCCACTGTTTCCTAAACCCTTGCTCCCCGTTGTTTCTTGTTTTGCTTCTCCTGTCCAGGGTTTCGTATAATCCCTATTGTGGTTGTAGCAGAAGGGTTTTGTATCAACCTAGGTTTCCCCTCATCACTGCCTAGGGGCACCTCTCACCACTCACTGGTAATATACACCTTTTTGTCACTTTTTTGCAGGATTTGTCTGTGCAGGTTAGCGCCTAGGTTTTTCTGTTTAAACCATTGGATGGGAAGAAACAATTTCAAAGGAATATATTTCTTTTATAGAGGCACGTACTATAAAGGGCACGTTACCTAACTGAAAACAATAAAGGTGACAAGACATTCTTAGTAAAGTTACTATAAACTTAGACATAACTTACAGTGAGGCTCCTCCACAGTCACTCCTCCAGGAACCTGATTCTAGAATCTTCTTAGCTGAGTATATATACTCTAATGGTGATGTCACTAGCACCAGACAGAAAGTCGGTGTGGCTTAGTTTCTGCCAAGTCACCCTGTATCACATAATGTGGAATGAAGTAACTCTGCTTGACCTCATACAGTTAGCTCTCTACGGTCCTTGACCCTTTAACTACTAGTAGTCCCTAGCAGGGAGGCTACATACAGTATATATTTTTTATATATGTTTGCTATAGAGTAGAATTGTGCATTTAGTGCTGCTTATTTTGCATTGAAATTAATAAATGGGGTTATATACAGGGTAAAAGTAAATTCTTACCGCACTCCCAAAAATCTTGATATCCTTTCAAGTCATGACATGTTGGTGCTGGCTGAAGAAAATGGCCGCCATCTAACCTCCGCCATCAACTGTAATCCTCAAACACAAATTTCCTCTAGATCACTGAACTTATCAATCAAAAATCACTTGACTGGATCTTTAAACATTTATTTTGTAGAACTCATAGCCAAACGCACAACGTTTCGGGGAACCTCCTTCTTCAGTTACGATGTTCAGAGCTGTGAAACTGTATTTTAAAAATAAAATTCTACTGCTTTTAATTACATTTTCCTTTGATAAATCCAGTGCAGTTTTTTGTAACCGTTAGGAATGCTTTTTTTTAGACTCATCTGACATACCTAGGGTGTGTGAGGGCGGATTACATGTACTGGGTGGTGCGTACCTGCGTGGAACAGGAGGGCCTGAGCTTCCCGCGATGTTGTGGGGGATAACAGGACCAGGCTTCTGGGGTAGTATCCTCCATTCTCTTAGTGGTGGTGCAGCGCCTCCATCCTCTATACCAGCATTTCCCAAACTTTTTTTTCTGTGACCCGGTTATTTTTGAACTTCTCCTTCGTGACCCACTAAAAAATGTATCGCCTATAGGTAAAATAAAACAGTTATGAATGTCCATACAGATTTCATATATTCTCCCAATCCCCTCTATTCTCTCTCCCCCCCCCCCCCCCATTCTCTCTCTGACCTGCACAGAAGCACACAGTCACTGACCTACAGACACTCACACAGATAGACACCCACACAGACACTGCTGGCCTGCACAGACACACACACAGTCACTGATACACACACACACACACACAGCCACTGACAGACACGCAGCCACTGACACACACGCAGCCACTGACACTGATACACACACAGACACTGATACACACACAGACACTGATACACACACACACAGACACTGATACACACACACAGCCTCTGATACACACATACAGCCACTGATACACACACAGACACTCACACACAGCCACTGACACACACGCAGCCACACAGAGACACTGCTACACACACACACACACACACACACACACACACACACACACACACACCCAGGCACACACGCACACACCCACACCCACACCCATACACACATCCATACACCCCACCGCCAGCCCAACACAGAGACACTACTACAGCACAAACATTCACACACCCACTCCCACACCACACACACACACACACACACACACACAAACACACACACACCAGACATCACACACACCACACACACACACACACACACCACACCACACACAATACACACACAACACAGCACAACAACACACACATGATACACACACACACTGATACACACACACACCACTGATACACACACACACACTGATACTGATACACACACACCCACTGATACACACCCAACACAAACACACCGACACACACACACACACACACACACACACACTGATAACACACACATACCACACACACACTGAACTGATACACACACACACAACAAACTGATACACAACACACACACCTGATACACCACACACACACACTGATACACAACACACAGACACTGATACACCACACAGATCACACACACCCACTGATACCCACACACACACACACACACATGCCACTGATACACACACACACACCACTCTCTCTCCCTATAACACACACAACACACACAGTGAATTACAGGCAGCGACGGATGTGTATGACTGAGGGGGGGGGGAGGGGGAGAGAGGAAGGACAGCGATCCAAGTAGGCGGCTCCACCGCCTCCCCCTGCTGCCACCGCATCTGCACAGCCACCATTGCGCCCGCCCCCGTCGCTCCATCTCTCCGCTTTCGCACCTCCCACAAGACTGGGTGGGTGGTTGGGAGACGGTGACTTAGACAGTGACTGGAGTGGGTGGTAGTCGGTGACAGTGGACTGGGGGGGTGGGGAGACGGTGACAGTGACGGGTGGGGGGAGAAAGGTGACAGTGAATCTGGTGGAGTGGGAGAAAGGTGTATCTGGGTGCAGTGATGGGTTACATTGATTGGGTGGGTGACAGTGACTGCGGGTGGTTGACAGTGGGTTTGGGAGAGGAGTGACTGGGTGGGTGACAGTTACGGGCGTGGTAGGTGGTGACAGTGATGGGTGGGTGACATGACTTAGGCGGGGGAGCTGGGGATGGGTTGACATGACTGGTGGGAGAGAGGTGACAGTGACTGGTGACAGTGCTGGGTGGGTAGGTTGGTGGATGACAGTTGACTGGGTTGGGGACAGTGATGAGGTGGGTTGGTGGGTGCCACTGGCGTGGTGAGGCTGGTGGGTGCACTGAAACGGTGGGAGAGGGTGACTGAGGTGACAGTGACGTGGTGACAGCCTGGGGGGGGTGTGTGGTGGAGAGGGTGCGGGTGACAGTGACTGGGTGAACAGGTGATGGGTGTGGGTGACGTGGTGGTGACAGTAACTGTGGGTTGGTGACAAGTGGACTGGGTGGGGAAGTGACTGGGTTGGTGACAGTGATGGGTGGTTAGGTGGGGGGTGACAGTGAATGGGTTGCCCAGGACGTGGGTGGGAGACAGGTACTGGGTGGGGGAGGAAAGTGGACTGGGTGACAGTGACGGGTGGGTGAAGCATGGGTAGGTGGGTGAAGGATGGGCTGACGGATCGGGGTGACTAGTGAAACTGGGTGGGAGGTGGGTGGGAGAGGGTGACGGGGTGACATTGACGGTGGGTGGGGTGGGTGACGGTGTACAGTGATGGTACAGTGAAGGTGGTGACGCTGAGTGCTGGGTGGGACAGTGACTGGGTGGCGTGCGAGTGAGGTGGGTGGTGACAGTGACGTGGGTGGGTGACAGTTGACTGGGGATAGGGTGACAGTGACTGGTGGTGGGGTTGACATTGACTGGGGGTGGGGGTAGGGACAGTGACTGGGTGTAGGGGGGTAGGAGACATACGGTGGGAAAGATGGGTGAACGGGAGGTGTGACATGATGGTGTGGATAGTGCCTGGTGGTGAGTGACTGGAGTGGGAGTACAGTTACTGGGGGGGGAGAAGGAAGTGACTGGGTGATAAGTGACTTGGGTGATTGGGTGACAGTGGACTGGGGTGGGTGACAGTGACTGGGTGGGTGACAGTGACTGGGTAGGTGGGTGGGTGACAGTGACTGGGTGACAGTGACTGGGTGGGAGACAGTTACTGGGTGGGAGAGAGTGACTGGGTGACAGGGACTGGGTGGGTGGGTGACAGTGACTGGGTGGGAGAGAGTGACTGGGTGACAGTGACTGGGTGATTGGGTGACAGTGACTGGGTGGGTGACAGTGACTGGGTGGGTAGGTGGGTGGGTGACAGTGACTGGGTGGGTGACAGTGACTGGGTGGGTGGGTGACAGTGACTGGGTGGGAGAGAGTGACTGGGTGACAGTGACTGGGTGATTGGGTGACAGTGACTTGGTGACATTGACTGGGTGGGTGACAGTGACTGGGTGGGGTGACTTACCTTGCCGCCGGACGCTTTCCCCTGCTGCCCCCGATATCCCCGCGGCAGCTGCCCGGGACGGGAGGTGGGCTCGGGAGGGGGGGGCATGGGAGGTGAGCTCGGGGGGAACGCGGGAAGCTGGCCGCGGGGGGAAGCGGGCCGCAGTAGGAGCTGGTACTTCCTTCTCCGTCCCACGTTGGGAGCGGGGGGAATGGGGGAGCCCCTGCTTGCTCCTGCGCATGCACACGGGACCGCAGGGGAATCGCGCCAATTATTTTTAACTTGAGCAGGGGGGAGGCACCGCGCGGCCAGACTCGCTGCGACCCGGCAATTTTGGTTCCGTGGCCCGGTGCCGGGTCGCGACCCACCATTTGGGAAACGCTGCTCTATACCTTCCCAGGGTATGGGGTAGGACCCGTATAGAAGAATAGCCCCTGGTCCCAGGGTGGTTGCTCCAGAATCACACAACATTCTTTAGTAAAAGGTAATGTCTCTCTTTATTTCTCCGAGCAGAGCCCGGCAGTAGTAGCAACAACAACAGCTGCAACAACAGCAATCTCCACAGCACACACGACCCTCCACTCTGTACAGGCCTTTCCTCCTCTCCTTCCCTCCAAGTGTGCACTCCGACAGGATGGACTGTGGTGGGGCCTCAATACCCCACTGCCCTTCTCAGAGGGTATCCTCTGGGTGGGGGATGGATTCTCCCCATCACCCCCTCATCGGGGTGAGGGGCATTGGTCCACCTGAACTCGGCTCGCTCTCCAAATGTAATAGGCCAGAGTTCTTGCTTGCTCCCAGGACGGAGCTTGGTCTACTCCTCCAACTACCAGGACAGAACAGCTTGAGAGCCGTATCCGAACAGCTCAAGAGCCGTATCAGAACAGACTGTCACTTACAGGAACTGGCTGCTAAATAGAGGCAGCCCCACCTCTCATGATGTAAGCAAGACCTCCCCTCTGTCTCACGCCTGCAGCAGAGTCAGGGGCCTGCATCTATCACTCAAGGTAGGGCATGAAGGGGGAAAACTCATGATTATTACTGTCGCCTGCCCTTAACAGGACTTACCACAGTAGGAAGAAGATATGTATAGCCTGTGCTGTTTACAGGGGGCTATACTAGTTAATACGGCAAACTTCCCCACTCAGCTTTATTTACAGCTGGGAAGCAGCATATTCGTATCTTGCACTGTAGAAACATCCTGTAGATATAAATGTCAGATCAGGATTGTTTAACTCATTTTCCTTTCCTAGTGTAAAACCTTACATTATAATTGTATCTATTGCATATACCACTTAATTGGAGGTGTTTTGTGTCTGCTTCAGGCACATTTTATAAATTCCTTTACTCTATTTGTCTTCAGCACCTGCGTTGGAGGGTACAGCTTCAAAGACTTACTCGGTTCTACTTAGGAAGGGCTTGCACCATCTGACCAAAAAAAGAATTGGTTTCAAATGTTAGTTCTCTAAATATTGAGAGGCATTTCAACCAAAGGCATAAGACTCGTGAGTTCCTACCGAACTCTCAGTAATGCTGAAAAAAGAGGGTAGCGTCTGATTATAGCATCCTGCAGGGTCTTTAGAACTACTATGCGCAACAGCTATTTCCTTTGACATCACAAAGGCATTTTAGTGTCAGCAGGAATCCTCCTCCAGGAGTAGTCTGTTGTAGAAGATCACTGAAGAGAAGTGTTGTCATCACAACAGCAGATTGTCTCCACTTCAAAAACAGAAACATCTTGCAAGCAGAACTTGTTTGTAGCCAGTCTGTGCCATGGATGATTGAGTGCTGCACAGATACTACGTGCCAATCAATTTCATATTTATTGCCATCCTCCCTCTCGCTCTCCTGTGGGTTGAAGTCCATCCAGGCGCTGCCTTCCCAGCTTTAGCCATGGCTTATGAAACAGCAGACAGAGATATTTATTCAAACGTTTACATTGCAATGGAGTCTGTGATTGGAATATCAGCTGTTTTGGGCAACACCCTGGTGATATGGGCTGTGAGAATAAACCCACGTCTTCAGAACACAACTTTTTACTTCATTGTTTCCCTGGCACTGGCAGATCTATCTGTGGGAGTCCTGGTCATGCCGCTGGAAATTGTATTAAGCCTGGGGTTACAAATGCATTTCCACTCCTGTTTATTCATGTGCTGCATAATCCTCATATTAACCAACGCGTCCATCCTATCTCTTCTCACCATAGCCATTGACAGGTATTTGAGAATTAAGATACCAATCAGGTAAGCTACAGGTACACTGTGTCAAAACTTTGCCGTTAAAGTACATGAGTAATTCAGTATTAGGTAATACCTTTTATATTTGGACTAACAATATTTTAGGACAAGTTTTCATAAGTTCTACTTTCTTCATCTATGTCATGCCTGTATGCCCGCAGACCTGGCATGACCCCAATACTGAGGTGGGAAGGGTATTACCACGCACCCACAGCAGTGAGGGCGTACCCGGAGTGTGGTATGGCGTTGCCGGGCCTGTTGAAAGATGGTTAGCGATACTTGCAATGCCTTGGGAGTACAGAGTAAGAGTAGTGGTGTCCGTGTGCCAGTGTCCAGGGATCCAGAAGTCAGAATCGTCAAGTTCGTAAGCCAAAGTCCAGGGGTCACAGAGGTCAGCAAGTTAGAGTTCGTAGGCAGGGTTCAAGGGCAACAGAGAGCTGAGTTGTCCAGAACGAGCAACGGTCAAACCAGGGAAATCCAGGGATAAGCAGGAGCAGGAACAAGCTGAAACACAGAGGAGAGCCAAGCATAGGACTGCACACACAGGGGTAACAAGAGCTATGCAGAGCAATGAGAGAAAGGACAGACAGGGGTTATAAAGGAGGGAACACCAATAGGAGAGAGAGGAGGGGAAGAAGGTGAAGTGGGAGACAGCAGGGATAGGTGAGGAGAAGAGGAGGAGCCAGGAGGCTGAAAACCCTAGAAGAGGCGCGTATGCGCACGCCCACTATAATCTGAGAGTGGGCGCGCACCGGCTGCGTCACGCGGAGCGCTGCGCTGTGGGGACACCCGCAGAGGACGAGGGAGGAACGGAGGGGACAGCCACCGGAGGTAAGGGGCTAGGAGCAGAGACCGAGGGGGGCTGAGAGTGGGGAACGTCGCAGCAGGGGCTCGGGAACCGAGCGGGTGCGCGAGTCTTGTGGGGAGCGCGCAGTGGTGCTGGGATGACATCAGAGGCTGCCGGAGAGGGACAGGTGTGGGTAAAGGAAGGGAGGCTGGCAGGGGAAGGAACAGAGAGGATAGGCGAGCGTGGGGCGTCAGGGACACATGAAGGGGAAGGAATCCCCTGAACCGTCACAGTATCCCCCCTTGAGGATCGATCTCTGCGCGATCCAGCCACGGTTTCTGGGGGAATTTTAGATGAAATTGTTGGAGGAGTTTCGGAGCATGAATGTGACATGCCGGTACCCATGAACGCTCCTCCGGACCATAGCCCTTCCAGTGGACGAGGAACTGGAGCTTGTTTTTAGACCAGCGTGAGTCAATGAGAGAGTGGACCTCATACTCTTGTTGTCCTAGGGTGGACACTGGGTTGGGTTTACGGGAAGGGTCCGGAAAATGTGAGCTCTGTACAAAAGGCTTAAGCAGGGAGATATGAAATACGGAAGGAATCCTCATGGTGGGAAGTAGAGCAAGACGGTAAGCAACTGGGTTGACTTTTTCTACAATTTTGAATGGGCCCAGAAATCTTGGTGACAGATTGGAGTTTTAAGCCTGATGTTCTTCGAGGACAACCACACACTGTCACCCGGCTTGAATGAGGGACCTGGTTGGCGATGACGATCCGCCTTGGTTTTTTGTTTGGCAACAGCAGATTGTAGGGATTTGAGGATCCTTTTCCAAGAGTTCTGTAGGGTCGTAACATGAGAGTCAGCTGCAGGAACTCCAGAAGGGGGAGAAGAGAGAGGAAGACTGCTGGGGTGAAAGCTGAAATTAATGAAAAAGAGAGACTCTTGAGTAGACTCATTCTTGAGAGAGTTGATTGCAAATTCGTCCCATGGTAACAGGTCCACCCAGTTGTCCTGTGACTCCGATACGAAACATCTGAGATATTGCTCTAGGGTTTGATTCATCCTTTCTATTTGACCATTGGTCCGAGGATGATATCCAGAAGAAAAAAGGAGAGAAATTCCGAGTCTCTGGGAAAACGCCCACCAGAACTTAAGATGAATTGAGACCCTCTGTGGGAGACAATAGAAATGGAAACGCCATGTAATCTGAAAATTTCCTTGGAAAAAACATCGGCCAGAGTAGCAGAATTAGGAAGACCCTTGAGGGGAATAAAGTGTGCATGTTTAGAAAATCTGTCTACTACGACAAGAATGGTATTCATTCCTTTGGAGTTCGGAAGTTCGACAATGAAATCCATCGAGATGTGTTTCCAGGGTTGCTCCGGAATGGGGAGAGGCATGAGGAGGCCAGAGGGTTTGTGGTGGAGCGTCTTACTCTGGGCACATATAGGACAAGCACTAGTAAAGTCAAAAATGTCTTTGTTCATCCTCGGCCACCACAATGTCCGTTTAATAAGATCCGCTGTCCTCTTGAAGCCTGGATGACCGGCAGATCTAGGGGAATGACCCCAAAAAAGAATCTTGTGGCGAAACCGTGGAGCTGCATATAAGCGCCCTTCTGGTACCCTGAACCTGCTGGGAATGTGAGCCTGGGCTTTGTTGATTTCGTCCAACACATCAAAATTATTAGCGGAGATTATGCATTTGGCAGGAAGAATAGGTTCCATGGCTTCATTAGATTAGTTTTCCGTGGCTAACTGGCGAGAGAGCGTCCGCTTTGACATTTTTGGTACCAGGAAGTATGAAATGGTATAGTTAAAGCGGGAGAAGAAGAGAGACCACCGAGCTTGACGAGATCCCAACTGTCGGGCCCCCTCGATATACAGCAATTTTTTGTGGTCGGTGAGGATAGCAACAGGTTCCTTGGTGCCTTCTAAAAGATGCCTCCATTCTTGAAGAGCCAGTTTAATGGCCAAAAGTTCACGATTACCAACATCATAATTTCTTTCGGCAGAAGAAAATTTCCGCGAAAAAAAACCACAGGGATGGAGTCTTTCTTGGGGAGAAGACCTCTGGGAGAGAACTGCACCAGCTCCTACGTCCGAAGCGTCGAATTCCAAAGTGAAGGGAAGAGAGGTATCCGGATGGCGTAGGATGGGTGCGGACACAGAAGCTTTCTTAAGAACCTCAAAAGCAACAACAGCTTCAGGAGACCAGGAGGTGGGATCGGTGCCTTTCTTGGTCAAGGCGGTGATGGGAAGAGCTATAGAAGAATTTTTTTTGATGAATTTCCTGTAATAATTGGCAAAGCCGAGGAAACGCTGCACAGCCTTGAGCGAATTAGGCAGCGGCCAGTCGAGAACAGATTTTAATTATTCTGGATCCATAGAGAGACCTTGGTTGGAGATAATGTAGCCTAGGAAGGCAGTAGAGGTCTGGTGGAACAAACATTTCTCCATCTTGGCGTATAGGCGGTTAGAACGGAGCCTAGACAGCACCAGTTTGGTATGTTGAATGTGTTCCTCCAGGTTTTTAGAAAAAATGAGAATGTCATCCAGATATACTATGACAAATGTCCCCAACACATCCCGGAAGATGTCGTTCATGAATTCTTGAAAGACGGCAGGAGCATTGCATAAGCCAAAGGCTATAACTAGATACTCATAATGTCCAGATCGTGTATTAAACGCGGTTTTCCACTCATCCCCCTCTCTTATGCGAATGAGATTATAGGCCCCTCTTAAGTCGAGCTTGGAGAAGATAGAGGCCCCGTGGAGACGGCCGAACAGTTCAGAGATTAAGGGAAGGGGATACCGATTCTTTACCGTGATCTTATTGAGTCCGCGAAAGTCAATGCATGGCCTAAGTGATCCATCCTTCTTCTTCACGAAGAAGAAGCCTGCCCCGGCAGGGAAGGTAGAGTTGCGGATGAATCCTTTTTCCAAATTTTCTTGAATGTAGGACGTCACGGCCTCAGTTTCAGGAACGGACAAAGGATACAACTTCGACTTCGGAAGGATGGTCCCAGGAATCAAATCGATAGGACAATCGCACGGACGATGGGGAGGTAGAACCTCAGCTTGTACCATGTTGAACACATCCAAGTACTCATGATACACGGTCGGTAGGATCGATAGATTGGAAGGAACGGAATCCAGGCCGGCAAGCACCGCAACAGGAGGAGCCGTAGGAGTCAGCGGAAGAAGGCCACTGGATAGGCAGGGTGCCGGTCCAATCAATGCACGGATTGTGCAGTTGAAGCCAAGGCAATCCTAAAATAAGTTGAACAGTAGGAGAATGGAAGATATCGAAAATTATTACCTCTTTATGACCGTCGGCCAAGGCCAGTGTGAGAGGAATGGACTCCCAGATGATAAATGCTGGCTGGAGAGGTCGACCGTCAATGGCCTCGAGACCAATAGGTGCTTTTCTTCTAACCATAGGGATTTGATTCTCAGAGGCAAAGGTTTGGTCCAGGAAGTTACCACCAGATCCAGAATCAATGAAAGCTTTTACCTGCAGGAAAAGGTCAGGACCCTCCAGAGTGGCAGGAAGCATAAACTTCTTTGGGAGATTTTCAGGGAGAGAGGGGCAAGGAGAGACAGTACCCAGTAGAAGCCCCTCTACCTTTACTGGGTGTTCCCATTTCCCGGCTTCAGGGGACAATTCTGGAGACGATGTTCCGAAGAACCACAGTAGAAACAGTCCCTTCTGACGGCGTTGCATTCTCTCTGCGGCCCGAAGTTGTTGGCTACCGATTTGCATCGGCTCCGGGGCATCCAGTGTCAGGAGGAGTGACGTAGGCGACCTATGAGAGACAACAGAGGAAGGAAGAGAAAGAGAACAGTGTCTCTCGTGCCGTCGCTCCTGGGTTCGCTGGTCCATGTGTACGCTCAGAGTAATCAACTCCTCCAGGGAAGAAGGCCGGGCATGAGTAGCAAGATCATCCTTCAAGGTGTCAAAGAGTCCGTGCCAATATGCGGCGGCGAGTGCCTCATCAATCCATTGGGTCTCTGTGGCGAGAGTACGGAACTCGATTGCGTACTTGGCAGCAGATCTTCGGGCCTGTGAAATATGGAAGAGAGAGAATGCGGCTGTCTCGCGCCGTGCAGGAGTATCAAATACTTGCTGAAATTCGCTCCTGAACTTAGGATAATCTTGTGTTAGTTTGCTCTTAAGTTCCCAGAGGGGAGAAGCCCAAGCGAGAGCGTCACCGGTAAGCAAGGCGTAGATGTAAGCCACCTTAGAACGACCAGTGGGGAACTGAGAGGGGGACATCTCGAATTGCACCTCACATTAGTTTAGGAAACCGCGGCAGGCGAGGGGGTCCCTATCGTAGCGATCAGGTGATGGAATACGGGGTCCAGAGTTAGCATAGGTCATGGCAACCGGGGGTGCTGGAGCCGTTGGTGTCTCCTGAAGGGAGAGGTTAGCCAATTGCTGGGAGACTGCGGACAGCTGATTGCTCACAAATTGTAAGGTCTCAAGTGGAACACCTGTACCCACCTCAGGGGGGTCTGCATAATGTCACGCCTGTATGCCCGCAGACCTGGCAAGACACCAATACTGAGATGGGAAGGGTATTACCACGCACCCACAGCAGTGAGGGCGTGCCCGGAGTGTGGTATGGCGTTGCCGGGCCTGTTGAAAGATGGTTAGCGATACTTGCAACGGCTTGGGAGTACAGAGTAAGAGTAGTGGTGTCCGTGCGCCAGTGTCCAGGGATCCAGAAGTCAGAGTCGTCAAGTTCGTAAGCCAAAGTCCAGGGGTCACAGAGGTCAGCAAGTTAGCGTTCGGAGGCAGGGTTCAAGGGCAACAGAGAGCAGAGTAGTCCAGAACGAGCAAAAGTCAAACCAGGCAAATCCAGGGATAAGCAGGAGCAGGAACAAGCTGAAACACAGAGGAGAGCCAAGCATAGGACTGCACACACAGGGGTAACAAGAGCTATGCAGAGCAATGAGAGAAAGGACAGACAGGGGTTATAAAGGAGGGAACACCAATAGGAGAGAGAGGAGGGGCAGAAGGTGAAGTGGGAGACAGCAGGATAGGTGAGGAAGAGAAGAGGAGGAGCCAGGAGGCTGAAAAACCCTAGAAGAGGCGCATGTGCGCACGCCCTCTGTAATCTGAGAGTGGGCGCACACCGACTGCGTCGCGAGGCGCGTGGAGCGCCACGCCGCGGGGACACCCACAGAGGACGAGGGAGTAACGGACGGGAAAGCCGCCTGAGGTAAGGGGATAGGAGCAGAGACCGAGGGGGGCTGAGAGTGGGGAACGCCACAGTAGGGACTCGGGAACCGAGCGGGTGCGCGAGTCTTGCGGGGAGCGCGCAGTGGTGCTGGGATGACGTCAGAGGCTGCCGGAGAGGGACAGGTGTGGGTAAAGGATGGGAGGCTGGCAGGGGAAGGAAAAGAGAGGATAGGCGAGCGTGGGGCGTAAGGGACACATGAAGGGGAAGGAATCCCCTGAACCGTCACACTCTAGTCATGCAATGCTCAGTTACAGTTAGTGTGCAGTATTGAGTGCAATGTCTTTATTTACATTGAGAAGACGTACATCCTTGAGAAAATCCCTAAGGGGGAAATGTGTTGAGCAGCGTTTATCTCATACTTCTTTGTAATCTCCCAGCATATATTTTGTAATTGTTTTATTTTATTTTTACTTGCCCTTCGCTAATATGAGAATATGTAGCACACAAAACTAGAAGCACATTGGGGAGGGCAGCTGTCCCTCTGGGTCACAGAGAGTAAAATTTAGGAGAAAAAAACATGCATCTAAAAAAAAATAGCACTATCTAATAATATATTTATGTATGATACAAAAATCTGGCAAGGGGCTGCTCAGCCAAAAGGATGTCAAATAAATACATTGTACTGTGTCCTAATGTCTGAATTGAGTGTACTAATAACAATAGGTAGTTGTATGCAGAAAGAGGCCAGATTTGGCATAATCTGTGCAGATAATGCAATGGATGTGTCTATTTTTGACATAAAACTCCAGTGACTTGCGCAAGCACAACATCAGGCAAAAGCTTTCATCTTCCAAATGACAATGGATGTCTAAACTTGTCCGTCTGTGTTTCAGCAGCTAATAATATTTCCCATGGAGGGAGGTTTTGTGTGACAGTTTTGAGAGAGAAATATGGATTGATGCTAATAAACTCATGGAATCAGAAACTAAGGATTAATTTGTTTTTAGTAATTATCAATTGATTATATAAAAAGTTAATTTGTTATCTTCATTTCTAGCTGCCCCAATAAAATTATTCTAGGTGTCAATCTAAATAATAATCCCATTTGGTTCCAGCGATAGAAGTACTGTATGATATAGGAGACAGGCAGTGGTCAAAGGGTGATGTGGGGTATACCAGTATCACTCCATTGTTATTGGCAGACCCACAGTTTAACTTTTTATTGAAATAAAATTGTATTTATTTCAGAATGTTTCTTTCCCTTTCTGCTTTCTAAGCATAAATTCTGTGGGAATCTTTCTAAGTAAGTAAGTAAACTTTATAGAAAGGGTGGTGGACTCATGGTATAGCCTCCCAACAGAGATGGTAGAGGCTAATACAGTAACAGAATTCAAAACAGTTTGGGATAGACATTAGGCATCTAAATACGAAAGAAACCAAAGGTTATTATAGAATTTGAGGTTTTCTAATAGATAGGGAAATGGGCAGGCTGGGTGGGCCAAGTGGTTCTTATCTGCCATCAATTTCTATGTTTTGTTTTTCTTAGGAAAGGGGAATCTAAATAGCTTTTCCTTGCCGTGTTAGAAAATATGACATTTTGAACAATATTTGGTCAAAGTTTGGTGTTACTCAATAAATTACAAGAATCTGTCATTGCTCCTGCAGGTACAGGACGGTGATCACAAGAAGAAGAATTTATCTATCTATCGGAATTACATGGATTGTGTCTTTCTTAGTGGGTTTAGTGCCAATGTTTGGTTGGAACAACAGGTCCAGCCTAGACCCAAAAGACAGGAACTACCTGAGCTGTCAATTTCTCAATGTCATTAGTATGGACTATATTGTCTACTTCAACATGTTCGTACGGGTTCTTCTCCCACTGGTGATAATGCTGGCTTTGTACATTGAGATTTTCTACCTTATAAGAAAACAGTTGAAGCTGAATATCTCCAACTCCATACGCAGTGACGTATCCTATGGCAAGGAATACAAAACTGCTAAAGTACTATCCTTGGTCCTGCTAATGTTTGCCCTGAGCTGGCTGCCCCTGTCCACTGCAAACTGCATAATCCATTTTGTCCCAGCTGTTACACAATTCAAAGAATTCCGGCCCACTCTTTATTTTGTCCTATCCCTGGCCCATGCCAACTCGGCCGTGAACCCAATCATCTACGCATTCAAAATAAAGAAGTTTAAAGATGCGTACATCCAAATTATAAAGACATACATCCTACGCAGGGCTGTGCTGGCTGAAAGTGGTAGGGATGAGTGCACATTGGATGAAATACCCTGAGACTAAGATTTGTACCCACTTGATGAAATGCCGGAAAAGATGACAGCTACAGTATTCTACAATGTATGGCCATATTCGCCAATGACATGAAAAACAGAAATATCTAT
>CM071575.1:29250392-29359164 GCA_036426205.1 Ascaphus truei | reverse complement strand
TCAAAGGCATGGATTCCTCCCCCTACATTTCCTTACCTGCCAGCATGCCGCGCTCCTCAGGCTTCCACTAGTTCTCTCCCCCCTCGTGGCCTCCGCCGACTCCCGGTGGCACAAAGGAGGTATTAACTCCCTGCCGCCCTCCTCCTGCTCCTCGGGGATGTTGAGCCGTAGAGAGCGTGCTCTGGGAGGTGGGGGGGAGAAGTGGGGGAGCGACTCACACGCGACACCTACCTCTACTTCTGGGCGCCGCCATCTTCTCACTCGACGCCGCGAGGGAAGAAGGGGGTCCTTCCGGGCGCCGCCATCTTAGGCGCTGCGAGGCAGCTGCAGCCTGCCTGTTCCCCCGCCAGGAGCGCAAGGGGGGGAGGTGAGTTGGAGCACCGCCGGGGAGGGAAAGAGGTGAGTTGGAGCGCCGCCAGGGAGGGAGAGAGGTGAGTTGGAGCGCCGCCGGGGAGGGAAAGAGGTGAGTTGGAGCGCCGCCGGGGAGGGAGAGAGGTGAGTTGGAGCGCCGCCGGGGAGGGAGGTGAGTTGGAGCGCCGCCGGGGAGGGGGAGAGAGAGGTGAGTTGGAGCGCTGCCGGGGAGGGGGAGAGGGAGAGAGAGGTGGGGGGGGAGAGAAAGGTGAGTTGGAGCGCGCAGAAGGGAGGGGGAGAGGTGAGTTGTAGGCCGCCGGGGGGGAGGGGGAGAAAGTGCGGGGAGAAAGAGGTGATTTGGAGCCCGGGGAGGGAGAGAGGTGAGTGGAGCGCCGCCGGGAGGGAGAGAGGTGAGTTGGAGCGTCGCCGGGAGGGAGGTGAGATGGTGGGAGAGCGCCGGGGAGGGAGGGGAGAGAGAGTTGAGTTGGAGCGCGCCGGGGAGAGGGGAGAGGGTGAGTTGGGGAGCGCCGCGGGCAGGGGGGAGGAGAGAGAGGTTTGTGTGTGTGTGTGTGTGTGTGTGTGGCGTGCGCGCGCCGAGGGGGAAGAGAGTGGCAGTTGGGTAACGTCACACCCACCAATCTGATTGGCCAGAGGTTGAGGACCCGATTCACCGCAGATTCACCGCAGATAGCACTAACCATTCGATTTTATATATTAAGATATATATATATATATATATACACACACCAGTTTTGCCCGATAAGGCGAGGTTTTTTTCAATTAAGTTATATTGAAAAGTCCATACTCGCCTTATAATCGGGCTCTGCTGCTGACAGTCTGCACATCCGCTCCTGTGTAAGTGATTAACACAGTAGCCATCTGCGCATGTGCAAATGTTCATATACGTGCAGACAGCTGCTGTGTTAATAGCTTGCACAGGACCAAAGGCAGCAGCACAGCAGCCAGCATTACCAAGTTACAGTTAGCACGGACTGGAATCAAGATTGTGTGTGAGACTATCTATCTATCTATCTATCTATCTATCTATACATATATCGAGCTGAGCTATCGATCCTAGTTTTCATACATTAGCGAGATATCTACTCTATGCAACACACACACACAAGCCTTAAAGGCTAACCCCCTCATGCTTTCTACATATATGCTTGTTGTAAGTTATTCTATACATTAAAATATTCCTCATTTTTAAGCCAAAGGTCATCCAAAGGTCAAGACAGGTCCCAGTGAAAGAGCGTCATCTCTAGATGATCATCCCATGGTAAAAATATTTCTTTTCCACCCCGTTCCTCTGCAGGAAGGGCATACTCGCCTTTACATATAGAAACATAGTTTGTATGACAGAAGAGTGTGCATTAAGTTCAGTTTTAGGGATCCTGAATGATTTCTAACTAGAGACAAGCAAACTGTCCAACAGGCAATAATTACAGTGCCAACTCCTTCCGCCATATCTGTAAACCCCGTAACCGAATGTAAAGTCCTGGGTGAAATGCAGAGGCAGTGTTCAGGAATAAATAATTTAAGCAATGTTCCCCACCAGCGTCACTATCAAAGGGATAGTTCAACCTACTGGCTCAGTTTTTTATTTAATGACACATAAGTGCAATCAACTTCCTTAAAAATATTTAATCACCCGTAAAGTACTGTCTTACTTATTTCTATCTTGTGAAAAATAAATATGAAGCCGTTCTTGTTGGGAACACTGAAACTAAGCCTATATGCTACCTATGTCTATTTGTAATTACTTTGTAAACAAAACAACCAAGCTAATATAATAATGTTAATGGCTATACAAACTTCCCCTTCCCCTTTTCTCTCATTCCCCCCTCCTTCTCAGTCTCCCTCCTTCTCTCTCCTCCATCCTCTCTCCCCTACCCTCCCCCCCCACTTTTCGCTCTCGTTTAGAATAGTTTACCTGTTCTAAACCTCAATCTCTTAAAGGAACACCTGCCACTTATGTTATATGTCTATTGTAAATCCGGTACAGACAGAAATATGTTCAGTTCAGGCTCCCCTTCTCACTTTCTTACAGGTCTCCGCAGAAGAAAGCATTACGTACGCCAGCTTGGCCTTTGATAGAGACTCGTCTGAGAGGAGGATTTGCCCAACCTGTCACACTCACGCCACAGTCTATATGAAGCCAATTTGATTCCTGCAGTAACCAGCCTGACGCCTTAGATGAATGTAGATAATGTACGATAAGATAGATGTGTTGAAAATGACTTTACACAACATGAAATCAACTTTTCTATAAAAGAATGAAAAAACAATGTCTCTAATTCCCATCTGTTTGTCATTTAAAAAAAGCAACAGAAAAAGCCCAGTTAAAATGGTTTGGCCTCCCGGGGGTTGGCAGGAGGCATTACCCTCTTGGTTACCTTAGCGCAAGCATGTCAAACTCAAAGGCTAACACGGGCCAAATAAATAAGGTTTATGCGCAAAAAAACAAAAACTCCAGGTAACTCATTCCCGCAATGCTATATTTTGGAGGGGAGGTGTTCCCTACCTGTCTTCTGGGTTAGGGGGATTCCTATGTCTCCCATGTGAAGCTTGAGGCAGATCTGGAAGAAAGCAGTATAGGTTATTTCGGTGTAGGTATAGGGCAGTTAAGATATCCAGGGTAAATAAGAGATCCAGAGTGTGAGATGGAGTGTGAGACAGAGAGTGTGGGTGAGGGAGTGTGAGACAGAGAGTGTGGGTGAGAGAGTGAGACAGAGAGTGTTGGTGAGAGAGTGTGAAACAGAGAGTGTGGGTGAGAGTGTGAGACAGAGAATGTGAGACAGAGAGTGTGAGACAGAGAGTGTGGGTGAGACAGGGGGTGACAGAGACAGAGGGTCAAAGACAGGGGATGACAGAGAGTGAGGGTGAGAGACAAGGGGTGACAGGGAGTGAGGGTGAGAGACAGAGGGTGACAGAGAGTGAGGGTGAGAGACAGGGGGTGACAGAGAGTGAGGGTGAGAGACAGGGGGTGACAGAGTGAGGGTGAGAGACAGGGGGTGACAGAGTGAGGGTGAGAGACAGAGAGGGTGACAGAGAGTGAAGGTGAGAGACAGAGAGGGTGACAGAGAGTGAGGGTGAGAGACAGCGAGAGTGAGAGACAGAGAGGGTGACAGAGAGTGAGGGTGACAGAGAGTGAGGGTGAGAGACAGAGAGGGTGACAGAGAGAGGCAGAGAGGGTGAGAGACAGAGGGTGAGAGACAGAGAGGGTGAGAGACAGAGAGGGTGACAGAGAGAGAGGGTGACAGAGAGAGGGTGAAATATATGAAAATGTGTATTTAGAAAATATTCCGGGCAGACTTTTCTGAAGCCGGTGCCTTGCTATTCGCACGAGAGCACTTTTGAAAAGCCTGCTCGTGTTCTAGCGCCGGAAATCTCAAATCTCATTGGCTCAGAGGTTTCTTATAGTATTTGGAAGTTCTACAGCCAATCAGAGTGTGGGAACTTTCTCAGTAGCCAATCAGAGCGAAGCCGATATGAAAATGCGAGTCTGCGGGAAATCTGAGATTGCCAAGGGACATGCGCAAGTTTGCCACCTCCGTCCCTGGCTAGCTCATGCCACCCATACTAAGCTAGACAATTAGACTAAATAATGATGTCGTTTTACAGGATGATTAGTTGCTGTATTTTAAGTTTGTTTTGTTATGTGTGTTTCAATATCCATACTGTATGTATAAACATTGATTAATGCTTTTGTAGATAATTTTTATAATTTTGATATAATGACTGATTTATATATTCTATGTAATATTTTAGGATGTCGATATTTTATATAAGTACTTTTAATGTATCGTGTACATACTAGGGTCGTTTTTTAGTCTTTTGGTCCATGTGCCATATATGTATCCATTTAGGGTTGTGCACTGGTGTATACAGCAGTGTTTCAGTTTGCATTGTGCGCCCACTTTGGGATGTAAACAGAGAGGAGGGTTCATACATTGTCCAGGGTTCAGCTATGGTTGTCCCGACCGGGGTATTGTCTGAATGGGTAGTGCCTTGCATACCGCCGTGCTATTGGTGCAATAGTTGAATCACAGTCAACAGACACCTGGGAGACCTCGGTCGGGAACCAATGGGGAACCCCGTTTTCCTATATTAGGGCAGTCAGCTGTAGAGGGTGATAGGATTCCTGACAAAGCTATTGAAGATAGCAAAACGCGTTGAATTCAGGAGACAGAGCCACCATCGGGATAGAACCTCGTGGAGTGAACTTATTGCTTCTAGCGGCTGCATCAAGAAGCAGCAACCGCTCGGTGTTTGTGATCATCGACGTGGACCGGACTGATTGAGAGAGGAGTAGTGAGAACGTCCTCACTTCGATTTGACTATTCCATGTTTGTTTTTATTGCACAAAGTATAAGTGCATCTCTTTTATTACATTTTCTGCACCTACAGTCTGCGCTATGGTGTTCCTGTTTCCTACCATAGTACACCTATACAGCTCTTCCAATCCTCTAGGTTACTCTGTTTTTCCTGGACCTATGTTCCTGCACACCTATTTACTGTGTCTGATATGCTTTGCTAACTCACACTTATGCAAGTATAACTTTTGGAGATTTCTGAATCTAACGCCAATTTTTTTGCATACAGCGTTGCACTATACTGTATACTGTTTTATCTTTTCACATATTGTACATCCCGCTCCCTCATCCTGTTTGTCCACTGTATCCCAAGGAAAAATAATACTTTTACATATGTGAAGGATGAGTGGGATTACATTTGTATATTTTTGCCATCACTGTTGGTTCTTCATTTTCACCATTCAGTGATTTTGCACTGTTGTAGGCGTCGTGTTGATTTTTCACCACTATGGGTCATTATTCCTTCACCTTTTTGCATTTCCCTTGTTTTATTATTCCATTCGCTTTCAATTAGATTCATTACCCGTAGCACCATTCCTGTTCCTTTGTGTCTATATAGCTCATGCCACCCGCTGGGTCAGACTCCTCCAGGTCTGGCAGAACATATGGCAGCCAGAATGGCTGCCCTTTGTTCCCAGGACATGGGTACTTGAGCCCTTCCCTGGTACCCAAATGGCTTTCACACCTTTGGCATCCTCTGGTTACTTTCAACTACCATGTACGGCAGACTTACTGGCACCAACCTGGAAGCTCTAGTAGCCTGTCAGAACATCGGTTCTGAAAGTCCCAGCTCATTACCGTGCACAACAGTACATATCATGTATTAATAAAAATAGACTTTAATACATCCCTAAGCCCTGGGTATGGGGAATAGAGTAAAAATGTGCACTTTTAGTTTTACTAGCCTTTATTCCCTACACATTATCTAAGGAACTTAGACTGGACTCTGAGAGTCCCCATACAACCTTATCTACGGTTAGGGGTACCCATGAACCTAACACTGGTTTTGGGCTACCTGGACACTAACTGAGGTACCTCCCTTAACCTAGGGATCCCCACAGTTACAAGGACACTTGACATCCCTATGCCCCATTTACCTTCCTTGGCTGTGCTGAAGCAGGGAACCATAGCGGTTAGTCGTGCAAGCGTTTTCAAGGGGAGATATTGCCGGGACAATATGCCTACATGTATCCAGGAATCAGGCATGTTTCCTGGGTACATTTTTAGGGGAACCAACAACTTCAGACCCCAACTACCTAGGCACATTCTGATAACAATTTATTCGCAAGCCCTCCCCCCATGAAACTCATGCACTAGCAATCCCTGCTTGCTGGCACCTCCGGAAAGGTAAAAACACAACAATTCTTTATTGTCGCAAATTACAGGTTATGCATATACAGTTGACACTCCTGAATCCCAATATACGGATCAGGGGTAACCATTCATGGGCTTGACATTTATTGAGAGCCTGGTTACCCCCTTACCGTCACAGTCATTCTCTGCCAAACTTGATGCCTGGACACATGGTAGATCCACCTATCTGATTGGTGGAAGTACCATTGTCAATCAAATGTTACGTCATTGGTCTTATATTAGGCCTGTCACGTCTCATTTCACTGGAAGAAGATGGTGTGAAAACATCTCCTCCTGCACCTTTTGGAGAAGAAAGAAGACAAGGATGAAGAAAAGAAGAAAAGAAAGAAGATACGAAGACCTACTGACCAGGGATCCTCTGCAAGCAACTGAGGATCATGGACTTCTGTGCACCAAGCTGATGGGGATCATTGCATCATGGGTATAAGAAACACTTGTATTGTATTTTATTTAATTGTATTTTTTTTTAGAATGCCCATTGATTGGCAATGTGTTTATCTATGCCCCTTTGAGGGTATAGATAACCCCATAGACAAGCAAAGCATTTTTTGGCTAGTTTTGATTTTTAAATTATAATGTATTTTATTTTTTGGATTTTTTATTTAGGTTGTTCTTTCATTGCCATTGGGGTACTGTGTGCCCCCATTGCAGGAATAGTTTACCACAGTGGCAATCAATGGATTTTTGGCTGCTGTGTATTGTACAGTACTGTAATGTCAATGTATTTTTATTGTGTATTTTTTTTTTTTTAAACGAATGGGTAAAAGCGCTATTAGCCCCATTTTGCTACTTGTGCCCATTGATTGCTAATGTGGTTATCTGTTCCCCTGTTGAGAGAATAAGTAACCCCATTGGCAATGAATAGCTATATTGCCTATTGTTTATTTTAATGTTCTGTACAGTATTGTATTATCAATCTAACTGTATTGTGTTCAGGTCCAGAGACCCCTGCTTAAATCCTAAAAATAAAAGCAGCACCATCGCCTGTTAGAGGTGCACAGAGAGAGTGACTGATTCTGTCTACTCTCACTGCGCATCTCTTCCAGACTGAGGCGGCCTGGTTGGATTAACACAGGTTGGAGTCCCATTCCGTAGCAGGGACCCCCGCTGTGTTAATCCTAATGGGAAATTAGACCCTGCTCCGCACTTGGCTGTGAACGAGCCAGGTTTGGTCCGCGATTCACCAGCACATTTGCGGGGCAGGTTGGAGATACAACTGACTGCATCTGTATGCAACCTACTATTTCAGGTCATTACCAATGTCCCAACATTTGACTTTTCTAGATCTATATATTTAATTTTCTATTATGCAGCATGTAATATTTGTGAGTTTTGGGTGTAAAACAAATATAGCTTGCATTTTCTCATACTGTAGGCTGTAACCATTTCCTGTGTATTGTTTAATAGTATTCTTTGATTTCCATGTTGAAGGGGAGCGCAATCATGAAAGAGAAAACATATATCTGATATAGTGCAATATGCTTCCAATATTGTGATGTTAAATCTTCCCAATCCCCAAATGGATGGTACTCACAATTTTCAAATAATTTCAATACATGTAAAGGTTTCTTTTTAAAGGATTTCCAAACGATAACCTTAGGACCGAGTGATCAGGGAACACACACGAATGGAACCTTCATAGAGTAAATAAGGGACCGAACATAGTGCAGACTGATATGACACTTTATAATGGTAAGTAAAATGTTAAAATGCACTCACATGGTACTAGAATTATACAAGCAGTTTGATCCAATGATCTACACCGACAGCTGGAACCTGGAGTACTCTCTTCCCCCTGCTGTTCAGCTCCGTCGGCGTCTCGCATCTCCGTGCTTCCGGGTGGTGTCTAATAATTCTAGTACCTTGTGAGTACATTTCAACATTTTACAAGACCTGCAACGGAGGTCCCTGCCGCCTCGTCCGGAAGACAGGTAAGTATTGTGATGACGTGCGGCTGCTTGCGACTGCTACAGAGCCCCCCGTGGGACAAAAACTATCGGCTGGTAGGAGCTACATGTTTCGCCGAGACTTCGGCTTCATAAGGCTCAGGAATGACCTCATTGTAGGTTAGGTATGTGTGTTTTTCATGCATAGAACCCTGATTGCCACTGTTTCCTAAACCCTTGTTCCCCGCTGTTTCTTGTTTTGCTTCTCCTGTCCAGGGTTTCGGATAATCCCTATTGGGGTTGTAGCAGAAGGGTTTTGTATCAACCTAGGTTTCCCTTCATCACTGCCTAGGGGCACCTCTCACCACTCACTGGTAATATACACCTTTTTGTCACTTTTTTGCTGGATTTGTCTGTGCAGGTTAGCGCCTAGGTTTTTCTGTTTAAACCATTGGATGGGAAGAAACAATTTCAAAGGAATGTATTTCTTTTATAGAGGCACGTACTATAAAGGGAACGTTACCTAACTGAAAACAATAAAGGTGACAAGACATTCTTAGTAAAGTTACTATAAACTTAGACATAACTGACAGTGAGGCTCCTCCACAGTCACTCCTCCATGAACCTGATTCTAGAATCTTCTTAGCTGAGTATTGTGACAGAGTCACTGACTCAGTAAGCTGGAATGGAGGATGTGTGTACTTTCCAGCACTAAACCAGTTAACCTACAGGTGGAGATCTGCATACACCTGCAGCCTGATTAAACAGGGTCTGAACTCATCAGTGAAACAAGTGCTGTAAAAAGAAGGAAGTTGCTCACAGAAGGTGAGCTTGTTTTTCCACGTGAGGGTGGAGAGACTTCTCCCGGCTAGGAAGCCGTAGCTGCTGCTCTGGTCCCCCAGTCCTGTGAGGAGCTTTGCTGCTGAGACCAGCTGGGACCCCAACCCAGGGTAAAGATAAAGATACAGATTGCTGCGAGGCTGGACACAGCTTGCTCCCCAGAACCGTGTTCCTGTTTGCTGTTGGACCTGCATTACAGATAAGACTTTATTATTATGCTTATTGGTTATCCTTTGTGTAGCATATGTTTTGGGCATGACCAGATTAGCTGGCTGTCCTGTTAGTAAGGGCTCAAGAAGTGAGTTAGTTTCCCTAAAGGGAACAGGCTTTAATTTCTAGAAAGTAGTTTTTAAAGGGACAGTGCACACATACTTTATTTTGGCTGTGGCTAATAAACCACTATAGTTGAACGTTTCCCATCGTGTCTAGCGTCTTACTGACCCCGCCGCGAGGCCGTCCTGCCACAGTATATATACTCTAATGGTGATGTCACTAGCACCAGACAGAAAGTCGGTGTGGCTTAGTTTCTGCCAAGTCCCCCTGTATCACATAATGTGGAATGAAGTAACCCTGCGTGATCTCATACAGTTATCCCTCTCGGGATCTTGACCCTTTAACTACTAGTAGTCCCTAGCAGGGGGGCTACATACAGTATATATTTTTTATATATGTTTGCTATAGAGCAGAATTGTGTATTTAGTGCTGCTTACTTTGCATTGAAATTAATAAATGGGGTTATATACAGGGTAAAAGTAAATTCTTACCGCACTCCCATAAATCTTGATATCCTTTCAAGTCATGACATGTTGGTGCTGGCTGAAGAAAATGGCCGCCATCTAACCTCTGCCATCAACAGTAATCCTCCAACACAAATTTCCTCTAGATCACTGAACTTTTCACTCCAAAATCCCTTGACTGGATTTTTAAACATTTATTTTGTAGAACTCATAGCCAAACGCACAATGTTTCGGGGAACCTCCTTCCTCAGGTACGATATTCAGAGCTGTGAAACTGTATTTTAAAAATAAAATTCTACTGCTTTTAATTACATTTTCCTTTGATAAATTCGGTGCAGTTTTTTTGTAACCGTTTTGCCGCTGATTTTTATGTGCTGTTTTACGATGTTTATTTCTTTTTTTTGTAAAAAAAAAAGTGTTTATTTATTTTTCCGGTGTGTTCCTTTCATTAAAACTATAATAGTGTTTATAAGTGTTAACAATGACACAAAGTTGGCACGGATTTGAATTTGGTGTTTAGCGGTAGACTTTTTATTTTTATAGTTTCCCTACACCCGGTGATGCCTTTGTCTCCTGTGTGTGAATGGGTGGAATTTAATAGGAAATTATACTTCACTTTTGCTTTTTTTAATTGGTTTTAACCGATAGTGCAAGAAAATCAGTCTGTGTTTTTTGGTTAAAACCTAAAACACGAAATCCCTAAATATTATTTAACATTTTACTCCTTGGTTAAAAACTTATTGTATATATCGCAAGTTAATACGGCAAACTTCCCCACTCAGTTTTATT
This sequence comes from Ascaphus truei, assembly GCA_036426205.1. Lineage (NCBI taxonomy): Eukaryota > Metazoa > Chordata > Amphibia > Anura > Ascaphidae > Ascaphus > Ascaphus truei. The sequence continues at coordinate 29,348,811 of CM071575.1, read as the reverse complement.
TACAGCTGGTAAGCAGCATATTCGTATCTTGCACTGTAGAAACATCCTGTAGATATTAATGTCAGATCAGGATTGTTTAACTCATTTTCCTTCCCTAGTGTAAAACCTTACATTATAATTTTATCTATGGCGTATATCACTTAATTGGAGGTGTTTTGTGTCTGCTTCAGGCACATTTTATAAATTCCTTTACTCTATTTGTCTTCAGCACCTGCGTTTGGGGGTACAACTTCAAAGACCTACTCGGTTCTACTTAGGAAGGGCTTGCACCATCTGACCAAAGGAAGAATTGGTTTCAAATGTTAGTTCTCTAAATATTGAGAGGCATTTCAACCAAAGGCATAAGACTCATGAGTTCCTACCGAACTCTCAGTAATGCTGAAAAAAGAGGGTAGCGTCTGATTATAGTATCCTGCAGGGTCTTTAGAACTACTATGCGCAACAGCTATTTCCTTTGACATCACAAAGGCATTTTAGTGTCAGCAGGAATATTCCTACAGGTGTAGTCTGTTGTAGAAGATCACTGAAGAGAAGTGTTGTCATCACAACAGAAGATTTTCTCCACTTCAAAAACAGAAATATCTTGTAAGCAGAACTTGTTTGCAGCCAGTCTGTGCCATGGATGATTGAGCGCTGCACAGATACTATGTGACAATCCATTTCATATTTATTGCCATCCTCCCTCATGCTCTCCTTTGGTTTGAAGTCAATCCAGGCGCTGTCCTCCCAGCTTTAGCCATGGCTAATGAAACAGCAGACAGAGATATTTATTCAAACATTTTCATTGCACTGGAGTCTGTGATTGGAATATCAGCTGTTTTGGGCAATACCCTGGTGATTTGGGCTGTGAGAATAAACCCAAGTCTTCAGAACGCAACTTTTTACTTCATTATGTCACTGGCACTGGCAGATCTATCTGTGGGAGTCCTGGTCACGCCGCTGGAAATTTTAGTAATCCTGGGGTTACAAATGCATTTCCACGCCTGTTTATTCATGTGCTGCCTAGTCCTCATATTAACCAACGCGTCCAACCTATCTCTTCTCGCCATAGCCATTGACAGGTATTTGAGAATTAAGATACCAATCAGGTAAGCTACAGGTACACTGTGTCAAAACTTTGCCGTTAATGTACATGAGTAATTCAGTATTAGGTAATACCTGTTATATTTGGACAAACAATATTTTAGGACAAGTTTTAAAAAGTTCTACTCTCTTCCTCTAGTCATGCAATGCTCAGTTACAGTTAGTGTGCAGTATTGAGTGCAATGTCTTTATTTACATTGAGAAGACGTACATCCTTGAGAAAATCCCTAAGGGGGAAATGTGTTGAGCAGCGTTTTTCTCCTACTTCTTTGTAATCTGCCAGCATATATTTTGTAATTATTTTATTTTATTTTTACTTGTCCTTCTCTAATATGAGAATATGTAGCACACAAAACTAGAGGACATCGGGGAGGGCAGCTGGAGAAAAAAACATGCATCTAAAAAAAAATGGCACTATGTAATAATATATTTATGTACAGTATGATCTGGCATGGGGCTGCTCAGCTAAAAGGATGTCAAATAAATACATTGTTCTGTGTCCTAATGTCTGAATTGAGTGTACTAATAAAAATAGGTAGTTGTATGCAGAAAGAGGCCAAATTTGGCATCATCTGTGCAGTTAATGCAATGGATGTGTCTATTTTTGACATAAAACTCCAGTGACTTGCGCAAGTACAACATCAGGCAAAAGCTTTCATCTTCCAAATGACAATGGATGTCTAAACTTGTCCGTCTGTGTTTCAGCAGCTAATAATATTTCCCATGGAGGGAGGTTTTGTGTGACGGTTTTGAAAGAAATATGGATTGATGCTAATAAACTCATGGAATCAGAAACTAAGGATTAATTTGTTTTTAGTAATTATCAATGGATTATATACAAAGTTAATTTGTTATCTTCATTTCTAGCTGACCCCATAAAATTATTCTAGGTGTCAATCTAAATAACAATCCCATTTGTTTCCAGCGATTGAAGTACTGTATGATGATATTGGGGGACAGGCAGTGGTCAAAGGGTGATGTGGGGTATACCGAGTATCACTCCATTGATATTGGCAGACCCATAGTTTAACTTTTTATTGAAATAAAATTGTATTTATTTTAGAATGTTTCTTTCCCTTTCTGCTTTCTAAGCATAAATTCTGTGGGAATCTTTCTAAGTAAGTAAGTAAACTTTATCGAAAGGGTGGTGGACTCATGGTTTAGCCTCCCAACAGAGATGGTAGAAGCTAATACAGTAACAGAATTCAAAACAGATTGGGATAGACATTAGGCATCTAAATACGAAAGAAACCAAAGGTTATAATAGAATTTGAGGTTTTCCAATAGATAGGAAAATGGGCAAACTGGGTGGGCCAAGTGGTTCTTATCTGCCATCAATTTCTATGTTTTGTTTTTCTTAGGAAAGGGGAGTCTAAATAGCTTTTCCTTGCCATGTTAGAAAATATGACATTTTGAACAATATTTGGTCAGAGTTTGGTGTTACCCAAAAATTACAAGAATCTGTCATTGCTCCTGCAGGTACAGGACGGTGATCACAAGAAGAAGAATTTATCTATCTATCGGAATTACATGGATTGTGTCTTTCTTAGTGAGTTTAGTGCCAATGTTTGGTTGGAACAACAGGTCCAGCCTAGACCCAAAAGACAGGAACTACCTGAGCTGTCAATTTCTCAGTGTCATGAGTATGGACTATATGGTCTACTTCAACATGTTCGTACGGGTTCTTCTCCCACTGGTGATAATGCTGGCTTTGTACATTGAGATTTTCTACCTTATAAGAAAACAGTTGAAGCTGAATATCCCCAACTCCATACGCACCGTGGTATCCTACGGCAAGGAATACAAAACTGCTAAAGTACTATCCTTGGTCCTGCTAATGTTTGCCCTGAGCTGGCTGCCCCTGTCCACTGTAAACTGCATAATCCATTTTGTCCCAGCTGTTACACAATTCAAAGAATACTGGCCCACTATTTTTCTTGTCCTATTACTGTCCCATGCCAACTCGGCCGTGAACCCAATCATCTACGCATTCAAAATAAAGAAGTTTAAAGATGCGTACATCCAAATTATAAAGACATACATCCTACGCAGGGCTGTGCTGGCTGAAAGTGGTAGGGATGAGTGCACATTGGATGAAATACCCTGAGACTAAGATTTGTACCCACTTGATGAAATGCCGGAAAAGATGACAGCTACAGCATTCTAAAATGTATGGCCATATTCGCCAATGACATGAAAAACAGAAATATCTATTTCCAGTCATTTGCTTCTCATTCCATTCATGAATAAATAAACATATACATTCATTCTTGAGTGGTACAAAGAGACCCTAATTGGAAGGACTTTTAATATTTAGCAATGGGATCCAATTTAGTTCATGCAGGCAATAAGTCAGTGTACTAATTGTGATTACTAAAAATATACACAATATAAAAATAGAAAGATTCACCTAATATGTATAATAGGTACTTTACCCAAACTAGAGTCCAATGAATAAGACACAGCACCGCAGAACAAATGTTCAAAAGTGTGTTATTGGTGTCCAAACATAAAAAACTACATTTCAGTCCACTATGGGACCTTCATCTGGGTAATACAGAGGGAAAAGTGAGAACATACTGTATATACAGTGCACTAACTCAGAAGTGAAGAGACAACAAACAAATTATATATATATATATATATAGAAAGAATAAAGTAGCGCTATGTCGTACTTCCTAAATATGTGCGTAATAAAATAAGGCTATAGGGTAATGTACCCAGTATATAAGAGATAGACAATCAGGGCCACGTACACTGGCGACACGCTTTATTGCGCATCGGCCAGATCCGCAAGCCGGGAGATTTCCCGGCTTGCTAGTGGCCGCCCCTCGGCGTGCCGCGCGTCATAGACGCGCGGTCACGCGTCTTCGGGAGCGTGCGCCCCCTGCACGCGCGTCCAGGGGCTCCCCGAGGGAGCCCTGGTGTCCCGCGATCGCGGGACAGCGGCAGGGGGTTCCGGGGGACCCGGCGGACCCGGCAGCGGTAGGGAGAGCGCCCCGATCGGAGGGCGCTCTTCCGCTGCTTCGGCGTGCGCCCGTCACTCTCGGGCGCGCGCCAGGCTACTGCTGCGGCACAGAACGGGCAAATGCTCGAATAAACTGTGCCGCAGCAGTATAAATGTGCCCAAATAATAATAAAATAGCCTAACAAGTACAACATATATAAAAAAACTTAATAACAGATATAATACAAACGGCGAGATGATGTAAAAATAGTCCAATATCAGATATGGTGGTGAATCCAGGGATGAATCTCCGGGAAGCGCAGGGATATGTGAAAACAAAAATGTGGGTTGTGTCTGTCTCACTCATATATATATTCTTTTTAGCAATACCCAATACGCACCGGACTGGTTCATGTCACAAGTTTTTTGTTTTTATAATATTTTTTTTTTATATATATATACATTTTATTGTTAATCCTGCTCATTGCCCATATTCATAGTAACATCCCATTTGGCGCATTTTTTTGTTTTTTCTTGTATGTAGGACAGAAACGTTGGGTTTCTGGATGTATTTTTGCTATCACTACTACACATTGATTTTCAATATTGAGTGCTGTCTCTTGTTTACCAGTCCTCGGAACGGTAACGTATAACTACATTCTTTATATGGGACGTGCACCTGTGGCTTACCAGCACCTATTGGAGTGCCAACTGTCTTATCTGACATATATATATATATATATATATATACAGATGCAGCAGCAATTATTCAAACAAATCACGGCACCGTTTTCATGCGCCCTGCTTTATTCCATGCAGCATTAATGCCGCCAATCGCCCCAGGCACACGTGTTTATCGTGGTTGCTTTGTTTGAATTTCATGGATTATGTGCAATTAAATGCAATGAAATGAATGAATTGTAATGTGTACAATACTGTGCTACTGTACTACTGTGAACCATTAGTACACATTGGTGACGGAGTCCTAAATCCTAGATTATTATCGCTTTTAAAGTATCATTTCAACATGTTACACTAACTGTAACACACATACACACCTCATTGTTTAGCATTCAACATATAAAAACAAAGTGTCGCCCACATATGACGTGGGACCATGGTCATGTCCCAAGGCGTCCTTAAAAAGGTTTACCGATGCAAGCCCCGCCCCCAACTGACGTGCGCGCGTGAAACCGTATTGGCTGTGCCCGTAGCTTATTGTTACGGTCAGTGCAGTGTGTCATGCGCGCGCGTTGGTGGGGCGGTGCGTGCACAGCACTGGAGGCCAATGTTAATACAGTGGGAGGGGTATTTGCGTGCATTTCACGGTGCCTCAAGATGACGTCACACGTCTTTTGTTCGCTCATTGGCTGATCGTCCGTTATTTCCGTGGGCACACGTCCGTTTGCAAAGTTTAGATATGTACGTGTGTAGAAGTGATTTTGTTTCGCTTCCATATCATAACTTCCAGCTATGATATGCGTGCTGCTAGCAGCACCATGGAGGGACATTTATTGAACGCACAGCGTACACATCGTTTTGCGCATGCGCTAAGACTTAGTCCACACATTCGTGATGTGCGCGCGCAACAGACGTTGTGCGCGCACATTATTATGTATACAGGCACCGGAAAAATCAAATCCGTAGTAATGCCAACAACACCATTTGAAAAATGACACAGTTCTGTATCTGTAGTTTTATCCTTGCAGTTTAAACATATACCTTACTTATGCGTGAATATCCACAATCATATAGAGATGTGTTAAGCGTTGTCATGCTGAGACATATATAAATGTGCCATCTTTGAACATCATGTGTTTGCTGTATTTCACAGATGTCACGGATGAATACATGAGACCAATGTATGATTTCAGATGTGCCTATCGTTATATTAGATGATTGTGACGACGAGCGAAAAACTATTATAATAAATATGTAACAATGCTTTCAATGATTGGTGCGCAGATTAACAATCACTACATAATGTTATCCTCTTATGCAAATATTTACTATGCACTTAATTAACATAATGATGTTGCTAAGCACTGAAGTTAGTGCTTTTTTGGTTATTTTCTTAACGAAAAAAGACGGTGCAAAACAGCGCTAAAAAAATATAAATAATGACAATACTTGAAATAAATATTGTAGGCAGCCTGGCAAATACTGACTGTACAGTGAGAAAATGAACCACAGAGAAAAGAAAGAATTGCCGGCGCCAAATCAGTCCTTTAAATAATAATAAATCCGAATAAAGACCAAACCGTCTCTTGCAAAGTCCCAAAAGTGTTTGCACTATTATTTGGTGTGAGCCGTTCGTTGACCCCTTCACTGCCTGTTTGCTCAAGGACACTTTTGGGACTTTGCAAGAGACGGTTTGTTCTTTATTCGGATTTATTATTATTTAAAGGACTAATTTGGCGCCGGCAATTCTTTCTTTTCTCTTTGGTTATTTTCTACTAACATTATATGTATTGCCATGTGATATATGCAACCAACATTATCACTCAGCAAACACATTAATCTACTATATATTATAATCTCACGTGTGACTTGTCAAAGAATGTAAATGCTACATAACAACTCGTAGACATTGTATCTGAACGTACACAATAACAATAGGGAGGTGATAGAAACTGTTTAGTCGTGTGCATTTTATATTTTTACCTAAGTTGTAGTGCTAACCTAACATGCATGAGCTAATGAATGTTAGTTAAAGATCATGAAACCATGAACATTTGTGTGTACATTTTATTCACACAACTAACTATAGTTTAGTGTTATTAGTAAACGTTCAACACATACATAGCTAAGTGAGGCCGATGATAAAAGAAACATTATTATGCTTGTTTATATTATTTCACGTAAAAATACATGCAACACACAAAAACTACAACACACACACACACTGTTGCTGAAATGTGTGCGTATGCAAATGTCCACTTCATTTATGTTCATATGTTGACATTAGTTATAAAAGATCATGATCATTATGAATAACTAGCGTGAATGAAATAAAAATTATATTAACAACATTGTCATTGTGTTGAATGAATTAGGAAAAGTTGAGAATCCAAAGAACTATACTTTGGAATGGTGTTAACATTTTGACACATGTTACATGTACGTCAAATCAACACACATCTTTCACTTATACATACACATGTGACAATGTAGTAATCAACATGAAGATGAAGTGATACAACAACTAATCACATACATTGCAATGTTAATGATGTTTAAAACATTGGTGTTTTTTCATACAAACATGCATTGAGTGTTAACATCGCTCATGTGCATCAATGGATGTTCTCCCATAATCAATAGCTGAGCAGGGTTTATCCCCTTCCCTCCCCCCACCCCTATATTCCATGAATGGATGTTGTTACGTTTGCTAAATTACATGTTATGTAATGTCCCTAATGATTGTAAAAGACACTGCACAATAACCACCAAGTGTAGCTAAACGCACGGACACAATACAGAAACGACATGTTTCAATTGTCACATCTTTGTCATTACGTTCTGTTTATACATCCTGTAACTATACCTGTATCGAGGTTTGCACATCGTATGACAGATGTGAATTGAAATACATATCACGAGCAGTCATTGAAGTGATATACCTTGAAAAAGAAAACATGAATGAATATAAATCATTGTCATGACATGTTCATTAAGGTAAGCAACACACAAAATTGACCATTTTTTGTGTGATATGAAACAACATCTAGAATATGTCAAATATGATCTGAAATACACAATAGTGTACACATCATTGTGACTCACATGTCACACTGCAAAAGAAACATTGTATGTAACCATACTGCACTAGCTATTGACTATAGACATAGTAGATTTATTGTGTATGCATAACCAAAAAGAGCATGTACATAAATGATAGATTTAGTACACATTATTTCTTCACGTACACACAACACCTTTTATTGGTAAGAAGTATAATACAACCTGTTGATGAATGACATACCGGTGCCACATGCAATTGTCCACACAGCAGAGAAGAGAAAGGTGTGCGAACCATATTCATCTGTTTCCTAAGTGTATGGTATTTGGACAAATGTATTTATCATAACAAAGAATGAATACATCTATGTAGTACTATGAACATATATGTATTTGCTTACATGAAAAATAGGTGTTTATGACATTCAGACGTGTCTCAACACCACTGGCTGTTTGGTCATTGTCAGCTGGTACATTGACAGGATGCTCCTCCTCCAAACCCTGACGTATGTCTGTTTGTACATTATTGTGGAGTGCCACATTGTGCAAAATGCAACATGCAATTATAATATCAGACACTTTAGCAGGCTTATATTGAAGTGCCCCACCAGTTCTATCGAGACACCTAAATCTTGTCTTGAGAAGCCCAAATGTCCTCTCTATGATGGATCGCGTAGATATATGGGCAACATTGTACCTCTCCTCTGCTACACTTTGAGGGTTTGCCACAGGGGTCAACAGCCACGGCCTAATTCCGTATCCTGAGTCACCTATAATCCATCGTGCACAAATATGAAACAATTAGTGTTAACATTATTACATACAACATTTCCTAGAAAACAAAGAGTTGTTTGTTAACACATCATAATATGTACTCACCCGCCAGCCAACCAGGTCCAAAATAGCCTTCTTCGAAAGCATGGAAGACTGATGAGTTTCTCAGGATAGAGGAATCGTGACTGGAACCAGGGAATTTGGTTACCACATGCATAATCTTCATCATGGCATCGCATACCACCTGTACATTCAGGGAATGGTAGTGCTTACGGTTGTGGTAAGCATGCTCACTCTGACTAGGCGGGATCAAAGCAACATGGGTGCAATCGATTGCACCCATCACACATGGTATCCTGGCTACGGTATAAAAGCCATTCCTGACTTCCAGCCACTCTGTGTGCTCTGTAGGAAAATGAATATAATTCCTAGCGCGTCTATTGAGTGCACATAGAAACTGGGTAAAGGCCCGCGAGAATGTAGATTGCAAACCCCGCCCACTATGCCCACAGTTGTCTGGAATGACGCGGAAGCAAGATAATGTAAAGAGCACAGCATTTTAACAAGCCCAGGGACTGCACGACCTGTGGCTGTCACAAAATCTAAATCTCCCCGTATCTCTTCATAAAGAGCTAAGATTGCTGCTGAACTCAAACGATAGCGACTTACAATCTCCTCCTCACTCATCCCACCTAACAGGGTTCTCTCCCTGTACAAACGAGGACGAGGCACAACTTCTCTCCTCTCTCTTCTCCTCTCATCTCCTTGCCCTCTCCCTGTCCCTCGACCTCTCCTGTCCGCGTGCCTGCCCCTGTCACTGTCCCTGCCTCTGTCCCTTCCTTGGCCTGTGACATCCTCTCCATCAGCAAGCCTCTCGTCCAATAGAATGTTCCTCCGTCTCAAAAACATTCGCATAATTTTCAGGTCTGTAGCTGTGAATGCGCAGGTAATTGCCCTCCTTTTAAATACCTATGTGATGATGTCAGGTGACTTGCTGAAGTGCAAGGTGTTACATTAACATATCCAAGTAGTTCACTCCCAACGTGTATCCATTAGCAATTAAAAGTATTATTTATGTGTGTTCACTAGACAATCATGATATTTGAGAATGATGTAACGTTAAGCTTTGTACAAGCATTTATTGTCAAGTATTTCTGAAATGTGTAATGCATGTACCACTTCTGAACGCAACACTCAGTCATCTAATTAGGATACAACCATGACATTGACGTTGAGAAACTACGTTGCAACATGTGTAATTTGGCATGTTATTGACACATGTTCACATGAAGTTATTGTAATGTGCATATGCATAATTTGATGCCATCAGGATAGTTGCTATTGATTCAGTTTCAATCGTGTAAAAATGAGTAACTATTATAGGTGTGTGTATAAGTTAGCATGAAGTGATTGTAATGCATCGTGTACAATGTAAACATGCAATGTTATTGAGTGTCCAATTGCGGACGTCATCAAAAGAGGGAGGTCACAAAGTACATGTAAACATGAAAACAAACAGCTACATTTACGTTTGATCATGCGTTACACATTACAAGCATTGTATAATGTATAGCAACATTACTATACGCTGGATGTGTTAGATGAGTGAAATGTGTTACATCATATAATAAATTGAAGCACACTTAAGTAACATGTTTGATATGGTGTGACCTGTTCCTTTAAGAGTTGAGTATAGGATTTTCCCTTGACACATCATAACATTAAGACTAATGCGACACGCAAATCATCATAACATTGAAAAATACAATGTTATGCAAATAATAAACGTAAGGGGTGACACGATGAAGTGAATGACCTTGACACTGTAATGCCAAGCACATTTGTATTATGAGCAATAGAACGTAAACACTACTATAATGTTATAAGTCCCCGCTCCATTGACTCCATTGACTCCATTGATGTAGAGATGAGGTTTTTTTTCTAAGTGCCGTCCCGGCAACCTTGCCGATCGTTCTCCCCTCCAACTTGCCACCTTTAGTTAGCGGGACCAATTGCCGATGAAATCTCCATTTCTGAGTGCCGATCAGCACCGATAAGCTGATCGGGGCTACTTGAATACAGCCGATTTCAAAAAGTGCCGATAAGTGCCGATAAGTGGGTTATCGCCAGCCGCATGCCGATAATTTTTTTTCGGCAAGAAAAACTGCCGATTTTGAGCACTTATCGGCGCTTACTGAATCTCAAATCCAATTTTGGCGGGAAAGGGCCGATAAAAGCATTATCGGCGCTTACTGCATGAGGCCCTATGCCATGTAGAGACAATTTTCATGAACATGGAAGTGATGTAGACTGTAAGATATAAAACCATAAACTATCCAAAGTGTGGTAAGAGAGAGAGAACAGTATGGTGGACAAAACTGAAAATGGTAATAGCAGTAAACCAGAATGCTCGTGTCTATACAATCATTAAGGCCAAGTGGAGCTAGTGTGCCTACAGTGTATATCCAGAAAGATTCACACACAGAGTGCTTTAAACCGATCTCCTCCCAGTTTAGACATATTGATAGTTTCTAGACCTATAACCCTAAGTCTGGATGGATCTTTCGCATGAACCTGTGCAAAGTGTCTTGGAACGCTATATGAAAGCACTCCTTTTACAATCGCTCTGCGATGTTCCAAGAACCGAACATTAAGGGGTCGCTTAGTGTGCCCTATATATTGAAGATGGCAGGAAACCGACAGTGCATAAACTACATACATTGTAAGACAATGGATGCTGCTGTTGATTTTATGTGTAGACCCATTGGTAAGGGAAGTAAATGAACTTCCCAACACTATGTGCCTGCACATAAGACATCGTGTCCTCCCACATTTGAAATTGCCCTTGGGCTTGTTGTTTACTAGCCCGTTTTTTCCGGTCTCCTCAATCTTCTCGGTGCCCGTGTGTTTTTAATATTCTTTCCTTTACGAAAGACAACTTGAGCAGATTGAGTTAACAAGTCCCTCCGATGGGGATAAGAGGAGAGCACTTTCCAAATGTGAGTTGAGGATTTGGACTATTTTGTTAGATTGGTGATAAATTTTGTTGCATTACCAAGATTAGTCTTAGGTGCTTTCCGGTGACCATTATCAACATTGTCCAAAGAGTGTTTCAGTTTGGATTTTTCTAACAGCGCTACTCTATTGATTGTATTGTATGTATTGTACAGTATGTCTTTATTTATATAGCGCCATTAATGTACATAGCGCTTCACAGTAGTAATACATGTGGTAATCAAATAATTAACAGATAATATAAACAACAGATCATGGGAATAAGTGCTTCAGACATAAAAGTAACATTAAGGAAGAGGAGTCCCTGCCCCGAGGAGCTTACAGTCTAATTGTTAGGTAGGGAGAACGTACAGAGACAGTAGGAGGGAGTTCTGGTAAGTGTGTCTGCAGGGGGCCATGCTTTATGTATCATGTGTTCAGAATATCCACAGTGCTATTCATATACTTCTTTAAGCAAGTGTGTCTTAAGGTGGGTCTTAAAGGTGGATAGAGAGGGTGCTAGTCGGGTACTGAGGGGAAGGGCATTCCAGAGGTGTGGGGCAGTCAGTGAAAAAGGTTTAAGGCGGGAGAGGCTTTAGATACAATGGGGGTAGAAAGAAGACTTCCTGGATCTAACTTCATGGTAGGACTTAAGACCCAAGTCAGAATCATACCCATTTTGGACAAAATTACTGATTAGTTGTTTAGATTGTTAATCGAAAACAGTATCAGACGAACAATTCCGTCTCAGTCGATTGAATTGGCTGAGGGGGGTGTTTTGGAGCCATTTGGGGTGGTGGCTGCTTGTCGCGTGAATGTAAGCCACTCTAAACTGCATAATCTATTTCGTCCCAGTTACTAAACAATTCAAAGAATTCCGGCCCACTCTTTATTTTGTAATATTACTGACCCATGCCAACTCGGCCATAAACCCAATCATCTATGCATTCAAAATGAAGTCTAAAGACACATATATCCAAATTATAAAGACATACTTCCACACAGGGCTGCGCTGACTGAAAATGGTAGGGAAGAGCACCCATTGGATGAAATATTCCATGAATAAGATTTGTACCCACTTGATGAAATGCAGGAAAAGATGACAGCTACAGCATTCTACAATGTATGGACATATTCGCCAATTACATGAAAAACAGAAATATCTATTTCCAGTCATTTGTTTCTCATTCAATTCATGAGGAAATAAACATATATATTCATTCTGGAGTGGTAAAAAGAGACCCTAATTGGAAGTACTTTTAATATTTAGCAATGGGATCCAATTTAGTTCATGCAGTCAACAAGTCATTGTACTAATTGTGATTACTAAAAACATACACAATAGAAAAATAGAAAAATTCACCTAATATGTGATATTAGATACTTTACCCAAACTAGAGTCCAATGAATAAGACACAGAACTGCAGAGTAAATGTTCAAAAGTGTGTTATTGGTGTCCAAACATAAAAAAACAATGTTTCTGTCCACTATGGGACCTTCATCAGGGTAGTTTACAGGGAATAATGAGGACATGTATATACATTGGACTAACTCAGAAGTGAAGAGACAACAACAAAAAAATTATATATATATATATATATATATATATTGTGATGCCCACACCACGTTGTAGCATCTTTAAGTCCCAGATAAAGGCAGGAAACGTTGTACTTCACTTATGTGGGGTTTATTTACAGGGATTAAATCATATGCTAACAGGCCCACCATCCCTTTAAAGAAAAACAACACATAAAAATAACACCAATTCCCTTTAGGGAAAGCTAACTACACCCTAGCTTTCGCCCTCACTAACTGCATGGCCAGGTAAGCTGGTTCCCAAGCCAAAACATGCCCTGGCATATGCAACAATGTAACACAGTCTCTGCATACAACAATAAAGTGTTTTTGCTTATCTGTCAGTCCTTTGGAGCAGACGTCCCTGCTTCAGCACGGCCTTGTCGTCCTTTCTTCCTAGGGGAACTCAGCCCCACCTTGAGCCCAGAGAAACTCCTTTGTAGGTCCTCTTTACCAGCTTCCGCAGTTGGGGAGCACTTCTATCTCCTCCTTTCTCTGGGGAAAATAGTCTCTCTGTCTTGCAGCTTCCTGTGTCTTTTAAAACACTTCCTCATTCAGTTAATTCAGACAGGCTGATTAATTCCATTAGTTAGCAGCTGCTGCTGGCTTCTCTTTGAGGAATTGACCTCTGTGGACTGGAAAGCACACTTACCATCACTGTCCACTAGGGGCTGGAACAGTGCAGTATCACAATATATATATGACGAAGTCACGTAACGTGATGAAACGCGTAGGGCTCGTGACATCATGTGAGGGTGTGTGCACGTTGAGTCATGGGCGTCCTAGCGATCCAGTCAGCTGAATTTCCAAGTGATGGCATTTGACCAAAGCAGGCGCAGAGGACACGGAGGCACTGACAGGCATAGCGGATTGGTGCCAGCTCGTGACAGGAGTTGGTTGTGGCTACCAGCTGATTAGGTGCACACTGCCTATCTTGGACTCCCCCACCCCTGTGGATGACTTCATTCAGAGATTTCTCTCCCATGTATGGTTGTTTTTTTTAATCCTGTAAATGCAATTCCTTTGGGCTGCTGGTTTTAATAAATGTACTTATTTGTTAAACAGTTACATGCTATGGAGCCTGCGCTTCTGCTTGTTTTTTGTTTATTTATATATAAAAACAGGGTATGCAATGGTCCTTTGATGTTGCCCCCACATTCCTCATACACATTTGAGGGTTATCTGGGCTTTTTTAGTCATTTGTATAGTACATTTTGGTGGGCTCTTCTTGTCTGGCTGCAGTGGGGGTTAACCTTCATTCCTGGACAGTATTGTTCTGCATAGTTGTTCAAATTATTTCAGCTTGTGTGTTATAACATCTGACACTAGGGTGTTCCCTAGCATTTAGTGCTTTAGTTTTTTTTATTCATCTGTATTTATGTGTATATAGTTATTTTATATTTTTTATTGTTAGTGTAGAAATATATACATATATCTGTTGTATACTTGACATGATTTCTGTGAGTCTATCTCTCTCATATACTATACTAGGAACCTCACTGGGTGCTGATTGGGTCGAGTCATCACAGGGGGAGTGTCCCATGGGTGTGTACTATCACGGAGCACTTGATGGCAACTGAACAGGCTGCAGGGATGTTTTGTCTGCTTGGGAGGCATACTGATGGGCGTTTACAAAACCTTCCTGCACTTGATGACTTCAGTGGCTCAGCAGCACAGCTGTGAGGAATCTTTCCTGATACACAGAAGCATCTTGTATGTGCGATCCAGCTGCGCCTCGCATCTCATTGGTGTAACGTCTCTGCTAGTGCACTAGAAATAGAAGACCAATGTACACAGTCTTCCAAGCCCCCGGAAGAAGCTGGGACGAAACGGCTGCCGGGGTTTTGTTTGCCTTCTCTGACACCCCATTATTATTTTATGCGGAATCTGTAAAGAGTCTATGGGACACTGGACCAGTTTTTTCTCCTCTCATTTGAGAATTTTTGCAGTGCCTCTTTCACCTAGGCATCTGCATTATTTCCATCCATGCTTGTGTGGTGTAATTTCCTTGAATAATTTCAGTTTGTATACAGTGCCTTCTTACATGAAGTCAGGTACATTGCATAGTGTGGTTTACATTGAGTTTTTTCCCCCTTATTTCTTAGTCCCTGCATATTGATAGGGACATTTTGGGGGATAGCTCTCTTGTAGTTACAACAGCATATGTTCATGTTATGCTTACCACCATATATTATTAGCAAAACATTTTTGGAGGCTTCTACTTGTGTTCCTTTCCTCAGACTTATATATGTGCATCTTGCTAACTGGCCGGTCCTGTTGGGGAGAGGGTTTATTGTGTACCCTCTCTTGCAATATATATATACATAGGTGCTATTACATATTCTTTATTCATTTCGCTCACGTTTGTTTTTGCTTTATATTTGGTTTATCCTTTATTTATTGCTGTAAGGGGTTGTCAGGGAATGTTTTTTTTTTATCTATATGTGTTTTGTTTATGTGACGTTTATAATAAACTTTATTTAGTGAGTATACCCGAGTGCTAATTTTGGAATACTTTTTTCCCTTTTTTTGTCTTTATATATTTCTTATTCCAAGCAGCATCACACACACACACACCTCTCTTATACACACACACAAACACACCTCTCTTACACACACACACACACACACACACACACACACACACACACACACACACACACACACACCACATACCCACACACAACACACACACACGCCTCTCTATACACACACACACACCACACACAAGAGGCAATACACACACACAAACACACCCAACATGCATAAACACCAACAAAAAACACAAAAGGAAAAACAAAGCAATACACACTACACATGCACTTACACAAAACCCCATGATGTACAACACAAACACAACACGCCACCACCCTCCCATGGCATACACACACACGAACCCCCATGCATACACAACACCCATGCATACAACCACACATACAAAACACCCAAATGGCAGTACACACATCACACAAAATGGTACACACACCCATGAATAAACACACCACACCCATGCATACACACCACACACACACACACACCCATGCATACACACATACACACCCATGCATACACACACACACACACACCCACACACACACACACACACCCATGCATACACACACACACACACACCCATGCATACACACACACCAAACATGCAACCATCTACAGTCAAGCCATACGATACAACCGGATATGCTCCGATACAGCAGACAGAGACCAGCGGATTAAAGCCTTGAGATCAGACTTTATAAACTGTGAGTACAACCACAGAATTGTAGACCAGCAAATTCACAAAGCCACCAGAATACCAAGAATTGATCTCCTTGAATACAAACAGAAGGAGACAAGCGACAGGGTACCTTTGGTGGTCACATATAACCCACACCTAGGAGCCCTACGCAAGATCGCCAGGAAACTACAACCCATCCTCCAGGAAGATACAAGACTGCAACAGGTCTTCCCTGAAGCACCCTTATTATCATACAGACAACCCCATAATCTCAAGAATATTATGGTGAGGAGTAAAGTATTCAGCAGTACAACTGAATGCGGGACAAAACCATGCCAGGACCCAAGATGCAAAACCTGCGCAATGCTCTACACAGCGGACACAATACAAATACCACACAGGAATCGGGAATACAAAATCAGAGGAAGGTTCACCTGTTCCTCCAGCAATGTCGTGTACCTCATCATGTGCATGAAATGCCCAGGGGGCTGCTACTACATAGCAGCCTGCAAATTGTTTTCCTGAAGAGTTTGCTGCTTCTCCTCTGCATTCTGGAGGTGCGTACACAGACCTTGCAGTTGGTTGGTTCTGCAATAGGTTCTCTGCTTGTGTGTGTTGCTCCAATACTTCAAACTTTTTATCTTCCAATAGTTTTTTTATTTTTTGTAGGTTGTGCAGCTTTTCCTTCTTTTCATTGACGTGGTCTGTCAAATCAGAATATTCTTCTTGCAGCCTTGTATTTTCTCTTTTTGTAGTCTCTGTAATATTCAGGGCCTCCTTGTAGTCCTCAATACATTTACACACTTCTGATTTGAGACTCCCGCTCTCCTGGTGTGAGACTTCTATCTCTAGGTTGAGGGTCTGAAGTTCCTTCTGAGAGATTTTAAGATCCATATTAAGCCTGCGGACATCTTTTTGAGAGATGTCCAGATCCTCAGCAAGACTATGAAGTTCCTTTTTAGAGACTTCCAGTTCTGTGCGGCAACTGCTGATCTCTTGGTGTGAGGCATCCAGTGCTATGCGGAGAGTATGAACATCATTGTGGGATACAGTATGTCCACCTCATTCTGGACACTGTTGACCTCCTGGTGTGAGGCATTCAGTTCTATGGGGAGAGTGTGAACCTCATTCTGAGAGATTTCCACCTCTCTGTGGTAATTGCGAACCTCTTGCTGAAAGACTGTAATCTCTTTCAGTGCCTCCTCATACTTCTGTTTCAGATTAGCAATCATTCGGTCAGACTTGCTCTACTTTTCAACCATGGTGGTAATAGAAGTGTTTCCAGTATATAGCTCCGTCTTTAGATCCTCCAATTCGGTCCTGGCCAAAGGGTAAATTGTGAGCACAAGAATTTCTGTAGCTCAGCATTATTTTTCTGTAGCTCAGCGTAATCATCTATCTTCAGTTTCAATTGTTAACGGAGCAAATCCCAGTCATGCCTGGCAGTTTGCAGGGCATCTTCAGGGCTGGTCAAGGGATCGTCACTTATTGGTTCCGGCTCCGCTTCCCTGGTATGGTTAGTTGAGGGTTTGTCACTGTTAGCACCGGACAGACACTACTTTGGGGTACATGATTTTTGCCTTGGGCCCTCTTGATATTCTGTCATCCGCAGGATGAATTCCCATTTTTTCTAGGCTGCAGGGCATCTGGGCCCCCCTTTTTCTCTGCGGGATTTGCGGACATGTCTATTTCTTCCACGGTAAGTGAAAAAGTGATTTTGTTTTTCTGCCTTTTTGCTTTGGACAACCCCGTTCCATCTGGGGTACAGGAGTCTCCTTCTTTGTTTGAAACTTCAGCAGTTTCACAGCATCCACCATACTTTTCTTGCAGTTGCATTAGCTGGCAGGAATATTCGGTGTCATAGAGACATGTTTGTTCGGTGCATACCGAATTTAGGCACCTCCACCATCCTTGGGGTGTTTTGTGGGTGTGACTCGGTTCGGGTTGCCCATAAGAGATGTATTCATCCTTATCCGTATCCTCATAGGACCGGAATGGCCACTCTTCTGTGGGGTAGGGTTCATTACAGGAACGCCATATCTTGTCCTCCATTTTGGTGGTATCAGGTGTATTTTTCTTCCTGACCTCAGGAGGCGCAATTGTAGCTATTTTCACTTTATTTGCTAGACCCCCAGCTGGTAGTCCTACAGGTGGGCAGACTTTGCTTGCAGAATTTGTAGCTCTCACAGGCGTCTCTGTAGACTTTTTCTTCTTTACTTTAGAAGGTTCTGAAAAATTGGTAGCACCATGCACACATTCCTTCTCACCAGTGATACCGGATGTGCACCTGCCAAGAAAAACCTCTGTACCTTCCTTGTGCCCACAGCGCATTGCTTGCTGCTACAGTTCCTTGGCACATTGAAAAAAATATTCATCTGGCTGCTGTCCTTTTTATGTGGCCACATAGGGATCATCCCCATCATCCGAATAAGGCCTGAAGGGACACTGCTCCGTGTGGCTGGGCTCTTTATACCAGGAACACATTTTCTTCCCTGTTCTTGCAGAGTCTGTATTTGACTTCAGCTGGGTGACCATTTACAATTTCCAGGGGTTTTTTTTCTTTCACAAGTGGTGGGGTAGACTCTGATCACAGCATCAGTCCCTTGTGTGGGTCACTGTCTGTCGCATTCCTCCCAGTCAAACTGTGGCATTGTGGCTTTCTCCAGTGCAGTGTAGTTTTCCTGCCTGGATGTGTAGCCCTTAATTCTGGTCACTTCTGTACATGTTTTGTTGCTCACTGTTGCAGGAACGTATGCAGGCAAAGGCACAACAATTTTCACAGGCAGTCCATGGGGCCCCTCTGAACTTCAAGGTCCACCTCTCATCCCAATTGTAAGAGATGTGGGAAGTTTAAGTGATCTCTCAAATTGCTGCATGATATTTTCCATAGTTAAATCTGGGCAATCTATCACCCACGCTCCTATTCTTGCTGTGTTGCTGTCGTATGTTTGTGTTTTTCTCAGACAGATTTGCATATTTGATATAGAGATTTTTCCGGGGTGTGTTTCCTGTAGGACACTCTGCAATGGGATGTCCCTCTCCACTAATGTTAAATCATCGATTATCTCCCTTGTGTAATGTCTGGCTTGCAGATATGCAAAAAAAATGTGAGTTAGATACCTTATATTATTCTTTTAATTCTTGTAATGTGTGTATGGAGTGGTCTAGTGTATGTAGCAGCTGTCTTATTCCAATGATACCTCTTCTCTCCCAGTCCATGAACTCATCTGTTGTTCTATTTCCCTAATTGTAAATTGGTTTGTATGGTTGATCCAATCACCTGCATATTTTAGGAGCGCCGCTGTATTATATAATTTGAGTGTGGGGATGTTCATCCCCCCCCTCATTCCCTTTATGTTGTTGCAACTTCGCCATACTTATTCTGGGTTTCTTGTTTCTCCATATAAAGATT
Organism: Ascaphus truei; assembly: GCA_036426205.1. NCBI lineage: Eukaryota > Metazoa > Chordata > Amphibia > Anura > Ascaphidae > Ascaphus > Ascaphus truei. Next base: position 29,329,053 of record CM071575.1, on the reverse strand, counting down.
TGGAATGCTTTGTTTATTTTTTTTTATATCTTTACCTTTCATTAATATTGGCAACATTTGCAAAACATAAAGAATTTTGGGAAAGATGGTCATCTTTGTGTTTTATTTTTAATGGGCAAATAAAAGGGCTTATTCCTATAACTGTATGTGTTGGGGGTGGTGTGGGTAGGGGGGTGGGTAGTAGAGTGCCCATTGATTGCCAATGTGGTTATCTGTTCCCCTTCTGAGAGAATAGGTAACCACAGTGGCAATGAATGGGTTTATTGCCCACTGTTTATTTTAATGTACTGAGTATTGTATTGCCAATGTAATTGTATTGTGTTTTTTCTTTTTATTGCTGCACAAATGGACGAAAGCGCTAATAGCCATTTGGCTACTAGTGCTTTTTCCCATTTGTGTGTGTAGTGATAGGGGTAGAGGGGGTGTGGGATGGGAGTAGTTCCACTGGGGCGAGTGAATAGGCCCCACGGGTGGGTAGCAGGAGGGGTTAACCCCTTAATTACCATAGCGGTTACAACATCCAAGGTAATTAACGGGTTACTAGTGTTTTAATGGTTGTGCATCGGCCCTTACATGTTGGTGAACAAGAGGATGATGCCTTCATCCTGACAGGGGTAAATAAAACATTTATTAATTTAATTTGTACTGTATTTGAATGGGCAAAAGTGCCAGTAGCCATATTTGGCTACTACAGCATTTGCCCATTCCTTTGTGGGGGAGGGGGATTTGTTGGGGGTCGAGGGAGTGGTTGAAAGGGGTAGTTGCCCAGAGGTGGTGGTTAGTGGGAGGGGTTAACACCTTCATTACTTTAGTATTTACTACCGCTTAGGTAATGAAGGAGTTAACCCCTCCTACTACCCAGCCGAGAAGTCTAAACACCCACCCCGGGGCAACTCTCCCCTTCATCCTGCCCCTCTACCCCCAACAAACCAGGTACTATGGTTTACCGCTTCATTACTTTAGCAGCTAGCCGCTAAGGTAATGAAGTGGAGTTGGAGAGGAGATAATGGGTGCTCCAATGTGAAAGAGTACGATAATACAATAGCAAAGTCCAATATGGGACAGACAAAATAAGAAAAACTCTTAATGCATGGAGTGGGTAACAAAGTGAATATAGGTGAGAAGTCTTGATAGCTAAAAAGTTCCATCCTGAGGGTGACAACCAGTAATGTAATCCCACACTGTTCCAGCCTCATTGGTAGTAAAGCAATGATAAATTGAAGAAGACAAACTCACTCACGTATTATCTTCTTGAATAAGTCCTTAGAAGTAGAAAGCAAAATATGTCTTTACCCACTCCTACAGTAATCTTAATGTCCTTGTGTGGCGTGACAAGCCACAGAGGAATGGATCTAAGCAGGTAAGAGAAAAAATCAGGAGCGCACAGCCGAGGGAGCCAGGTTGTAGCGGTAATACAAAAATACTATATTTAACAGTAAGACATCACCAAGGAGGTGACATTAATATTTTCAATTTTGATGATGCTGAATTATTTATATAAAAGCATATTTCCATCAATGGATAGTGTTTATTATCTAAGGAGGTATTTGAATAGAAGAGGCCGATCTCTAAAAGATCTGTCTAAATTGTTTTATCTCAAATTTTAACTCTATATAATATTATGTGTATTATCTTGTTATTATATTACCCATCTAGAATATCCTAGCTCGGAGTTTCCAAGTGGGGTTAATGTGATTTTTGTTAGTTGTTTATGTTTTTGTCCTTTTGTCTCTTCTTTTAGTGTTCCACAGTATTTCTTTCTGTTTTTCTTGTTTACATTCATGGCCATGGTGATGATACTGTGGCGTGAGCCTCATCTGCTGTGGTGTGTGCACACATTCGTTGTGCGCATGCGCATTGACGACGGGGTGAAGTCACCTCGCTGTTTGAGGTTCATCACACTTTTAGTCTTGTGTATTTATCCTATGATAAATGCCCTTGGGCATCTGTATGTGTGCGCATGCGCACGCACCATCATGACGTCACGAGATGGGGATTTGTTTCGCGTGAATTTCGGATGTTCTTTGCTATTTAAAGCAGTCTGCTGTGGAAACTAATATAATCCTTGATAAAGCACTGCTGGTGCGAAACATGTAGGAGGTTTTTTCTTACACCTCCTTGGTGATGTCTTTCTGTTAAATAAAGTATGTTTTTATTACCACTACAACCTGGCTCCCTTGGCTGTGCGCTGCTGATTTTATTTCTCTTACCCGCTAAGGTAATGAAGCTGCTTTTATTTTATTTTAATTACATAGGATTGAAGCAGGTGGACTCTGGAGCTGAACCACGTTAATTTCAGCTCCGGGGGCACCCAGCTACCCGATATACAGGCCCCGCCATGGAGTGCCGGTATCTCTGGCAAGTTTAATTCTCCCCCATCACGTAATGCGGTTCAGGTCCGGAGACCCCCTGCTTCAATCTTATGTTATTAAAATAAAAGCAGCACCATCGCCTGTTAAAGGTGCACAGAGAGAGTGACTGATTCTGTCTACTCTCACTGCGCATCTCTTCCAGACTGAGGCGGCCTGGTTGGATTAACACAGGTTGGAGTCCCATTCAGAAGCAGGGACCCCCGCTGTGTTAATCCTGATGGGAAATTAGACCCTGCTCCGCACTCGGCTGTGAACGAGCCAGGTTTGGTCCGCGGTTCACCAGCACATTTGCGGGGCCGGTTGGAGATACAACTGACTGCATCTGTATGCAACCTACTATTTCAGGTCATTACCAATGTCCCAACATTTGACTTTTCTGGATCTATATATTTCATTTTCTATTATGTAGCATGTAATATTTGTGAGTTTTGACTGTAAAACAAATATAGCCTGCATGTTCTCATACTGTAGGCTGTAACCATTTCCTGTGTATTGTTTAATAGTACATTATACAATTAAAAAAAATGTATGAATATTTTAAAGACTATATGTAACTCTCCTTGCCCGGCTCTAATAGATAGACTATTTACATGGCTGTGCTCAGTGTCTCACACCTTTTCAGGGTGCTTGATCCATGCAGGCTGGGTGTAGTTATGCAAATATTAGAATGAAGGACACCAGGAATTTTTATAAAGAGCTTTGTTCACATCCGTTGGTAATGCTCCACATGCATAGGACATACTGCTCATAGACATTAACTGGTGTCAAGCAATATGGTTACTCTGTGCTTCTTCCCTTGGTAGCTCTCACTCATACATTAGGGAGGTACTTATCCTTGTGTCCTTCAGTAATGTTAGAGTGGCAATCTCTTGTATAGTTTCCTCAATGCCAATTAATCTGTGGACACTGGGAATCAGTATCCCTTTACTGTGAACGGCATTCTTCCTCTTTACATATCAGATCGGGAGGTTACTGAGGACCTGTCAATGGGAACACACTACATCATCAGGGATCTGTGTCCCATCATTCTGTATACTCTCCACCTCATCCATAATTATTGAATCAAGACTTCTGAAGGGACTTTCCGGTTAGCCCGGTTCAACTATGCTCTGGAGATTCTACTTTGAGAACTTCATTTTGAGCACTCGCCTGCTCCTCTTTTGGTAAGAGAACCATCTTTGATCAGTTTAGAATGTATTCTGCCTCTCACAAGCAGGGAAACCATTGGACAGGAAGAAACAATTGCAAAAAGGAAAGTATTTCTTTTATAGGGGCTCTTACTATAAAGGGCATGTTACCTAACTGAAAACAATAAAGGTGACAAGACACTCTTAGTAAAGTTACTATACACTTAGACATAACTTACAGTGATGCTCCTCCACAGTCACTCCTCCAGGAACCTGATTCTAGAATCTTCTTAGCTGAGTATATATACTCTAATGGTGATGTCACTAGCACCAGACAGAAAGTCGGTGTGGCTTAGTTTCTGCCAAGTCACCCTGTATCACATAATGTGGAATGAAGTAACTCTGCTTGACCTCATAAAGTTAGCTCTCTAGGGTCCTTGACCCTTTAACTACTAGTAGTCCCTAGCAGGGGGGCTACATACAGTATATCTTTTTTATATATGTTTGCTATAGAGCAGAATTGTGCATTTAGTGCTGCTTACTTTGCATTGAAATTAATAAATGGGGTTATATACAGGGTAAAAGTAAATTCTTAAGGCACTCCCATAAATCTTGATATCTTTTCAAGTCATGACATGGTGGTGCTGGCTGAAGAAAATAGCTGCCATCTAACCTCCGCCATCAACAGTAATCCTCAAACACAAATTTCCTCTAGATCACTGAACTTTTTAATCAAAAATCCCTTGACTGGATCTTTAAACATTTATTTTGTAGAACTCATAGCCAAACGCACGTTTCAGGGAACCTCCTTCCTTCAGAGCTGTGAAACTGTATTTTAAAAATAAAATTCTACTGCTTTCAATTACATTTTCCTTTGATAAATCCAGTGCATTTTTTTGTAACCATTTTGCAGCTGATTTTTATGTGCAACCTAATAAATTTAGGAATGCTGTTTTCCGGTGTTTATTTCTTTTTTTTTGTAAAAAAAAAAAAGGGTTTATTTTTATTTTTCCGGTGTTTTCATTTAATTCAAAATATAATAGTGTTTATAAGTGTAAACAATGACACAATGTTGGCACGCATTTGAATTTGGTGTTTAGCGGTGAACTTTCTTTGTAGTTTCCCTACACCCGGTGATGCCTTTGTCTCCTATGTGTGAATGGGCTGCCACAAGAGGTGGAATTTAATAGGTAATTATACTTCACATCCGCATTTTAAAATTGGTTTTAACCGAAAGTGCAAGAAAACCAGTCAGTGGTGTTTTTTGGTTAAAACCTAAAACACGGAATCCCTAAATATTATTTAACATTGGACTCCTTGTTTAAAAATGTATTGTAAAGCAAGTTAAAACTTCCTCACTCAGCTTTATTTACAGCTGGTAAGCATATTAGTATCTTGCACTGTACAAACATCCTGTAGATATAAATGCCAGATAAGGATTGTTTAACTCATTTTCCTTCCCTAGTGTAAAACCTTAAAAAATAATTTTATCTATTGCATACACCACTTAATTGGAGGTGTCTTGTGTCTGCTTCAGGCACATTTGATAAATTCCTAACTCTATTTGTCTTCAGCACCTGCGTTTGGGGGTCCAGCTTCAAAGACTACTCAGTTTTTAGGAAGGGCTTGCACCATCTGACCACAGGAAGCATTGGTTTTAAATGTTAGTTCTCTAAATATTGAGAGGCATTTCAATCGAATGCATAAGACTCGTGAGTTCCTACCGAACACTCAGTAATACAGAAAAAAGAGGGTAGCGTCTGATTATAGCATCCTGCAGGGTCTTTAGAACTACTATGCGCAACAGCTATTTCCTTCGACATTACAAAGGCATTTTAGTGTCAGCAGGAATCCTCCTCCAGGAGTAGTCTGTTGTAGAAGATCACTGAAGAGAAGTGTTGTCATCACAACAGCAGATTGTCTCCACTTCAAAAACAGAAACATCTTGCAAGCAGAACTTGTTTGCAGCCAGTCTGTGCCATGGATGATTGAGCGCTGCACAGATACTATGTGACAATCCATTTCATATTGATTGCCATCCTCCCTCTCGCTCTCCTGTGGGTTGAAGTCCATCCAGGCGCTGTCCTCCCAGCTTTAGCCATGGCTAATGAAACAGCAGGCAGAGATATTTATTCAAACGTTTACATTGCACTGGAGTCTGTGATTGGAATATCAGCTGTTTTGGGCAACACCCTGGTGATTTGGGCTGTGAGCTTAAACCCAAGTCTTCAGAACGCAACTTTTTACTTCATTGTGTCCCTGGCACTGGCGGATCTAGCTGTGGGAGTCCTGGTCATGCCGCTGGCCATTGTATTGAGCCTGGGGATACAAGTCCAGTTCCATGCCTGTTTATTCATGTGCTGCCTAATCATCATATTAACCAACGCATCCATCCTATCCCTTCTCGCCATAGCCATTGACAGGTATTTGAGAATTAAGATACCAACCAGGTAAGTTACACTGTGTCAAAACGTTTGCAGTTAATGTACATGAGTAATTCAGTATTAGGTAATACCTTTTATATTTGGACTAAGAATATTGTAAAGCAAGTTTTCAAAATTTGTACTCTCTTCCTCTAGTCATGCAATGCTCAGTTACAGTTAGTGTGCAGTATTGAGTGCAATGTCTTTATTTACATTGAGAAGACGTACATCCTTGAGAAATCCCTAAGGGGGAAACTTGTTGAGCAGCGTTTTTTCTCCTACTTCTTTGTAATCTCCCAGCATATATTTTGTAATTGTTTTATTTTATTTTTACTTGACCTTCTCTAATATGAGAATATGTAGCACACCAAACTCAGGGAGGGCATCTGTCCCTCTGGGTCACGGAATGTAAAGTTTAGGAGAAAAAAACATGCAGTGATCTAAAAAAAAATGGCACTACTGTATGTAAAAATATATTTAAGTATGATACAAAAATCTGGCAAGGGGCTGCTCAGCTAAAAGGATGTCAAATAAATACATTGTACTGTGTCCTAATGTCTGAATTCATTGTACTAATAAAAATAGATAGTGGTTTGCAGAAAGAGGCCAGACATGGCATCATATGTGCAGATAATGCAATGGATGTGTCTATTTTTGACATAAAACTCCACTAACTTGCTCAAGAACAAATGACAATGGATGTCTAAACTTGTCCGTCTGTGTTTCAGCAGCTAATAATGTTTCCCATGGAGAGAGGTTTTGTGCGACGGTTTTGAGAGAGAAATATGGATTGATGCTAATAAACTCATGGAATCAGAAACGAAGGATTACATTTTTTTTAGTTCTTAAAAGGGATTGTTCCTAAAAACCATGCAGTTTGTATTGTATGTCTTTATTTATATAGCGCCATTAATGTACATAGCGCTTCACAGTAGTAATACATGTGGTAATCAAATAAATAGCAGATAATATAAATAACAGATCATGGGAATAAGTGCTTTAGACATAAAAGTAACATTAAGGAAGAGGAGTCCCTGCCCTGAGGAGCTTACAGTCTAAATGGTAGGAAGGGAGAACGTACAGAGACAGTAGGAGGGAGTTCTGGTAAGTGCGTCTGCAGGGGGCCAAGCTTTATGTATCATGTGTTCAGAATATCCACAGTGCTATTCATATGCTTCTTTAAGCAAGTGTGTCTTAAGGTGGGTCTTAAATGTGGATAGAGAGGGTGCTAGTCGGGTACTGAGGGGAAGGGCATTCCAGAGGTGTGGGGCAGTCAGTGAAAAAGGTTTAAGGCGGGAGAGGGCTTTAGATACAAAGGGGGTAGAAAGAAGACATCCTTGAGAAGAACACAAGAGTCTGGATGGTGCATAACGAGAAATTAGGGCTGAGATGTAAGGAGGGGCAGAAGAGTGTAAAGCTTTAAAAGTGAGGAGAAGAATGGAGTGTGAGATGCAGGATTTGATCGGAAGCCAGGAGAGGGATTTCAGGAGGGGAGATGCCGAGACAGATCTAGGAAAGAGTAGAGTTATTCTGGCAGCAGCATTTAGGATAGATTGTAGGGGAGACAGGTGAGAGGCAGGAAGGCCGGACAGCAGGAGGTTACAGTAATCAAGACGGGAGAGAATGAGGGCCTGAGTCAGAGTAGCACTCGAGCAACAGAGGGAAGGGCGTATCTTTGTTATATTGCGGAGGAAAAAGCGACAAGTTTTAGAAATGTTTTGAATGTGAGGGGCAAATGTGAGAGAGGAGTCGAGTGTGACCCCTAGGCAGCGTGCTTGGGCTACTGGGTGAATGATCGTAGTTCAAACAGTAATGTGGAAGGAGGTAGTAGGGCCAGGTTTGGGAGGAAGTATGAGGAGCTCTGTTTTAGCCATGTTGAGTTTAAGGCGGCGGAGGGCCATCCAGGATGATATAGCAGAGAGACATTCAGAAACTTTGGTTTGTACAGCAGGTGTAAGGTCGGGTGTTGAAAAGTATATTTGTGTGTCGTCAGCATAGAGGTGATAATTAAACCCAAAAGATGTTATTAGGTCACCTAGAGAGAGTGTGTACAGAGAAAAGAGAAGAGGTCCCAGGACAGAGCCCTGGGGTACCCCCACAGAGAGATCAATAGAGGAGGTGTAAGCAGAAGAGACACTGAAAGTACGATGGGAGAGGTTGGATGAGATCCAGGATAGAGCTTTGTTCCGAATACCAAGAGTATGGAGAATGTGAATGTGAAGGAGAAGAGGGTGGTCTACGGTGTCAAATGCTGCAGAGAGGTTGAGTAGTATGAGCAGAGTGTAATGATCTCTCTCTTTGGCAGCATGGAGGTCGTCAGTTATTTTAGTGAGGGCTGTTTCCGTGGAGTGAGCAGTGTGGAAGCCAGATTGTAGAGGGTCTAGGAGAGAATAGGTGTTGAGAAAATGGAGCAAGCGAGAGAATACAAGACGTTCAAGGAGTTTAGAGGCAAAAGGCAGGAGGGAGACAGGTTGATAGTTAGAAAGACAGGTAGGGTCAAGCTTGCTGTTTTTGAGTAATGGTATAACTGTTGCATGTTTGAAAGAGGATGGAAAGGTTCCAGAGCAGAGGGAGGAGTTAAAAATGTGTGTGAGTGTAGGGATTATAGTAGGAGCAAGAGGTTTTAGGAGATGGGAGGGAATGGGGTCAAGAGGGCAAGTGGTAGAGGGAGAAGAGGCAATCAACAGCGACACATCCTCCTCTGAGACAGTGGAAAAAGAGTCAAGGAAGGCAGGAGGAGAGTTAGGAAGAGGTGTAGGATGGGAGGAAAAAACAGGTAGCATGTTCTGACGTATGGATTCCACCTTTTCCTTAAAATAGTCAGCAAAGTCCTGAGCGGAGATGGAGGAAGGAGAGGCAGCTGAGGGTGGTTTGAGTAGAGTATCAAAGACAGAGAACAGTCGGCGTGGGTTAGACTTGTGCATAGTGAAGAAAAGTAGGCTTGTTTAGCTTGCGAGAGGGCAGAGTTGAAACAGGATATCATAAATTTGTAGTGAAGGAAGTCTGCGAGAGTGTGAGACTTCCGCCAGAGGCGTTCAGAGGAACAAGTGGAGGAACGCAGCATGCGCGTGTGGGAATTTAGCCAGGGTCTAGGGTTAGAAGGGTGAGTGCGGCAGAGAGAAAGCGGGACATGTAGATCAAGAGAGGAGGACAATGCAGAGTTGTAGTTCCTGACCAGGTTGTCAGGGTCTGTAGCAGAGCTGAGAGAGGAAAGGGAGGAGCGTAAAGTGGACTCAAAGTCAGGTAAGTGAAGAGAGCGCAGGTTTCTGCAGAACCGGGGGGTAGATGGAGGTGGAGAAGGGGAGAAGCGAGATAGAGAGAATGAGATGAGATGATGGTCAGAGAGAGGAAAAGGGGAAATGGAGAAATCGGAGAGAGAGAAGTTTTTAGTGAAAACCAGGTCTAAGTAGTGGCCATCCTTGTGGGTGCTGGCTGCAGTCCACTGTTGAAGGCCAAAAGAAGAAGTTAGAGAAAGAAAGCGAGAAGCCCAAGGGAGAGAGGGGTCATCAATGTGGCAATTGAAGTCCCCAAGGAGAAGAACAGGGGAGTCTGAGGAGAGAAAGAAAGTGAGCCAGGATTCAAAGTGAGAGAGAAAGGCAGAAGGGGGATGAGTAGAGGTAGGTGGGCGATAGATGACTGGCGGTACTCCCGAGCCACTGAAGCTGGAGGCACTGAACCAAGAACCGAAGCGCATGCAAGAGACTAAAGCCGGTCCTGGTTGCCGCTTGCCATCACGGCCACTTTCACTCTCTGAACTAACAGGTATGCCTCACACCACACTAACACGTGATGGCAGTCCCCTCTCCGAGCGATGGGGGGGGGAAGGAAACACGTGTTACATAAAAAAAAATTCAATAACATTCAAATACAAAGTATCTTCAATGCATTAATCTATTAGTTAGTGGCACTGGTGCTAACCACCTAGTTGATTATAATGGCTGCTACTACAGTAAGGTTTTGACTGAACACATTTTACCAAAAATCAAATCATGGGTACGCTGTGACTTCTCTAGCACGTCTATCAGCTTTTTTTATTTATGCATTTTGGAATTTCAGACCGTTAATAGAACGAATCAGGACTAAGAACACAATTTCTCCCTCCGGCACACTTCTTCTGATAATACTCCTGCTTGTGTTACATATATGGCTTTTTTTGTTAGCCCTCTTTGCTACAAAGGATCTGTAATGCATTTCATATCGACTCCTCTGCTAGATAGAGTGTTTATGTTTAGGGAGACTAAAGCCATGTTTTTTGAGACGTCTTGTTCGTAAGCCCCTTCTTTAAAACTGGAACACCTTACAACAACCCCATTCACTTGAAAGGGAATGTCCCTTATGAATATCACAGCTAGTCCTCATGGCTCATAGTAATGTAACCTAACTTGCCACTTCAATTCAATTTGATCTGCTATTTTTTGGAGGAGAGAGGGGAAATTTTGGTGTCTTATATATCCTACTCATCGACAGTTTCCCATCTTTGAAATGTCTGTTCCCTTATGGACATTCCTTTTTCAGGATCCACCAATCAGAGTCTCCTGATATTTTGGATCATTTAAAAATTGACATCCACCCCTATCCCTCCCCCCCACCCCCCCGCACTCATATTTTTTCCACTCATTAAAACCATATTACAGGCCAGTTTTTTTGGGCTTATTAGGCTTTTCAGTCTATTATATTAGTCCTATGTTAATTTGTAATGGTATTCAATGACCCGCAACCCGGTCCCAAAATTAGTAGAAACCGTTGCACATTCGTAGGAAATGTCCCAACTCCGGCGAATTGGACTGCAACATATCCTATCTGGGAGACTTCGCCTTTTCATTCTCATTGTGACTGAGTTCACTAATAAGCGAGTGTGGAACTGAGATTGCACCAAGGAGTTGGATAGGACGACACAGAAAGAAAGACATGTTTGTCCTCCTATGTTTCTCCTATAACACTTGTAGGTGCAGAATAAAGTGTGTTAAGCTCCACAAACAACTCAACATTAACAAGAGTGTCTGTATCCTTGGTATGCAGTTAGCAACTCTTACTCCCCACCCAACACACAGCAAACCACCAGTTTGTTTAGGAGTAATTGTTTCTAGTCTTTTCACAGCAGTGAACGGGTTGATCTGTTCCAGTGCTACATTTATTGGGAGTTTGTCATCTTAATGAGCTGTGGATATTCAACCCAGTTTTTCAATAAAAACACCAGGCTTTTATTAGCAAGAAGTGAGACTAAGTTAAAAATAAATTAAGGCGTTAAAAAAAAAACCTGGTAACTACTCCGGCATTATCAGAAGTCCAAATAGTATGGAAAGTGAGACATTTTTCTAAACCCGCAATTACATAACTAAGAGGTGGATGAGGGCACCATACGTGTAGTAAGACCATGGCCCCATAGATTTCTGAAACTGTATTAACAGACTGAGTGCTCATTTGCATGTCATATCCAGAATCCCTGGCTGCATGAAAGCATTGTAATGCTAAGAGATAATGGTGAAAAGCAGGTTTTGCAGACTCTGTCTGAGGTGAATGTGTGCTCACAAGTGATATTTTATTATTTGCTGCACTCCTGTATATAGTCACATACTGACAGGTTGAAAAAAGACCCCATCAGTCAAGTGTCCGGTTTAAGACTTTGTCCTCGGTTGGGCTGCGACTGGCGTGTGCGACAACACACATGTACTGCCCTCTAAGTGGTACATCCCCAGTAAGCTGCCGGGCACACTGCGCGCTGCCGCGACTGCCTTTGCCCAAAAGACAACAATTTTGTCCTTTTTGGCCGCGTCACCGAGCAATGGCCACAGCACAGCAGGCGGTTCATCCATGAGGGCAACCCGCTGCGTGACAGCATGACACGCGCCCACAGTCGCTAGTTATCTGAAAGTCATCAGATCGCACGTTGGGGTGGGGAGCGGCGGGAACGCTGTGGTCCGTGCGCACTCTCGCAGCACTGTGGCCGTAGCCTTAGGCTTCGTCCATAGAACGTGGAGCCGCACGGCGCTGCTGCTCACCTGATCAGCCAGGAAGCGATTTATGCATAAGCCCATTCATGCGAGCCAGCTCTGCGATCGGAGGCGGCATGTGTGTCCTGGGCCAATCTCCCGCGACGCACCGCCGTCAACGTCATGGCGCCGACATCACGGCGCCGTGGCGTTGATGCTATTACTACTGTCGCCTCATTGATGTTTTCAGCCGTACAGCGCCTGAAAAACAGCTTGGCTGTCGCCTGAAAAATCCATTCTGTCAACACTCTGCGGACGCCGGCATACCCCCTCTAAAGACATCCTCATTGAGGGCCGGGGCTCAGCACAGATCTTCCTCACGGCTCAGCGCTGCTTGTGTCATTCTTATGGGGTTGTGGCCTTACCGAAGAAAGATTGGATAGATAATTATATATATATATATTAAATGGTCCGTAGCATAAGAATACATAAGGGACACAAATCTACAACCTTTGCCTTTTTTATACAAGGTGTAACACGATGCAAGGGCTTTTAATGGCAAATCTTTCACATAAGCCGTCACGTCACATTCCAGAGGGTAGAACCTCAGAAGTCTGTTAAATACTTAAGATGACGTTAACTGAAGGTTATAAAAGTATTTTTAAGTGCTAATGGGATATTTCAAAGCTACTTAACGATGAGTTAATGCTATTTTTCAGCCATAATGAGCCCTTGCACAGTACTATACTAATGGCGGTCGTAGCTCATGATATGCAATACGGTGTTTTTCTTCTAATTTCATATCCGCGGAGTCCGTTATAGGTAACGCGGGATTTAACTACGTTAAGCAAAAGGGGGCCTTACTCACATCCAGACCCAGACATAGACTATTACCGGTTCTGGATATGTAAGATCACAGTTAGGTATATTATTTAACTATCATATCGTTATTTACCAGCTTTTTTTCCCTCTCCAGTTTCTCTTGTTTTTAAAGGACTTAAACAACTATTTAGGGACCTGATGAATAACGCCATCTTTGGGTAAAACAGGCTTAACATCATGTTAGTTGATCTAACCTATCCCGTGCTACCCGCCATGCGTGAAGTGTATGCGAATAGATAACTAGCGACTGTTCTTGCATTTATTTACTTTGTGGATACCTTTTTAAACCCAGGGAAACTACCGACACGTTACCTATTAGTTAACGTCACGTTAGTAGCCCAATTTAATTGGATTTCTGTGGATTACAGCTAGGGGTCTATTTGTCCCACGCCGTAAAGACGAGTCAGTGGTAAACACTCATTAAAAGCATTAGGGGTATTGCAGAAATGACATTCTGCTCTGCTTAAAGGCGTCACAATCACCCCCTTTTTTTCCCCCTTTTACGTTTTTAATACAGGTTTTTGAAGCACGGGGTCTTCCGACTGAACCCCATTAATTTCACTCTGGGGACGCCCTGCTGCTAGAGGTATTTACCTCCAAAGGGATTAACTTTAGTTTCAAGAAACAGAATCCGTGTAATGACTTAATTTTGAGGTTCTGGTTTAGTGATATAAGGAACTCTGAGTTAAGAAAAAATCTTGCTTCCTATTTTTACCATTTCCTCTTTATTTCCCTGTACTATTGAGAGTTTACAGTCAGGGGCAGCACATGAGGCCAAAATATAATCACAATGCATGGCTTACTCCTGCTCGAGTCTGGTTCCCTCCTTGGAAGAACCAAGAACCACACCACACCCGTCTTGGGAGGATAAACCAGTCACAGTATATTAATATTATATATTCTTAACACAAATTAACCAACCAGTGATTCAGCCAGTTGCTTCCGTACCATTAACCCAGTCTCATAAAATCCTCATCTCATCATCCCACATCACCACATGCAAAACACACCATACTGACGGAAACGTCCATTCTGGTCACCCAAGCCTTGAATGCTCTCCTTCTCAAACTTCCAATTCGAGGTCCATCACCTTACCACAGAGAAACCACTCGTGACGCGAGTCAACCCCCTCATGTTAACTACTCCCGCTACCTACCAAGGTCTCTCACACCTTAAACTTGGACTTGCGAGCCTTACTAGCCTCAGCCAAACCACCTTCTCTAGGCTAGGCATCCTGTCATGCCAGAATCAGATACCATTCCCAATATCCAATATTCACCCCACGTCCCTGAGCAACCTGAAGCTCAACTTCAAATCCACGTGCCGCACTGCTATAACCCCTAGCTCCATCATGAAGGCTGCCATGTGCCTTAATTCACTTTTCCCTTTGACCTTACACCCCACACTACTCCTTGTCCCGCTCCACTTTGCCCTAGTCCTAGGGGACCTCTCTTTACTTACCACAACAATGACTTTAAAGTGTAAAAACCAACTGCAAATGTCCTCTGCAATTACCACATCATATCTCTGATTGACCAGCACTAGAAACATTTTGCCCAGTGCAACATCTTTATATCAGGAATACCCTCTCCCTTCCCCTATAGCCAATATCTCGAGTGGCAACTGTCCCCACCTCATACCCCTAATAACCGAGCTATAAAATCCTGACCAAGTCCCCCCTGTCCTTCTACTGCCCATTCCCCTCCCATAACGTACGAGTCACTGCTCAACCATACTGGGAAAACACAGATAAACATAAATCAAACAAACACGAACATTCTGCACAATCTACACACTGCCTACCATAAACTTTAAAATATAAGCTGTCTCACATTTTAATAATCTGGTTTTGTAACTTTTCATACGGCCATAATATTTTATCTTTACGTTGACATGCAATGTCTTGTATAATGAAGTGTATACCCTGTTCATTTAATGTAACTGATTTGAACCATGTATATTGTCTTAACTCTGTGCCCGGACATACTTGAAAACTAGAGGTAAACTTTTCAATTATTCCTTTCATAAAATATTTTAATAACGAATAAATAAATAATAACCTCTAAACGCCCGATACCATCTGCGATTCCGTAGTGTGCCTCCAATCCCCGTAGTCCTCAACCAGGCGTTTTCTTTTTCTTCTGACGCCACCTCAATTTTAAACGAGTGGAATGAATTCTTAAGTCCCCAACCCCTCCTTTTTCTGCAATATCTCTGTACAACCCGCCCATCCACAAAATTTAAAAGGGACAACAGAGAACGGTCCTCATGCAGGCAAAAAGAAGGGGCACCAGCCTTTGGTCTACACTGTTAGTACTCGCCCCTCCTCTGCCATACGGACAGATCCCTTTTCCCTCTAACTTCGCAGGAGATCGCACTTATCTACTCCTCTGAATCCATCTCGTTCTCCTAATTGTAAAACGCATATCCTGACATCCCATATCACATCATCATTCTGTAATCTGACCAACACTTCTTATATGCCCGTGCTAAATCGCTAAGGTGCAATGGCCCCCCCCAAAAAGCCAGGAAAGGGACCACCCTAAATAGCCTCACCTCATACCTGGAAACAACACTACCCTTGCACACTATCTTTTCTCCAGCATACAAAACTGGGCTCGCTCATCCCTGGTTCTGGCTACTGTCTTCCCAACCTGTCACCACCTACAATCACGAAGTCCTTTGCAAAATCCCTTTTTCCTTTCCAACTTTAAGGGGAAAATGAGACCCCTGCCATAAACTTCTCCACTGCCAAGTTGAACACCCCCACTCCACTTCTTTTTTTTTGTTTCAATTTTTTATTAGCATGGGATACAGTAGCACATTGTTACAGAAATATCTTTGCCTAATACAGGGTTGTTTCTTTTTGTTCGTTTGTTGTCCGATGGAAAGTCTCAACGCTCTCCCGACCCTGTCCTTGGGTCCGCCAATGTTAGCGTGAGGGTGGAAACAGAAAGAGAGAGGGTTTAAAGAGACAGTGGGGGGGAATTCCATCCTCCTCATTTCCCTCCAATGGATGGGTTTTCTCTCTTGTCTTTTCTACTGACCCTAGAGTAGGTAAGATTTAATCTGTTTGTTCGGGTCAACCATGTCCCATATCTTGTATAGGATACCGTAGTCCTTTTCAGAATGATTGATAATTATCCATTTCCATCACTCTTGTATCCTTTTTTTTACTGTTTGCTTAGAGGTGAAGACACCTTCTTTCCTGAGGCAGCCACCGCACATCTTGGCCGCCGTGAGAATGAAGGAGATTAATTTTCCTGTTGGCGGTCAAGTTTCTCTATTGGGCCTGGCCAACAAGTAGGTCAGCGGGTTCATGGTATTATTAGTCTGTGACCTCTTTATTATATTTGTATGGTTCCGCCAATTTTCTGAATTTCCGGGCATGACCAACATGACCAACCAAGATATGGGGGCCCCCCCGACCTCCCCCCCCCCCACCCCCCCATGTTGCACCCTTTTTGACCGCAGCCTCTCCAGCATAGCTGCGGAGCCAGAGTGTATTTGATTTATTCTGACTGGCAACGAACTCCAGCTTTCTTAATACCAAGTTCAGACACCTATAGCCCTAATGGTCCTCTTCTCCTTTCACTGCCCCTGCCCCTTTCCTTAAACTCTCCACTGTAACGGAGTGCTCACCACAAACAAGGTGTTACCGCGGGGGCCGAGGTGGGGATTGATATACAAACACCACCTCCGCCATGAGGATGTGTTCTGGAGTGTAGTTAGCCGTTGGTCATGGGTTTTAGAGGTCAGACATAGTCCAAGGTAACTTTGCCGAGGTCAGTGGTTTGGACAGGTCCGGATCATTGTGGGTACTGCTGTGTCGGGATTGGATAGGGGGTTGACTCGTCGTTGGTAAGCCGGGGTCCGGATTACAGAAGAGCTGAAAGTCTATGAAAGCCAAGGGCAACAAGATCTTCGGACCTCCTCTGACTGCAATCATTGATCAACGCGGATACAACAGGGGTATGATTTCTTCAGAGATCGGTAGACATTCCTGTGCATCGACCTCGTCCTTTAAATCTCAGAGAGACCTTCCCAGAAGGCAGCTGACAGACGCTCGTTATTCCATCCCGGTCTCTGCGGCATAGTGCGGAAAGTCCCGAGCCGATGCTAGTGACGGTATCGATTTCCCTGGGACTGTTTTCAAGGGAAATGCAGCAGTTACCTTGCGACCAGCAGTCCCGAAGACCTCTGCGATTTCCCGGGTGAATTGGCCGATATCCTGAGTAGGTCGATATCTGTTCCCAGATGGAGAAGCCCATTCAGGGCATCGTCGGTGAGTAAGCGCAATATATAGGCCCCCTTGGGATTTTTTGAGAAATAAATTGGGGACGAGAGGATCATTCGTAACTGGATTGAAACAGTGATTCAAAAGACCAGCACCATGGGTCCGCCACCAATAATGAATTGTATGTAGGAAGTCGTGGGTTTCTGATGTCAAGGTCAGGGCAAGAAGTTTATGGTTGCAGCAGAATTCCCCGACAGGAAACAGGTCTTAATAGAAAGAATATCTTGTGCCCGGTCGTAAGAAACAGGAGTTCTGTGCACTACTAAGGTCCATGCGTCGGTCTTTTCCTTCAAAGTTTGCGTTCTCAATTTTGAGAACATGCTGTCATCATGCTCAAGACTCGCCCCACCTTCAGTCAGCGGGGGAATCCAATGTTTGTGGGGCCGAGCAACTACTAACGGAGTCTCACCACAAACCAGGCTGTGACCGCTGGGCCTGAGGTGGGGATTGATATACACCAATCTCCACCATGAGACGCTCCGGTAGTTTAGACCGGGTGGGGTTGAAGAGGTCCAGAATAGTCAAATTACTTGCTGAGGTCCGGGGTTGGAGAGGTGCGATCGTTGTAAGGTACTTTGGCCATGGTAGGGATTGGAGAGGTGGCGGATCGTCGTTGGTAAGCCGGGGTCAGTGTAAAGAATATTGGAGTCCAGATGAAAGCCAGCGGTCAGACAAGGAGGAAAGAGCCTGAGGAACCAAGACCTAGCAAGATAGGCAAGGAGGCTGGAATCGCAGTGAACACTTCGTCACATCCGAAACTTCTATGCTCAGCCGATTGCCCACGGACGGCTGAGATATATAGGGAGAAATCCAATGAGGAGCAGCTGAGAGGATACCTCATTAAGCTGCCCTTTGGTTAGCGTGCGGATATGAAGACCATGGTGGGGAGTAACCCAGGATGAAGAAAGTGATGCACAACGTGTGCGCACTGCGCTCTGGTGACGTCCACAACATCGCGAGCATATCTGGAGGCGGGACTAGTTGGTGCTCTAATTTACAGAAGCACGGGATACGCGCACACCCCTAATATGACTGCTGGTCCTGCCAGGGTGAGGGGCGCATCACAATGCGGAGGAAGTGCTTGGGCACCTGATTGTGGGTTTGGGGTAATGTGGCGAACACGCCGGGGGGGGGGCCCCAATCGCGGAACATGGATCCTGACAATTCCCTAACCCAGTTCTGCCATTTCTTTCCAGCACTTTAGTGTAGCAGATAACGGACCCAAGGCTACTGATGTCCGCACCAACTCCATTATCCTATTCTGGCCTCCTGCCATGGCCGCCACGTAACCGAGCTCCCGAAAACTGAAATGAGAGAGAGCAGTGATTCTCTGTTTTCTCTAACCCCGGGAACATGGTTTGGCTTGAACCATATATTCTTGTCCAAAATTTCAAGACCAACAACCTAATCAACCTGACAACTTGTAAGATGCCGGATATCCCCTTTCCAGCCGTAAGCACCCCCAAATCTGAATATTACCGACTCACTGTTAGCCAGTTCTGTCTCCCAGAGAATCCACTGCCATCACCAGAGAGAGCACGGGCTCCGAATGTCAGGTTCCCCATAACCCTTGCTGCCTGTGCCCATCTGCCAGCCCCCCGAATGCTCGCTCCGCACAACTGCCCTAAAAAGAATGCTCCTGATGCTTCCATCAAAAACTCTCATCTGCCACTTTTCCATTACCCCCTGTAATGCTAGAATCCTGACATTGTATCGTCCACCAAAAAGACATTCCGTACGCCTAAGGTCTCCGTTCACATCCCTTGACAACCGGTGAATGTTTCAATAGAAAGGCAAAACCCTGGTTTAATGTACTGCGTTTCTGCTTAGATAGAAAATTATTGTTATCCAAATATGTCTGATCAGTAACATCTTGCTCACAAATAAATTTCCTAGCAGAAATCCGCAGTGCCCAGGTTTTTTCCTTCAAAAATATCGATATTGGAGTACCTCACAAGATTCCTGAACCAGAGCACCGGTTATTTATATATTTGCTATTTGGGTAGTGCAGCTTACTCTAAACCTCTAAACGATTTTGCAGTGATGTCACTCCACCTTCGCCAATACCAACACCACAACCACCCAAAGACTCTACCCTAGGAAGATCAAACCGCCTCAATATAGCCTTCTTTAAAACCAATAAATTACCTCACCAGGGGCCTCATCTCAGCCATCTTCCTGGTGGAAGATGATACTCCATTTTCCACTGTATAATCTTAATTCCCAGGAAGCTGATGCATACCCGTGGGTTTTCCAACTCCCTTTTTGCCACGGCAAAGCAAAGTGCCCATGGAACTCCTGAACTCCAGCTAATCTCCCGCATACTTGGAACGGGCTCGTCCCACAAATAAAAAAAAAAAAAAAAAAAATCATGCAGTAGTGAAGGATGCACCCCCAACCCCAAGCTGTCCACATCCCTCATGCCCTTCCAAAAATGGTCTGAACATATGAAAATAAAAACATGAGCTACAACATCCAATGGAAGGCAGAGATACAATAATACCCTCTCCCCGCCCTCCGCCCCCCCAGCAAAGCCCCTAAAAGAGAAACCCGCCAGATTCACGGGCAGTAACCGGTAGGCGGACTCTATTTCGGCTTTTTGCCATTAATGCCCCAGCCTGCTTCTTTACCATTTTCCTTGGCCCTGTCAAATGGACGCATACTGAACACCACTGAATTTAGTATCCTATTTTTACTCTTTGTTTACTGATAACCCATCCTCGTATAACAGGTGATGAATATAATTATAATCCATTTATGAAGTGCGTTTCATCCCCATTGGGCTCAAAGGCTTCACAGTAAAAAAAAGCTAGCCACAGTGCCATCTCCTCAGATTACCCGGCATCCTCAACCGCTTGCCCCAGCATCTCCCTTGCTTCCTCTTAATGCTTTGTAACCTTTGTGGCTATCCCTGCAGCTGCTGCACTCATGCATTTGTCCGGATGCTACTATAAAACTGGACTAACCACGGGCCTAGTGGGAATTATGTAACCACCGCTGCCCTACCACCACGGGGGCCAGGTCGGATAGCAAGTCGGGGATGTTAGCCTAGTCAGGGTTAGGAGAGTGTAGGTAGATTGTTGGTACTTGCGTGTGGTCTGGGGGTTGGCGAAGTAGAATAGTTGAGTCCTTACGCAGTGGTCGTGGAGTTGAGAGAGTAGGAATCCATTAACAGCTGAAGTCTCAGGGATACAGAGAGATGGTCGGTAAACACAGATGTCCAACGAGATCAAGACGGTTCCAGATATAGCAAACTCAGGCGCAATGACACGGTGCATAACAACAGTCCCTGATGCTCAGCATCAGACAAGGACTGGGTGGATATAATAGGGAGATGAACAATAAGAGGAGGCAGGGTCTTAGTGGTACTAGCATAAATAGAGAGCTGATATATCATTTACCTTAGATCTAAGTTGTGACACGCTGAGGCGGGTCTCTCATTTGAGTCTAGAATACATGCATGCGCAGGAGTGGCGTGGCGTCCAGAGCGTGCGGGAGTGTGTGGTGTGCTGAAGACGCGGTGTGGCGCAGCACCACCTGCCGGGTTACGCTCCGCTGCTGGCGTCGCAGGCGTGCACCTGCAGGATCATCTGTTTCGTGCATGCGCTCAGACGGGATTTCGGATCGGCGCGCCCCTCTGGATGATCTGCGGTTAAACGCACCATGCGCGATCCTGCATGCGAAAGCACAACCCTACCCCACTTACACTGTCTCGAGCCTTTATATTTTCCCTTCATAAAGCATATCTTCATGGCCTGCGATGCTAGAGTACTGTGACTACCGGCCTGGTCCCCTGAAAGAGGCCATCTTCTGTGACATCATTGCAACATTCACAGTTATGTTCCCATCCCACCTCAAAGTTTGCCAACTGACCTTTTCTGCCTAAAATCCTAACCCAATTCCCCATAAACTTACAGCCTCCCAAATCTTGGGAAAGAGGCGAACATGCTCTGGCTTCTTTTCTCCACATTATACTAGCCAATTTGCAAAGGCCAGCAACGCAGTTGCCAAATGACTTAGGAGCTGCATTCCTCTCCTTTTATGCCTCCTCCTCCTTTCTATCCTTGTTTACTGACTTTGCCGTCTCTTTATACGGAATAATTCAGCAAATCCACATATGTCCTTCTATAATAAACCCGCTCTTTAAACCACTTCAATTAATGCAGGCCCAGGCCTTGTTTCAACACGTAAGTGTCCCTAAAATTAGCATCTTCAACCTTCTTCTATTCTTCTACCTTCTTTTTCTTTCCCTTCGTCAGCTGTCATTCTCCCCCAGAGGCCTCGTCTCCCCCCACTGGACTCCCATCTCCCACCCTCAGATTCACCGTCACCAATCCCCATGCCACGAATAAGCTAATTGATTAAACGAATATAGGTAGATGAAATGTACTGCTTAAATGGATACTGCTCTATAGTGGATAAATCCTTTACCTTACTGCAATAGATAAGTAGTGCAAACATTAACACAAATACTTGACCTAATACAAAATTTACATAAACAACAATAAAGTTTCCAATATATGAAGGCCAAGAAAAAATAATATCTAACTCGGTCCCAGGCCCCCCCCCGCCGTAGACTCCTTAACTCACACGTTCGGACACTCATGCCCACCCACTCTAACCGTACCGATGTCGCCTCGTTCCTGCGTTGTCTCCTCTGTGCCCTTCAATCCCTCGTAACTTCTTCCGTCCAATGAGTTGCTGCCACTGCCTAGGCCTCAGACCACGTATCCAGTCAGTACACCAGACAAGGAACTTCTCACTTCAATATGTAAATCTTTGTGGAAGAGAGAGGTTAGAATCCAATTCACCTCCCGCATTGTAAAATATCGTTTAGACCACCCACCATCGAATCCTAACCTCACAGCTCCTTAGGGAAGGGCACTACAGTCTTACCATAAGCTCTGCCCCGCTCCCTCTAGAGGTTCAGGGCTTCTGACATGCGTGTTGCAGATCCATTAAGTACTAAAGTAATCTAATTGATTAACAATATAGTGTATAGTGAAATGTACTTGCTTAAAATGGAGACTGCTCTTCTAGTGATAAATCCGTTTACCCTTAAGCAATCAGATAAGTAGTTGCAAAACATTAACACAATATACTGGACCCAATACAAAAAATTACATAAACACAATAAATGTTCCACAATATTGAAAGAGAGGCCAAGAAAAAATAATATATACAAGTATTTTCAAAAATGATAGTGGTCCACACAAAACAATCACACGCGAGAATGTATACAGTACATACACACTGATGTTCGTGTACTCCCGTACACACCACTACCCATAACTCAATGATACACAGAAATAAACATAGATATTACAATAAATTTATGGCAGATAGAGCCACTCATCCACCGTATTCCAGACCCTATTAAATCTCTTGGTTTTGGTTCCATACACGTACATGCATACCCCGGTTTAAGGACCTCACTTTTAGTCACTCGCGCGAGTAAGTACATATCGCTCAATAGGAAATGGCAGCTCCCATGCGCCTGTCCGCACGTCCTGCAAGCACATACCGGCTCCCTACCTGTACCGAACTGTGCGCAAGCGGGGAGACTTAGAACCTGTTACATGGGTATTTGAATTATTTGCAACGTGTATACGTTGCAGTACGTACAGTGCATTTGTAACGGTGGAAAGGCAGTGTTCACTTATGTACATTTCGCTTTACTACATGCTCCGGTCCATTGGCGGACTTAATGCGGGTATGCCTGTATGTATCCATGGCTGGTTCTGGCTAATCCTCTCGCCCTTCGCCTAACACGTAAGTCCTGGAGATGCAAGCTAGGTTTAGCTCATCTTGTGTGTTAACCCCCTTCCTTATGGCAGGATTGGAGTCTGGGACTTGGTCTGTGGTTGCCCATCGTGGTACGGACCTGGTGCCCCTGGGAGCCACCCTTCATGCTCTAAGGAATAGGCACATCAAATTGTAGTTGAGTCTAGTCTAGTTTCTCTCCCCAGGTCTGAGTGGGTTGGCAGCTCTGACTGATAACTGGGAGTTTGTAAGCTGTGTGTCACCCTGTGCGGGGTGAGACTTTTGATTAGGTCCCACTGTGTTATCTCTCCTTCCGTTTGTCCTTTTATTCCCCCACCACCTATTATTAGGGTCCATTTCTGTATTAATTACCCGTCTTGTGTGAACTTTCCTCCAAGTATCTGGTTACCTTGTGCTTGCATAAATTTTAAATTTTTGTGGCATACTCCCGTTTGTTAGAGTCAGTGAGGCTGGAAACCTTATGCTGGGTTTTGTTGGTTTAGTGGATTCCAGATATAGGCAAACTCAGGCTGCAAATGAGCACGGTTGCATAACAACCAGTCTAGGGCTCTCATCAAACCAGAGACTGGGTGGATATAAGTAGGGAGATAACCAATGAAGAGGAGGCAGGGGGAGTTGTACTAGCAGTAAAAGAGACTGATAAGAATGATCCGTTACTAGTATCCAGTGTGACCGACGCTGAGAGTGGTCTCATCATTGAGTCTCTAGCATTACCTGCATGCGCAGGGGAGTGCAGGCTACCTAGGAGCGTCAGCGGGAGCGTGTGGGTGCGGGGAGCACGCGGTGTGGCCCGCACCCGCCAGGTTACGCTCCTTGCTCAGTCGGCAGGCGGCACCTGGATGATCGCTCTGTTTTTGCATGCATGCGCGCAGATGGGATTCGCGCGCCCCTCTGGATGATCTTCGTGACCACCACGCGATCCTGACATGCATAAAGCAACAACCCTACCCTACTACAACTGTCCCTCATTAGATTCCAGCATATCTGCGTGGAATTCTAAGTTGGAATTTGGATCCTCCTTGTTCCTTTTGCATCTGCATCAGTCGGTTGATTACCTTTTTGAGACCGCTGTCTATCGCTTTTGTTTATCTATACATGGGAAGAAGGGTTTGTCAATGCCAGAGCATGACACATACATTTGTTAGCAGGTAACTTTTACACTAAACACTGGCTCTGGGGAGGGGCTCCATTTTAACCTCCTGCACACTAATATTCCAATGTTTTTCTATCCCTAAATAGAGCATCACATTTGAAAAAAAACAAAAACAACGTTTAAAGAGCAAGAAGGGATCTATTGAGCATCAGAAAACAAAAATTAAATGCAAAAAAAATGTCCAGTCATGTGGACTGCTGCTTAAAAAAAAAATGGAAGTGATTGTACAATTCAATTGTTAATGACATCTGTGAACTTCAGCAACAAAAATAATGCTGTTTCTGTGTGTGTGTGTGTGTGTGTTGTGTATGATGAGTGCCTACCTGTGTGTGTGTGCATGAGTGTGTGTATGTGTGCATGAGTGTCAGCGTGTGAGCCCGCAGCATCGCCCAGGAGGGGAGTGGGGGTGGTTAGCGGGTCCCTGTTATAATTAAATCTACTTTCTCTGCATGTGTCAACTTTGCATGAAAGTTGTAGGGCTCTCCTTTCATTCTCATAAGAAACGTGAGACAGAGATACTTGATCTCAGACATTTTATTGATGGTTATCTAAACAGATGTGCTTATTTTTCTGAACAGCAAACCCCAGATCACAGATAAGATCAGAAGTGTCTTACATTGATGGTATCTCTCACAGAATAAAAAACGAATCAGTGTGGTCAATCTTGAAACGCAAGTCACACACTTGGCCGCTGATGCAAGCAATGTGGTTCCTTTATGTACAATATGTTTAAACCCTTTGGCTACGTAGAGGCCAGCATCCCATCTATATAGCATTGCAGGCCCTTTCAGCACTGATTGGGTTTAATCAGTCCAATAACATGTACACAAGCCTTTGTGTCATTAGGAAGGATAGACACGAGAGTACATGTTTCAAATGACAATAGTGCCTTGTTACAATAAAGTGACATAGAGTGACATTTTCATCTTGTGTCTCTTAATGAATACTGCAGTTTTCCTCCTCTGTATACCCGCATGCTCCAACTTCCAATTTGGGGATTTTCATTCAAAGGAGTTAGAGAAGATTAGCCAATTGATATATTATATCAGGATGTATTATATTCTGCATGTGGAACAGTAGCTTTTTCTGTTTTCTTAGTGTCAAACACCTCTGTCAGATCTGGCATGCATGATACCACTAACTACACAGGCATTTCATGTAAGACACAAGATTAACAAGCTTTTTGCATTGGCACAAAACCAAGCAAATATTATTTGGTGTTTATCTAGACGGATTTGAGGGGCTTCAAATATTGTTCATGTGGGCATGTTTCAAAGTTTACCACTGCAAAAGTTGTTAAACAAGCACCAGATTTAGCAAAACATCCCATTGAGCGTAATGTTTCATGGATATATCTGGTTGCTATTTTCCTCAACCAGCATTACTCCAGTTTGTGGTCAGGAGACTTTAATACACACACACACACCACACACACACACACACACACACACACACACACCACAACACACACACACACCAACAAACACACACACACACCACACACACACACACACATATATATTCATTTTTTTGTTGTTGTCTCTTCACTTGTGGGTTAGTGCACTGTATTTACAGTATGTCCTCACTATCCCCATGACTGTATACCACACTGATGAAGGTCCCATAGTGGACTGAAACATTGTTTGTTTTGTTTTGAAACTACAATACACACTTTAGAGCATTTGCTCTGCAGTGCTGTTGTCTAATATCAGACTCTTGTTTGGGTAAAGTATCCATTATATATACATATAATATAATATATATATCTATTCATCCCACTGCCCACTGTACCACGGACTGCCTCTGGTATTGCTTAGAGACGTCTCCGATCAGCCCCTGCATTGCGGGGTCACGGACCACAATCCTCACATCCGGATTGCACTCACAGTGAGGAGGACTTCCGGGCACCACGTGGAGACCTTCCTGTATCCCCGCTGGATGTCGCGTTCGGAGGAGCTGATACTACAGACTGAGAGAAGGCACGCAACACAGGCCCATCGTGGGCGGTTGGCGATTGAGTATACTCAATATATGCTTTTATTATCCTTTGTTGTGAGTTCGCATTTGTTGGTTCATTATTTTTATTAAATTGTATTTTTTTTCATGCTCGCACTATAGGATCGGCGCTTCTTTTCTTGTTTGTTCTATATATATTATATATATATATATATATTATATATTATATATATATATATATAATAAAGTGAATCTTCTTCTTTTTATATTGTTATGTTTTGGTAACACAATTAGTACATGACTTATTGACTGCATGAACTAAATTGGATCCCATTGCTAAATATTTAAGTCCTGCTAATTAGGGTCTCTTTGTACCACTCCAGAATGAATATATAGTTTATTTCTTCATGAATGGAATGAGAAGCATGACTGAAATAGATATTTCTGTTTTTTCATGTCATTGGCAAAATATGTCCATACATTGTAGAATGCTGTAGCTGTCATCTTTCCGGCATTTCATGACGTAGTACAAATCTTAGTCTTGGGATATTTCATCCAACGTGTGCTCATCATTACCACTTTTAGTCAACGCAGCTCTGTGTAGGATGATGCCTTTATAATTTGGATGTACGTGTCTTAAACTTCTTTATTTTGAATGCGTAGATGATTGGGTTCATGGCAGAGTTGGCATTGGACCGTAATAGAGCAAAAAAAAATGTGGTCGTAAGGCTTTGAGTTTTTCAGCATCTGGGACGAAATAGAGTATGCAGTTTAGAGTGGACAGGGGCACCAGCCAGGGCAAACGAAGCAGGACCAAGGATAGTGACTTAGCAGTTTTGTATTCCTTGCCGTAGAATAAACCCTCTGCCTGTGCATTTGGAGCTATTCTGCTTCAATGTTTTCTTATAAGGTAGAAAATCTCGTGTCACAAGCCAGCAGATCACCAGTGGGAGAAGAACCCATCCGAAGTATTTGAAGTAGACCATATAGTCATCCTCATGACACTAAGAAATTTACAGCTCAGGTAGTTCCGGTCTCTTTGTCAAGCTGGATCTGTTGTTCCACCAAACATGGCACTAAGCCCACTAAAAGACACAACATGTAATTCCCGATGGTAAACAATTCTTCTTGATGTGATCACCGTCCTGTACCTGCGGAGCAATGACAGATTCCTGTAATTTTTAAGTAACACCAACTTTGACCACTACTGTTCAAAAATCTTATATTTTCTAACTGGCAAGGAAAAGCTATTGACTCCCCTTCCAAGAAAAACAAAACATAGAATTTGATGGCAGATAAGAACCACTTGGCCCACCCAGCCTGCCCATTTTCCTATCTATGGAAAACCTCAAATTCTATTTTAAACCTTTGGTTTCTTTCGTATTTAGATGCCTAATGTCTATCACAACGGTTTTGAATTCCATTACTGTATCAGCCCCTACCATCTCTGTTGGGAGGCTATACCATGAGTCCACCACCCTTTCTATAAAGTTTTACTTACTACTTAGAAGATCCCACAGATTATGCTTAGAAAAGCAGAAAGGGAAAGAAACATTCTGAAATAAATCCATTTTTATTTCATAAAAAGTTAAACTGTGGGTCTGTCAATAACAATACTCGGCATACCCCATCACACTTTGACCACTGCCTGTCCCCCCATATCATCATACAGTACTTCAATCGCTGGAACCAATGGGAGAGAGATATTTAAATTGATACCTAGAATAATTTTGGGGCCAGCTAGAAATGAGATAACAAATTAACTTTTTATATAATCAATTGATAATTCTTACTATCTTGTGCATACACTCGATTAACTGTTGTGTCTGTATGTATGTATATATATATATATATATATATATATATATATATATATATATATATATTTACATAATCATATAATAGGACGATGCTTATTATTTAAACGAGGCGTGGGGCTCCTGCTCTCCTCTCTCTGCCGTTACCGTACCTTTCCTATTACTCCATCTCTTGCTTTTCCCCCTTTGAGGCTCACACTGTCCAGATCTTCGCTCCTCTCCCGTCCATGTGGGGCTTCTCGCTTTCTTTCTATAACTTTTCTTTGGCGGCTTCAACAGGGACTGCAGAGCACCCAACAGGATGGCCACTACTTAGACCTGGTAAGGGAGAGAGGGGTCATCAATGTGGCAATTGAAGTCCCCAAGGAGAAGAACAGGGGAGTCTGAGGAGAGAAAGAAAGTGAGCCAGGATTCAAAGTGAGAGAGAAAGGCAGAAGGGGGATGAGTAGAGGTAGGTGGGCGATAGATGACTGCCACATGGACAGGGAGAGGAGAGAAGATCTGGACAGTGTGAGCCTCAAAGGAGGGAAAAGCAAGAGATGGAGTAATAGGAAAGGTACGGTAACGGCAGAGAGAGGAGAGCAGGAGCCCCACGCCTCCAGTTTAAATAATAAGCATCGTCCTATTATATGTATATATGTATATATATATATATATATATATATATATATATATATATATATATATATATATACATACATACAGACACACACAGTTAATCGAGTGTATGCACAAGATAAGTAAGAATTATCAATTGATTATATAAAAAGTTAATTTGTTATCTTCATTTCTAGCTGGCCCCATAAAATTATTCTAGGTATCAATTTAAATATCTCTCCCATTTGGTTCCAGCGATTGAAGTACTGTATGATGATATTGGGGGACAGGCAGTGGTCAAAGTGTGATGGGGTATGCCGAGTATTGTTATTGACAGACCCACAGTTTAACTTTTTATTGAAATAAAAATGGATTTATTTCAGAATGTTTCTTTCCCTTTCTGCTTTCTAAGCATAAATTCTGTGGGAATCTTTCTAAGTAAGTAAGTAAACTTTATAGAAAGGGTGGTGGACTCATGGTATAGCCTCCCAACAGAGATGGTAGAGGCTGATACAGTAATGGAATTCAAAACCGTTTGTGATAGACATTAGGCATCTAAATACGAAAGAAACCAAAGGTTAAAATAGAATTTGAGGTTTTCCAATAGATAGGAAAATGGGCAGGCTGGGTGGGCCAAGTGGTTCTTATCTGCCATCAAATTCTATGTTTTGTTTTTCTTAGGAAAGGGGAGTCTAAATAGCTTTTCCTTGCCATGTTAGAAAATATAAGATTTTGAACAGTATGTGGTCAAAGTTTGGTGTTACTTAAAAATTACAGGAATCTGTCATTGCTCCTGCAGGTACAGGACGGTGATCACATCAAGAAGAATTTGTTTATCCATCGGAATTACATGGATTGTGTCTTTTTTAGTGGGCTTAGTGCCAATGTTTGGTTGGAACAACAGATCCAGCCTTGACAAAGAAGACCGGAACTACCTGAGCTGTAAATTTCTCAGTGTCATGAGGATGGACTATATGGTCTACTTCAACATCTTCGGATGGGTTCTTCTCCCACTGGTGATCATGCTGGCTTTGTACACTGAGATTTTCTACCTTATAAGAAAACAGTTGAAGCAGAATAGCTCCAACTGCACAGGCAGAGGGTTATTCTACGGCAAGGAATACAAAACTGCTAAGTCACTATCCTTGGTCCTGCTTCTGTTTGCCCTGAGCTGGCTGCCCCTGTCCACTCTAAACTGCATACTCTATTTCGTCCCAGATGCTGAAAAACTCAAAGCATTACGACCCACATTTTTTTTTGCTATATTACTGTCCCATGCCAACTCTGCCATGAACCCAATCATCTACGCATTCAAAATAAAGAAGTTTAAAGACACGTACATCCAAATTATAAAGGCATACATCCTACACAGAGCTGCGTTGACTAAAAGTGGTAATGATGAGCACACGTTGGATGAAATATCCCAAGACTAAGATTTGTACTCACGTCATGAAATGCCGGAAAAGATGACAGCTACAGCATTCTACAATGTATGGACATATTTGCCAATGACATGAAAAAACAGAAATATCTATTTCCAGTCATTTGCTTCTCATTCCATTCATGAAGAAATAAACATATATATTCATTCTGGAGTGGTACAAAGAGACCCTAATTAGCAGGACTTTAAATATTTAGCAATGGGATCCAATTTAGTTCATGCAGTCAATAAGTCATTGTACTAATTGTGATTACCAAAAACATACACAATATAAAAAAGAGAAAGATTCCACTTATATATAGATATATATATATATAATATATATATATATATATATATATAGATAATATAGACAAACAAGAAAAGAAAGCACCCGATCCTAGTGCAGCATGAAAAAAAATACAATTTAATAAAAATAAATGAACCAACAAATGCGAACTCACAAACAAAGGATAAATAAAAGCATATATTGAGTATACTCAATCGCCAACCGCCCACGATGTGCCTGTGTTGCGTGCCTTCTCTCAGTCTATGTAGTATCAGCTCCTCCGAACCGACATCCAGCAGGGGATACAGGAAAGGTCTCCACGTGGTGACCCGGAAGTCCTCCTCACTGTGAGTGCAATCCGGATGTGAGGATTGTGGTCCGTGACCCCGCAATGCAGGGGCTGATCGGAGAAGTCTCTAAGCAATACCAGAGGCAGTCCGTGGTACAGTGGGCAGTGGGATAGAATGATATATATATATATATATATATATATATAATGGATACTTTACCCAAACAAGAGTCTGATTATTAAGACACAGCACTGCAGAGCAAATGCTCTAAAGTGTGTTATTGTAGTCAAAACAAAACAAACAATGTTTCAGTCCACTATGGGACCTTCATCAGTGTGGTATACAGTCATGGGGAATAGTGAGGACATACTGTATATACAGTGCACTAACCCACAAGTGAAGAGACAACAACAAAAAAATGAAATATATATGTGTGTGTGTGTGTGTGTGTGTGTGTGTGTGTGTGTGTGTGTGTGTGTGTGTGTGTGTGTGTGTGTGTGTATTAAAGTCTCCTGACCACAAAACTGGAGTAATGCTGGTGTAGGAAAATAGCACCAGATATATCCATGAAACATTACGCTCAATGGGATGTTTTGCTAAATCTGGTGCTGTGCTTTTAACAACTTTTGCAGCTGGTAAACTTTGAAAAACATGCCCACATGAACAATATTTGAAGCCCCTCAAATCCATGTCTAGATAAACACCAAATAATATATTTGCTTGGTTTTGTGCCAAATGCAAAAAGCTTGTTAATCTTGTGTCTTACATGAAATGCCTGTTGTTAGTTAGTGGATATCATGCCATGCCAGATCTGACAGAGGTGTTTGACACTAAGAAAACAGAAAAAGCTACTGTTCCACATGCAGAATATAATACATCCTGATATAATATATCAATTGGCTAACTCTTCTCTAACTCCTTTGAATGAAAATCCCCAAATTGGAAGTTGGAGCATGCGGGTATTACAGGAGGAAAACTGCAGTATTCATTAGAGACACAAGATGAAAATGTCACTCTATGTACATTTTATTGTAACAAGGCACTATTGTCATTTGAAACATGTACTCTCGTGTCTATCCCTTCCTAATGACACAAAGGCCTTGTGTACATGTTATTGGACTGATTAAACCCAATCAGTGCTGAAAGGGCCTGCAATGCATATATAGATGGGATGCTGGCCTCTACAGTAGCCAAAGGGTTAAACATATTGTACATAAAGGAAACCACATTGCTTGCATCAAGCGGCCAAGTGTGTGACTTGCGTTTCAAAGATTGACCCACTCCTGATCGTTTTTTATTCTGTGAGAGATACAGATCAATGTAAAGCCA
This sequence comes from Ascaphus truei, assembly GCA_036426205.1. Classification (NCBI taxonomy): domain Eukaryota; kingdom Metazoa; phylum Chordata; class Amphibia; order Anura; family Ascaphidae; genus Ascaphus; species Ascaphus truei. The sequence goes on along the minus strand of CM071575.1, from coordinate 29,297,387 downwards.
CTTCTGATCTTATATGCTATCTTGGGGTTTGCTGTTCAGAAAAATAAGCACATCTTGTTTAGATAACACTCAATAAAATGTCTGAGATCAAGTATCTCTGTCTCACGTTTCTTATGAGAATGAAAGGAGAGCACCTACAAACTTTCATGCAAAAGTTAGACACATGCAGAGAAAGTAGATTTAATTATAACAGGGACCCGCTACCACCCCCCCCCCCTCCTCGGGCGATGCTGCGGGCTCACACGCTGACACTCATGCACACATACACACACTCATGCACACACACACACAGGTAGGCACTCATACACATACACACACACACACACACACAGAAACAAGCATTATTTTGTTGCTGAAGGTTCACAGATGTCATTAACAATATGAATTGTACAATCACTTTCCATTTTTTTTTAAAGCAGCAGTCCACACTGATTGACATTTTTTTTGCCATTTAATTTTTCTGCTGCTTCAATAGATCCCTTCTTGCTCTTTCAAACGTTGTTTTTGTTTTTTCAAATGTGATGCTCTATTTAGGAGATAGAAACATTTGAAATATTAAGTGTGCAGGAGGTTAAAATGGAGCCCTCCCCAGAGCCAAGTGTAGTGTAAAAGTTACCATGCTAACAAATGTATGTGTCATGCTCTGGCATTGACAAACCTTCTTCCCATGTATAGAAAACAAAAGCGATAGACAGCGCTCTCAAAAAGGTAATCAACCGACTGTATGCAGGATGCAAAAGGAACAAGGAGGATCCAAATTCCAACTTAGATTTCCACGCAGATATGCTGGAAATCTAATGAGGGACAGTGTAAGTGGGGTAGGGTTGTTGCTTTATGCATGTCAGGATCGCGCATGGTGCGTCACGCAGATCATCCAGAGGGGCGCGCCGAATCCCATCTGCGCGCATGCATGCAAAACAGACGATCCTCCAGGTGCACGCCTGCGACTGCAGCAAGGAGCGTAACCTGGCGGTGGTGCGCCCACCGCGTGCTCCCCGCACACCACACGCTCCCCGCACGCTCCCTGTACGCCATGCACTCCCTGCGCATGCATGTCATTCTAGAATCAATGATGAGACCATCCTCAGCTGTGTCACACTTGGATCTAAGGTAACTGCATCTTATCAGCTCTCTATTTACTGCTAGTACACTCCCCCCTGCCTCCTCTTCATTGGTTCATCTCCCTACTTATATCCACCCAGTCCTCTGTCTTGATGCTGAGCATAGACTGTTGTTTATGCACCGTGCTCATTGCAGCCTGAGTTTGCCTATATCTGGAATCCCACTAAACCAATAACAAAACACCAGCAAGTGTTCCAGCCCTCACTGACTCTAACAAACAGGGAGTATGCCAAAAAATTTAAAATTTTATGCAAGCACAAGGTAACAATATACTTGGAGAAATGTTACACAAGCGGGTAATACAGAAATGGACCCTAATAATAGGTGGTGTGGGGAAAAGGACAAGGAAGGGAGAGATACACACAGTGGGACTAATCACACAGTCTCACCCCGCAGGGTGACACACAGCTTACAACTCCCAGTATTCAGTCAGAGCTGCACACCCACTCAAGACACTGGGGAGAACTAGACTAGACTCACTACAATTTAGATGTGCCTCTTCCTTAGAGCAGAAGGGGAGGGCACCAGGTCCGTACCCACGATTGGGCAACACACAGACCAAGTCCCAGCTCCACTCCTGCCAATCAAGGAAGGGGTAAACACAAGATGAGCCTAACACTGCTTGCATCTACCAGGACTTACGTGTTAGGGAGGGCAGAGGAATAGCCAGAACCAGCCATGGCTACATACAGGCATACCCCGCATTAACGTACGCAATGGGACCGGAGCATGTATGTAAAGCGAAAATGTACCTAAAGTGAAACACTGCCTTTTTTCCACATTACAATGCATGTACTGTACTGCAATCGTCATACACGTGCATAACTAATATAAATAACCCATGTGTAACAGGTTCTATAGTCTCCCCGCTTGCGCACAGCTTCGGTACAGGTAGGGAGCCGGTATTGCTGTTCAGGACGTGCTGACAGGCGCATGCGTGAGCTGCCATTTGCCTATTGAGCGATATGTACTTACTCGCGAGTGTACTTAAAGTGAGTGTCCTTAAACCGGGGTATGCCTGTACTGTATGGAACAAAACCAAGGATTTAATAGGGTCTGGAATAAGTGGGCTGAGTGGCTCTTATCTGCCATCAAATTCTATTGTAATATCTATGTTTCTTTCTGTGTATCATTGAGTTATGTGGTTATGTGTGTACGGTGAGTACACTGAACATCAGTGTGTATGTACTGTATATCATTCTGCTGTGATTTGTTTTTTGGACACTATCACTTTTTTAAAAATATTTATATATTTATTTTTTCTTGGCCTTTCATATATGTGGACACTTTATTGTTGTTTATGTAATTTTTGTATTAGGTCACAGTATTTGTGTTAATGTTTGCACTACTTATCTATTGCATTAAGGTAAAGGATTTATCACTATAAGAGCAGTCTCCATTTAAGCAAGTACATTTCACTATACCTATATTCGTTTAATCAATTAGCTTACCTTAGTACTTAATGGATCTGCAACGCATTGTTCAGAAAGCCCTGAACCTCTAGAGGGAGCGGAGGCATGGCTTAAGACTGTAGTGCCCTTCCCCTAAGGAGCTGTGAGGTTAGGATTGATGGTGGGTGGTTAGAACGATATTTAACAATGGGGGAATGGATCTAACCTCTCTCTTTTCCACAAAGATACATCTGAAGTGAAGTTCCCTGTCTGGTGTATGCTGGATCGTGTTTCCTGAGGCCTAGGCATGGCAGCAAATCATTGGAGGAAGAAGTACGAGGTTGAATGGCCCAGAGGAGACAACTGCAGGAAGAGGCGACCTGGTACGGTCTAGAGTGGCTGGGCTGAGTGTTCGAAGGTGAGTAAGGAGTCTCGGCGGGGGGGCATTGACCGGTATATATTTATTTTTTCTTGGCCTTTCATATATGTGGACACTTTATTGTTGTTTATGTAATTTTTGTATTAGGTCACAGTATTTGTGTTAATGTTTGCACTACTTATCTATTGCATTAAGGTAAAGGATTTATCACTATAAGAGCAGTCTCCATTTAAGCAAGTACATTTCACTATACCTATATTCGTTTAATCAATTAGCTTATTCGTGGCATGGGGATTGGTGACTGGTGAATCTGAGGGTGGAGCATTGGGCGTCCAGTGGTGGGGACTGAAGAGGCCTCTGGGGGCATAATGACAGCTGCGAAGGGAAAGAAAAAGAAGGTAGAAGAAGGTTGAAGATGCTAATTTTAGGGACACTTACCTGTGTTTGACAAGCCCCTGGGCCTGCATTTAATTGAAGTGGTTAAAGAGCGGGTATAGAAGGAAATATGTGGATTTGCTGACATTATTGCCTTATAAAGAGACGGCAAAGTCAGTAAACAAGGATGCTAAGGAGGAGGAGGCATAAAAGGAGAGGATGCAGCTTCCTAAGTCATTTGGCAACTGGTTGCTGGCCTTTGCAATATTGGCTAGTATAATTGGAGAAAAGAAGCCAGAGCATTGTTCGCCTCTTTCCAAGTATTTGGGAGGCCTGTAAGTTTTATGGGGAATTGGGTTAGGATTTTAGGCAGAAAATGTCAGTTGGCAAACATTTGAGGTGGGATGTGGACATAGACCTGTGAATGTTGCAAATTATGTCACAGAAGATGGCCCTCTTTCAGACAGGGCCGGTAGTTCACAGTACTCTAGCATCGCCAGGGCCATGCAGATATGCTGGAAATCTAATGTGAGACAGTGTAAGTGGGGTAGGGTTGTTGCTTTCTGCATGTCAGGATCGCGCATGGTGCGTCACGCAGATCATCCAGAGGGGCGCGCCGAATCCCGTCTGCGCGCATGCACGCAAACCAGATGATCCTGCAGGTGCACGCCTGCGACTGCAGCAGGGAGCGTAACCTGGCGGTGGTGCGCCCACCGCGTGCTCCCCGCACACCACACACTCCCCGCACGCTCCCTGTACGCCACGCACTCCCTGCGCATGCATGTCATTCTAGACTCAATGATGAGACCATCCTCAGCTGTGTCACACTTAGATCTAAGGTAACTGCATCTTATCAGCTCTCTATTTACTGCTAGTACACTACCCCCTGCCTCCTCTTCATTGGTTCATCTCCCTACTTATATCCACCCAGTCCTCTGTCTTGATGCTGAGCATAGACTGTTGTTTATGCACCGTGCTCATTGCAGCCTGAGTTTGCCTATATCTGGAACCTGTCTTGATCTCTGTTGTGACCTCTGTGTTTACCTGACCCATCTCTTCTGTATCCCTGGACTTCAGCTTGTAATTGGATTCCTACTCTCTCCACTCCACGACCACTGCTTACGGACTCAACTATTCTACTCTCTCCAACCCCCAGACCACAAGCAAGTACCACAATCTACCTACACTCTCCTACCCTGACTCGGCTACACATCCCTGACTCTGCTATCCAGACCTGGCCCCGTGGTTGTAGGGCAGCGGTTACATACATCCCCACCTTGGCCCCGTGGTCTAGTCCAGGTTATAGTGAGCATCCGTGACAATGCATGAGTGCAGCAGCTGCAGGGATAGCCACAAAGCGTACAAATGCATTAAGAAGGAAGCAAGGGAGATGCTGGGGCAAAGAGTGAGGATGCCTGTAATCTTGATGAGATGGCACTGTGGCTCAGCTTTTTATAACTGTGAAGCGCTTTGAGCCCAATTGGGAGAAAAGCACTTCATAAATGTATTTATAATTATTATTCATCACCTGTTATACGCGGATGGGTTATCAGTAAACAATAGGATTAATAAATTCAGTGGTGTTCAGTATGCGTCATTTGACAGGGCCAAGGAACTGGTAAAGGAAGCAGGCCTGGGGACATTAATGGCAAAAGCCGAAATAGAGTCAGCCTACCGGTTACTGCCCGTGAATCTGGCGTGCTTTCATCTTTTAGGGGGCATTCTGGGGGGGCGGAGGGCGGGATGAGGTATTATTGTATCTCTGCCTTCCATTGGTATGTTGTAGCTCATGTTTTTATTTTCATATGTTCAGACCATTTTTGGAATGGGCATTGAGGGATGTGGCCAGCGTTGGGGTTGGGGGCATCCTTCACTATCTGCATGATTTTTTATTTGTGGGACGAGCCCGTTCCAATGTATGCGGGAGATTAATGCTGGAGTTCCAGGAGTTCATGGGCCACTTTGCTTTGCCGTTGGCAAAAGAGGAGTTGGAAAACCCATCGGTATGCATCAGCTTCCTGGGAATTAAGATTATACAGTGAAAATGGAGTATCATCTTCCACCCAGGAAGATGGCTGAGCTGAGGCCCCTGGTGAGGTAATTTATTGGTTTAAAGAAGGCTATATTGAGGCGGTTTGATCCTTCCTATGGGTAGAGTCTTTGGGTGGTGCTTGGTATTTGCGAAGGTGGGAGTGAAATCACTGCAAATTGTAGAGTAATGCTGCACTCCCCAAATAGCAAATATAAATACCGGTGCTCCTGGTTCAGGAATCTCTGTGAGGTACTCCAATATCGAATAGAAAGGAAAAAACCTGGGCACTGCGGATTTCTGCTTAGAAAATTTATTTGTGAGCCAAAGATGTACTGTATCATACATCTTTGGCTCACAAATAAATTTTCTAAGCAGAAACCCGCAGTAACCAGGGTTTTTTCCTTTCTATTGAAATCATTTCACCAGGTTGTCAAGGAATGTGAAAGGAGACCTTAGGGTACGGAATGTCTTTTTGGGACGATACAATGTCAGGATTCTAGCATTACAGGGGGTAATGGAAAGCTGGCAGATAGAGTTTTTGATGGAAGCATCAGGAGCATTCTTTTAGGGCAGTGTGCGGAGCATTCGCTGGCAGATTGGGCACAGCAAGGTTTATGGGGAACCTGACATTCCTGGAGCAGTGCTCTCTGGTGATGGCAGTGGATCTCTGGGAGACAGAACTGGCTAACAGGGAGGTAATCTTCAGATATATGGGGGTGCTTACGGCTGTGAAAGGGATATCGGCATCTTCCCAAGTGGTCAGGTTGCTTAGGTTGTTGGTCTTGAAATTTTGGACCATAATATATGGTTCAAAGCAAACCATGTCCCGGGGTTAGAAAACAGAGAATCAGATGCTCTCTCTCATTTTCAGTTTTCCGGGAGCTCGGTTACGTGGAGGCCATGGCAGGAGGCAGAATAGGAATAATGGAGTTGGTGCGGGCATCAGTAGCCTTGGGTACGTTATCTGCTACACTAAAGCATGGAAAGAATGGCAGAACTGGTTAGGGAATGTCAGGATCCATGTTCCGCGATGCGCCCGGCGTGTTCGCCACATACCCCAACCCACAATCAGGTGCCCCGCTACTTCCTCCGCTTGTGATGCTCCACTCACCCCTGCCAGGACCAGCAGTCATCTTAGGGGTGTGCGCGTATCCCGTGCTTCTGTAAATAGAGCACCAACTAGTCCCGCCTCCAGATTATGCTCGCGCTGTGACGTCACCAGAGCGCAGTGCGCACACGTGTTGCATCACCTTTCTTCATCTGGGTTACTCCCCACACCTGTCTCTCCTATCCGCACAGCTAACCACAGGCAGGCTTACTGAGGTATCCTCTCAGCCTGCTCCTCATTGGATCTTCCTCCCTATATATTCTCAGCCTGTCCTTGGGCAAATCGGCTGAGCATAGAAAGTTCTGTGTGCGAAGTGTTCACTGCGATTCCAGCCTCCTTGTCCTATCTTGCAATTCTGGTTCCTAGCTTTCCTCCTTGTCTGACCGTGGCTTTCATCTGGACTCCAATCTTCTTTACTCCTGACCCCGGCTTACCAACGACGATCCGCACCTCTCCAATCCCTACCATGGCAAAGTACCTACAACGATCCGCACCTCTCCAACCCCGACCTCAGCAAGTACATTTGACTATTCTGACCTCTTCAACCCCGACCCGTCTACACTCCAGACGCGTCCTCATGGCTGGAGATTGGTGTATATCAATCCCCACCTCGGCCCCGCGGTCACGCCTTGTTTGTGGTGAGCACTCCGTTATAGTATGCTCGGCCCCACAAACATGGACCCCGCTGAGGTGGGGCGAGTCTTGAGCATGCATGCCAGCATGTTCTCCAAAATTGAGAAATACTTTGAAGAAAATGACCGACGCATGGACTTAGTGCAACAGAACCTCCTGTTTCTTACCGACCGGGCACAAGCTCTTCTTTCTAGACCTGTCCTTTCGGGGACTTCTGCTGCAACCCTAACTTCTATGCCCATGACCTTGACATCAGAACCCCGACTTCCTACATCCAATCATTATGGTGGCGACCCCCATGAGTGCTGGGTCTTTTTGAATCAATGTTTCATCCAGTTCGAATGAATCCCTTCTCGATTTATTTCTCAAAAATCCAAGGTGGCCTATATTATTTCGCTACTCACCGACGATGCCCTGGCCTGGGCTTCTCCCATCTGGGAACAGATATCGGACCTTACTCAGGATATCGGACAATTCACCCGGGAATTCCGCAGAGTCTTCGACATGCCTGGTCGCAAGGTAACTGCTGCATCTTCCCTTTAACACATTTCCCAGGGAAATCGATCCGTCACTAGATACGCTCTGGATTTCCGCACTATTGCCGCAGAGACCGGATGGAATAACGATGCGTTGTCAGCTGCCTTCTGGGAAGGTCTCTCTGAGATTTTAAAGGACGAGGTCGCTGCACATGAATGTCCTACCGATCTCGAAGAACTCATCCCCCTTTGTATCCGCGTTGATCAATGATTGCAGTAGAGGAGGTCCGAAAGATCCTTGTCTGACCTTGGCTTTCATCTGGACTCAGCTCTTCTGTACTCCGGACCCCGGCTTACCAACGACGATTCACACCTCTCCAATCCCGACCACAGCAAAGTACCCACAATGATCCGCACCTTTCCAACCCTGACCTCGGCAAGTACCTTTGACTATTCTGACCTCTCCAACCCCTGACACGGCTACCTACACTCCAGACACATCCTCATGGCTGGAGGTTGGTGTATATCAATCCCCACCTCGGCCCCGCGGTCACACCTTGTTTGTGGTGAGCACTCCGTTACAGTGGAGAAGTTTAAGGAAAGGGGAGCAGGGGCAGTGAAAGGAGAGACCATTAGGGATAGGTTTCTGAACTTGTTATTAAGAAAGCTGGAGTTGCCAGTCAGAATAAATCAAATCTACCCTCTGGCCTCCGATCTATGCTGGAGAGGCTGCGGTCAAAAGGGTGACATGGCCCATATCTGGTGGTCATGCCCGGAAATTCAGAAATATTGGGGAACCATACAAAATATAATAAAAGAGGTCACAGACCTCATAATACCCATTGACCCGCTGACCTACTTGTTGGCCAGGCCAATAGAGAAACTTGACCGACCAACAGGAAAATTAATCTCCTTCATTCTCACGGCGGCCAGATGTGCGGTGGCTGCCTCATGGAAGAAGGTGTCTTCCCCCTCTAAGCAAACAGTAAAAAAAAAGGATACAAGAGGTGATGGAAATGGATAAATTATCATCATTTCTGAAAAGGACTACGGTATCCTTCTACAAGATATGGGAACCATGGTTGACCCGAACAACAGATTAAATCTTACCTACCTCTAGGGTGCAGTAGAAAAGACAAGAGAGAAACCCATCATTGGAAACTGAGGAGGATGGAATTCCCCCCCCCCCCCTTTCTCTTTACCCCCCTCTCTCTTTCTGTTTCCACCCTCACGCTAACCTTGTCGACCCAAGGAGCAGGGTCGGGAGAGCGTTGAGACTTTCCCTGACAACAACAACAAAAAGAAAAACCCTGTATTAGGCCAAGATATTTCTGTAACAATGTGTACTGTATCAATGCCTAATAAAAAAATTTGAAACAAAAAAAAAGAAAGCTGGAGTTGGGGGTGTTCAACTTTGGCAGTGGAGAAGTTTATGGCAGGGGTCTCATTTTCCTTAAAGTTGGAAGGAAAAAGGGATTTTGCAAAGGATTTCGTGATTTGTAAGGTGGTGACAGGTTGGAAGACAGTAGCCAGAACCAGGGATGAGCGAGCCCCAATTTTGTCATGCTGGAAAAGATAGTGTCGACAGGTAGTGTGTTTCTCCAGGTATGAGGTGAGGCTATTTAGGGTGGCCTTTTTCCTGGCCTTTTTGGGGGCCATGCACCTTAGCGATTTAGCAAGGGCATATAAGAAAGTGTTGGTCAGTTACAGAATGATGATGTGATATGGGATGTCAGGTATATGCGTTTTACAATTAGGAGATCGAAGATGGATCAGGCGGGAGTAGATAAGTGGATCTCCCTGCGAAGGTTAGAGGGCAACGTGATCTGTCCAGTATGGCAGATGAGAGAGTACTAACAGTGTAGACCAAGGCTGGTGCCCCTTCCTTTTTGCTGCATGAGGACCGTTCTCTGTTGTCCCATTTTCAATTTGTGAGGGTTGTACAGAGATATGCAGAAAAAGGAGGGGTTGGGGACTTAAGAATTCATTCCCACTCGTTTAAAATTGAGGTGGCGTCAGAAACCGCCTGGTTGAGACTACGGGAGGCATCAATTAAGGAAATCGGCAGATGGTCATCGGGCGTTTTAGAGGTTATTATTTATTTATTTATTTATAAAATATTTTATCAGGAAGTAATACATTGAAAGTTACCTCTCGTTTTCAAGTATGTCCTGGGCACAGAGTTAAGACAAATAATACATGGTTACAATCAGTTACATAAATGAACAGGGTATACATTATATACAAGACATTGCATGCACAGTTAAAGATAATAAATATTATGGCCGTATGAAACAGTTACAAACCAGATTAAAATGTGAGACAGCCTTATATTTTAAAGTTATGGTAGGCAGTGTGTAGATTGTGAAGAATGTTAGTGTTTGATTTATGTTATCTGTGTTTTTCCCAGTATGGTTGAGCAGTGACTCGTACGTTCATTGGGCGGGAAGTGGGCAGTACGAAGGCCAGGGGGGACTTGGTCAGGATTTTATGAGCTGGTATTAGGGGTATGAGGTGGGACCAGTTGCCACTCGAGATATTGTATAGGGGAAGGGCGAGGGCTCTTCCTGATATAAAGATGTTGCACTTGGGCAAAATGTTTCTAGTGCTGGTCCAATCAGTAGATCTGATGTGGAATTTGCAGAGGGACATTTTGCAGTTGGTTTTACACTTTAAAGTCATTGTTTGTGGTATATAAAGAGATGTCCCCTAGGCCTAGGGCAAAGTGGAGCGGGACCAGGAGTAGTGTGGCTGTGTACAGGTCACAGAGGAAAGTGAATAAGGCAATGGCAGCCTTCATGATGGAGCTAGGGGATATAGCAGTGAGGCACGTTGATTTGGAAGTTGAGCTTAAAGGTTTGCTCAGGGACGATGGGGTTAAGCTATTGGATATTGGGAATGGTATCTTGATCCTGGCATGACAGGATGCCCTAGAGAAGGTGGTGAGGCTAGTAATGGCTCGCAAGTCCAGTTTAAGGTTGTGAGATGACCTTGGTGGTAGCGGGAGTAGTGTAACATGAGGGGGTTGACTCGGTCAGTATTGGTTTCTTGTGGTAAGGTGCTGGACCTCGTAATTGGAAGTTTGACGAAGGAGAGCCATTCAAGGCTTGGGTGACCAGAATGGAAGTTTCCTTCAGTATGGTGTGTTTGCCATGTGGTGATGTGGGCATGAGCTGAGGATTTTATTGAGATCTTGGTTAATGGTAACGGAGCAATCTGGCTGGATCACTTGTCTGGTTAAATGTTGTGTTTAATAATATATAATATTAATATACTGTGACTGGTTTATCCTCCCAAGAAGGTGTGTGGTGTGGTTCTTTGGTTCTCAAGGGAGGGAACCAGCTCGAGGCAGGAGTAAGCCATGCATGTTATTATATTTTGCCTCATGTGATGCCCCTGACTGTAAACTCTCAATTAGTACAAGAAACTAAAGAGGAAATGTTAAAAATAGGAAGCAAGATTTTTTCTTAACTCAGAGTTCCTTATATCACTAAACCAGGAACTCAAAATTAAGTCATTACAACTGCTTCTGTTTCTTTGAACTAAAGTTCATCCCCTTTGGAGGTAAATACCTCTAGAAGCAGGGCGTCCCCAGAGCTGAAATTAATGGGGTTCAGCTCGGAGACCCCTTGCTTCAAACCTGTATTAATAAATTAAGGGGGAAAAAAGGGGTTGGATTGCTCCTTTAAGCAGCAGAATTCATTTAATGACTCCCCCTAATGCTTTTCATGAGTGTTTACCACTGACTCGTCTTTACGGAGTGGGAAATAGACCCTTAGCTGTAAATCCACAGAAATCCATTAAATCTGGGCTACTAACGTGACGTTACATAAATAGGTAACGTCCGGTAGTTTCCCTGGGTTTAAAAGGTATCCACAAAGCTAAATAAATGCAAGAACAGTCGCTAGTTATCTAATTCGCATACACTTCACGCCATGTCAGGGTAGCACTGGCTAGCGTTAGCTTCAAATAACATGTTGTTAAGCCTGTTTTACCCAAAGATGGCGTTACTTCTATCAGGTCCCTAAATAGTTGTTTAATTCATTTAAAAAAAGAGAAGACTGGAGAGGGAAAAAAATCTGGTAAATAACGAATATGATAGTTAAATAATAATACCTAACTGTGATCTTACACATATCCAGAACCTGTAATAGTCCTATGTCTGGGTCTGGATGTGAGTAATGCCCCCTTTTGCTATAACGTTACGTTAAATCCCTGCGTTACCTATAACGGAGCTCCGAGGATATGAATTATTAGAAGAAACACCTCTCTTGCATATCATGAGCACGAACGTCCATTATAGTAATGCAAGGGCTCATTATGGCTGAAAATAGCACTTAACTCATCGTTAAGTAGCTTTGAATATCCCCATTAGCACTTAAAAATACTTTAACTTCAGTTAACGTATCGTTAAGTATTTAACAGACTTCTGAGGATCTACCCTCTGAATGTGCCGCTGATGTGTGAAAGATTTGCCATTAAAGACTTGCCTCGTGTTACACCTTGTATTGGCAAATGTTGTAGATTTTTTTCCCTTATGTATTCTTATGCTAGGACCAATTTAATATATATATATATATATTTATCTCTCCCAATATTTCATTCAGCTTAAGGCCACATCCATAGAAGGACAAGCAGCGCTGAGCCGTGCGGACGCTCTGTGCTGAGCCCCGGCATCCTCAATGAGGATGTCTTTAGAGGGGGCTCATGCGAGCGTCCGCAGACGTGTTGACGAATTGGATTTTTCAGCCGACAGCCAAGCTGTTTTTCAGCGCGCTGTCGGCTGAAAACATCCAATGAGCGCGAAGTAGCATCAACGCCACGGCGCCGTGATGTCGGCGCCATGACGTTGACGTCGGTGCGTCGCGGGCGATTGGCCCAGCGACATCACTGCCCCGCCTCCCGATCGCGGACGCTGGCTCGCATGCATGGGCATGAAATCGCTCATGCCTGATCAGGTGAGCATCAGCGTCCGTGCGGCTCCACGTTCTATGGACGCAGCCTAAGGCTACGGCCACAGTGCTTGCGAAGTGCGCACGACACAGCGCTTCCCGCCGCTCCCCACCCCCAACCGTGCGATCTGATTGACTTCAGATCACTCGCGACTGTGGGGCGTGTCCATGATGTCACGCAGCTGGTTCGCCCTCATTGGCTGAACCGCTGCTGTGATGTGGCCATTGCTCGGCTGACGCGCCAAAAGACAAAATTGTTGTCTTTTGGCAAAGGCAGTCGCGCATCGCGCAGTGTGCAGGCAGCTACTGGGGCCGGTCCCATAGAGGGCCGTACATTGTGTGTGTCGCACACGCAGTCGCAGCCACCGAGGACAAAGTCTAAAACCGACCTTGACTGATGTGTCTTTTTTCAACCTGTCAGTATGTTACTATATACAGAGTGCAGCAAATAAAAATATCACTTGTGAGCACATTCACCTCAGACAGGTCTGCAAAACCTGCTTTTCACCATTATCTCTTAGCATACAATGCTTTCACTGCAGCCAGGGATTCTGGGATATGACATGCAAATGAGCACTCAGTCTGGTTATATACAGTTCAGAACTCTATGGGCCATGTTTACTAACTCTATGGGCCTCTATCCACCTCTTAGTTATTTAATGCTGGGTTTAAAAAATGTCTCCACTTTCCATTACTATTTGGACTTCTGATATGCCGGAGTTACAGGCTTTTTTTTTTTACGCCTTAATTTATTTTTAACTTAGTCTCACTTCTGCTAATAAAGCCTGGTGTTTTTATTGAAAACTGGGTTTCATATCCACAGCTCATTAAGATGAACAAACTCCCAATAAATGTAGCACTGGAACAGATCAACCCTTTCACTGCTGGAAAAGACTAGCAACACAATTCCTAAAAACCTGGTGTGTTTGCTGTGTGTTGGGTGGGGAGTAAAGTTGCTAACTTGCATACCAAGGATACAGACACTCTTGTTAATGTTGATGTTGTTTGTGGGAGATTAACACACTTTATTTCTGCACCTACAAGTATTTATAGAGAAAACATAGAGGACAACATGTCTTTCTTTCTGTGTCGTCCTCTCACTCTCCTTGGTGCATCTCCAGTTCACACTCGCTTATTAGTGAACTCAGTCACAATGATATGAAAGGCGAGCTATCCCCAAGATCAGGATATGTTGCAGTCCCAATTAGCTGAGTTGGGACATTTCCTACAAATGTGCAACGGTTCTACTAATTTTGGGACAAGGGTGCGGGTCATTTAATACCATTACAAATTACAAGGACTACATATAATAGACTGAAAAGCCTAAATAAGCCCAAAAAACTGGCCTGGGTATATGGTTAAATGCGTGGAAAATATGAGTGCGGGGTGGGGGGGAGGGATTAGGGGTGGATTCCATTTTTTAAATGATCTCAAAATATCAGGAGACTCTGATTGGTGGATCTGAAACTGAATCTCCATTAAGTGGAACAGACATTTACAAAGATGTGAAACTGTCTGAGCTAGGATATATTAAGACACCAAATTTCCCCCTCTCTCCTCCAAAATAGCAGATCAAATTGAATCTGAAAGTGCAAGTTAAGGTTACATTATATAGAGCCATGCTGACTAAGCTGTGATATTCCATAAGACATTTCCCTTTCAAGTGAATGGGGTGTAAGGTTGTTCCAGTACAGAAGGGGTCTTACGAACAAGACCTGCTTAATAAACATGGCCTTTAGTCTCCCTAAACATAACCACTCATCTAGCAGAGGAGTCTGCTATGAAATGCATTACAGATCCTCTAGTAGCAAAGAGGGCTAAAAAAGCACATATACTGTAACACAAGCAGGGAGTTATTATCAGAAAGTGATGCAGGAGAAATTGCCTGTTATAGATCCCTGCTTCGTTCTATTAACCGGTCTGAAATTCCATAAATGCATAAATAACAAGCTGATAGACAGTGTAGAGAATTCACAGCGCTACCATGTTTGATTTTGGTTAAAATGTGTTCAGTCAACAACCTTACTGTAGTAGCAGCATTATACATCACCTAGTGTGGTTAGCACAGTGCCACTAATTAATATGATTAATGCATTGAAGATACTTTGTATTTATAATGTTATTTATGTAACACGTGTTTCCTCCCCCCCCCCCCCTCTCTAGGAGAGGGACTGCATCACTGTGTTAGTGTGGTGCTGAGGCATACCTGTTAGTTCAGAAGAGCTGAGTGGCCGTGATGGCAAGCGGCAAACAGGACAGGCTTTTAGTCTCTTGCATGAGCTTCGGTTCTTGGTACAGTGCCTCCAGCTTCAGTGGGCTCAGGGAGTACCCGAGACTACCCTTACTGAAGCACTTCCATACCCTATGCACACTGACTCTTATCACAGCAGGGGTATAGTAGATCAGGGATTCTTTATTTGGCATCACTGCAGCTCTTATTACAGTGGGATGCATATCTTCCAGGTTCCAGGATGATAACCAGGGTAGTCCCGCACGTGTCTGGGTGCCCTCGGGTGGTCCCGCGGGTGTCTGGGGGCCCTTGGGTGGTCCCCGCTGGTGTCTGGGGGCCCTCGGGTGGTCCCCGCTGGCCTGCGGTATCAATCTTGTGCCCCCAAAAATATGCATATATTCAAATAAATACATCCCTCCCCCATACATACAGTACAGTAATGGGCAAAATTACTATTACCCAGATATGGATAATAGTGCATTTGCCTATAAAAAATAAAACATCAACCAGCAGCATAAAGTAAATAAAACTTGCACTTACCCCTGCCAGCCTGCCAGGATGAAGGCCATCCTCATCACCGTCCTTATCCTCCGTTGCTAGAAACAATGCAATAAAAAAATACAATCTAATGGGCCCTAACCACTTAATCATCTTAGCGGTTAGTAACCACTATAGTAATTAAGGGATTAACCCACCCTCCCCAGGTTAACCCACCCTCCCCCGCTACCCACCCAGGAGGCCTAACCACCCTCCCCAGGCAACTACACCCATCCTCCACCCATTTATTGGTACGGTGGGTACATCATGCCCATATAGTATGGGCGTTATTTAACACTATAGCAACAAATGGTGAAGCTAAAAAAAAAAAAAACAGGCCCAAAATAAAACACATTACATAGAAAAATAAACACATTACAAATGCCAATAAACCAATTGATTGGCACAGTGGGTACATCATGCCCATATAATATGGGCATGATTTAACACTATGGCAGTCAATGGTCAACCTAAAAAAATAAACAACCACCAACAATACACAATGCAATCAAAACAATCACCAAATAAACAAGTAAACACAACAAAATTACCAGCAATCAATTAAGCAAATACTAAATAAACACCAGAATTAACAATTAAAACACCTAAAAAAATCAATAAATAAAAGAAAACTCCAAATAAACACCATTATTAAAAAGCAAAAGACCAAAAATAAATCACAATTAAAAAGCAAATAACAAAAAAGTAACAGAAATAAACAATTGAAAAGACCACAAAAAATCCCATCATTCAAAATCAAAACCCAAAATAAATAGCATAAATATTTAAAAGCAAAGAACCTAAATACATTTAAAAGAAATAAAAGCAAGCATTTGCCAAAAAAAAGCATTGGTTGTCACTGTTTGTATGTATAGCCCTAAAAGGGCATACATAAATACATTGGCAATCAATGGGCAATAAAAAATTGCCTTAAGCTGGTGAAAAGAAATGGTTAGCTTTTATAGTATGATAAACGTATCACTGCTTTGTGAATAGCAGTTACTGGCAAACAACGGCGGATTTGCCATTTTTTAGCCTATCATATGACTTTTTTTTCACTGACTGTTTATGAGTGATAAAAAGCCATTATAGTGCAATACTGCACTGTTATCACTGCTTTGTGAATAGCAGAACAGGCAGTATCGCGCTATAAGGGCATGTATCGCTCTTAAAACCACTTATCACTGATTTGTGAATAGGCCCCTTGTAACTATACTGTGTACAAAACAATTATAGATATCAAAACCTATTACAACAATATAAATAAATATTTTAAATAGCTGCTAAATAGTTTATAATAGTATAATTAAAATTAATTTAATATTGATATTAGGTTCTCTATAAAAATAGAAAACAATAGTCAGCTGGGGGCGCTCAATAACCTATGTGGTAAGTACAGCCTTAAAAAACATGTACAAACAAAATCAGTTCCACATTAAATACACATATAAATATGAATGAATAAAAACCATAGAGATTTAAAAGTCCAATCTACAATATAAATTTACAAATATTGTTGTTTCCAGAACAATTAAGGAGAGATTAGGGAGAGAACCCACGAGAATGTATATATGATACACATTTTGATCCAAAGATCCATATAACCTACATTTTTAAGGTAACCTACCACTATAAAATACAAAGTAGATGTGTTTTCAAAGCCCAAAAGAGGTTATTATATACACATAAGTGTATACTACTATCAAATAGTGTATCATATGTTTATATATGCATCTTTTCATATCAATTGGAATAATTTACACTTATGGATTTTATATATGTTATAATGGTTTTTTTTGTACACTTTATATTTGCTTTTTATGTTTTGTTGATGTTGATTGCATTGATTGGATAATTATTATCTCCTACATTGATATACACAATTTTGATTATACGCCACTGCTTCACAGCGCACTTCTCCCTTTCCCTTCACATACGTTGTAATGTTTTCCACATTTCAGTGTGGTTTTCTGCAGCAATCAAATGGCATACACAGCTTTTAACAGAGCTGGTAGAGTTCAACATGTAGAGGAGTATTTTGCAGATGATTATGAGTATAATTAATATTTCCCAGCGAATAATCTTAAAACAATCTTTCATAAACTAGAGATTCTTCTCACCAAAAAGAGACAAAGCTATGGTGAGAAATAGTGAGTCTAGAGTAATACAGTATATTGCTTGTAATAGATTGCCTGGGGGGTTAAGACTTTTAAAAGAACCTGCTTTCGGTCTGCATAGTGACCATTTTATTCAAGAAAGGTATAGATTTCAGAAATAATGTTCCTTCCAATTCATGAGTTTGATAATACATGAAGGGAATAAATCCATGAAGAATATAGAAAAGGAAATAAAAATGATAGAAACAGACATAACAACAAAACAGGATAATGATGAATTCATTTAATTAGATTTAGACTTAAGGAGAGAATAGAAAAAAAACAGAAAAATAAATGAATTAATTTAAAACGAGAAAGTTTTTTCTAGATAAAATTGACCATGAACAAAAGAAGAAGAGAAATCGGAATAAGTTTGCTAAATTTAAAACACAGAGACTATATCACAGTGTGGAGAGGAATATGGAACCCCAAATTACAATGGGAGAGGGTTTAATGAAATAAACTTTAATAAAATTAAAGAAAATGAGTGTCAAACTGTAAAACCACGATGACCTTTTCTATAAAAAAAACACAGAGAGATATTCAACCAATACTCCTAGGGATAGAAGAGATAACACCGAAACATCTAATCGGGTTAAACCCTTAGAGACACTGCAAGAACAATTCAATGCTAGGAGAAATTCTCTTTTTTTAGAACATTGTGTAGAGAGGGGAAATCCGTGGGAACAGAGAAGTATGAGGGAGCACATCCAGGTAGCATCCCCAATGAGTCAAAACAAGAGAAATCCCAGACGAGGGAAGGGAGGAGGAGTTAAACGATGGCAGAACAGAACAATGATAGAAGGTCAGTGAATACTGCAGGAATGTATAACCTATCTTCGATCACTCGGACACAAGAGCAGAAACAATTGTCAGCAAAAGACTTTCCTTTGCTCCGGCCTGCGGACCCAATGGTTTTCTTGATCTAAATACATTTACCTGAAAATTGCTGCTTAAACAACAGTTCAGTAGATTATAAAAGAAATGAAAATCTTGTAGATTATTAACCTGTGGAAAATATAGGATTCGTGTGTAAAACTATTTCACATACACACACAAGCCTTAAACTTTCTATCCAGTGTGCTCGAAGACTGCTGCTATAGATACCTTTTATAATGTAGTCAAAAGTGAATTTGATCAGATGTGTTCCAAAAAAACATTTATTAAAAAAAGCATTAGATGAACTTTTGAATCTGAAAACAATAGTTATAAAGGAAACCAAAAAAAGGCAGAGGTATCATAGTACAAAATAAAGAAGATTATATTAACGAGGCACTGTAACGAGTGCTCGCCTCAAACAGGATGGGTCTGCGAGGCCGAGATGGGGATTAGTAAACACTGACCTGACGCCGAGAGGCCGGTGTGCAGGTTCGCCGTCGTGTAGCAAGATAAGGGTTTGGAGAGGTAAGGTAGTAGATATACTCACCGTGATCGATGGTAGGAGACTGGAGGGTAGTTGAGGTCTCTTAGACGAGGTCGAGGGTAATAGAAGGTAGAGTGGTAGATATCCAAGCCGAGGTCGAGGGTTGCAGAGGTCCGGAAAGTAGTGTAGGTGTTTGTGGTTGAAGTAGCTGGAATTCAAGACAAGGTAACGCAAGGCAAGACAAGCAGAAAAGGGTACGGCAAGCAAAAGCTTGTGGACTGAACTTCGTCACTAGGTAGGAACTACTATGCTCAGCCGGTTTGGAGCAGGGATCGCTGAGCATATAAAGGTCAGTGAACCAAGCGGATAAGAGGTACCAAGCAGAAGCAGATGATTGACTCTTGATTGTAGAGCCAATCCAAGACAAGGAGCACACGCTGAATGATAATCACTGTCATACTACTTGATCATCATGGGGCGGAGTTAGCACTGCAGGTGTCCTAGATGAATCAGCTGTTCTGCTGTCAGTGCTAACTTGTGTTTAGATCCTGCGCCTGACAACCCCTTAACGCCCCTTCGCACGATCTTGTCAGCGTGAGGTGCGTCACCGGGAACATCACGAGACACTTCAAGGAGGCGTGGCCTAATTATTCCTATCACCTTTTGCCCTTTGATCCTACTTTTGAATTCTCTGATAAACTAAGAAATGTATTGATAAAAGCTAAGGAGGAAAATATCTCAAATAATAAGGAATATGATTTATATATATATTATATATATATATATATAAATCATATTCCTTATTAATTGAGACCACCACACTGCTGGATTAGAGGCACATTTGTGAACAGGGATAAGTGCCCTGTTACAGTCAGTTTTGTTGTTGTGGGTTCTGGGGCTAGGGAAGTACCCTCTTGTCCCCTTGGGACTGAGGGGAACGGGCCTGACAAAGGGACAAGTCCCGAAACGTTGCTTCCCTATACTCCCCCGTTGTGACCCACTTGTTTTGTTTTCTTTGTTCCCCTTCCACCATTCACCTCACCTTCCCTTCGTTGTCCCATCCTAATTTTCCTTTATCCCTTATCCTCCTGTACATCCCACGTATGGCCCTACCTATATGTTATCTGTTCTCCTAGTGTGCCGTTGTCAGTTGTTTGACTTATTTGTGCACTGATTACATTTTCAAATTGGTTATATACCAGTGACTTTGTATCTATTATTAGGGTGTGCTGGATTTTCTTCAGTACTTTATTGTGTTTGAGAGGGATTGGGCCCTCTCTAGTCCGTGGCACCCCGCTTTGTGTATATTTATCTACTTTGTGTGAGTGCTGTCTATTACTTTTGTCTATACTATATTTTTTATTAATTGTACAACCACTTTGTGGTGTACTTACTGGAGTCCCCGTGTTGTCTCCAGTATGTTGGACGTACAAAAAGGCTATTTAAAATTATACTACAGGAACACATCAAAAACTTAAATAAAGGTTATAGTGGAAGGTTACCTTACACAATGTAGGTTATATGGACCTTTAGATCAAATTGTGTATCATATACATTCATATATATTCTCATGGGCACTGTGACGATGGAGAGGATTTGGCCCGGGATTAAAGGGGTTACACCCCAATTTGCCACCCTCTAACCTCACCAGGGAGACAAGGGGTTAACTGGGCTGAGGCCCAGACGTGTGATTTAACCCTTGTCATAACCTAAAAATGTATATTCCCTGTTCCCCCATGTTTTATTGTTAATCAGTGTCTGCATCACACACACACTGGGATCCATCCGGGAGCACAAGGGTTAATAGTGGTATAGTGATTATAGCCCTTTGTGTAACTTTCCCGCCTTTTCAGGCACCATTTTGCAGGTTCCCATAGGCCGCCATTAGGGCTCAATGCATTTCAATAGAGAATTGTGCTGTTTTAGTCCGGTTTCCTGTAAAGACCAGCAGGTGGCGTCCGAGAGGGAGAGCGGCGGTTTCCCATTGAAAGTCAATGGGCCCATTGACTTCAATGGAGATTCCTCGAGGTAACTTTCGAAGAACAAGTTGGCAGCCATCCAGACCGCAAACCGCAAAGCGGATACAATGTCCTTTAAAAGAGCTAAAATCACTTGAGTCAAGTTCAACGTCAATTGGCGTGGGAATAAACAGTTCTAGGGCACCTAGAAATAAAATTCTTTTTGCCCCTAGTTCCTAGGCTTCCCCCCACTCGACCACAACTGGGTCCCCGAATCCTGGACCCCCGATAAGGGTCGAACCAGATAGAGCGGGTCGCGCCATAGGCTTTGCCGGCGGCGGCAGAAACGGCTCAGAAAAATGACTAAGTGTGAAATGCTGAATTTTAGGAATCCATATCTCCGGTTCCGGAGGGACCAGAGGATCAAGGTTTGGGGTATCTGTAGTCACTGCTCCGGCATCACTGCAGAACCATCCTTGACCCTCTTGGACCAACCCGACGGAGTATGGACCCCCTTGAAAGTTCGGGACTTTTACCATTAATTCCAATGGGAGAAAAACCGCATGGTGAAAAAATGACTAAGTGTAAGATGTTGAAATGTGTAAGTCCATATCTCCGGTTCTGGAATGCCCAGAGGGATGGGATTTGGGTGACATGTAGCCAAGGTTCCGGCTTTAATGCATGCCCATTTCCAGCCCCCTCAGACCAACCAGACGGAGTATGGACGAATGTAAAGATTTGTGGATTTTCTCATAGACTTCAATGGCGGCGGTTCCCCATTGAAAGTCTATGGCAGGAAACCCCATTGACTACAACGGCGGAGTTGCTCCCTTGAAACCCATGGCGGCGGAGCCCGTTGTTTTCAATGGGGATTTAGTAAAAAGCTGAGATTTCTTTTTAGCGGAGATTTTTGTATTAAAGTGAAAAATGATTTAACGTGCATTTTTGTATCTCCGGTTCCGAAGGTCGTAGCAAGTCTCTTTTTGGACCACATGGTGTCCCAGTTCTGGCAATGAGAACTGGGAAGTTTGGACCTGCTAGACCCGACGGAACCGGATATTTTAATACGTTTATGTTTTATGTTTAATACTGTGTCCCAAGGTATGGACAAAGACCCAGGGGAAATTTTTTTGCATACCAGGATAGCAGATGGCCCTAGAGGCGACCCAATGTCTAGGACTTAAGTATTGTTCAAAGGGTTTTGTCACCCTCCCTGTTTACCTGTGGGCGGAGAAGGCTCAAACCAGAGCAGTTTTTAAGTGTTCCATTTAACACCTTCCAACAAAGGTTTTCCTGCCAGAAATCCAAATGGGTAGACGGGCTGGCATTCCATTTACATATGTGGGGCTACAGAAATGAGACCCCAGAGTTCTACTGCGCCTGTGTCAACTAGCAGGGGGGCATGTATCAAAATGTCTTCCCACATTAGTGAGTGGCTGGAGGTAATTGCAAAACAATCACAGGTACTTAGTGTTAAGGATAGAGGGACAAAAGGTTTATAAACTGCTGTCCATCCTATATCCTTTGCCTTCATGTGTTCATTGTCTTCAGGCCTGCATGTCATCAGGCCTGTTGTGCTATACCATCTTGATTGTTGAGAAGAAATGCCATGCAATGTCTTGGGCTGATTGCTGTATGAAACTGCCAGTCCAGATGGGACTGTTTTCATCATTTTCATCTTTTAAGTAAGTGTCTATATTTTGCTGTTATTTGTACATTTTTGTGTGTTCACCTTTATCAAGGAATAAATTATATTTTTATCATATCTAAGTCTCGTCCCAGTTCAAACCCAGGTATATATATATTTATATATATTTTTGGTGTAAATTACAGCCTGTCATAAGCTACCGTGACAGGCACTCTCCCTAATCTCTTCTTCTTTGTTCTGGAATCAACTGTACTTGAATATTTATATTGTTCTAATAAGTGTAGATACCTATAATTATTTTGTACACAATATAGTTACCATGTCTCTAATAGGGATTTTATATACTGTATATCCATCCATATGATATATTGAAGACAAATTAATGTACTGTATGACAATGTATATAATGGGTTATTATGTTTTTTTCTCTGTAGGGTGAAACCTATAATTAAATTTATATAGACATTGGCAAATTGTAACAAAATGGCTTTTGGCGCAGGGATATCCCTCCACCCCCTCCTCCCCGTCTGTCTGACTCCCCCCCCCCCCCCCCTCCATACACCCCCCGCCTTCCGTTATGTTGAAATGTTTATTGGAAATTACCTGTACCAACCTCAGCCATGTGTTTATAACAACCCTGTATCGTTGTTTATATATTTCCAATTAAAAAAAGATTGAAACAACAAAAAACAACAAAACAAACAAAAACAAAAAAAAACAAAAAAACAAAAACACAAAAAAAATGCCTTTTGGGTAAAACTGTGTATCAGACATATACTCCTGTGTGTATATTCTCCAGTCTCTGCCCCTTTATTTGGAAATGAACTATGTCTAAACCTGTATATTTATCTTGTTTTAATAGGTTTGGATATCGATAATTGTTCTAAACACAATATAGTTACAATGTCCTTAAGGGGAATTGTATATATGTTACTCTCCTTTTATATGATATACTGAACAAAAATGTATGCAGAACTATGTGTGTAATGGGTGGTTATATTTACATCTCTGTAGAGAGAAGCCTATAATGAGATTTACACAGATTTTTGGCAATTTGTAACAATAAACTTTAACATTGGTTAAATTACACCCTCGTAGCATGGAGGCAGGGCTCCTATAAACAGATATGCTTATATAAATACTACAATGTGTAGGTTATTTTTTATGACGCCTTAAGTAATGCTGGGTCTATAAAACTCTCTGATTTAGCAGATATAATCGATATGATATTCATACCCTCATAACTAATTGCAACTACTATAAAAGATGACAGTATCATGGACAAACCAATTTTCCTGATGAAGTGATTATAATCACGAAACGTATAGGGCTAATTACTATTTGGCTGCGTGCCAGCTCCTGTGGTGGAGTTTCAGTTCTTCCTGCTGTCTGTACTACGAGCTGCCGGGATAGAGCGTATGTCAGGTGACACAGAGGTGACAGTAACCTCAAACACACACCGGCGAGTAGAGACAAGGAGACGGACACCACAGGACAAATTCAGCGGGCGCCAGACTTCCCATTAAAAATGTGAAAGTTGTTTCACTATGGATACATTGTGGGTTGGGTACCACTTGTTCTAAAATGGTTTTTAATTAAAAGTGAACAAAAAACGTAGCAGCGCACCAATTGTATAGTGAATGTCACTTACATATGTAACCGTGATGAAAGGTGAGTGAAAAGTCTGTGTAGACCCAAAAGTGGCACTTGTACAAAAGTGACAGGAAAATATCAGCTCGAAAGAAAGCTTATACAATAATAGTAGGTGATGAGAGGTGATATCAAAAAGTAACAACTCCAAGGTTTAAAACACAAAACAAAACCTTGACCCTTGAGGACTAAAAGTAAGAGAGTCTGCTGCTATCCATAAAGATGGTTCGCAATGGGACCGGAGCATGTATGTAAAGCGAAAATGTACTTAAAGTGAAGCACCACCTTTTTTCCACTTATCGATGCATGTACTGTACTGCAATCATCATATACGTACATAACTGATGTAAATAACGCATGTGTAACAGGCTCTATAGTCTCCCCACTTGCGCACAGCTTTGGTGTAGGTAGGGAGCCAGTATTGCTGTTCAGGACGTGCTGACAGGCGCAAGCGTGAGCTGCCGTTTGCTTATTGGGCGATATGTCCTTACTCGCGAGTGTACTTAAAGTGAGTGTTCTTAAACCGGGGTATGCCTGAATATATATAACATATAAACAAACAAAAAGTAGAGCTAGGTCTGGGTAACTGTGTGAGGATTAGACCTCTGCCCCGCCCCATGACACATTGGGTGACGCCCCTCATGCATGCACTGCGCCCGAGCGCTGTAATACTTCTGCCAACACAGAACCTAGGCTCCGCCCCTGCACCGCCTTCCGCGATGCAACAGAAGATGCGCCTGTCTCCAATACATGGTTGCGCTGCATTTCCAGAAGTACATGAGGGGTTAATGCTGTCAATTACTCCTCACCTGCACTTCCCCCCACCCCTGCCTATCAGTGGACTGAATATGTCTCAGGGGCGGTTCTCTTTCGTTACCTTGCAGCTGTGTGCTGCCTTTACCTTTGGCTGTCTACCCTTTAAGTACTGAGCAAGTCCTACCACAAACTAGCTGAGCATAAACTTCTGTTTGTGTATCATGCTTGCTGCTTGCTGATCGTTATTGTTGCTGTAACTTGTCTGACCTTCATTGTGACCCCTGCTCGTACCTGGACTTCTCTCTTCTGTATCCTTGGATCTCGGCATACTTCTGGACTCCCGCTCTCTCCTCGACCACGGCTACGGATTACGACCACTCTTCTCTCTCCAATCCCTGACTACGGCAAGTACCACGACCTACCTGAACTCTCCTACCCTGACACGGCTACACGACCCTGACTCTGCAATCCGGACATGGTCTCGCGGTTGTAGGTCGGCAGTTATATACATCCTCACATCAGCCTCGGGGTCAATCCAGTTTGTGGTGAGCACACGTTACAAACTGCTAACACCATATGACAATGTGAATTTAAATATAGATATAATCAATATTAAACAACTGCCAATGAGATTCTAAATAAATACAATAAAAATGTAAATAAAATTAGATACTTAAATCATCACAACCAGATACCACAGATAGTAATAAACAGAGAGGACAGTCCGGTGTAATTAGTCCAAACAGCTGATCACTTGGAGTCAAACTGCAGCTTCTTATGTGGTTTAGCCAACCACCAAAATACCTACAGAAAATGAAACAAAAAGAAGTGCAAGGGGGCATGGGCGTCCGCAGAAATGTTTTCAGGGGGGGGGCATAATTTTAACTAGACAGAGAGAGAGAGTGGGTGTGGGGGGTGTGTGGGTGACGGGGTGAGTGACTGACACTTGGGTGGGTGACTGACTCGTGTGTGACTGACACTTGGGTGACTGACTGACACTTGGGTGGGTGACTGACTGACTGTGGGTTGGTGTCTGTATTCATTCACAGACAGACAGACACAAACACACACACACACCCTCCCTCTCAGTCTCTCCCTCTCAGACTCTCCCTCTCAGACACTCTCTCCCCCTCAGACACTCTCTCCCCCTCAGACACTCTCTCCCCCTCAGACACTCTCTCCCCCTCAGACACTCTCTCCCCCTCAGACACTCTCTCCCCCTCAGACACTCTCTCCCCCTCAGACACTCTCTCCCCCTCAGACACTCTCTCCTTCAGACTTCTCAGACTCTCCCTCTCGATTCAGCCTCTCCTCTCAGACCTCTCCAGATCCCCCCCCCCTCAGGACCTCTCTCCACCTCAGACTCTCTCAGCCTCTCTCCCCTTCATACTCTCTCCCCCCAACCGACTCTCTCCCCCTCCGACTCTCTCACCTCAGATTTCTCTCCCCCTCAGACTCTCTCCCCCCAGACCTCTCAGACTTTCTCCCTCAGACTCTCTCTCCCCTCAGACTCTCTCCCCCACTCAGATCTCTTCCCTCTCAGACTCTCCCCCTCAGACTCTATCCGACTCCGCCCCTCGACTCCTCCCTTCAGAATCCCTCGTCTCACTCTCAGACCTCTCTCTCACTCCAGACCCTCTCCAGCTCAGGACACTCTCTCTCAAGCTCAGACACTTCTCCTCTCACTCTCAGACACACACACACACACACACACACACACACAACACCACAACAACACCAACACAACACGCACACAAACCTTGTCTGTGCCACTCTAATGCGATAGTCCCAAGTGGTGTTTCCCATCTCTTTTTACCCCCTCTTCTTCAGTTCACATCTCCCCCTCACCCTCCTTCTCCTTCCTTATACACCCCGTCTCCTACTTCCCCCCTCATCAATTATCCCCCTCTGACTCAAACCCACCCTGAATCGCCCTCCTCACATTCATTCCCTCCCCCCTGAATCTCAAACAACAAACAACAAAAACACACAAACCCAACCACAACAACACACACACAAAACACACAAAAACAAACACTCACAAACACACACCACACACTACAAACCAACACCACAAAACTCAACAAAAACACACACACAACACACACACACACACACACACACCACACACACACACACACTCAGACACAACACACTCAGAACACACACTCAGACACCCACACAACACATCGACACTCGCAACAAGGGGGAATCGGAGCAGGGGGGGGGGGGATGAACGGGGGGCGGAGCGGGGGTGAAGCAGGGGGTGAATCAGAAACGGGGGGGGGGGGGGGGGACCGGAGCAGGGGGGGAATCGGAACGGCGGGGGAGGGACCTGATCAGGGGGGAATCGCGGAATGGGAAGGGGGGACCGGAGCAGGGAGAGAATCGGAACGGGAGAAGGGAGACCGGAGCAGGGGGGGGGAATAGAAGGGGGGGAACCAGAGAGGGGGAAGATTTTGGAACGGGGGGGGATCGGAGCGGGGGGGGGGGGGGAGAAATCACAGCAGGGGGCAAAGGGGGAAGCGAGAGTGGCATGGAGCAGTACTCACCTGACTTGCTCCATGCAGGAAAGGGCGGGCCTCGCTATGCAAGCTCAGATAGAGCTTGCGAGGGCCAAAAAAAAAAAAATCCTGGCAGCGTGTCAACACGCGCCAGCCTATCAGCAGACAAGGGAGGTTTTTTTTTTGCAGAGACGCACGCGCTTCCTTGCACATCGTGAGCGCGCTAAATCCTGTCACGCCAGTGCCCTCTGTCCCCCGCTGTTGGCGGCCCTGGATCCAGGGGGGGCAAGCGCCCCCCCTTCCCCTTCCTGCAGACGCCCATGCAAGGGGGTATCTTTGCTCCCATTGAGGGCATAGGTAACCACACTGGCAATCAATGGGTTCATTGGCTAGTATTGGTGTTTGTATTTTAATGTTAATTGGGGGTAAAGGGTGTGGATGAAGGTGGTATTTGGCCCATGGTGGGTGTTTATGCCTACCGGGTGGGTAGCGGGAGGGGTTAACACCTTCATTACCTTAGCAGTAGTAACCACTAAAGTAATGAAGGGGTTAACTCCTTCCGCAAACCTCCCGGTACGCATTAACACCCACCATGGGCCAAATACCACCTTCACTAGAATAGCTCGATTTACCAAAAAAAATGCAAGTTTGAGCATTTTTTGAGCTTCCGCACGGTAAGTCTGTGCGGGAACGCTACCGATCGGGGAGAAGCACTTCTCAAGCGAGTTTGGCATGCTATCAAAGTTTTCTGAATAGCTACACTTGTAAACTCGTTCGAGAAGTGCCCAAAATTCTCAATGTCACTTATCGAAGCTATTAGAATCGTCCCCATAGATGTGCGGGGAGGGAAAAGAGGAGTCAGATTACGGAGGAACTCAATATAACAACCACTTGGACAATTATTTTTTGAGAGAACAGTGAATGTAATGTTCAAATGACCCCACATAATTTGACCTATTATTTCTAGTGTTTGTAACGCTTGCGCTCCCCACGAGTGAGACAGGACCCCGGTACTGAGGTGGGAAGTATAGAACCACGCACCCACAGCAGCGGAACCATGCCTGTCAGACGGATTGCCAACGTAGCCGGGTCTAGATTGGAGAGAGCGAGTTAGTCCTGATACTTGCCAAGGTCTTGGGATGGAGATGTCAGAATTGTCAAAGTGAGCCGTGGTCTGGGGTTGGAGAGGCCAGAATCATAGAAGTCCGTATAGCCGTGATCTGGGTTGGAGAGGTACGCAGAGTCGAGGGTAAGCCAGGGTCGATGTCCAGAGGGGGTTCAGAAGTCAAGCCAGGTCGGTACACGTAGAATCCAAACTGCAAGAGAGATAAGACAGGAGCAAGGCATAACAACCGCAGGAGCACAAGGCTACAAGTAGTTATGCTCAGCGAAGATTGGAAGTGAGAACAGGGTAAAAAACAGGAACCAATAGCCAGGGAGGCGGAGCAGAGGCGCAGCCTCTGCGGAAGCTAAGATAGGCTGAGGAGACAAGTGGGCGTTAGACAATCTTGCCACGCAGCTGGGGAGCGGTGCATGGCATCACGTGAGCCCGCCGCGCGTGAGAGAAGCGCGGTGCATCCGAGGGGGTGTAGCTCAGCTCCGTGGTAGCATAGAAGAGCTGCGCGTGCGTGTGCACGCTCTGTAAGCGGAGGTCTGTGCGGCGACAGGTAAGGAGGGAACACGTCGCATAGGACGTGTTCCCCCGATTCCTTACAGTATTTTGTGTGCAGACATACGTAGATAGTTATAACCTCCTCTACATTGCAGTGGAGTCTGTGATTGGAATATTAGTGCTAGTCTTCAGTTTGGGCTATGATACTGAACTTAGTCTTCAGAATACAACCATTTATGTAACACTTATGTATTTGTGTCTCATGCATTTGTTTCATTCTTACCTAACTCCTCCTATTGATATCTGACATACGGCATGGTGATGCACACAGACACATGATGACAATTCTGGTTTAAGCTTCAATTTTATGATAAGGGCTCTAGCATGACTTTATACAATTTTACAGTGAATGTGTGAATGTATTCCTTGTATACATGAAACTGGGTTGATCAACCCTAATCAGAGCTGCAAGGGTCTCCAGTGCATGGATTGGTTAGTTGATGGCTCCTCTAACATGGAAAGGGTCAAACAGTGTGGATAAGGGAGTGACATTGCTTTCCCAAGTCAAATGCTAACTCGCCCTTTACAGAATCACATCTGGTGATCGCTGCTGGAATATACATATCTTTTAAGGAAATCACTAAGCACTGGGTGACACGGCTTAGATCATATCTCTCGTTCGCGTACATGTTTCAAGAAAGCTACATTGAAAGCTAAGAACACTAAACATGTCTGGTGCTGTCTGCATGCAGCAGTGAGTTTGCACAGAAAGTGAATGCACACACATGATAACGCTCCGCGCCACCCAACAATGTACATGATTTTCCATGACTTGAATCAGCAATCCCCCCGGCCCCAAGAAGCCTATAGAACAGGGTTGGCCAACTTCAGTCCTCGAGGGCCACCAACAGGTCAGGTTTTCAGGTTATCCCTGCTTCAGCTCAGGTGGCTGAGTCTTTGTTGAGCCACTGATTGAGCCCCCTGAGCTGAAACAGGGATATCCTTAACACCTGACCTGTTGGTGGCCCTTGAGGACTGAAGTTGCCCACCCCTGCTATAGGAGTTTGCCTCATATAATGTCCATATCTTGCCCCCTGAGAATGTCCTGCGCTTTTCCTTCTTTCTTGTATGTTAAAAATCATATTTCTTTCCATCGCTGGCTTCCGACATGGTAACCTATAGATTGCACCGCTCCATTTTAACCTCCTGAAAACATAATATTTCAGAAGTTTACGTCTCCTGAATGGAACATCCGGTTAAAAAATAAATAAAAAGATCTCTTAAAGTAAATAAACAATTAAATGCATTGATCAGTGCGGATTGCTGCTTTAAAACACTGCATGTTTCCTTTTAGTTAACTTAGCACTGGATGTATTCTATACAGAGCTTTGAAATCTCACAGGTAATTTCCATGCACTGTCACACAAAATACATACGGCATTGACTTGTGAGGTTCGCATGGCTCTGTGCATTATAATTTCATTTAGAAACGTCTCCCACCTTGGTCCATTAAACTGTATCATGGACTACACCAGATCCACACTTCTCTATGACCAGTATGTCTAGAAGAACGTTGCTACATGAGGCTTATTTATCATGTTCTCCCTGCTAAAAAACTGGGAAATCATTAAGCCCCACATTTGTCACATGAAAGAATGCCAGTACTTTTAATTTGATGGCGCTGTTTTGTTCACCTGTTTTGAGAGCAGAGAGATTTTGATAAGCGACCAATTGTGCATCAATATAATGTCTCGTTTGCTGTGATGAACTGCCCCATTTTCTGTTTGTGGCTTCATTGGCTGTAGGCAACTTGTTAACCCCTTTGTTTCCAGAGAGGACTGCAACAAACCTGCTCAGGAATCAGGTTGGAAGTCAGTTGTAATCTGTAACACTGGAAGGATCATAAAGATGAAAGCAGCAATATTACTTCCCCCCTTTTTATTCTTCTTTTATATGTAAAGCTTGTGATGATGTATAATTATACATTCTTCCAATTGTTGCCTATTGATTACCTTCTCCTGTAATTGATCGGACAATTTCCTGCTGTGTACTTAATTAAATGTCCGCCTTCTGACTCTGAGCTGCAGTCAGTGAAATACTGCAGCTGATATGTAACATTATATTACTAAGTGTAACACATTATTGTTACAGCTTTCGGAGTAATACACAGTCTGTTGTTTAGAACACAGCAACAGATCTGTTTGTGATACTTTGTTGCCAAAGGGCAGAGCTCAAAAAGGTGTGTGTCAGAGACTTTTTTCAAAAGAGGAAGTGGATATGACTTTCTAAATGGTTGTTGTAACCAAAGGATGATGAGAATATTCAAATTGTTTTTATTAAAAATGGTATTAGGAGTTGAATTTTTAAAAATATGCTGACAGTATCATCTAGTACTACAACACTGGTTTATTTAAAAAAAATAGCCATAGGATTTAACATGTTTTGCCACTTGAAAGTTTGTATGTTTTGCTGTCCCCTTAGGTTCGGCTACTTGAACGGTTCATAAACCTGCCTCGTTGCCCAGTTTTAAAATAAATCATTTAAGCACAAAAGTAGGGAAGTTAACGTCAAATCTCAACATTCTACAGCCTATCTCATACATCCACTATCGTAATAGTAACCTTACAGGTACTGTATAGTGGTCCCATGTCTCTCAATAATCTCTCAACCAAGTTTTATCCAAGTGTGCCTACAATATATATGAACATGGGGCTAAAGAATGAAAGTGCCTATCCATGAGTACCGAAAAATATACAGTGCTGCTATATTCATATGTGGCCACAAGGTGGCAGCAATTACCAACCTCAAGCTGTCACATATCTTGATTATTTTATCATTTCTACATT
Source organism: Ascaphus truei (assembly GCA_036426205.1). Lineage (NCBI taxonomy): Eukaryota > Metazoa > Chordata > Amphibia > Anura > Ascaphidae > Ascaphus > Ascaphus truei. The sequence goes on along the minus strand of CM071575.1, from coordinate 29,265,659 downwards.
GTCCCAACAGGATAAGCAGGACGGCATTCACTCTCCAACATATACATGATCACGGAGATATCAACCCACAAACACCGAAATCATTGAGATTTGGGTACTCTGGACCCAGAAATTAAACTTTCATGAAAAAGTGCTGATTTTTTAAAATCAGACACTAGTAAAGCCTTTAGGGACTGCTTACATTAGAAAACAGGGAGACTGGCTCAAAATTAGTGAGACTTACGGAAATTCAGTGTAAGTTGACGTGTCTGTTCTAAGTTATTTGCACATTTTATATGTCACTGGGCGGTCACACCCTCCTGGCAGCTAAACATGACTAAATAAAGCATTGCTATGAAAGAGAAAAATGGCACTGAATTTTACATGTGCCATGAGTTGCTCACCCAACGAGCTTACAATCTACTATTTTCAGCACACCAGGTGCAGGGAGATAAAACTGACGTGCTGGGTCACAAGGAGATAGCACTGGGTCCTCTTCTTTGCCTCTCCCACTTTGAAGACCAGTAATCCTTTGTGGGTTTCCGTAAACACATTTTAGTGTAACAGAAACATTTATTGCTTATCTGTGTGGACAGGGCGGTCAGATTGTAAGATACTAAAGATAGATCTGGACATGGATCTTGGCTATGTTGTGTTTCATTTCATTCTTGAGCAGAGCTTCCTTTGAGAATGAATCCAGTTGAAAATGTATTCTTTCCAAAGGAAATGGCCTCTTAATCCGACTGCAGGAAAATGTATTGCTTTATTTCCAGGGCAAAAATAACTCCACATCAAATGCAACACAGGTCAAATCTTTGAAAAAAGGCAAAGTGAGGCAAAGTGATGCATCTCATGACCTCTGCACTCTGGTGGCACCGGTACTGAAAACATTAATAGAGCAGTCAGGGGTAGTTATACAGAGCAGCTTTAAGAGCAGTCAGGGGGGGGGGGGGGGAGTTTTAGAGAGCAGTAATAGGAGAAGTTGGGGGAAAGTTATAGGGAGCTGTTAGGGGAGGAGTTGTCGGTAGCGGTTCTTTATAGGGTAAGGCTACGGCTACGGCCCGCTATCTGTGCTGCACGTGCGCCTGCCCCGCTGGCGGCGCGTGCAGCTCTGATCCCCGGTCTGCAGTGAGCTGCAGGGGGAAAGACAGAAGGGGCGTGACAGGGGAGTGACGGGGCGCGGCTGTGACATCTCCCGGCATGTTCGCCCTCATTGGCTGAACCGCCGGGGGTGCGTGGCCTAGCGCTCCGTCGCAAGTCCTGATCTCAATTTTCTTGAGAGCAGGAGTTTCTGTCAGCGCAGCGCGGCAGCCCCCTCTCGCAGCGGCCCCAGCCCCCTCTCGCAGCGGGTCCAAATCCCATTGTGGGGCGGATCTTGTCCCTGTAGCGTCCGCCACAGCGGGCACTGCAGTGACCAGCGGGGACCTGGCCTTAGACACACCAGACACACATGGTTAGTTATAGGGTGTAATTAGGGGAAGCGTTAGAGGCAGAGCTATAGGGAGCGATTATAAAAGTAGTTAGGGGAGAAGTTATAGTAGCTGTTAGGTACTGTAGGAAGCTATGCGGATAGGTTACTTATAGGGTTAGGTTTAGACATACTGTACACACAAAGTTCACTATAGGGTGTGATTAGGGGAGTAGTTATAGGGAGCAGTTATAGGAGCAGATAGTAGAGAAGTTATTGTGAGCGGTTATAGGAACAGTTAGGGGAGGAATTATAGGTAGCAGTTATCAGGAGCAATTATTTATAGGGTCAGAGTTAGACACACCAATATTTATAGGGTGTAATTAGGGGAGGAGTTGCTCAGTGCACTCATATACTGTTTTAAACTTTGTGTCACAGTTTTACTTTTTCTCTGTATCAAATAAATTCATCACACCTGCAGAGGCGTTAACATCTGTAACCAGGAGATCCATGTCCTATGTGGCAGAAATTAAAATAACACGTGTCATACATCTGACCCTGGCACAAAGGATGCCAGAGAAAATCCCTGCAAAATGTCAAAGAGCAGATTGTGTCATCCATTAAAAAACACTCTCTTTGTAGTAAAAGTAATCTTTCAAGAAACCATTTTATACAGTGACTAAATAACTTTATAATGCAGCACTTGGAATTTGCTTGGAATTATAAACTTTTGCAGGATAAAGAAAAACGGCTGCATTTTTCTCCAAAAATACGGAGTCAATGTGGATTATTAATTAAAGCTGCAGTTCAGTCAATATCCTGCATGTGTGTTTTTTTAATAAATCAGTTCTGTAGTAAGAAAAAATACTTTTAGCATTTTCTGTTTTAAAAAAAACAACTTTGAAAGACCAATTTTCTTGTATTCTATTTTAACAACTATTTGCTAAGGCACTGCCCCTTCATGTCCTGTCACAAGCCCTGGCACACCCCTTTGTCAGCCCTGCCCTCCCTCTAGCACATGTCAGTGCAGGAGTGCTCATGAATATTCATGAGCTTCCACTGACTGACAGAAGCAAATAAAAACAGATCCCTTCACTAATTATGTCAGCAAATTTCGCCTATCAATACTTGGAGAACGAATTGACCTGCAGCTATACAGTTCTTTAGGTAATTAGAGATTGCACACATGAAACTATTGAAGTAAAAAAATAAATTAAAAAAAAAAAAAAAGACTGAACTGCAGCTTTAAAGTGCAATAGTGTCCATCGTAAAAAAAACAGATTTGACTTCAATGAATAACTTCCAATGTATCCAATTTAATCGCCATATAATAATCCAAATATGAAATATCAAAATGCCTTTTCTTTCCTGCTAAACATTTTTGGAAAAGGGGGTGTAACTTTTAAAAGAATGTCAACACTAGCAATTAGGCATACGCTCATTTGTTGCAATGTAACCACTACTTGTGAACAGCCAAACTAATCGACAGAAAACTAGCGTGTTCTATAGTGTGTCCTGTGAGTCAGATGGTTTATCACTACGGGTTTCCTCTCTTACACAACATCTGTTTCCTGGCCTAAATTTGAAGTCACCAGACTGATCATTCACTGAGTTGCACAAATGCTATTTAGTAAATCATAGGCCAGTTGTGAAACGGCCCTTGTCAGAATGGGAGAAAGATCTGGTAGAAGATCTCCAGTCTTTTCTGCTTACACTTCATTATTTTTTTAGATTGCTTTTGGGGGGCGCGGCGGTTGCAAAGGCCCTGTGTGAGGCCTCTGCAACTTCACTTACCGTGATTCAGTTGTCTCCAGGGGAACGCAGAATGCGATCTAAGCAGGAAAGAATAGACCCTTTGAGGATGACATAGTCACAACATCATGGGGCTCCCAGAGCGCCGGTCCCCGTGATGTAGTGACTACTTCCTGGGGCACTCAAAGGGTTACACCAGAAATATTCCTCCCAATTATTATGATTAATATTATTTTGTCGAGACAGGAGACATAAAACCGCTTATTGCACAATATATTTGAAATGTATGCTGGAAATGTAATTTCGGCATAGTGCTCTTTTTCATTGGCTTTCCGGAGGGTATTTTTAATTTCTCCTAAGAATACAAACAGTCCTCACTAAAATACCTAATAACTTCCATGCTGCCAAAGACAAAATCCATTACAGTACACTCTTCTCATACTACTCGACCTCTGCAATCTCTGATACAGTAGAGAACACCCTCCTCTCCTTCATATTCTCCACACTCTTGGTATCCGTAACAAAGCTCTATCCTGGATCTCCTCTTACCTCTCTGATCGAGCTTTCAGTGTCTTGTTTGCTAATCATTTGTATATTCAAGGTTAATATGTTCACATTATGCACATTCTATGTAGATTCAGCTCCATTTAATGGTAGTCTACACAATTTATGGTTAGTCATTTTGATATGAAGGTTAGTATGTTACATGGTGAATTCATATTATACATTATCATATTCTTATTAGAATGTATTATACATTATTATGTATTATCATTTTGCAGCTATATAGGTTTATTCACTTATTTAGAACAATATACTGCTTATATATATTTTTATTTATGATACCAACCTTCATATCGTTATTTAATATTCCACATTTGTTCTTGGATGGGTTAATTTTAAGCTTCTACACTTTTTTTTATATTTTGTTCTGGTTTTAATTTGGTTTGCAGCTATTTATATGATTATAATGTATGTTTTACGTTTTATGTTTCAGTTTAGTTGTTTTTTTTTATGTTTAGTGCTTTGAAGGTTTGACACTTTATTTGCATATACTGCTTGCCAGTGTGGTTGACACTGATGTTTATACACAAAGCGGTTATAAATATTTTTTTTCATTCATCTCTGTTGTAGTGGTTACCAATTTGAATAGTTTGGTCTAACCTGTAGGCTTCTGTCCCTTAACACCTGTAAAGGCATCATTAACATGATTAGGTACCTTTCGGGCGTTACCTATTTGTTAACCGCTATTTAAACAGTGTTTGTTAGAATGTGGGTTACTCTTTGGTAAGCACCTCCATGGCGAGAAACATGTCAGAGTATTCTGTGTGTCAGATTTTTGTGGCTATGATGCCTAATAAATAATCTATTTGATTTTTGCCTCCAGCCCTTTACATTACGTTGTTTTGCTATGCTCTACCTCCTACCTTTCTATTTTATACACTCTTCTGCCCCTCCTTGACATCTCAGCCCTAATTTCTTGCTATACACCATCCTGACTCTTGCGTTCTGCTCAAGGATGTCTTCTGTCTACCCCCTTTTGTACCTAAAGCCCTCTCCCACCTAAAACCTCTCACTCACTGCCCCACACCTCTGGAATGCCCTTCCCCACAATATCCGACTAGCACCCTCTCTTTCCAACTTTAGGGCCTTTCTTAAAACAAACCTCTTTAATGAAGCATATGGGTAGCACCGCTGGCTGATACTATACATCTCATATGCACTAACCTTGACCCCTTGCAGGCGCACTTACTAGAACCCCCTTCCCTACTGTCTCTGTAAGTTCTCCATACTTACCACTTAGGCTGCGGTCCCAGTGCGTTCTACAGCGCACGCCTCAGCACAAGCACCGTCCCCCAATCAGTCCGGGCCAGTACTTGCGTTGGCGCACATTTAGCAGCCGCGCAGTACTGAAAGTTTTCCCACATACAATTTTTTTGTATGTGGAACTTGCGACGGAGGCGTGGTCATGCCCCCACCGGCCGTTCAGTCAATGAGTCAAATCAGTCGCGTGAGGTAATGGCCACGCCACTGCAAAACCCCCACCACACCCCCTCCCGTCGCAATCTCTCCCTCTCTCCCAGGACCGCGATCTGCGATGAAGCGCTGTAAATATTACTGTGCTCATTTGCATGTCTTAGACAGGTCTGCAACCCTGTCTTTCCCCATTATCGCCCAGCATACAGCGCTTCCACTGCAGCAAGGGATTCTGGGAAATGACATGCAAATGAGCACTCAGTGCCACCTTTTGTCCCAAGCTCGTATTACACAAGCAAATCCTCAAGCCAATGCATGCTGTTTTAAACACAGCTTTTAGACAGAGACTGGGATGAGATGCATATATGATATGTGTGTGTGTGTGTGTGTGTGTGTGTTGTGGTGTGTGTGTGTGTGTGTGTGTTTGTGTGTGTGTGTGTGTGTGTGTGTGTGGTGTGTGTGTGTGTGTGTGTGTGTGTGTGTTTTTTTTTCTCCAGGATTAAAACAGGTAGGTAAAGAGCTGTGTTAACCCCTTCATGTCCTGCAACACACAGTTCCGGACTCAAATAGGCTAATTTCACAACCCTTCTCGCTATGAAGTAGAGCAAGGGTGGCCAAATCCAACAGGTCAGGTTTTCAGGATATCCTTGTTTCAGCACAGGTGGCTCGAAGACTGAGCCACTGATTGAGCCACCTGTGCTGAAGCAGGAATATCCTGAAAACCTGACCTGTTGATGGCTCTTGAGGACTGGAGTTGGCCACCCCTGAAGGAGACAGAAAGGCAGTTGCTGTCAAACTCATATCTTCACTTCCTGTTGCTGGTTTTAGCCTCCGTGGCTGAGAAAACAGTCCCCTCTTTTTTTTTCCGCCTGCCTGTGCTTTTCTGATAGAGATTTCTCATAACACGAGCAGCTAATCCAGTTCTGATTATGACAGCTGTCTCGGATGTGCCAGTCTCCCTACTGCGCGTGCATAATGTTCAACCTCATCAGTCTCTGCGTTCTGTCTGTGGGTGCGGGAGCTTCCTTCCTCCTTTCTTGTTACTTTTCTCAGTACCGCTGAATACATTTATTTAATTTGACTTCACTGCAAGAAATGTCAGCTCCGTATTGGCTAAGTGGACGAACTAGTTATCTAGAGGTGGAGGTTAAGGCGGCCCGTCTTTATTCATATCTCAGACTCTAGAAGATTAACCTGGACAGTCACATAATGCAGCAGTTCCACTTAGATTACGCAGCTTGTACAACCAAGCCTGGGACAAGGAAGTACAGAATCAGGGGAACCACACAGAGTCAGTTGTTTTATCAGTATGAGCTCGGTTCCTGAATCTGCATTCTGAAGCTTTTGGTGGCTGCAAATCAGACACAATTAGAATGGGTAAAAAAGTGACAAAAACCCTGTATACTGTATAGTACAGCAAAGACACAATACCCATGAGTTTTAATTTGTCAAGCCTTGAAGCACTTAATAATAATAACTTTATTTGATATAGTGCTTTTTTTCCTAATGGGACTCAAAGCGCTTCAGTTACAATATAGCACGCGCTACGCAGCACATAGGAATTTTTCCAGACACAGATGAGCTTAAAATCTATGCTTTTGGTGCCTGAGGCACAGGGATTTAAAGTGACTAGCCCAAGGTCACAAGGAGCTGACACCGGGAATTGAACAGGTTCCTCTACTTCAAATTCAGTGGCATTGTTATAAGTCAGTGGGGCCTATTCAAGTAGCTCAATAAGCTGGCTGCCATATTGGCATGTTCCTACCTCATGGTATGACATCTGTGTTATCACAGGATTCAGAAAGAGTTATCGCAAGCCAGATACCAGATACCGTACTAGAAAAGTGCTCAAAACTGTCGATAAGTCACTTAATGGGCCCAGTGTCTTTACTTACTGAGCCTCTCCTTCTCGCTTCTAAAACCCAGAGAAACGCTGAAATCTGTGTCACCCTAAAGAAACGTGAACCGGTTTCTGAAATTTGGCGCGCCCAATAAATGGTACAGTGCGTTGGTGCAAACTTTGATATATAGACCAATTAAGACACAGAATAGCTTCTCACTAATAAAGTGAATTGTGTTTCCGATCTGCTTGATATATGAACGTACTTAGTCCCATTATACAGTGAAGCATGTTTATTTTCCAAGAGGTGGGAGCTGATTTTTCATCTTCAAACATGAACTACAAGGCTACCCTTCCTCCTGCCTCCGTCCCTGTGAGCCTTACTATGCATAATCAACTTAAGATAACTCAGTAACACACCGCACTGGGATTAATTTTCTATGACATTTTACCAAGGAATTAGCAACTCATTTATGAAATTTATTTCCATCCAGCTAAAATGAAGCTTTAAAAGATCATGTATTAAAGCTGCCTTTCATGTTTGAAATCATCCATTAAAAAATGTAAGTCCTTCACTGCCAGAGAAATTAACACTGCATAGGGTGGGAGTGCCCAGTCATTTTGTTTTACCTCTTCCAGGTTTAAGACTAACTTGTGAGGCTAAAGATTTATCAAATGAAGGAAGATTCTTAAAGCAACAATCCAAGCGGACGTTTTTTTCCATTCTTGTTTATTTTTTACATAGGTTTGAAGCAGGGGGTTTCCAGAGCTGAAGCCATTAATTTAATCTCTGGGGACGGTGGACCCTCTGCTTCCCAAGATACTTCCCTCTGAAGGGGGTAGCTGCCCCACTCGCTAGCAGAGTTCATGTAATGGCAAAGTTTCAAAGCTTCCACGTCCTGCGGACCAATAGGAAGCCGTGATGTCATCCGGTGCGGCTTCTTATTGGCCTACGTGACGCAGGAGCTTTAAACTTTGCCGCGATATAAGCACCTTCCTATAAGGTGAGTATCTTGGGAAGCAGGCAGTCCCTGGAGCTAAAGTTCAGCTACGGAGGAACCCTGCTTCAAAACTATGTTTAAAAAAAAGGCTGTTTGGATTGTTCCTTTAAGAATAAAGCCCACTGGGGGACCGAAACGTCGGTTTTTGTGTCTTCTATCAAATATAGAAAATTTATGATTTATTTACCTGCGTGCTGTCCCTTGATGTCGTGTTGCAACCGATATCGTATGGTATATATATATATATATATTAGAACAGGGGGGCAGCTGGCACTCCCATCAAAGTGAAATGGTATGGTGCCTGTCCTGTAGAAATAAACAGAGAAAGCAGTCAACCCTAGCAAGGGAAGACAAAGGACAGCACTCAAGGATAAATGGCAACAAAAAAACCTGTATTCAGATGGTACAGCACAAACAAGACCAACGTTTCGGTCCTTGTAGGACCTTACTCAGGGTAGTGCTAGAGTACACTGGCCAGTGGATACCTTATATACCTAAACCCCCACCCAGTGAAAGCAATCAGGATAGCTAATTAGTCCCATGATCAATCCCATCGTGTCAGGAGTCGCATAACAGCCGTCATGTGATCAGCTGTGTGGAAGGAAGCAACAAACAGTGCACATGCTCTTGCTGCTGGTGGCCACTTGGAGTGCCGTTGGGTCGCATCCTGTGTTGCCTTGACAACGCGCTGCGTAAACCATGGCACCATAGTGCTTAAGAGAATACTTCACAGCGTCAATTGGAGCGCATACGCAGCCAGGCCAGTCAAAGCAGAGAGCAAGAAGGCGTCCCACATTGCCAGGCGACGCGATGTTCTCCTTGCAAAACACAGCTGTCGGCAAAAATAGACAACGCTCTGACAGCAGTAAGAGAGCGTCTTTAGCAATATTATAGCGCTCATGTGGACAGCAATGGGATGAATATCCATGGGTAATCTAAAAAACAGAAAAGTGGGGAACAAACGTGATTGAGGGGAAAGGAAATAAAAGCAAGAATTTCATATAATCACGGGCAAGTAGGTTAAAGATAGCATGTAAACAAAAAGGGGCCAACAAGCAAATGAATTGACTAAAGATGCCATATGTAACCATCAAAATGATGGTGCATGTTAATAGTGTTGAATACAATTGATGTAAACACATCGCTGGACAATAGGAGAGGGAGGAGGAGGGAGGGAAGACAAACATAACCACGACAGGGAAGAAGCAGGGGGTACAGCAGGGGAAAACTTGCTGGGGTCAGACATCAGTAAAAAGTAAATTGTGTATAAACTTATCAAAATGTGGCGCTCAGTGTATATGGTTTAAATCAACATCAAATAAACCCACAGTGTTAAAATAGATAAGAAAATAAACAGTGATACTTATACAACCACGTGTATTCAATGCTGCTGTGACTTGATGCAGGACTGCTCTTTCAATCCTCGTAGGCAAGTGAAGGGTGAAAATCATCAAGAAGCGCAAATCATGTGGAAAATAAAGAAAGACAACAAACTTATGGTGCAGTATTGTGTGAACTTTGTATGATAAATGGCTGTGGTTAGGTGCTCAGAATACTCACAAACGTGAGAAGTACGCAGGCATATAAAGGTATCTTTAACCCAAGGGATGAGGCCAATTAGTAGGATAGGAACCGCACTGCTAATCAGGTATATTTTCCACATCAGTAAAAAGTAAACACAACGAATACACATTGCAATGTATGAAATAAAGATCATAGAAAACAACCAAGTTTGAAGTCTTCATTGAGCCCTCTCGGGGCCATTGTATTCAACTCAAAAATGAGTCTTGTTTCAAGCTGGAGCAGAAGCTTGCCCCTGTCACCCCCGCGCGGGGGCGCATGGGCTTGGAGAATGGGCATGCATCGCATTGTGGCAAGACTATGTTTAAATTTTTTGAAATGTCTTGCCACAGGCTGTAATTTATGATCATCATTCTCATTTTGCTCAAGCAGTGCTTTCCGGATTGATGATCTGTGTAGGCATATCCTCTCCTTTAACATCCGTGTTTTTGCCCACGTAGTACAACCCACATGGGCATCGGATGAAATAGACCACAAAGCGGCTATCGCAGTTGAGGAAGTCCTTAATTTTGATGGTCTTGCCACTGTGGGGATGTGCGAATTTTTTGCCCAAGATCATGTGTTGGCAGTTCGTGCACCCATGGCATTTGTATACTCCCGGGGTCCTCGTAAGATTGTAAAAGAGAATCACAAATATTCCGCCCACGTCTGTAGCAAAACAGTGGTGGTTTGTTAAAGTATGGCCCAATTTTTTTATCGTTGGCAAGTATATGCCAATGCCTCTGTACACATGGTTTGATCAATCCAGAGGCAGTGCCATAAGTGCTGGCCACATTGAATCTGTCCAAATTCGAGGTTTTCTTTGTGGTTGTCAAAAGTTGTTCACGAGGTATCACCTTGGCTTTGGTAAGTGCATTGTAGATCTCCCTCTTATCGTAACCCCTACCAGGAAACGCCGTGCCATGCACTGCAGCGCATTTCGCATTCTGCTGCGTTACTCGTAACTCTCCGTACCCTCAAGAACTGGGAATAAGGTAACCCCCTCTTTAACGGTGTTGGGTGATGGCTGTTTGCCCGAAGTAGAGTGTTCTTGTCTGTAGTTTTCTGATGGATCTTCATCAGTAAACGATCATCTTCCTTATAGACTACTGTATCCAGGAAGACCACTTCGTTATTGGAATGTGTCATGGTAAATCGGATATTAGACGGAATACTGTTCAAATACTTCAGGAACAGCTGCAGTTCCACCTCAGTGCCATCCCACAGCATAAAGATGCACATCTTGCCACATGTATGTGCACTTGGAGCAGCTGTTCCAAGGAGCATACCGCTGTGAGAAGTGTGAGCGGGTGGTCTCTTTAGAATCAGAGATTGCTGATCTGAAGAGGCAACTTGCAATATTGAGGGACATTGGCAATCTTGAAAGGGAATTAGAGTTCACTGAGCAGGCCCTTGCTTCGACTAGTGATGCAGATGGTGGCGCTGTTAGTGAGGAGCAGGTAGGTAGCTTGGTTGCTGTTAGTGAGGAGCAGGTGGGTAGCTGGGTGACAGTTAGAAGGGGAAGCAGGGGCAATAGGGAGAGGCAGGTTGTTTCTGAGCTGACACATCCCAATAGATTTGCCATGTTGAGTGAAGATATTGGGAATGTTGGGGCAGAAATGGCAAGGCTGGGGGAGACTAATTCCTCTAGCAGCCAGGTGAATTGTCCCTCCAGCACAGTGGGGACTCAGGATGCTCAGATACAAAGAAAGATTGTGGTGGTAGGGGACTCCATTATTAGGAAGGTAGATAGGGCAATCTGTTGCCAGGACCGCATGAACCGAACAGTTTGTTGTCTCCCGGGTGCTCGGGTTCGGCACATTGCGGATCGGGTAGACAGATTGTTGGGGGGGGGCTGGGATTGACCCGGCGGTCTTGGTATACGTTGGCACCAATGACAAAGTTAGAGAAAGATGGAGGGTCCTAAAAAATGATTACAGGGATCTAGGCCAAAAGCTTAAGGCAAGGACCTCCAAGGTAGTATTTTCTGAAATACTACCAGTGCCATGCGCTACCGCAGGGAGACAGTCAGAGATCAGGGAGGTTAATGCATGGCTAAGAAAGTGGTGAAGGAAGGAGGGGTTTGGGTTTTTAGAGCACTGGGACTCCTTTTCTGAGAGGTGCCATCTATATTCTAGGGACGGATTGCACCTCAATGAAGATGGATCTTCTGTGCTAGGGGGGAGAATGCTAAAAAGGTTGGAGGAGATTTTAAACTAGGATGGAGGGGGGAGGGGAATGAAACAGATAATGAACTAAATGGAATAGATGAGGATACAAGGTGGTATGGAGGTAGAATGGGGGCAAGTGCAAGTTTGACAAGCAGTGAGACACCCATAGTAAATACAGATAATACTAGAAAACTTCTAAAGACTAAACAAAGTGGGCGCAGAAAGGAAGGAGCAGATAAGATAATAGTACAGGCTGAAAAAAAACTGAAATGCATGCTTGCTAATGCAAGAAGCCTGACAGATAAAATGGGGGAGCTTGAATTAATAGCTGCAAGGGAGCAGTATGATATCATAGGCATTACTGAAACATGGTGGGATGAAACTCATGACTGGACAGTTAATTTAGAGGGTTATTCTCTTTTTCGGAAGGATCGAATAAATAGAAGGGGAGGTGGAGTATGTTTATATGTTAAACCGGATCTAAAACCTATTATAAGGGATGATGTCTATGAAGGGAATGATGAAAATGTAGAGACTTTGTGGATAGAAATTAGCAGTGGAGGTAAAAGTATAAAGAAAATGTTTGTGGGAATATGCTATAAACCACCAAATATCTGTGAGATTGAGGAAGCTAAAATACTTTTGCAAATGGAGGAGGCATCAAAACTGGGTCATGTTTGCATAATGGGGGATTTTAATTATCCAGACATAGACTGGGGCAATGAGATTAGCGTTACAACAAAAGGGAACAGGTTTTTGGGGGTGCTTAAAGACAATTATATGACCCAAATTATTGAGGAACCAACCAGGAGAAGGGCAGTTCTGGATTTGGTCATATCAAACAATGTAGAAGTAATAACAAATATTCAAGTCCTGGAACATTTGGGTAACAGTGATCATAACATGGTCTCATTTGAAATAAATTATAAAAAAACAGATTACTTGGGTTCAACAAAGACCTTCAACTTTGGAAAGGCAGATTTTAATAAACTGAGGTCTAATCTAGTAGTAATACAATGGGATGATGTTTTTGCAGGGAAAAATGTAGAAGATAAATGGGCAGTCTTTAAAACATTGTTAGAAAAGCACACTTATCAGTGTATACCCTTGGGTAATAAGTATAAAAGAAATAAGTCAAAACCAACATGGCTAAATAAAAAGGTAGGGGAGGAAATGGACAAGAAGAGGAAGGCGTTTAGATTCTTTAAGTCAGAAGGGACAGAGACATCGTATCAGAATTATAAGGAATGTAACAAAAATTGCAAAAGGGCAATCAAATTAGCAAAAATGGATAATGAGAAAAGGATTGAGATGGGTAGGCAGATTATTGGAGATAAGGAAAAAGCTGAGGTATTAACAAATTCTTTGCCTCTGTGTTTACCATGGAAGAATCAAGTTCAATAGTAGTGCCGCAGGAGGAAGCCACAACCTCCATATTAATGAACAATTGGTTAACTGAGGAAGAAGTTCATAAGCGACTTGAAAAAATTAACGTAAATAAGGCACCTGGCCCCGATGGCATACATCCAAGAGTTGTCAAGGAGTTAAGCTCAGTAATAGCAAAACCATTATATTTAATATTCAAGGACTCCATTTCTACAGGGTCAGTACCACAAGATTGGCGTAAAGCAGATGTGGTGCCTATATTTAAAAAGGAAGCTAGATCACAACCGGGAAATTACAGACCTGTAAGCCTGACTTCAATAGTAGGGAAACTACTTGAAGGTTTAATACGGGATAATATTCAGGAATACCTAATGGAAAACAAAATTATTAGTAATAGTCAGCATGGATTTATGAAGGATAGATCTTGCCAAACTAACCTTATTTGTTTCTTTGAGGAGGTAAGTAGGAATTTAGACCAGGGTAATGCAGTTGATGTGGTCTACTTAGATTTTGCAAAGGCTTTTGATACGGTTTCACACAAGAGGTTGGTGTACAAAATAAAGAAAGTTGGTCTCAGTAATAATATATGCACCTGGATTGAAAACTGGTTAAAGGACAGACAACAGAGGGTTGTCATAAATGAAACTTTTTCAGGTTGGGCTAAAGTCGTGAGTGGAGTACCTCAGGGATCGGTACTGGGACCCTTGCTTTTTAACTTGTTTATTAATGACCTTGAGGTTGGGATCGAGAGCAAAGTCTCCATCTTTGCTGATGATACTAAATTGTGTAAGGTAATAGAATCAGAGCAGGATGTAATTTCTCTTCAGAAGGACTTGGAGAGACTGGAAACGTGGGCAGGTAAATGGCAGATGAGGTTTAATACAGATAAATGTAAGGTTATGCATTTGGGATACAAGAATAAAAAGGCGACTTACAAATTAAATGGAGATAAATTGGGGGAATCCTTGATGGAGAAGGATTTAGGAGTGCTTGTAGACAGCAGGCTTAGCAATAGTGCCCAATGTCATGTAGTAGCTGCAAAGGCAAACAAGATCTTATCTTGCATCAAACGGGCAATGGATGGAAGGGAAGTAAACATAATTATGCCCCTTTACAAAGCATTAGTAAGACCACACCTTGAATATGGAGTACAATTTTGGGCGCCAATCCTAAGAAAAGACATTATGGAACTAGAGAGAGTGCAGAGAAGAGCCACCAAATTAATAAAGGGGATGGACATTCTAACTTATGAGGAGAGGCTAGCTAAATTAGATTTATTTACATTAGAAAAGAGGTGTCTAAGAGGGGATATGATAACTCTATACAAATATATTCAGGGACAATACAAGGAGCTTTCAAAAGAACTATTCATCCCACGGGCAGTACAAAGGACTCGGGCCATCCCTTAAGGTTGGAGGAAAGGAAATTTCACCAGCAACAAAGGAAAGGATTCTTTACAGTAAGGGCAGTTAAAATGTGGAATTCATTACCCATGGAGACTGTGATGGCAGATACAATAGATTTGTTCAAAAAAAGGTTGGACATCTTTTTAGTTGGGAAAGGTATACAGGGATATACCAAATAAGTATACATGGGAAGGATGTTGATCCAGGGATTAATCCGATTGCCAATTCTTGGAGTCAGGAAGGAATTCATTTTTCCCCTTAATGGGGTTTTTTGTTTGCCTTCCTCAATCAATAAGTATAGCTATAGGATAAAGTATCTGTTGTCTAAATTTAGCATAGGTTGAACTTGATGGACGGAAGTCTTTTTTCAACCTCATCTTCTATGTAACTATCAATGCATCTCATGTACTTGATAATATGATGCGCTAGAGGTGAATCATTCAGGATGTGTATCTGTTCATATTGATCCATAAACAGGTTTGCATACGATGGGGCCATATTAGACCCCATCGCAGTGTCCATTAGTTGAAGGTAAAAGTTTGTTTCAAACTTGAAATAGTTTTTATGGAGTACAATTTCAAGCAAAAGAAACAGAAACTCCACCGTTGGTCCAGAGTGGTCTCCATTCTTCTTCAGTTTATCAGTAATTGCACCCATCCCCTCATTATGAGCAATATTGGTGTAAAGACTAGACACATCCATTATGACTAGTAAAATATTGCTCAAGTCCACCCTCACCTCCAGTAGCCTGTTAATAAAGTCAGTGGTGTCTTTGATGTAGCTAGAC
>CM071575.1:29110392-29247892 GCA_036426205.1 Ascaphus truei | reverse complement strand
ACTTTGCCCGACTGTCGGTCTTCTCTTTGCCTGTGGGCCCGGCTCTCCCCCATCTGCGGGCCTCCCTCACTGACTGTCCTATGCCGAGCATCTGACGTCAGCGCGCGCTGGGTCTCTCTCTCAAGCCGGTGCGCGCCGGAATCTGAGCCCAGCTTGCTTCCAGCGCGCTCCGACGTCAGAGAGGCTCGGCACACGCCAGCATCAGAAGCTCGGTGTGGGGTAGTCAGTGAGGGAAGCCCCGCAGCTGGGGAGAGCCGGGCCTCCCGCAGCCACAGGGCCCAGGACACTTGTCCCAGCTCTCCCCTGTCAGTAGCCCTGCCTATAGAGGTAAGTATCTCAGGAAGCAGGGTGTCCCTGGAGCTGAAATGAATGGGGTTGAGCTCCAAAAAAAACCCTGCTTCAATTCTATTTACACAAAAAAAGAAAACAAATAGCTTGGACTGCCTCTTTCAGCACATATGCACATTGTTAGGCAGACATGATTAACCCTTTGAGTGCCAGCACTTGTGATCACATGAACGCTTCTCCAAAGCGATGGCTCCGTCACCAATGACGGAACAGAAGGGGAGGTGCCCTCCTCTTCTGTTTCCCTTCCACAGGAACGCAGAATGTAATCCCCCTACAAAAATGATCCAGTTGATCAGGGGTGGCCAACTCCAGTCCTCAAGGGCCACCAACAGGTCAGGTTTTAAGGATATCCCTGATTCAGCACAGGTGGCTCAATCAGTGGCTCAGTCGTTGAGCCACCTTTGCTGAAGCAGGGATATTCTTAAACCTGACCTGTTGCTCTCTCTTGAGCATTGGAGTTGACCACCCCTGAAGTAGATAATGACTTGGCTACTACATCACAGGGCCCATGGAGTGCCAGATCCCGTGACGTCGTAGCTACGTCGATAGGGCACCCAGAGGGTTTAAGATATGGATCTGTTTTGTGCCAAAGAAACCTGACTCCCCATCCCTGTGGAATCCCTGCAATCCTAGCACAAGTACTGGGGTGCACGCAGGGAAACCTCACACTAGCCGCTGTTCCCTTGTATGGGAACAGCAGCATCTGTAAAAGTCAAATGTTCTATTTATCAGCGTCTGCTAAACCGCAGGGAGGAGGGATTTCAGAAGGCCTGGGTCAGTTTATTTAGACACAGATAAAATGTGAGATATACGCTGAAATCTGTCTCCCGCAGAGGATGTCATAAAACTGACGGAGACATGTCTTGATAATAAATGTTGTTCTTCATGACGTTTTATGGATTCTTTGATAATAGCACAGTATCTCACGGATACAAATAGATTAAAGAATATAATAATAACGATTACTTTTATTTTATATAGCGCTTTTCTCCCAATGGGACTCAAAGCGAATCACAATTACAATATAGAGCGCTGTAAGCAGCATTGTACATTAGGATTTTTACAGGCACAGTCCCTGCCCCGTAGAGTTTATAATCTATGTTTTTGGTGCTTGAGGCACAGGGAGGTAAAGTGACTTGCCCAAAGTCACAAAGAGCTGATACCGGGATATGTTTGAGAGATTAAAACATAAACAAATTATTGATCCAGGGAGAGATCTATATATTTGTGCCAGGAAGGAATTTGTTTTTGCCGTCTTCTGCATCAATATAAATCCTAACCAGTATTGCATTTAGCAGTTGAACTTGATGTTAAATCATACACAGCCCTGAAAGGCTATTTAAAATATCTTAAATTACAAACAAATTATAGCAAATATAAATACCACTCATTCACACTTCTTGGACAGGTCTGCAACCCTGCCTTTCCCCATTATCTCTTAGCATGCAGTGCTTCCACTGCAGCCTGGGATTCTGGGTAATGACATGCAAATGAACACTAACAGTGTATCACTTTTTGCTTCTCGTCCATTTTAACATGGGACCCCTATAAGCCTATGCCCGCCGTATTATACAGCTTTTCAGCACGGCTGCGGTAACATGCCCTCTGAGCATGTTCTTCGCTTTTTTTCATTGTCCTTCATTTTTAGCTTCTCAGGCTGCCATGGTCACCTTCTGACTGCACTGGGCAGGGAGGCAATTTGCAAGGGTCTGTTTGGGATGTATTTTGCCTCATTTTTGTAAGTAACTCAATACCGGTTACTATAAAAAGACACTCGCAGCCTATTTACATAAATTATTCCTGTAAGAAAAGCTCAGTTCATTTGTACCGTATAAACCAGCAATTTCCCCTCCCCCCGCCCTGTGAGTTTAACTCATATCATGTTAATATTTAATCCCCTGAGCATTTCCTCTCCTTTTTTTGTAATGTTTTTCTAGTGCGAAAAAAGATGATTGTCTTCATTGCTCGTATCTGAGGTTACCATGGTAACCTTTAGCCTGCACTGTCCTCTGGGAAAGCTCCATTTTAACCTCCCTGACACTTAGGGGCCTATGCACTAAGCTCCGATAAACAAATTCGCCAGGGTTTTTAAATCGCCATTTATGACAGCGTTGCTATCACGGTATGCAGAAAGCCCCGAATACCAGTGATAGCAACATTTTCAAAAATGGCGAGTAGCCGGCGACGTGAAGATTGCTCCTGTGTAAAGGGCTCACCCGGCGAGTTCTTCCTGCACAGAGAGAGTGTCGCCTCTCCCTGCGCAAATCTCACCCAAATTTTTTTTTTTTTTTTTTAATTTAAATTTTATTACTAAAGCAGGTGAGCAGGGGGTCTCCAGGGCAGAACCTTGTTGATTTCATGTCCGGGTACCCCCCTGTTTCCCAAGATACAGGCCCCGTTATGGGGTGCTGGTATCTCTTATGCATTTGATTCCCACGGTCACGTGACACGGGAAATTTCAATGCATAAGAGATACCGGCACCCCATAATGGGGCCTGTATCTCGGGAAGCAGGGGGTCACCGGATCTCAAATCAACAAGGTTCTTCTCCGGAGACCCCCTGCTCATCTACACTAGTAATAAAACCATAATTAAAAAAGTTAACAAATTCGTTACCGTAGTGGCTATCTGCTACAGTAATGAAGCTCCTTTAATGTAATTTTTATTAATATTGTGCGGGAGCAGGGGGTCGGATGCCAGTATTGGCGCCATTTTTAAATCGTCTATTACTGTACTGTATGTGTTTGGTGGGGGGGAGGTGTATTTATTGAAATGTAGGCTACATTAATTTTTTTAACAACAGGATTGGTACCGCAGGCCAGCGGGGACCCACGGGGACCATCCGAGGACCCCTGGACACCCATGGGAACAGCCTAGGGGCTTCCAGATACCTGTGGGAACCACCCGAGGGCCCACAGACACCCGTAGCAATGACCCGGGGACCCCCAGACACCCGCGGGGACCACCTGGAGGCCCACGGACACCAATGGGGACCACACGAGGACCCCATTGGGGCCCCTGGACACCCGTGGGAACCCCGCAGGCCTCTGGTATGAATCCAGTGTATAAAAAATAAATGATGGTTTTATTTGGGGGCACAGGGGGTGGGTTGTGTATTGGTAATGTTTATTGGGGGCAGAGGGGGTGAGTGAAGGGCTAAGAGTAAAGTACCCCCTTCACTCACCCCTTCTGCCCCCAATAAAGCTGCTGTTGTCCATCAACCCCTTCATTGCCTTAGCGGTTATAGATATAGATATAGGTAATAGATATCAGCTCCGGAGACTCCCGGCATCAATCCGATGCAGGAAAAATGCATTTTTTTTCTAAGTCCTGTCTCGCCGCCTTATCGGCAGCTTCTCGCCACCCTCTTGCCAACTTTTCCTGGCAAGGCGATTTGGAGAGGAAATCGCAATTCAAGAGCCGCGATTAGCCTCGATAACCTAATTGGGGCCACTAGAATACCATGCATTTGAAAAGCTGACGATAAGTGATGATAAGTGGCTTATCGCCGCTCGTTTGGCGATTTTTTTTGTGCAAATTTTTTGGCCAAAAAGCTCTCTTATCGCCGACTTATCAGAGCTTACTGAATAGTAGTAGGCATTTTTTGGAGATAAGGTGCCTAGTGCATAGTCCCCTTAATATTTTAAAGGCTTATATCTCCTGAACGGAGCATCAGGTTTTAAAAATTAAAACAGCACTGGAAAGGACAAGAAGAGATCTCTTAAATTACGTAATGATAGCATGTGTCAAAGTTATGAAAAAATAAGATAAAAGGTAGTGTGGACAGACATGCCCTAAAAAGATAAAGAAAGAAGCTAATTTTGTAGATAGCAATTAGCAAATTATCGTTTAAGTTTCATTTAAAATTGTACAAATAGTGAGTATATAATTCTTGCGTTCTACACACTCTCTGCCCTTCCTTAAACATATCTAATGTGTTGCAAAATCCTTCTGCAGTCATGATCTGCAACTGAATAATGTTAGCAATGACTAATCCCCCGTTTTTACTTCCCCTGAAAGAACACTAACCTCTCCTTCCGCTCTTCTCTACATAGCGGTTTACACATCAGGTGTGAAAAAAAGAGACGGTTTGTGCTAATGAGCCGACATTTCAGCCTCTTTGATACTTCTAGCGTCACAAATGACATGACAGTTACAAGCCTACTGACTCGTGTGAAGAATTAAAAAAAATATTGATTTGTCTTTATTTTAGATGTAGACAGTGCTGGGGGGACAGCGGTGGTATACTGGGGCCTCTGCAGCCTCTTTGCTTGTTGCGAGGGCCGGAAGGGGCGGGGGGCAGTGGCGCTTCACTCCATGGCCAATTCCTCCTCCTTTCACCCTGTTTCGATTTTCCCAGGACTTGAGCCGGATGTTGGGCAGGTGTCACACTCTGAATTTGCTCAGGTACTTTTAGTACGCAATCCACAGACGGATTTTGGTTGGGGGGGGGGGGAGGAAGCTGGATTTCGGGAAATTCAACAAACATATTTTGACCAGTTCGTCCGTTTCTAGGGAGTTCCTGGTTATTGTATTACATGTTTTAAACAATGTACTCCATTGCTTTCTGTGACCAGACTACCCTCACAACGGTTGCCACAGGTTTGGATATGTGATTTTGAAATGGGGAATATGTGAGTAATATTTCAGCCACCAGACTCCAACCCATAGCTCTGGGAACGTACCACACTATTTTCGTGAATGTTTTCTTGTCTTTCCAGAAATTATTCGCTCTCCCCTAACGTGGACGAAAACGACAACTGGAACAATGTGAGAAACAGTTCATTAAGGGTGTGAGCAGCAAGATTTAATACCCTTATTTCACAGTTTTCAAAGGTTTTTTTTACCAAAAACATTTGAATCACAATTTTAAAGATATTTTTGTTTAAAAATCACATTATAAATAACTCTCATTTTATTAAAGTTAGTACGACTTGAACGTCTTACCACTGTTTACCCACACTTTATTTCTGAAGTGGGAAAACAATTCTGTCCCATTTAGATATAAGATATATACTGTCCTGACTCATGCATTCTGCTCAAGGGTGTCTTCACTCTAGTCCTTTTGTATCTAAGCCCTCTTCCACCTAAACCCTTTCTCACTCACTGCCCCACACCTCCGGAATGCCCTTCACCCAGTGGTGGGATGAAGAAATATTAGTAACCGGTTCTTACCTTCAGCGGCGTCCTACCGGCATCTCCCCCTGCAACTCTTTGGTGGGCCGCAGGCTGCGTGCGGCATCTCCCAGCATGCTACAGCATTGCATGCTCCCCCTGCAAATCTTCTCAGTATGGCCATGCGTTGCCATGAAACGCGACGCCACATAACGTTGGGACATCACTTAGCGTCCCGTTGTCATAGCAACGGGCACCACGTGATGTGGTTGTCAGGAATCGGCGTTCTCCTCGCTTCCCACACAGAGCACTCCCTCCCCGCAGGGAGCCCCTGGACACACAAAACAATCCTGCCTTACCGGCCTCCACGGCTCCTCGCCCCTGCCGCCGTCGCGGGATCACTCCCCTCGGCGATTCCTCTGCTCAGCGCCGGGCGCGCCCACGCCCTCCTACACGCACACATGCATGCACACCTGCACCATCCACTGGCTCGGTTCACACGCGTACATGAGTTACGGAGCACGCTCAGTCTGCACACTCTTATTCCCGTCCCCCGGACCTCAGGCTCCGCCCCCACACACTGCACGGGCATACTCAGGTTACTAACAAGACTCACCTGGCCTGTTATGCCTGCACCAATCTGCAGTGTCTCCCCAGAGCTCTTCCTGTCCCGCCTCCGTTCCTAATTGGACCTTCCTGCTTTATCTAGCTCCTCTCTGCTCTCAGTCTTTGCTCGACATAGTCTCTGTATGGAAGTACTTCTGGATTCTCTCAGTGTTTTCACAGGTTCTGACGCGGCTTGTACGACTACCCCCTCTGGATCTCGATCTCTGTACTCCTTGGACAACGCTCACTCTGGTAACCCCTTGAACACGGCTTGGACAACGACCTATCTCCACTCTCCACTCCCTGACTGCGGCAAGGCATCCTTCACTCTATCTCTACAATCGGTACCGGCAAATATTGTCTACCTTACTACACCTGGCCTGGCAACGCTTCATACCACACTCTGGACACGCTCCCTTTGCTGCGGGTGCGTGTATTACCACTTCCCCCTTCAGCTCAGGGGACGGGTCTGGTCTGCGGGCAGCACCGGCGTAACATTATGTCGAGCCCACAAGACGCAGACCAGACCGAACTTCAACAGTTTCTCTCCAATCTGCTTCAGCAAAACCAGGCCATGGCGGATCAAATTGTGACACTTACACGCCAGGTCGCAGTACTCTCAGACAGGGTACCGACCGCGACCCCGCCAGATGTAAGCCCCCACTCCGCAAGCGCAGTTAGCAGCTCAGATGTAAGGATTCCTCCCCCCAAGCCTTATGCAGGTGAACCGCAAGATTGTAGGGGTTTCCTAAACCAGTGTGAGGTGCAGTTTGAAATGGCCCCCCATCTCTACAATACTGATCGCAAGAAGGTAGCCTACATTTATAACCTCCTCACTGGCAGCGCCCTGGCTTGGGCTTCCCCGGTTTGGGAGCGACGTTCTGACCTTACCCAAGATTACCAGGCATTTAAAGCCGAGTTTCAACAAGTATTCGATTCTCCCGCTCGTCGGGAGATGGCATCTGTTTCTCTCCTCCAGATCACTCAGGGACGGCGAATGGTGACGCAGTATGCTGTGGAATTCCGGACTCTAGCAGCCGAGACTAACTAGGGACAAGAGGCTCTCGTCTCCGTGTTCTGGCAAGGACTGGCAGATCCCATCAAGGATGAACTCTCTCGCCAATCCAGGCCGGATCAATTGGAGGTCCTCATTGATTTGGCTGTCCTAGTGGATCAACGTATCCAGGTACGCCGCTCAGAGCGTCAGCGCACTCGCGTCTATAACTTTCAAGTTCCGTTCTCCAGTACTCCCAGCAACACTCCTGCACTGGAGTTGCCAGAGCCAATGCAATTGAGGGTACAACGCATCCGCACACCGATACGGCAGTTCCGCCACGCCGGGGGATTGTGTTTCTACTGCGGATCCATGGAACATCTGGTTCGGGAGTGTCCACTGCGTCCGGGAAACGGGAACACCCAGTGAGTACAGAGGGGCTCTCTCTGGGTGTAATGTCTCCACGTCCCCTTTCTAAAGGTGAACTCCCTTAGAAACTTACATTTCCAGTCTCCCTTTCAGGCGATAAGTTCAAGACTTCTACCGCCGCTTTCATTGACTCAGGAGCTGGAGGAAACTTCGTGGATCTTGTATTCGCCAGGTTAAACCGCATACCACTCGTGAGAAAGAAGGTTCCCATCGCACTCGTCGGTATCGATGGACGTCCTCTTACCCCGGCCCACATCTCCTTAGAGACAGCTCCCTTGCTTCTGTCCTCACATCTGCACAAGGAGATCTTAGTTCTCGATGCCATTCACGCTCCTGGGATACCCATCACCCTTGGTCTTCCTTGGCTACAGCTTAACAATCCTCTCATTGACTGGACTTCCTCTGCTCCCATTTCCTGGAGGCCGAGGTCAGACGAGACTCATCAACTGCTGGCCAATACCTCTGTTCCCGAAGTTATTCTACCTTCCGTTTACCATCAATTCCGGGACGTTTTCAATAAGGTACAGTCAGACCTCTTGCCGCCACACAGGACTTACAATTGTCCGATCGAACTAGTTCCAGGTTACTCCCTACCCAAGTCCAAGACCTACCCCTTGTCGTTACCAGAATCTCACGCTATGGATGAATATATCCAGGAGAATCTCAAGAAAGGCTTTATTCGTCACTCCAATTCCCCAGCAGGGGCTGGGTTTTTCTTCGTCAAGAAAAAGGACGGGTCGTTGAGGCCTTGCATCGACTACAGGGGTTTAAACCACATCACTATTAAAAATCGTTACCCCCTTCCCTTTATTACCGAACTGTTCGATAAATTACAGGGGGCCAAGATTTTTTCCAAGTTGGATCTACGTGGTGCCTATAACCTGGTGCGCATCAGGAAGGGGGATGAATGGAAGACGGCCTTCAACACACGTAGTGGACACTACGAATATCTGGTAATGCCTTTCGGCTTATGTAATGCTCCCGCTGTCTTCCAGGATTTCATCAACGACGTCTTTCGTAAGGTACTCAATATTTTTGTTATTGTATACTTGGATGATATCCTGATTTTTTCCAAAGATCTCCAGGACCATATACGCCACACCTCCTACGTCCTTTCCCGTCTCCGTGAACACCATTTGTACGCCAAACTGGAGAAGTGCACCTTTCATCAGACCTCTACTCCGTTCCTGGGGTATATCATTTCCGATGAGGGGTTTATGATGGACTCCGGTAAACTTCAAGCAGTCACTGAATGGCCAAGACCCAACTCTCTCAAGGCCATACAACGTTTTTTATGGTTCGCTAATTACTATCGTAAGTTTATACGGAGTTTTTCCACCATTGTGGCACCCCTCACTGCGCTCACCAAAAAAGGAGCTGATCCTTCTGCTTAGTCATCCGAGGCCATCTCCGCCTTCGAGACACTCAAGGAAGCCTTTATATCCGCACCTATTCTCCGTCATCCCAACATCGAACTTCCCTTCGTCCTGGAGGTCGACGCTTCTGATTACGGCGCTGGTGCCGTTCTTTCCCAGAGACCCACGCCCCAAGATAAGTTACATCCCTGTGCATATTTTTCCAAGAAATTCTCGTCTGCCGAGAGGAACTATGACGTGGGTAACAGGGAACTTCTGGCCGTGAAGATGGCTCTTCAAGAGTGGAGACCCCTGCTGGAGAGGTCAAAAGAGCCGTTTACTATTCTCACGGATCACAAGAACCTTCTTTACATAGAGAACGCTCGACGCCTTGGTCCACGACAGGCTCGTTGGGCTCTTTTTTTTTCTCGATTCGATTTTCACCTGTCCTATATCCCCGGGACCAAGAACATAAAGGCAGACGCACTCTCCCGAATACATTCTTCTGAAGAGAGGCCAGAGGAATCGTTGGAGACTATCCTTCCACATGAGAGGATTCTCGCCACGTCTACTTTCAAGAATCTTGACAAGATTTTGCACTCCCAGAGACGCATTCCCAAGGACTTGGTCGTTCCCAACAACAAACTCTTCCAACCATCCAAATTTGATCCAGAGGTCCTGTCTTGGGGTCACTCCTCTAAATCTGCAGGTCATCCAGGTTTTAAGAAGACTACTGATCTCATTCGTCGGAATTTCTGGTGGCCAAGGATGTCTCAAGATATTCTGGAGTTTACCCGCGCATGCCCCACGTGCGCTCAAAGCAAGACTCTCCGTCAAAAGCCTCAGGGTTTTCTGTTACCCCTTCCAGTTCCCGACCGCCCCTGGTCCCACATTTCTATGGACTTCATCGTGGAGTTGCCCGGGTCCAGAGGAATGAACGTGGACAGGTTCTCGAAGATGTCCCATTTCATTCCACTTAAAGGATTCCTGTCCCCCCTCCATTCCTAATTGGACCTTCCTGCTTTATCTAGCTCCTCTCTGCTCTCAGTCTTTGCTCGACATAGTCTCTGTATGGAAGTACTTCTGGATTCTCTCAGTGTTTTCACAGGTTCTGACGCGGCTTGTACGACTACCCCCTCTGGCTCTCGATCTCGGCACTCCTTGGACAACGCACACTCTGGTAACCCCTTGAACACGGCTTGGACAACGACCTATCTCCACTCTCCACTCCCTGACTTCGGCGAGGTATCCTTCACTCTATCTCTACAACCGGTACCGGCAAGTATTGTCTACCTTACTACACCTGGCCTGGCAATGCTTCATACCACACTCTGGACACGCTCCCTTTGCTGCGGGTGCGTGTATTACCACTTCCCACTTCAGGTCAGGGGACGGGTCTGGTCTGCGGGCAGCACCGGCGTAACATGGCAACGTGGCGCCATCTGACGCAGTGCGGCCATGTTGAGAAGATATGCAGGGGAAAGATGCTGGGAGACGCCGTCCGCACAGGTGAGTGAATTAAGCACCGGTTCAGCGAACTTGTGAAATTTTAGGAACAAGTTCGCACGAACCGGTGCGAACTGGCTGAATCCCACCACTGCCTTCACCTCAATATCCGACTAGCACCTATCTTAAAACACACCTCTTTAATTAGCATATGGCTAGCTCTGTGGCTGATACTGTACTAACATATCATATAGCCACCTTTGCCCCTTACAGACGCACTTTCCAGAACACCCGCCTACTGTCTCCGTACTTTCTCATTACTTACCACTTAGATTGTAAGTTCTTCGGGGCAGGGACTCCTTTTTCCTAATGTTAATATTGTCTCAAGCGCTTATTCCCATTATATGTTATATTGTTATGTCATGTGTTACTGCTGTGATGCGCTATGTACATAAATGGCGCTATATAAATAAAGATATACATAAATACAAGATCTGTATACACTTTCAGAATATTTAGTTCACTACAATTTACGATTGTGTATAAGGAATATCACAGTCACATGAGGGGCGCCGACTAAACTGGCAATTTTGTACTTCTGTGACCCCCGCTCCCTTTTTTATTTATGTATAAATTATTTAATATGTTGCACAGCTCTTGTAGTGTAAATATGCAAGTAATTTTTTAACAGCTTGAGGCGATTCTGCCAATATTGTAAATAAAGGTTTGTAGGCTGAAATCTGATGTACAATGTGCATAAAATGTTCACGTCAACTAGCCCTACCCAAACAGAAAGGGAAGACTTCCATGCTGAGGTCAAACCAGGAAAGAGTGTGCATCCTTGTGTGGTCCTCAAGGTTTAATTAGCTCCAGATTGGGTTAATGTTGGGAGCGGAGATTCCTCACACCCCATGAGAGGACAGGAATGCGAAACAAAGCAAATAAATGCACAGAGATTTCTAATAATATCTATGGTGCTAAATTGTTTTCTCTTTTAATGTCTCTAGAGCCAAATCCCTTCTACACCTTGTTCCAGCAGACTAATTATAATAGTGATACGTGTTGTAGCAGGTACGGTCAAGCAAATAAAGATGGGAAGGCTGTTTCCTCTGCCATTATCCCCGGATTGAACCTCCTCTTCTTTGTAATTGTTATCTTGGTTTTTAATCTGTAGAGAAACTTTTGTGAATCCATATTGCTTAACCTGAGGGAGAAAGTAGAATGATGCAAAGCTTGTCCTAAAATATCATCTGCAGGTGAGAAGAAGATAAAGAAAACATGTACAAGATTATTATCCTTTAAAGCAGGGGCGCGAAAACTTTTTTTGCGGCGCCCCCCTGCCTTACCTCCTCCGTTGGCCGCCCCCCTACTTACCTCGTGCGGCATCAGATGATGCAGCGGGGTTGTGTGACGTCACGGCACCCGCCGTGTCATTTGACGCCACGTTACCAGGGCAACCGTGACGTCACATGATCCCGCAGCGTCATTTGACACTGCATTGCCATGGTCATGCGTCCTGAAGCCGGCTGAATCCCGGTAAGTAGAGGTTGCAGAGGCCTTGCGCGGTCCCCCGACATTTAAGTTAAATGCCTTGGGGAAGAACGCAGGACCTCTGCAACCGCCCACGCCCCCTAGTTTGTGCACCGCTGCTTTAAAGCAACAGTCCTCGGCTGAGCCTCTTATTGAGCCACCTGTGCTGAAGCAGGCATATCCTGAAAACCTGACCAGTTGCGGGGGCTTGAGGACTGGAATTGAGCATCCCTGCATTAGTCAATTGTTCTTGAAGCAAACATTTCCATATGTTGCTAACACTGAGCTGAGAAGCATGTTGCATATTACTAGGGATAGTGTGGGTTGGTGGGGTCAGACTGATGTCAGATAAAGCTGGCTTGGGTCCACAGTGATCTCAGCTGTCCCAAGAGTGAGCCCAATTTGGGGGGCGTTGGTCCCAAAGACTTTCACTTCCTTGGCTCTTATGAGTCAGCTGTCCTTCATGTGGCTAATAAAGATCGGAGAATTCCATTAATTCTTCATTTCAATCCTGAGATTCTTCTGCTTGCACATAGAAGCAGTTAAACTTAAATTCAGCCTTGGTAAGAGAGTTATGATCTTGTTAGATTGAGAGAGGCGCAAACAGTTGCATTCTGTGGGTTCCCCTTACAAAACTATTATTTTCTGATGGGTGCACTGGTATAAAGCATCATGTAAGATAGGCAACACTTTGCATCAATATATTAATCTGCTTTGCTTTACATTTGACGGTTCTAGCGATTTGGGAGTTGGTATGGCAAGTGAATCAATAGGAGAAATTATAGGAAGCATTATAGGGAGTTGTTATGCAGACTAAAGGAGTAGTTGAGGCAGGGGTACAAGGAGTGGGTAAATGGAGTGTGTTAGGGGAAAGTCATATGGACTGGGAGCAGATATTTAGAATTTGGTATGTTATTATAATATATGCAGTGGGTACCTCCTCCTATTTACACTCCACAAATTACAAGATGGGGCATGTGGGGCAACTATTTGATCAAAATACCCCAAACACAGGCAGAAAACACATGCAAAGTCCTCACTTTCTTTGGTTCCAAAATTGCCTTTACACATCTCTTAACATATCCCTAAAAAGTACATTTTGGTTTTATTTGTAAAAGTGATCATCCACAGAGTTTGGGGGTTATTTATTAAAGTGTGATAGTGCCGATCAGGCATCATATGAAAACTCCTATTTATTTTAAAGCAAGTTTCCGTGCACTAATACCACGATAGGCACCATAGCAGTCTGATGAATAGCCCATTTTGTGTGGTCTCCTTTATAAATATATATACAGTATATACAGGCATACCTCGCTTTAAGTACACTCACTTTAAGTACACTCGCGAGTAAGTACATATCGCCCAATAGGCAAACGGCAGCTCACGCATGCGCCTGTCATCACGTGCTGAACAGCAATACCGGCTCCCTACCTGTACCGAAGCTGTGCGCAAGCGGGGAAACTATAGAGCCTGTTACACATGTGTTATTTACATCAGTATGCACGTATATGATGATTGCAGTACAGTACATGCATCGATAAGTGGAAAAAAGGTACTGCTTCACTTTAAGTACATTTTCACTTTACATACATGCTCCGTGGTTCTACATGTTGGTCCCCATGCGTCTTAATGCTGGGGTGTGTTATGTCCTCTATATATATATTATATAATAGATATATCTATAGATATATATATATATATATATATAATCATACTATATCATAAGGACAATACAATATTACGGTGTTGCAACCACGGACATCAAGGGACAGCACGCAGGTAAGTAAATCATGAATTTTCTATATTTGATAGAAGACACAAAAACCGACGTTTCAGTCCCCCAGTGGGACCTTTCTCAAGGTGGTGCAGATACATACAGTATTAAATATATATATTTTTTTTAAATATGTAAGTGGGGAGGGAGGAGGTCGCACCCATAAAGCAAAGGCTCTTCGATAAACTCAACTCAAGGGTAAACGTCCCTATTATCTGCCTCTGTCACTGTCACATCTGTCCCTGTTCCTGTTCCTTTATACAGTATACAGGTGAGAACAGCAAAAACCTCACTGTCTCAATGAACCGAATGGATGAGTCAGGGACCGTTTTTCTGTATATAGCAAAGATCGCAGGCCTATCCCAGGCCCCAACAAGCAAGCATTGTCCTGGCACTGACATAATAACAGCACAGCTGGAGCCACATCCCTTCTGAGCAAGAGATGAAACGCAGGAAGGATAGGTGGGGTGACCGGCTCTGGAGTCATGCCAGCGGGCTCGGGGCTTTCCTGAAAGAGCTAAGAGTGTGGCTGTGTGAAGGCAGCGAAAGCCGGGGCCTCAGCCTCTTCTCTGCTGGAGTTCGTGTTATCTTCTGCTTTTAGTTTTATTTAAACCTCTTTACTGCTGGGGGGGAAAGAGTGTGGGAGAGTATATGTGTGTATGATACCAAAGTGATTGTGCAACCTTATTTGTGTTTGGAGAAGTGGAGATTAGCATGCTGCAACGCTTTTTAAGAGACCAGCAAGATGAAATAGTGTATGCTCTACAATCCTCACATCTCCTAGGCACTTGCCTCATTGCTATAATGTGTGAATTACTGCTTTGTGCATGTGTGTTATGCATTTCATTGCTGCAGTTTGTGTGAATGTAGTTAGATGTTTATGTTTTTCATTTAATTGCTAAAGACAGCGTGTACGTGTAATTGTGTTACCTATTCTATTGCTGGAAAGTGTGTGTGTTTGTGTTGCTATACAGTATGTACTGTACGTGTGCGTGTGATCAATTTCCTGATGCATATTGCGTGCCTGTGAGTGTATCATGCAGTATGTGTTCAGTCTCCCGCCCCTTGCCACCACACAATAATGGAAACTCCCCATCAGGAAACAGGTATTGAAACTAACATATTGAAGCAGAACTATGACAGCCTGACGGTTCGCTTGCTTTTAAACCATACTGGATATTAAGGAGGTGCACTATGGTAGTCTACAGTATGTAGACGTCATTTCTTTTAGATAGGGATCCCAAATAATTTTATTTTGAAGGGGGATCATATGAGACAAGCAGGACACATAAACCCCTTTCTTTGCAATGCATTGCTGTCTCCTCATGCGACTAAGGCTGCGTCCAGGGTCCGTGCTGAGGCGCGCTGACGCTTCTCAGTGAGCCCCTGCAGCCGCAATGAGAGCAGCTGTAGCAGGGGCTCACGCACGCTTCCGCAAGCGTGCGGAAGCGTAGATCTTATTCAAAAGATAGATTTTCGCGCTCACAGGAGCGCAAAGCAGTTCACGTGAGCGGTTCGCCCAATGAGGGCGAACCAGCTCCGTGATGTCACAGCCCCCCCCCCTCGACACGCCCCCGGATGGCGCACGGACCAAGGCCAGGGAAAGCACCCGCTTCCGCGCGCCTCCGCACGGCTGCAGTACTATGGACGCAGCCTAAGGCCTCGTCCAGGGTGAGAGCATACTCACTGGCGCACGAGCGCCGTGATGTCAGGCGCTGATGTTGCCCGGGTGTTTCCTGGCCAGCTAGTTGCACGTGTAGGGGGGCGTGCCTGTGACGTCATGTGAGAGGTTTGCCGTCATTGGCTGAACCACGCACATGAGCAGGGCAAGAGCGATAAATACAAAAATATTTGTCTGTGCAAGCATCGCGCCTCCCCACGCTCATGCGCATGGACGAGAGCAGAATGGACCCTACAATTTACTTTCATTGTTTTGATCACGCGAACAAGCCTAAGGCCTTGTCCATGCTGACGGTGTGCGATGGAGCGCCTCAGGGGCATGAGAAAGTGAATAATTTCACGAAACGTGTAGGGTGTTACGGTGAAGATAGTCACCGCTACAGACTTTGGGAATTTGACTGCATTGACGGGAACCAAGTCAAACATCGCCATGTCGAGCGGAGGGTGCAGACCACTTCCGCATGTGCGCGCGCAGCCGGGGAGGAGAGAGCAGAAGCTACGACTGTATTGGATGCGTGGCTTCCATGAAAGTGACGCTTTGCTGAGACGGTGAGGCGAGCAGAGGTGGTATAGGAGCGGAGCTCCATGTGACGGCAGTACCAGCACTCTGGAGAGACTTTACGGATATTCGCTGGAAGTCTGCCATATAGGATAAAGGGTATCCAAAACGCTGTGTGGAATCCTGCTTGTAGTAAGTAGGATTCCAATTTTTCTCCCACCGGATGTGATCTTTTGAGTTATTACTGCCTGTCATTTAGACATTTGTCTTTTTTATATAGTATTTTTATAATATTATTAAATTAGTTTTTTTTTAGCTATTTCTTTCGTTTTTGTTTATTTTAAATGTAACTGTCTGTTTAGTGTATGTTTTGTTTGTCTATGTTTGTATTGTTCTATCAACAATAGTTTACAGGTATACACTATGATTATTTCTTGTGTTTATCTCCACATATTGTGAGACGACTCTCAAGATATATCTGGAGGCTCCCAGGTCATTCAAACTGGGCATTCTATATGGTCAATGGTTAGAATTTACGATCTATCATTTGGACTTTCTTGTAGGCGCCAGAATATATTTTCTGATCTCTGATCACTGCTATTCGGTGCTGTCCTTCAAGGTGCTTGCTCTGTGATCCGGCATCTATCCGGCTTGTGACGCTTCTGGCAGTTGGAACGCAGTGGATTTCAAAGATGGTGGGCACTGGACATCAACACGGCAAAGCAGAATATAGCAGCAATGGCGACTCAACGCATTTCGCAGGTGTTCGGCTGCATAAGGAGTCAATCAATCATGACTCATCATTAACCATACATTAAATACCTATTTATCAACAAACGGGTTTCCACTCACTTTTTTCAATGGAGGCCAATAGCTAACAGAGCATGATCATGGCTTAATTTTTGATTGAATTACATTTCCCTGGTTCTGCATTTGGAGAACAAAATGCACCATAGCAGGAATTTTATAAGTGAAAGAAAAAGTGAGGTGTAAAAAAAGAAACATACTAAATGCTTTTGTCCCATAATTTTCAAGAAAAGACATAGCACACTGAGGAACAGATGTACAAAGACTTACTGTTTTTGGCACCGGTTTTTGGTGCCAAAGGATTATCGATTCGGTGGCGGGGAGGGGGGCCTGATCTGGAAGCGGCAGCGCTATCTTTGAGGTCGCGGCTGAAAAAGCTTAAAGCCGGAGACAATGAGTCTTGCTACATTTGTAACTTACCATTAAGTCTAAATACTGGAGCTCCATATAAAACTCACCGGAAGTGCCGCATCTACAATGGTGTCTATGAATTGTCTGCGTCACCACCCAAACTGAACAGCAAGAACTCTTATCGGAAACAGGAATGCGCCGGAAACACGGTGGACATCTGTTTCATGTGGATTACGGTGACTGCAGTGGACCAGGATTGCCCCATATAAGAGGAGCTGCAAGTGGAGGTTTTTATGCTGGTCTCTACAAGAGTTTTTTGGCACAGAGGTAGGGTTGTCCAGTGACTTCTCCAAAAATACTGGACACAATGGTGAAAAGTGTGATGCGCTCAACACACACACACACCTGCTTTCCACTACATGCTGTTTCCCCCTCTCCTTGGCCCCACACCCAGGCTCCTGGCACCTCTTCCTCATTGGCTGCATTACCCAGCAGCAGCCTATGAGGATGGAGGAAGCTGCCCAGTCCCCTGGCAACAGCCCTGCTCAGGGAAATCCTGCAGTGCCACAAGCCAGTCAGGTCACTATGTCCAGAGAGGCAATACCAGTATACACATACATGTCAAGTATTACCTCTCATTTTTTTACTGGACAGTGTCCAAATACAGGACAGTCGGGTTCAATACAGAACACCTGGCAACCCAGAAGACACTTATTTAACTTTTGCTACTCCATCATGTTCAGTTGTTTTATACCACAGAATACGGAGGGAAACAGGCAGGTCTGTGCAGAGTGTAAAGGTCTAAGTGGGGAATCTCAATGCACAGCAACCTCTCTGATAGTCTATGATGTAAAAATAACTTAATCGATACTTATGTATAGCTTCTTTTAAACTTCACAGAATTACTATTTTGAATAAACACCTTTTTTTTAATTATTACTGATGCATTTCAATAAACATTTATTTTCAATAATGTCACATCTCAACAAGTCTCTGTTTTCTTCCATTGTACCACTCCAAAGATATGTGCTTGACTTTTCGGAATAGCAAGAAATGGCTACCACAGGAAACAGTGGATGTACTCCATTATTTATTAATGCGCATATAATATGAGTTTTAAGGAGACAAACAAATGAAAACAAGGTGTTATATCATTTTTTTGATAGTGTTCACTGTGCATTTCTTAAAAACTACTTTAAGTGCATACAAACGTTATAAGGATCTGAAGCTACAGTTTTAAAATGCATCTAGTCTGTTGTAAACTTTTAAATAGCCCTGGCATGTCACTGTTAATATATGCAATTGTCTGTTGATAACTGATAATAGAGGACTGTGTTTTTCGGGAGTGATGTGATTCAGTAACCGGGAACGGTTTATTACAAAGCCCTTTCTGTTGTGCATTCTGTGATGCCTTTATTTTATCCCACTGATCTCACTGCTTCCGTGACATGTTAGTCACAGCTGCCTTTAACCCCTGGAATCTATCTTCCCTCCCCAAGTCCAACAAGACCCTTTTGACTTCTCAGCACCAAGGCTCACCTCTCTGGAGAATGCCATGAGTCTGACCCCAAGCTCTCACTCAGAATAACTCACAGACCTATGGCCCTATGAGTCTGTACCTCCTCCCATAGAGGGGTTGCTAACCCAGAAGAAGAATTTCCATGGCAGCTGGGTCACATGGAAGGAATGCAGCACTTGCATAAAAACCCCATTACTGCCAGTGCTGATTTGCAAAGCATTGCTGTCCCTTCTGTCAGCGAAGGGGGTAACAATCTGCAATAAGAGATTGTTCTTATTAGAATCATATATATATGAAAAAGTCAAAACGCGTAAGGGAGCGTCATTACGCAAGACGCACGGACATTACGTCAACGCACATGCGCAGGAGCAGGCCGGTTCGAGCGCCAAACAATACAGAGGCCATCCAGCAAGGAGACATTCTCTGGGATTCCTGGGACGTTTTGCTGTGCAATATCCGATGCACCCCGGACAACTTGACGGATCACTACCCCTTCATCTCTGAGAGACTGATGGACTTCTGATTCGAGTACAGATACCGGATGGTGGTGATATTGTCACGAAATGCTTTTAATCTTTGTACCCTTGTGAGTTCATTTCTTCCCCCTCCCTCCCTTTCCCATCATTAAATATACGGTTTTATACTATGGGGCGTGCGCTCTCTCCTCTCTCTTTTATGTATATTTTTATATATATATATACATTGTGACATAGTCCAAAGATGTTAGGCAGCTTTCTGCCCCATTTTAGGTCAGAAAGTGCAGGAATAGTGAAAAATGATCCGTTCCACAGCTTCCCATTAACTAAGGCAGCTGGATGGAAAATCCAGACCACAATGACTCTAGTTCTCCCTCACCTGCTCTTCTAATCACATGCACAGGTATTTAGAGCAGAGAGGTTTTGCATTTCACTCTCTCCTTAGAGCCTGGAGGCTGGGGGTATCGCTGCTCCCCTGTTTCCAGTTTCGGGGTGGACGGCCCCTCCAAGTATCACAGTACCAGAGGATTTGCCTGGACACTTGGGACCGTGTTCCCACCACGAACAGATAAGACAAAACAAATGTTTATTGCTGTTGCTAAAAGACTGTGCTGTATCTAGTGACCCTAAATGAGGGGGCATTGTTTTAAGCTGGGGAACCAGGTTAGTTGGCCCAGTTAGTTCGCAGTTAGAGGCTGATTCTGATGTGTAGTTAGTTCCCTGAAAGGGATAGGATTTCCTTATATGATTTGGTTTTTATTTCTTAAAAGTGACACTGTGTGAAGTGCTATGACACTGATATAAGTGAACCACTAAATGAAAATGTCTGAGTGCCTCTTGCCTACACATGTTAAAGCTGCAGTCCCTTACTTGGATGAAAATAAAGCAGGCAGAAGCCTGAGTTAAGCAATATAATACTTTGCATGATCCTGTTTGTTGTATAATTAACCCTAGAAGACTGTGTCGGGAAGAACCCAGACAGACGTCAGCACTACAAAAGAGGGGCGTTTGTCACAACATATATACATATATATGGGCTCGACAAATACATTTGCCCCCTCGCCTGGGGCGAATGCATTTTGCCCGCTGTCGAGTGCTTACCGGCAGCGAGGTGCGGCATCTCCTGGCATTCTCCTGCAAGTCCTGTGTCTCCCTGTTAATCCCATGAAAATGGCTGAGTCGCCGTCAAATGAGGGTACAATGGGACGCTACGCGGTGTCACCGCGTGACGTCATGATGTCACGAAGCGCCCCCGTTGTCATGGCAACGCAGTGTCATTTGACGCCGCCCTGCCATTTTCATGGGATTTGCAGAGGGAGACACAGGACTTGCAGGACAATGCCGGGAGATGCTGCACCCCGCCGCCGGTTAGCACTTAATAGCGGAAGGGAGGTGAGAATGGGTTATATTTTTTTTGGGGGGGGGGAGCTTGTTAAAGAGCACTTGCCTTTGTCATCCACCTTCTTGCTTTCACCCTCCTTCTGGTTTAGAGTCCCAGCGTCAAATAATACCACACGCATGACACATTGCCATGGAATCGTAACGTCATCATGGCAACGAGGTGAGGTGTGACGCTATGTTGGTGACGTCACATAGCGTCATTTGACGCCGAGATTCCAAATGAGCAGGAGGGTGAAAGCAAGGAGGCGGCTGACACAGGCAAGCGCCTTCCCATTATGTCCGATAGGCCCAAGAGCGCTGCAAATTTTGCCGCCCTAAGCCCGGGCCTAATGAGAAGTCGTCAGCCCATGTCGATCCACTGCTGGATGAAGGCCTCTCCATTGGTCTTTCCTCTATTGCGGTTGCAACCTCTCTTCTCCACTTTGCTCCAACAAATATTCGGATTTCATCCTCCCATCTTACTTTTGGTCGCCGTCTTGCTCTTTTAATCTCTTGGAATCCCGTTGAGTACTATCTTTGTTGGTAATTTCTTCTTGCGTTATGTCCGGCCCACTGGCTTTTTTATTTGCCCCCCCTTGTGATGATGTCACAGACTTATTTGGTTTCCAACCCATTGATTCTTTTTCCTGTACCAACATATTAGTATTATAAATCACATTAATTTATGTTAGTGTCATTATATAATGTAAGAAGTGGGTGTACAGAGCAGTTGGAGGGATGATGTGTTAAGGCAGGAGTGCCAACTCCAGTCCTCAAGAGCCACCAAGAGGTTATTTTTTAATGTTATCCTTGCTTCAGCACAGATGGCTCAGTCATTGTTTGAGCCACTGATTGAGCCACCTGTACTGAAGCAGGGATCTCCTTAAAACCTGACCTGTTGGTGGCCCTTGAGGACTGGAGTTGGCCACTCCTGTGTTAAGATATTCAACCAGCCAGATATTAGATTCTAAGCTCTACAGAGTAGGATCTCATTGTACATGGAACTTGTATTCATACATAGCTCTGTGTACTATAAGCATCGTACAGTATACACAGCGCTAGTGGGCCCTCTGGCACACAGGAAGTTAACATAATAGCATGCATTGTAACTCACATACGATTCTGTATGTACGTAATGTAATGTTTTGTTTGCTAGATCATAGGCCCCCCTGCTGTAAAGGTTTGTTATTCTTTTCTTCTTACAGAAATTCCCCCGCTGTCAGCTGAAACATTCCATATTTTTTCACTCCCTTTTTTTTCCTACACAAAATGAACTTTACTCGTAGCCCCTCCTCTCTGCTGGCTGCTGATGTGCAATTATATTAGCATTCAAAGCAAATGCAGCCACATTTTGCAGGTCAACTTAGGTGCAGTTATCAAATTTACTGATCCAACTGCC
This sequence comes from Ascaphus truei, assembly GCA_036426205.1. NCBI lineage: Eukaryota > Metazoa > Chordata > Amphibia > Anura > Ascaphidae > Ascaphus > Ascaphus truei. The sequence continues at coordinate 29,226,185 of CM071575.1, read as the reverse complement.
TTATCAACCCTCACACCTAAAATGTCACATCTTTGTGCCCTGTGAAAAATTAATGTTTTTCTCATCAATGGGAACATGCGATGTATCAGCCACTTTATAACCTCCCACTGTGACCATTTTCTTAATGATAGTATTGTAATGACAAGAAAGTTAGCCATGAGCCATGGTGAGGGGCAGCCCTGAGTGATGCCCTCTCTCCCATCCCCTTCTAGGTTTCCTATTGGTCAGTGGGGTTTATGCAGCATCAAGTGTAATAAGGGGAGGGGTAACCCTGGATCATATCATGTGGTGCCTTAGGGGCTATACTTTCTCCCACCTTGCAGCAGCAGAGGAGTTTCCCACTCGCCCAACGGCGGATTTCAAAATTTGCTGCCCCATGGCACTTGCCTGGAGAGCAGTGTGTGTGTGTCTGCCGCCTCCTTGGTGCTGCTCCTTTAGAATCCCGGCATCAAGTGACGTCCCACGGCGGCACATTGTCATGGAAACACGATGTCATTACATCATTTGACATTGCAACGGCACGTTGTCATGGCAACGAGATGCAGTTTGCCGTCACGTTGCCATGGCAATGAGACGCTGTGTGCCGTCACATTGGGGACGTCCGCAGCGTCATTTGATACCGGGATTCCAAAGGAGCAGGAGGGCGGCAGAAAGGAGACGGCCGACACAGGCAAGTACCTTCCCATTAGGTCCGATAGACCAGAGAGCGCAGCAAAAATATATGGTTGCCGTCCCAAACGTTTGCTGCCTTAGGCCCGGGCCTAATGGGAAATCTGATACTGCACTTGCATGGGCGTCCGCAGAAATTTTTTCGGGGGGGGCATAATTTTAACGGCCAGTGCCGGGGGGAGACCAGGGGAGACATAGGGGGGGTCCAGGGGAGGCTGTGGGGGGCCAGAGGAGGTCCAGTGGAGGCCGTGGGGGGCCAGAGGGACCAGGGGAGGCCGTGGGGGGACCAGGGGAGGCCGTGGGGGGACCAGGGGAGACCAGTGAGGGGGCCAGAGGAGGCCAGGGGAGAGGCATGGGAGGACATGGGACATTGCTTACCTGCTCTATGCTGAACAGAAGAAATGGCGGCTTCACAGCCCAGAGCCTGGCTGCGAGCCAAAAAAAAAAAACCCTGGCAAAGCACCAGCCAATCAGGTTGGGGGGGTGAAGGGGCGTCCTGCAGGGGAATTGTAGGGATCGTCAGTGGGTACAATCTGGTTGCCAGGGGTGACTGGAAGGCCGGATGTGTCAGCACTGCGCACAAGGATTTTTTTATTTTTTGAGACCTCATTTTTTTTTTTGAAGGGCACGGCCAGGACTGCTAGTGAACAAGGGGGGGGCAAGCGCCCCCCCTTGCCCCCTCCTGCGGACGCCCATGTGCACTCGCCCTCCCGGTTTGGGGTAGGCGGCAGAATTTGTTGGTTAAGGCAGTAGTGGGTCTTGTCATTGTGTTGGTTTAATGTTTTAAAAATGTGTGGTATTTCTTTGTATGTGTGATGTATACCATTTGGTAAAAAAAAAGTAATTTTGGTAAAAAAAAAAGTAATACAAGTTAAAGGAACAAATGAAGTGTCACTTTGCGGTTTCATTCTTGGCTTTTTAATTGTCAGTTTGCTGGTTGTTTTGGAGGGTGCCAGACCGAGGCCAGTTGGTGGTTTAATGCCTTGGTAAGTTTGAGAGCGGTGGCGTAATGTCCGGTTTGGATGTTGGGAAGGGAGCGTCATCACAAGGTTACTATACTATGGCCGGCAGGGGGCTCACGAGTGACGTTTATGCGTGGGCTCAAGGCTTAAGTGCGGGCAGTCTGGTGCGGTTCGGTTATTGATTAATGGTTATATCAGAATAGTTTGGAGGTTTTATAAAAGCTGTGGCCTTTATACTCCATATACTGTGTGGTGTTTTATGTGGCATTATTGGTCATGGGGGGACGTGGGAGGAAGATGGGGCATCCTCAGGTCCAGGGAATAACTTGGGGGTGACACTTTGCTAGTGGAAGTGAAGGTTGCTCCAACAGCCTTATCATAAAAGACATTATTAATATATTTTCATTATTTGTAATTGCCAACATATTCCACGGCGTGGTACAATGGGGTACAGAGCTATGTATATTACATAAACAGTTACATACAAGCAGGGTTACCACCTTCTACTGAAGGTCTACCCGGAGAAAAATGTAAAATAAAATTCTCACCTGCAGCGGCAGGGTGCGGCGGCGTCTCCCGGCATCCTCCTGCATCTCCCACTACAACTCCTATGAACATGGCTGTGCGGCGTCAAATTGAGCCATGTTGCCATGACAACGGGACGCCAAGTGATGTCAAAGCGTCATTTAACGCCACGTTGCCATGACAATGGGATGCTACAGCAACATGGTGTCACGTAGCATCCCGTTGTTATGGCAATCGGCGTCACGGTTCACTGTGACATCACGTGATGTCCCGTTGTCATGGCAAAGCGGCGTCATTTGACGCTGCGCTGCAATGTTCATTGGAGTTGCATGGGGAGATGCAGGAGAATGCCGGAGACGCCGCCGCACCACGCCACCACCTGGAGATTAAGAGGCTGAATCCGTAGCCCGGAGGTAGGTGCCCAAAATTCGTAGTCTCCGGATCAAACCTGGTGTGGTGGCAACTATGCATACAAGTGAGGATAGACATGCACAAACATAAAAAGAGGTAATGAGGGCCCTGCTCGTGAGAGCTTACACTCTATAGGGAATGAGGGACAATGTTGAAACAAGAAGGTAATGTGGATGCTCATTGTAGGATAAGGTGTGGCTCAGGCTGGACTCTGGCCCAGTTAGATACAGTACATATATCAACAGCACCTAATTACCAGGGAAACATTGAAAGCACACAAAAAATATTTAAAGCAGCAATCCTCCCATCTCTTTTTTTCCAACATGTTTTTCTTTACTGTAGAATGGTAACCAGGGGTTATTTTTGGCTCTGGGGACTCACCAGATTCAGAGATACTTATCAGCAAAGTTACAGAGTTTAAATCTCCCTTTAGTGGAAACAAAATAGCTGCCAAATCATTGGCTAATAGGAAGCCACAACGTCATCGGTGGTGGCTTTCAATTGGATGGCCACTTATATCTAGGGTTGACAGGTGGCTTCTCCAAAAATACTAGACACAATGGTGAAAGATGCGACACGCTCGAAAAGTCGGTGGGGAGGTATGGTATTAATAAATTCTCAGACGGTCATGTAATTTTTTCCCCAAATTTCACTCCAAGAATGCACCAATTTGCACCATTTCATAGTCTATTTCGTAAAATAAATACTGGGGAGAGGTTTGGGGATTGAGCACCCTCCCGGCCTTTTTTACGAAATAGAATATGAAATGGTGCAAAATACACCCCTCCCCCCAATACATATTTAAATACACCCCCCATACATATTAAACATATACCCCAATACATATTAAAAATACACACCCCAATACATATAAAAATACACCCCCCAATACATATAAAAATACACCCCCTAATACATATTAAAATACACCCCCCATTACATATAAAAATATACCCCCTAATACATATTAAAATACACCCCAATACATATTAAAAACACACCCCCCAATATATATAAAAATACACCCAGCCCCCCAATACATCAGCGATATGTGCGTTAGGCTGCAGGAGATTGGGGAGGTGATGTGGGGCGTGGCGGGGGGTGTGGGGAACGCATCACAAACGCGTCACGGAGCTGGTTCGCCCTCATTGGCTGAACCAGCTCATGTGATGCTGATGTCACGGGACTGCAGCCCGAAATCTCAAATTGACTTGTCTCCGCAAAATGTAGCAGCGTCGACGCGCGCACTTGAGGAACTGCAATAGCAAATCAGGTAAGAGTCTTAAATATGTGCACGCACGCAAGCGTGTGCACACAGCAATGCGGCCTGAGGGAGAGAGGGAGGAGAGTGAGAGACAGAAGGGGCCAGTAAGAGAGTGAGGGGGAGAGTAAGAGAGTGAGTAGGGGGGGAAGTGAGGGGGCAGCAAGAGAGCGATTGGGGTTACAAAGTTTAAATTCCGAGTTTCTAAAGTTAAGATTTCGTGGGATATTACATGGCCGTTTCACCCACATACTGCTACTAAGAGATAAAGAAGTTTATTTCCTGATCGCTGACAAAACAATTTATGTAACCACCGGTGCTAAGAATAAATGTTATCTTCAAAGGCATACACTGCCTGTTCTTATTTAAAATAGCATCTAGCGTGTTGCTAGTGATGAAAATAACTCAGCAGGTTCTTGAATATTTGTGTTACAGCTGTGCCACCAATGGGGTTTTATGTATAAGGCAAAAGTGGGAACATTCTGGGGCAAACACATCTGCACCATACTGTACACATCAAAGAACAAATCCCATTGAAATCAACTGGAGTTTGTTCATTGATACATGTGGAGCAATGCTTTTGCCCCAGAATTACACTGGTTTTGCCATGATACATAAACCCCCACATTCAGGGCATTTCTACTCAGTGGAGTATATGTATCAAGGTAAAAGTGGAGCAATTTTGGGGCAAAACAAAGCACCCAGGGTTGCCAACACTCCAGGTTTGACCCAGACTACGGGTTTTGGCCACGTACCTTCGAGCTACGGGATTTACTTGTAAACCTCCAAACCTCCGGGTGGCGGCGGCATCTCCCCCTGCAACTCATGTCAACATGGCTGTGCGGCGTCAAATGGAGCCGCGTTGCCATGACAACGGGATGCTGCGTGACGACATGACGTCACGCGGCACCACATTGCCATGACAATGTGACATCACATGATGCCTCGGCGCCATAAGGCGCCCCATTGTCATGGCAACTTGACGCCGCGAGACATCACGCAGCATCCCGTTGTCATGGCAATGCGGCGTCATTTGACGCCGTACAGCCGTATTGACAGGATTTGCAGGAGGCGGTGCCGGGAGGATGTCGGAAGCATGCCCAAGGATTTCGGGAGACGCCACCGCAGAAGGTAAGCACTAAACGTAAAAATGTTATCTCCAGGTTAGCCTTCAGTAGAAGGTGGCAACCCTGATTGCACCAAATGCAACAAATCCTATTCATTTCAATAGGATTTTGTTCTTTGATACATAATGTATGGCGCATATTCTTTGCTCCACTTTTCCCTTGGTACTTACTGTATGCTCCAGAGTATGTCAGGAAATGGAGACACTGCGGACTCCAGTTTAAGAAAAGATGGCATTGAGACAGAGGGGGAGATGTATCAACGTAACGAACGTGCAAACAGAGGTTTGCTCCATTTTCTGATCATATTTGAGTCAAATTGCTGAAAGTGTTTCTTACATCTGGTGGCATTTTAATTTGCTGTATACTGCATGGTGAAAGGTCATTATCACTTTCTTACCCACCATAACTTATTTAATGTGTTGTTGAAACTGTTTCCACGTTGCAAAGCCGGTATAACACCATACTCACACTGAAGAGACCCAAAAGCATAAAAACAGGTGGCTCTGAGTAGGTTTTACTGGTAATGCACTTCTTTAATCCAGGCTGTGCTGAAAAGCTGTGTAATACAGCAGGCATACATTTATAGGGATCCATGTTAAAATGGACAAGAAGCAAAAGGCGACACTGAGTGCTCATTTGCATGTCATTACCCAGAATCCTTGGCTGCAGTGGAAGCATTCTATGCTTAGTGACAATGGGGACAAGCAGGGTTTGAATACCTGTCTGAGACATGTTAATGTGCTCATAAGTGGTATTTGTATTTGCTTACATCTGATGCAAATTGTTGGCTAGAACAGGGGAGCGCAAACTTTTCCTGCTGCGCCCCTCTGTCTGGCCTGCTCCGGATTCGCACGCCCCCCTCCTACCTGCTGCCGCGTCAGATGATTTGACACCGCGTTGCCATGGAGACGCGCCATAGCTTCTGAATCTCGGTAAGTTTTCCTGTTGCAGAGGCCTCACGCGATCTCTCGGCATTTAATTTAAATGCCGTAAGGAATAGCGAGGGACTTCTACAACCGCCCGTACCCCTCCAGACAAATCTCGCGCCCCCCCATCCCCCCAGTTTGCTCACCCCTGGGCTAGAAAAGTTTACGCCACCTCAGACCTGGCGGATATTTTCTAAGCAAATGCAAGATACAAAAATGTCACAAAGTTTGATACTTGTCATTAAAATCCGAGCGCATGTAACTTCTCCCACTGTCGCTCCCCAAATCGCAAGGTGATGCAAACGGTGCAAAACTTGGAGCAAAAAGCTTGATTTTTACGCAAACAGACGCAATATGAAAATGACGCAATTTACATCAATTGTGCTCCAAATTAGCTGTGATATATCACCCTGCGTGTGGTTGCGGACTTTTGCAAATGCATTGTAGGCGCTTTCAGCATTGAATAGGTTAATGCGAAAGCTGCATCGAAAAATGTTTGACGACAATGTAGAATTGTACATCCCAATTTAATGACCGCGCTGGCTGAGCTGATCTTTTAATCTTCTGTAGGATCATGCAGTCAACCACTTACTGCCTTGTCTGCTATTATACCTAGTATGGTGATGGTACCTTGTAAATACATTAAGTATTGTACAAGTAGAGCATATACCTTTCACTGCTAGTATGGGCCAGCAATACATTGTAAAACAGCAGAAATGCACTAATGTATAACAATTGTTCCCAAGATTTATACCTGTAAAGGCAGCAGGCCATCTCTTCCAGGGGAAACAAAATGGTGGGTTGAATCTCCTGCATCACGCAGGCCAATAGGAAGCTGCAATGTCATTCGTTGCAGCTTCCGATTGGCCCGTGTGAAGAAGGGGATTTAAATACAAGGGAGTACTTGCGTTACATTTCTCGGTATGTATCTTAGGTCTCGTTCAGGGTGGCAGAGACAGGAGGTGGAGGGCGCGTGTCCATGCGCGTCAGTCTGCTGGGTGATGTGTGCTCATCGTCCCCAGCAGACCTTTTCAAGCGTTCAGGTGGGTCTACAGACCTGAGATTAGGGATGGGTGTTGCTCTTCTTACTACACTTTCCCGAATGATTTCATTGGCTGCCGAAGTACCAGTGACGCTGCTGCAGCTTGAAAAAACAACTTGAGTTGTTTATGCAAACTGTAGCAAGCGTCAACTCCGTACTTCGGTGACAGGGTAGCTGCTACCCTGACAACTGATATTTACTTTAAACACTTTGTTTCAAATGTGCGCACGCACGTAAGCGCGCGCACGTCGCAAAGCAGGCACCCTGAACGAGGCCTTAGGAATCTGGGGGGGGGAGGATCCCGGAGCAGAAATGAATGCGGTTCAGCTCCAGAACCCCCCTTACTTGATGCCCATGTAGTGGGCTTGCAGGGGTTGGACGGCTCCTTTAAGAGTTATTACCAACAAGATGTAACTGCACAGAGGTCATTACTAAAGCAGAAACAAAGTTGTAACAATATAGTAGCAAAGTATTTATGTCAGGGTGTATTCTTGAGTCCCTATTTAGTTACCCTCATCCACCACCCAGAAAGAGGTATCAGTTTCCTAGGGCCTGTCCAGGGTAAGGCTGCTACTTTGCTGTCACCTGATGAAGTGACACAAAACACTTCCCTTACACGACACCATCGAATTAACCCTTACATTCCTGAAGGCAATATACATATATATATATATATATATATATACTTATTTAAGGTATGGTGGGTAAAAAAAGTGACAAAACTCCACAGTAAAGCATAAAGCAACTGTAATATTACTATGTGTTCATTTGCATGGTCTTAGACAGGTCGCAACCCTGTCTTTCACCTTTATCACCCAGCACCAGCACTTCCAGAATCCCTTGCTGCAGTGAATTGCTGTGTGCTGGGTGATAATGTGAAAGACAGGGTTGCAGACCTGTCCTAAACAGTCAAGGAACATACAGTAATATTTACAGTTGCTATATATATATATTCATAGACAGTGTTCGACAAACCTATACATTTGCACGCCCCGGGCGAGTGGATTTAACATCGTGGCGAGCTCCTACTGGCCCAGGCATCACACGTTTGGTACAAGGTGGCGAGTAGATTTTTTTGTTGGGCGAGTAGATTTTTTGGTTATTTGTCGACCACTGTTCATAGATATGTACAGAGAGGGAGATGTGTAAATAAACTGATTCTAAACCCTAAAAGGTAATATTGCCGCTGTTGAATAAAATCACTTTTAAAGGAGTAATTCATGGGCTTTTAAAAATATATATTATTATTTTAACATAGGGTTGAAATAGGAGCTCTCCGGAGCTGAACCGCATTAATTCCAATTTAGGGGACCCCCTGTTTCCCAAGATACAGATCTCCAAAGAGATGCTGGTATCTTGGCAAAGATTAAAGCTCCCGTGTCACATGGGCTATAGGAAGTCGAACCGGATGACATCACGGCTTCCTATTGGCCCGTAGGGAGCTTTAAAACTCCGCCATTACGTAATCCCTGCTAGCCGAGCGGAGCGGCTATGGGCATTCCCCCCCCCCCTGGGCAGTCCCCCCCCCCCCCCCCATGGATGTATGTATCTCAGGAAGCGGGAAATCATGAAGCTTAATTAATGAGGTTTAGCCACGGGGAGACCCTCTACTTTAATCCTATGTTAAAAAATAAACAAAAATGGGGGAGAGAGGGGGGTTAGGGGGAAATGGCCGCTTGGATTTCATCTTTAAAATGTACTTGCTGTGGTATAATATTAGATTATTCGTAGGTTTGGAATACCTTTTAGGGGACCAACATTAGAGTTATGATATGATATTATAGTGTACAGAGTTTTCCAAACCTCACAGGTCTCTTCTTCAAGTGTACTGATTTGAGAGATTTCACTATCTCTGTTCACTATAATTTAATCTATGAAGGATTCTCAGGTTCATACCCTAAGGGGCTTTCTCTATATCCGACGTAGCGGACGATCGGGCCTTTTTTGTCCGGAATTCCCCATTGAAGTCACTTCGGCAGATATAGAATAAACCCCTATTAGGTATCACAACCTACAACTGATCTACAATTCTCCAGGCCAATACTGCTGCTACAACTTTCAACTACTGTGGTATATGTCAGGGGTATATCTGGGTTGATCCAAAAGGAGGATCAGAAAGGTTCCCTCACAGTAGAGCACTCAATATGCGGGATACAGTGGGTAGACTAACAATGGTCTAACAGATAAATGCTGTTGATAGGTCAAATGAATCTATCATAACCGGATTAGCCAGGAAAAACAATAAAGTTTTATTCAAATATAAAGATTAAAAACACATAAATCACATTCAAACATTAAAATAACCCCATAATGAAGTGGCAAGATAAGCAAAAAACAACAATGGGTGTCTTGATACTAATATCTGATATAATGCTATCAGTAAACGTCTTGTAATTCAGAATCTAATATCCAGGTCAGCAGGTAAGTATCACTCCCAGCCTAGGTAGATATTATGAAGCAGGCAGGTATCCTTCATAACATAATTATTAACAGGTACACTATTATTATAGTAAATAAACCGTAGTGAACCAATTGTTCAATATAGTACTGTTCCCACCAGGGAGAAATGATAAAAGGTAGGTATTGCTGTATCCTATGCACCAAATAAACCTGTGCAAATCAACTTGGGTTGAGCAGCGTATCTTATTTCTGTTCACATATTAAGCACGCTATTCATTTTTAAGTTCACCATTTATCTCAATATATCACTTATTCACTTTGTTATATTCTGCACAGTATTTTTATACATTTAGAGAGCGCCTGGTGTTTTTTCTTGTCTATATATATTGCTCCCTGAGCATGTCTGATGCTTTTAAAAATATATATGTTTTTCTAGTTCTAAAAAACAGGATTTTCTTAATTTCTAGCTTCTGAAGTTACCATGGCAACCTCTGGACAACAATGGGCTTTGGGCAGAACTCCATGTTAACCTCCCTGACACTTAACATTTACGTTTATAGCTCCAGAATGGAGCATCAGATTGTAACAATAAATACAGCTTTAGAATGGGCAAGAAGAGATCTTTTACAGCACTAACTGCTTTAAGAGCTTTTAATGTACATTCACTCTTAGCCAATGTCAAGAGAACTCTTCCAGTGAAATCCTCCCTTACCTTCTGCATGTCAAGTTCCCAGTGCAACACAGCTGAAAAATATAAAAGCATAAACTGTAAATGAGTGTGGGTCATACCAAAGATTTCAGCCCATTAACTTCCCTTCAACTCCAGTTTTCCTATTTACTCTGTTGTATTTGTGGTGAAAGTATAAGTACATTTCCATAAACAATGGCTTTCATCCATTTAAGATCTGTGTAATTATCTTATTATTTATAATAGAACCTCAGTCTACCTATTTTACGCTTCTTATAATACTATGACTGACTGCTGTAGTAGGGTGTCTATTTTTAAATAACTAAATAAAACAATATTATCCTATATCAGTGTTTCTCAACTTTTCCCCCCACAAGAAAACCTTTATTTTATCTGATCTAATTGCTGAAACGTCCCATAAAATTAATTAGAAACATAATTGAAGTAGGTAATTACTACTTATTTTTGCAGTTGCATTCACAATTACAATTGCGTAAATTAAGTTAATTGTATCTGGCATACATCCAGGGAGGTTTATGTCACCTCAGACTTGGTGTCATTTTTTATTTTTTTTATTACCATAAAGGGGTGGAAATTACAGAAATACAGAGTTTAACACATCCCATTATGATATGTAACTCCCTCTATATCATATTCCTTTTCTTATATACAGTAGCACTGACAATGTATGCAACACTGCACACAAAAATTAGACACATAGTCCCTGTCCTGAAGAGCTAACAATCTAATTGTGGCGCTTGAGGAAGAGGTAAATAAGGTCACTCACCCAAGGTCACAAGGAGATGAAGACTGGAATTCAAAACTCAGCTGTGCCTTCTTCAAAAGCAGTGTTCTTACCACTACACATTTCCCATTATTACTCCCCAAATCACAAGCTACTGCCACCGGGCAACAATTGGAGCTACACACCTTATTATTATTATTTTGTAAGATTTAGAGCACCCTTGCGACATAAAAGGTACATCATGGGCACTTGTTCGTATTCTTGGGGCATCGGGCTGACCGCATCAATAGTTTCCGCCATCTGGGGTCTGGTCGTGATCATGTGATCACATTACCGCGCTGTAAAGGTTACAGTCTCCCGGCGGCAGAAAACCACGTCAGATTTACCAAGGCATGTAACTGCCATGGAAAAGAATGGGATTTTTTTTCCTTGACATATCTGCTGCTGCTTTTTTTTAGACCGCGTGCGCGGTCGCCATTTGCCGACTGCTTGTGTGTATGCACGATTTGGCACTTGCCGGCTGCTCGTGTGCATGTGTGATCGGAACTTGACGGCCGTGCATGCGTGATCGGCGTTTGCTTCCATCGTGCATGCGCGGTCAGCAATTGTTGATTGCACATACACACAAGCAGCCGGCAATTGCCGATCGCGAATGCGCGGTTGGCAAGTTCTCTTTGCACATGCACAGTCAGCGAGTGCCAACTGCACGTTTGACATTTGTCCTGGTTTTTGCCGGGACAAGTCTGGTCACCCTAAATGAGGGACAATGTTGAAACAAGAAGGTAAAGTGGCTGCTCATTGTGGGATGGAGTGTAGCTCAGGTTGGATTATGGTCCAGCCCGGCAGCTGATCCATTAGGGTTTGGAAGGGTGGGGGGGGGGTGTTATATAAGGGGGAGATTGGTCCAGCCACACAGCAAGTCCCAATGGTTGGGGGGAGGAAAATGTACACAATTGTGCACCGATTGCAAACAGAAACATGCAGCGGCTTCTAACGCTATAATGTGGCACTCACTCTTTTATTTGAACTTCAAAGTACGAGCGGGCGCAGCTTCCTGTGTGAGGAGAGGAACTGTGACCTCGAAAAGAAATGACTATCTGCAGCATTTTTCTGCCCTAATGGAAATTTCCCATGATGCACGCAGTGACGGGTTGGAAAACATCCAATACTGGGTACACAGTATTTTTATTTACAAAATCAGGAGTACCACTAAATATTATTTACTAATCCAGAATGCTGTTACTTTTTTTTACCAATTTTTTTTTTAAAGGTCAGATTAATATCTATCTATTTATCTCTATCTATCGTCGTTGTAGAGGTAAAAGTCATTAGCTACATTCTTTGAGTAGTGAGGAAAAAGTGATTAAATGTTCTTTTAACAGGAAAAGTTCTGTATTTAAAAAGGAAGGTATGTTGATATGACAGGTTCTGAAGATTAGGTGTCTTTTGTGAATTTTTCGATCGAAATATCAATAAATTCCAAGTCAGGAAGTGCATTTAGTGAGGTTTTTGGCAAACATGCACTTAATGAGTTTTACCTCCACAAAGACATATATATTGGAACCATTGTCAAGAGGGCTGATAATGGGGCCTGAAACATCGATCACCACATTGAATATTTCTTGCATGAAAGTCCCAAGAGTGCTGGGTCTATTTTTGAATTGATGCACATACTTCCACTCTGTGGCCCCCAATTGTGGTGCATTGTGTAGGGTAAATAGTTACAGGCGGGCCCCACTAATACAGCGGGTTCCATTCTATGGCCCCACCGGAAAGCAGAACCGGCGATTTTCGGTGTCTCCTGCAGGTCTACGCAATCCCCCCTTTTGCACATGCGCGACTTCCTTTCTGCGCATGTGAAACCTCGGCACCCCCCGTTCTGCGCATGCGTACCTCGGCACCCCCCTTTCTGCACAGACATGGCGGACCACTTCTTGATACCGCAGCATGAGCGGAACGCCGTAAAACGGGGTCCTGCTGTACTCTATAGTCTGAGAGGATCCCAAGAGATCCAATATACTGGTACAGCACAAGGGATAATCAGATAAAAGTGGTTTATTGGGTCCAAAATGCATCCATATGCCCGACATTTAATCTCTAGGGATCCTCACTGACACTGTCTCTCCCTCTCTCTTCTCTCTCCTCCTCTTTTCTCTCTCAAAACCTTTTTAAGTTGATTCTATATTCTTGTGCTAAAGAAGTGGAAATGTAGGGTTCTGAATGAAAGAGCACTGGCTGAGAACTTGTCATTAGGGATATAACAGGGGGCCAGGAGACAGTGTCTTTCACTCTCTGTCATTGAGCAGCATGGGATGAGGGAAGAAAGTGAAAAGAAACCATATTGTTTTTACTTCAATATATGAGATACCTTTCATATAAAGAATGGGAGTTAACTGTATGGAACGGGCGCACTTGCAGTTTCATTTACCTTGTAGATAATAATAATTAAGATAGCGGATGCTGATAACCGGGACTGCACCTTGAAGTTGAGGGGCAGGGGGCGTGGTCAATTGGTGACGTCGCCACACGCGTTTGTTTGTGGCGTACTCTTGAGGGGGGTGCGCGTGCCCGTCTCTTTTTTCCCCCTTCCCTCCACCATATGCCGACTAGTGAGTTTAACGCGTCTCACCCACCTCCCCCTCTCTCTCTGTCCCCGCCCATTACTACCACTGCGCGCGCTCGCCTTTCCTCCCTCTGCGCCTTCTCGTCCTCGACCCCGCCCCCCCCCCTTTTTTTTTTAAACTACAAAACAGACTGACCGTCTCAGCGCGTGATCCTCCCCGCCCACCGCCTTTGTAAACGCGCGCGCCCCCTCTTCTGATAGGGGTGGTTCTGGATTGGACGCGTGAGTGAGCACGCGCAGTTGCGCGCGCCCCCAACCCCTCTCTCTCTCCCCCCTCCGTGTCTCGCGCACCCGCCTCGCGCCGGGCTCTGTGGCTCGGTCGCTGTCGTCGTTCAGGCTTTTTTTTTTTTCTCTGTCAGGAGGACTCCCCTGTTGAGGGGGAAGAAAGGAAAGGAGCGGGCCGGGGGATCCGGCGGGCGGCGGCGGCGGCAGCACGGCTGTGGGAGCATAAAACAGAAACCGTTGGGCTGCCTCGGTAAGAGGGAGGGCGGTGGGCGAGACTTCGGCTACATGGCGGCGTTGTTGAAATAAAAGCCGGGGGAGGATATGAGGGCGTCGGCGGCCCCGGTCAGGAAAGGGCGTGGATGGGGCCCCCCTCGCAATGGGCTTTGGCTTCGACCTACTCGGGAGTCAGGGCTGAGGACACAAGGCTCTGACAGTGACCCCCTCCCTCCCTTAGAGAGATTTTAGGGGAAAGGTCCATATATAGACTTATAGCATTGTTCTTATTAAATAAAGCGCTGCAGGAGTGCGGGCATTCTCTGGTTATCACACTTTTAGGGGCCACTTTCACCACAGGAGCACTGTATCTTCCTTTTTAGGTTATCTGCTTCAGGAGTGTGATTACTTTCTCATCTCACATTAGGGGGACATTTACACCGCAGGGACAAGTTTGCTGTCAGAATAACTTGAAGGGATCAGCAATACTGTAGCAGTGTGGTTACCATCTTATGGTGATTTACATAATTACCATACTTGAGCAATACTTGTGCTTTACAAGGATACCAGCACACACTCCTGCAGTACTTGTGATCCTTTCTGTTCCAACACCCACAAGCCTGTAGCTTTGTGACTTTTATTGCTGTGTAAAACATGCTGGATCATTTATTTCTTCCTTGTAGCTTCATGATGTTATAAAAGTGATCTCTGTTGTTTGAGGAGGTGATCGGTTGTGATAGCCACACCACTAGTGTTTCTGCTCCCACTGGCGTAATGTTATAGCTATTGTAACTTGTGCAGTGGTAACAGTTAAAGCCCTCCATCTCTAGTTTGTGGGGTTATGGAATTGGTGGGTGTGGTGGGTTTGCATGGGATGAGTTGACATTTGGTTGAAATGTCATTCCTCCGTTTACAGTAAAGAGCCCATGTAGGGATTTTTTTTTGTGTTGAATTGATAAGACCCCTACATTTCAGTTAGAGCAGCAGTCAATGCTGATTTTATTTATTTTTTCAATGGATTTTTTTTCTTCCTATCAGGTTGCTCTGTTCAGGAGAGAAAAGCTATTGTATGTCTTTTTGTTTATATAGCGCCAAAAGTGTATTCGGTGCTTCACAAAGAATACAGTACAGGGAATTATAATACAGTAAGTGCATTAATACAATAAGTTTAAAATATTAAGTATCCGGGAGGTTAAAAGTGAGCAGTCCCCAGATCTCGGTGCATTCTCAATGTTACCGTGGTAATTTCAGAGTAACAATTCGGAATCATAATTTTGAACTTGTGTTTTTTTTTTTTAAGAACAGGAAATGCTTAGGGAGCAAGATACTAACATGAGTTAAACTCGTATTGAACTCATAGGCTTCTGTGGGAGGATTGCAGTTTTTAAATAACTTCAACAATAAGGCACCCAAGGAGATGGATTTGTAGGTGATAACCTAACCTGCTCCATTTGTTACATTTGCAAGTCTGTGTGTATATATCAGAATAGGCGTTTCTTGGCACACGTCTTCATAATAAGGGCGTGTACGCAAACCTAAAGTACATTAAATTGAAAAAGAAAGTACCTCTCTAGAGACATTAAACAAATATATATTTATTGCTTGAATTTCCGTTTGAGATCTGTATTTCAATGGTATTAGAAGATTGGCCTCAATGTGTAATTAGTTTTAACCATTTCTTTTCTTATTACGAGATTGTAAAACAAATATATAGTTTTCTTAAGTACTTTTTTTTTGCCAGCTTGAACTCTGCAGAACATTTGTCATTACTGCATTTTCTTTTGCAACTTTTTCCTTCAATATGTTCAATGGCTGACAGGTTTTTTTTTTTATTTTGGGGTGTGTGTATTACTGCTAAATGTTTGTGTGGAGGCTCTATGTACTGAATCATACAATAAGCCTCTGTAAAAGGGGAACATTTTCCCTTCCTAGTATTTGTTCTCATGGTTTTAAGACACTTGTATCATGTTTAAAAAAAAAAAAAAAGTCTTGTTTTCTCTAGTACACATTTTTGTGATTTATTTGACTTTTTAGCCAGCTCTGATCCTTTCACTTGCTAGTCTCATAGTAGGAAATGTGTTGAGCCAGGTTATATTGCAACCCATTTAATATATTGGGCTACAACACATTACAATCCAATATATGGCATGCACCTCCTGGTAGTGGTTAAGTGATTCAGTTGGCCAATAGTCGTGTTGCTCCATAATTGGGTTTGTGATTGTCATTTGAGGTGTAATTGCCATTAACCAACTTACATGGCATTGTGGCATTGTACATTTGCTATTAATTATCCATGATTTAATTTAACAGGTTTGTCTGGCTTGGAGCAATAGTGACGCTTAGACTTGCTAAAATAGCACCAATGGACCTGTAATTGGCATGTATTTTGTTACTGATTTTTAGCCGAATTAAACCATACAGCAGTTTAACATTTGTTAAAGACTGTCTTCAAATTTGGTCACTAAAACCCATGGTTAAGATCAGTAGTTTATTTTAACAATGTATTTTTCAGCTCAATTCATTACTGAAGCGGATAGTGGAAAAGCTCTTATAACGGTTAACCACAGCATAAGGCGTACCAAAAGAGCATACAAGTTGAGTCACCCTATCCTCCCTGCTGTGTACAGCTAATACAGACACAGTGGAACTGGTTAGTTAAAAAGTCTTGACAATATTTGAGACTGGTCCAAAAGAACGTTTAATACAGTACGATTTCTCACTTATTCTCCTTTTTGAAATTGCTTTAAAGATGACTTATTGTTAATTATTGAGTTTCTAAAATGTGTACTGTAAATAGATTTAAATGGCCATGGCAAACTTTTTTTAAATATAAATGTAATTGTAGCCGCTTTACACAATTTCTTAAATAAAATAAAACATCTAACATAGCTTTTTTTTTTTTTTCAGTTGCCAATTTTATGCATGTTTGATTGAAGTTGGTATATTTATTGCATATTAACACGAAATAGCAGAATCAACTTTTTAAAATTATTGCATATGCGTGTTCACTTACAGCAATTTTGCATGTCGGTCCAGTAAAACATAGTGCAGTCAGTAGTTTTATACAAAAATGATCCATGAACCTCGACCGTTCTTTTCTGGCATCACAAAATAATCGTAACCGTTTGCAAATGCTAGTAGTTAATCACTGTTCTGTCGCCTTAGCACATGGAAACTTTTGAAAGTGAGAAGCGGAAGTTGTTTTATTGGTCTTGTCTAGATTCAGTGTGAGTGAAGCCCCACTACTCTTCCCAGTTTTGACATTTGAGATCTGGCATAACGATCCCATCATTTTCTGGTGAGCTCACTGTTTTTTAACTGCTTGCGGCTCAAAAGGGCACCAGGAAAATCTCACTACAAAGTGCGCTTATCTTATTGTTGATGGAGGAAAACAAGGGCGCAATGGTGCATTAACTTTAATGTACCAATACGTTTCTTTTTGCGCTTACCTTTTTTTTTTCTGTTTGCATATAGGTGAGAGCGACTTCAGGAAGAGAAGAGACTGCATTGGAGCTACATGCTAAATTGCTGACTGTATTATCATACAAAGACTTCTGGATTACTATTACACGATTTGTATCAAATCAATTGAGGTGAATCAAAATGTATTAACTTGATGGGGTCAATTTACGGTTCACTGTTTTTGTCTTATTCTTTTCACTATTTACATTGCTGTAATACAGATTCATTTTATCACAATTTTATATTTGAGATAGCTTCCACAGATAAAATATAATTTATTTAATTTTCCATACATTAGCTCACATTTTAAATAGTGTTATATATTTTCTAATTGTTGACCTTGTGTTTTAACATGATTCATTTGATATCAAGAATTCTAATTTGTGAGCAGAAATAATATGATAAACATTTTTGTGTAATGTATTTGAAAATGTATGTAAGTGTTATTTGTTGTGGTAATGTTATGGAGTCAAAAATGTGTGGTAGGTTTCATTCTGTGGTATTGCTTTAATATATATTTCGGCTCTTGTGACCCACTGCTCCACGAGATACTTGCCTTAGGCGCTGCTGGTATCTCAATCCTGTTTACATGTGGGCCATTAGGAAGCTGCAAGGAATTATGTTCTGGCTTCCTATTGGCTGCCTGGCCTTTAAACAGCTGTACTGCAGACTGAGCCAGGACTGCAACCCTCCTGCCTCATACCTAGGGCAAAACTTTTTTTTAAACTCGCCCTCAAGTGGAAATGCTACTTTAAAGTGGCATCCAAGCTGCCGGTTTTATAATTGATTATTTTTTTTTTTTTAAACCTTTTATGTGCATCCATACAATCCACACAATTTGTAATTAGCTAAGGCCTCGGATATAGTACAGACTGGCGTGGTGGGGGGGGTGTGTGCCTGTGACATGTGCGCGGTTCGCCCTCATTGGCTGAACTGCGTACGTGATCCGACAGTCGCGCTGCAAAGTCAAATTTGTCACGCGAAGCATCTGTCTGCACGTGCGCTCTATGGCCCTGCGCATTGTTGCTCGCGCCATCAGCGTTGCTATGAACACAGCTTAAGTTTCCGATCGTTCTGTTCTCCTGTGATTGATCGAAGATATGGCTCAGGGTTCACTAAATGGCTGTCAGTGCAGCAGAAGAGGACCATAGATGCAAAGTTCTGTGGGGAAGATCATGTGACCCGGCAGTCACTTGATACAATTGGTGCACTGCTAGAGGGGGCAGGGCTCAAAAGGGGGTGTGCCAGAGCCTGTTTCAGGAGAGGAAGGGGCTGTTACTTTGTAAATGGTTGCTATAGAAACAAATGCTTGTTACATTATAAATTAAAAATGTTATTTAGAGTAGTTTGAGAAAATGCTTGTAGCATTTTTTTTTTATAGTACAGAACTGATTTATTTAAATAAAAATAAAACAGATACGGATATTGCTTTATCTGCCGCTTTAAAGTACCAAGTTTCTTTATCCAACGTGAATTGTAAATTCTTTGAATTATTACAATTTTAATATACTATTTTATTGTAGAAGTATAGATTCCTTGTAGTATACAATATTTTTAATAGTCCGTTTTTTATTTTATTTAGAACCTCTCCACTTGAAGAGGTCATCATGCTGTCACCAAATCAAAATAATATTTATTAGATTATAGGTGACAGACCTATACTATAATTGCTCAATTTTGCATGACAATTGAGTGACTTCTGCAAGATATGCCAAAACATGTAAATACTTGTCGCAAGTTTGACCAGCAGGTAGTGGTATTTTATCTGGCTCCTAAAAAAAAATGTGGAAAATGGGGATAGCCCAAAAAATATGCAAAGGAATTAATGCAAAAAAGTCATTTAATGACTAAAAACAGTCACAAAAAAATCAATGTTTCAGTGCTGACCACCATCTGGGACACCTTTTAATTATGGAAACTCAATAGTTTTTTTTTTTTTTTTTTTCCATGATCACTTTCTTGAATCAAAATCAATATTTTCTTAAATATCCAAAAGGGTTTGTTAACCAATTCCATGTTTTTTGAATCAAAATGATGTATGAATTAGACAAACAATAAAAACGTAATTAAGAGAACATAGATGATCCACAAGACTTATGTAATGTTCTCTGGACAGACAGCGGTAGAATTTTTTTGCCTCCATGAGATTGGCAAAAACCGAACCATTGCGTTCAAACAGAACAAGCTCATCCCTACCGTCAAGCATGGTGGTGGGAGCATTTTGGTTTGGGGCTGCTTTACTGATTGGGGACCTGGATGGCTTGCAATCATTGACACAACCATGAATTCTGCATTGTATCAGAAGATTCTAGAAGAGAATGTCAGGCCAACCGTCCATAAACTGAAGCGAAAAATGGGTCATGCAGCAAGACAATGATCCTAAACATAGAAGCAGATCTGCAGAATAAGAAATGCTGCATTTTTAGAATGGCCTAGTCAAAGTCCTCAACCCCATCGACATGTGGCAGGACCTGAAGCGAGCCGTCTATGCAAGGAAGCCCACAAGCCCTCAAATGTCATGAGGTTGAAGCGGTTCTGTAAGGTGGAATGGGCCCAAACTCCTCAATCTGTGTGGGACTGACCAGCAGTTACAAGTAATTCTTGGTTGAAGTCATTGCTGCTCAATGGGGTGCGACATACTTTTTCACACATGGATATTGGATGTTGAAAAAAGTAGAACAGATGTGATGCTTCCAAAATTAGAGCGAATTCCTCCATGGCATGTATTAATGATCAGGATTACAATGGGGAGTCCATGAATGATAAGGCATATCTATGGCAAGGGCTAAGTGTCTAGTGGCGTCCACTTGACCTCCACAGCTTAAACACTATATAAACCCAACCAAATAACCAATATTTGAATAGCAAAAGCACAGGTATGTATGTATGTATGTGTTAGGGCACTGCGGCCCTTTACCTTAGTGCTTAGCAGGACCTCCAGACATCCAGGGCGTACAGCCTATCCAGGTAGGTAAACGGCAAGAAGCAGGATGATAATGAATCGCACAGCCACGAAAATCAAGTGCCGTGTGCACGAAACGCGTAGGTGCGTTTGTGTTGTCCTGTTGCTGTACCCACCTGCATTAAACCAGACCTATTGTATCATTGGAGTGTGTACTTATGTCTCATACCTTCCGGACCCGTTGGGAATTGGATTTTCGTGGCTGTGCGATTCATCATCATCATCTTCCTGCTTCTTGCTATTGGATGTTGAACAATTATGTATCCACAAATGAGTCAAGTATCATGTTTTTGTGCCATTTTGTTCGGGTTATCTTTTTCTATTAGGACTTGGATTAAGATCTAATAAAATTTTAGGTTTGAAATACACAGCGGGGTATGCCTGTATGTGAAAATCCTAAGGGGTTTGCAAACTTTTTCTCGGCACTGTAGTTATAGTTGATGATGTTGACAAGACCTGTCCATAGAGTTCAACCTATGTTACATTTTAGATGCTATATTAATCGCTAAAACTTGAGAATCTATATCTATCTATCCTATCTATCTCTCAATTTTCGATTTGTTGTGATTATTAGGACCTTCATTGTAAAAGCCATTCATTTTTTTTCCCCCCCAAATATAAAGTATTTGTTTCAGGTTTAAGAGTTGAATAAAGTCACTATTTAATACTACGGAACTGATATTTAAAAAAAAAAAAAAAACAACAAATGCTCCAATGATATTACTACCTGATTCTTGAATGGCTGTCCAATAGGAGGCCGCAATCCATGATATTGTGGTTTTCTATTGGCATGAGATTTGGTAGACATTTTGTTTCTGCTGGAGATGGACTTAAGCCTGGTAACCTCAATATTATCTACTGAACAGAGAGAGGGGGTCCTCTGGGCTGAAAATGGCAAAATCCCTCTTCTGTAAAAGGGAAAAAAGTATCTTGAAACCACGTTTTAAATGCCTCGTTTATTTATTTTTTAATACCTGTATCAGGAGAAAAGCTTAGTGTTACCAAAGTCACTTATTCCGATGTGCTAACATTTTTAATACAGTAAAAGATTTTATTTAACGGGGTGCTTTTTAGTTTATTGCACATATAATTACTGTTCACCACCAACCTTATTTCCACGCTGTTTCTCACCTCTTTTGCCACAGAGGTTAAACAAAGCAGGCCACAGAATTGTGTTGCTTTGTTCATGGGCTACACCCTACAGAAGTCAACTTTTCCACATTGTATGTGGGTGGAAGCAACTACTATAGTAATCTGTGTGGCCACCACAGTGATTCTTAATTTGAAGCTAGAAAAAAGTGGTCTTTAAGTTGAGAAATAAAGGTTTGTTTAAGCAGTAATAAAGTAATCATACTTTTTGTTGCATCATTGAAGAGGAATGCAGCTGAGGCAGTTTTTTTAAATTAATTTTTTTAAATTTTATTTGGCCACTTAATGAACATTTGTTAAATATGCATTAGTATTATAAGGATAATCTGTTAAAAAGGACATAAAATGAATGCATAGTGCATGTATTTTCGTGTTAATATTTCCAATAATGAGAACCTGAGTGACAAGATGGACAAAATTAAATGGTTCCCAAAGAAACAATGCCCCTTCCTTTGTGCTTCACCTTCACCCCAAAAAATGTTTTTGTTGCTGAAAACTCTGTTAAAATGATGTAATTCTACTGGATTTTGTTTTGAAGCCACGTTTGTCATAGATAAATAGTGGTATAAGGAAGTCCCATTTAAAGGACTGCTTTGAATGTTGTTTTGAATGAAAAAGTTGCAGCACAATGATGGAGATTTAAAAATAAATACATTTGGGATATCTAAGTGTAACTATGTATGAGTAAAGGTATGTCTCTGATAAACTTGTATGCTCTAAAAAGCAAGACCTCCATATGTAAATTGGTACGTACTTGGCATGTATATTGATAGCTGATTGTTGTATGCTCTTCAAATTTGATATTAATCTTTACTTTGCAGTTAGTTTTAAGATCTCATTCAGGTGTTGCATTAGGACATTCTGTGCAGAAACTGTTTCCTCCAGAAGTGCTGCAGCACAGACACCTATGCAAATGCATACTTCATTGTTGCTGATTTTTAAATTTGATTTGTATAATCATCTGAAATTTCTAATTTACCTAGACTTATGAAAATGGAGTCCGTTATGATTTACATTTTTTTCTAGTATATGCATCAAAATGTACTCTGAATTTTGCTGTATTAAGGCACATCTGTTTTTTTCTACTGTGGCACACCAATCAATATTTGGTGTGCTCCATTCTTGCATGATAAAGATGTATTTGAATGTTATAATGTGGGATAATTCGGAGACCTAAATTGGCTTAACGATATTGCTTGCATGAGTGCATCTAGTTGCAAAATAATGGTTATGAGCACATAGTATCCTGAATACTGTATATAAATTGACTTGGTTACTGAGATGGCAAATACAAAATTTTGTATAATTTATTTAACCAACACTAGTCACTTGTTTTGCACTCTTAATGTAGTAGTGCTACATTGCGTGTGGTGTTACATAATCGCTCTTTAAGATGTTGTTTAGTCTCATAAAGTTATTCTTTTTCTGGGGCTTTCCTTTTGGCATTAGTTCCACTTGTTTTGCTATTTTTGTGACGTGAATTAAAAAAAATTGTGACTTTATTTAGTATAATTTGCTCTTCTAATTGTTTAGTGAAATGTAACCAATTACAACAACTAATTTCCTCTGGCAAATTGTGGTAAAAATCTTGCTATTCTAAAATTAAGACTATGGCAGACACACTTATACTTTCTTGAATTGTTTTTCCTCTTTAGTATTGTTACCAGTATCATTGTTAGTGCATTATGGTTTATCACAACATACTTAAATTTACTCTGGCTTGGGTTCATATAGCTGCGATGCTGGGTATCGCACTCTGATTCGTCTGTAACCGTCGCCATTCAAGCCAATGATGGTTAACGCAGTATTGGCATGTGGTACCCAGCATTGTGGCTTTATATATTTGCCCCTTTCCTTTTTTTTTTTTTTTTTTTATTTTATTTTTTAGGGTTTCTACCAATTACTGTGTTAAATGAAAGTGTTGTAAAAGTCTACACGTGCAAGCCTGAGCTCTTAACAATCTGTCAGTAATATTTGTAAATAGAAATAAAATACAATGGCCCAGAATCACTGAGCTTCATTATCCTATTTAAAGTGATATTAACCTAAGATACCACAGTATGTACTGACGCAAATAACAGGACGTTAACCAGGATGTTCTCCAGTTATAAGCATTAGCCAAAAATTGAGATGTTAACCGTATGCTAATGGGCTAAATTATGGCCTTTTTGCATGTATTTGCACTAGTGCGGCGTTAACTCTTGAGGGTGGGGGCGGTTGGGTGTGTGTGTGTGGAGGGACTTCTAAGCCCATGGCTGTGTTCTACATTTTCCCACGTATACCTGTCCTGAAGCAATTGTTATAGAAAACTTTTCAGGTGTGTTGTTTTTTTTTGTTTTAATATAATAATTACACCAAGCTGCATATTCACCACTGAGGTTTTTATCCTGCAGAATACAGACATTATAGTTTCCATTTGGCCCAGTATATGATTTGATCGGTAATCTTGTATTGGGTTGGTAACCAGTGCTTAAAATTCATGTCAAACCTTGTTAAATACATTATTTACATAAAGTAAGTTTGTAAATAATGTTAGTTGTGCTATGCATTTGAAAAGTGCATAGTACATGCTATCTTTGTAATATTCCAAACTTTCCAATTTCCCAAGCTTTTTTCTAGATGGTTTTATAATACTTTAAAATAACTCCTTGAGCCTTAAATGCAATTTGTAATGCCCCATTCAACTTTGTAGCAGATTTTGGTACCTGCTCTAGTCATTGGGGATACCATGGTTTCTGTTACAGATGGGGGAATTTTTGGCCGGTTAGAATTGATGGATTATGGCTTCACTCACAACTTAGTAGTAGAATCCACTCAGTTTTTATAGACCAGTAGACATATAGTAGTTACATTAAACTAGTAAGTGCTATACGTGAATCTTCCCCCTCCCCCTCCCATGTATCCTGGATTTTTTTTTTCCCCTCTCCCTTCCACTTAAATTCGCTCTTTTGGACACACACATCTATATATCTATAATAATCTATCGGCGGGTTGCCGAAGCTTAACCGCGTTTTCAGTCCCAAGTAAACCCCTGCTTCACGAGATACTTCAAAAGGTGCTGCCGTTAGCGGCTCTGGGTGGGCTCGTTTGGGCCAACACCTTGGCGGTTTAAGTGCCCTGCGTCCGATAGGCCAATGGGAAGCTGCGAAATCCCTTGCGACTTCCTATTGGTTTACGTTACCGGCACCCCCTGTGAAGATATGTATCTGAGGCAGGGTGTCCCGGAGCTAAAATCAATGCGGTTTAGCTCCGGAGACACCCTGCTTCAAACCTAGTAAGAAAAATAAACTGTCCCCAGAAGTGCTGCTTTAATTGGTTAGCAGAGCCAAAACTACAGGGATAAATGGTTCTGATACTAGTGTGCATCTAGTCGCTCAGGGGAGGATGAAAGGGCAGGGTATGTAAGAGAGGACATCTTAGAAGTGACCCACAGTTTTTTTCCAATTCATACTTTTAACTTTTATTTGAAACACTAATACAAATAATTAGTCTGTTCTAAAGGACATGACAAACATTGGGGTTTGCGGCAGTTATTATAGTTTCCAGTCAATTTTAATCAAATGTGAGTGTGTAATAACATAAGCAAACTTCTTCCTTTACTACTACCACCGATGCACAAAAAACAATAGCGGCTTGTTTAATCATTTTTGCATAATTTGATGAAAAAATGCACTGTAGGAGGAACTAGGCATGGAAGAAATGTTCCAGGTTTAACAGTATTCAATTGTTCCCCTGCTGTTTGCAGTTCTATGAACACTTACTGATCGGTGAGGATAAAAAATATAACTATTTTTATCTTAATAGCAAACTTGCCATATAAATTATTTACTTATGTGATAGAATATAAAGCCACGCATAGATTGTCTAAACTTCAGCAGAGGTGCATTTTATTTTATATTTTTTAAAGTTTTCTCAGGCCACATTGCAGCTCTGGAATTCCCTCTTTTTCACATTAGAGCCGCCTCCACCATTCACACGTATCTTGCCCTAAAACGCATTGACAAATTGTAAAGTAGTATTTTTTTATATTTGGATGTTTCCTGGCACAATTTCCAATGTAAATGTTTCTGTATTTGCAGTGTTAAAGAAGAATTTTTTTTATTTTTTTGGAAACCAAATACTGTTGAACCTATTTTTGTTGGTTTCTGATTGCTTCTAATATAATGCAACACGTGTACAGTGTTGCTGAAGTTCCCAGAACCCTGTCTATCAATTAGAAAGTGTTTCCATAGTGGGGTGGGTTTTTTTTTTTTTTTAAACCATGTATATATGTGCATGTTCACCAGGTATACAAAAATGTACCTGCCTTACCACATTCTAAAGCAACTACAGTCTTCAACGGCCACCAACAGGTCAGGTTTTCAAGATTTCTGTGCTTCAGCACAAGTAACTCATGATTGAGCCACCTGTGCTGAAGCAGGGATATCCTGAAAACCTGGTTGTTGGCCCTTGAGGACTGGAGTTTGCCACCCCTGCTCTAAAGCAGAGGTGACGCCTGTCTATCCACCATTTAAAGATTTCCCATGCCTGGTTTCATGGGGTTATATAATAAGGGAGTCATGGTATTGTTTGGTTGTAATAACCCTTTCCTTTCCCTTATAGCGTCCCATATTTTGAAGGATAGGTATGTGGTGGGGAGTATATATCCTCTGCTGATTCTATGATCCCTTGGTATCCTCATATCTCCTAGCTATATTAGGAAGGTATCGTCGTTTTTGATATCCACCCAGCATTCCTTATTGGGTGGAGTATGCCAAATGACCATCTGCGCTATTTGTGCTGCTCTAAAGTGTTCCCAAAAACAGTGAACAGACAACCCCTCCTTGCTTTCCATTCTTGCTCCATGTGAATTTCTTCATTTGTATTTGCAGGTTGTCTATATCTTGATGTTTGACCATAATTGAGAGGACTCTAGGTAGAGGATTTTTGGGAGCAGGATCATTTTGATAGCAACATTAACCCAAATGTTATCAATGAAATTGTCTGCAAACAAGCTAATTCTATATTCGACTATACCTTGTTTTATCCTCCAAGATGTTTGGGTCCCCCTGGGTTCTAGCGAGAGGGAAAACAGTGGGCATTGGTGGAACCTCTGCCTTGTCCCATTTTTAATCTCTAGGGTTGCCGAACCTTTCCCTGCACTTCTAATGAAGGCCGTTGGTGAACTATATATAGTACATTTCCCATCAGCCCAAAGGCTCTTGGGTCCTGAAAAGGTAAGGCCAGTCCACCCTGTTGAAGGCCTTCCCTATAAGCTAATGAAAGGGGCATCAATGGGGTCTTGGTGTCATTGGCAACGTGTATCAGGTCTACTACTCTACGGATGTTATCTGGGTGAATAAGGCCTGGCAACACCACATTGTCTTGTTGCCCATACCTTTGCTAGAATCTTAA
This sequence comes from Ascaphus truei, assembly GCA_036426205.1. Lineage (NCBI taxonomy): Eukaryota > Metazoa > Chordata > Amphibia > Anura > Ascaphidae > Ascaphus > Ascaphus truei. The sequence continues at coordinate 29,199,401 of CM071575.1, read as the reverse complement.
TATCTTGGTTTATTAATGAAACAGGGCAATCCTTTCTCCAATGCATCGAGTCTTGTTAAAAACAATGATCATGTATAGACATGAATAGTTATGTATTGCTTAGGCCAGGGGTGTGCAACCTTTTTAAGGAAGAGCCATTTTATAAAAACAAATGCATGAGTATTACACCCCCACAAAAACCCATGCTTATACCGTATATACGGTATAAGAATTAACATACAACAAGCCTCAATCAGAATTAGGGAAAGGAAAAAAATGTGGGGGAATAAAATGCATCTCACAATGAGTCCCTTTTTAAAAAAGAAAATTTGTAATTTGTTTTAACCATTGGGCAAAAAACGCAAAATAAATTCACATATGCTTGGTCCTGTGTTTATTCCCCCCCCCCCCCCCCCCACACACACAATTCACCCTCCCATATCTATATCACACCACACGCACACCACACACTGCATAACCCCCCTTCCATCCGCACATTTAAATTGGTAAATAAGTGAAGAAAAAAGTCGATCATAGGAATGGAACCCAGCAGAGACTCCATTATCTCTGGGGGAGGGGGGGGTGTGCAAACGCCTATTTATGTGAGAGGGCAGCGTGGCTTTACTTTCTGGTGAATAATCGCTACGTTTGGGACATGGGCCCCCCCCCCCCCCTCCATACATGCTTTTTTCTTTTTCTCTCCTCTCCTCCCTCACTGTCCTGGTGGTGGAGACTGGCCTCTTATTGCCGGCGTCGCCTCAGCTTCTGGCCTGCGCCGCTCCTGCACTGTCCCATGCTTGGCTCTCATGCCAGTGCGCGCCACTGCTTCAGCGCGCGCCGGCCGGGTCCACTCGCAGCCACCGGCAGGACAGTGAGGGAGAGAGGCAACAGCTGGGGAGTGCCAACCTGCGGACGTGAGATAGCCGCAAGTTATTTATATTATGTCACCTGTATTACGACTGTGAAGCACTATGTACATTTATGGCGCTGTATAAATATACATACGCGGAAAGAGCCGCATGCGACTGGACCTGCAGGTTGCCGACCCCTGGCTTAGGCAGTCCAAATATTTTCCTGAAACTGTGTGACTAATTTATTGTAAATCTCTGTACCGCTTGCATTGGAATCATTAGATTTAAAAGATTTGTGCATATTAATTTTTTGGGTAAAAGTTTTAGCAAAAACCTTGGCGTCCTTTGGGGGGGGAAAATGTGGTGGTTGGTTTAAGGAGCAATGTCAAGATGGCTAATTATTGGCTTGAACTACACAAACGATATGAGCAATGTCTACAGATGTAGCAAACCTTACCGCTTGGGTTCCCACAGTCATGGCCCAGAAGGATTAACGATGTGGGGGATCCCATTCAGAAACATGGACCCCCTACAGCACGATCGCGTCACACTGTCCTGAGCTCCGGACTTCTGCTGTGCCGCTGGGAACAGCAAGTTTTGCCACATCTGTAGTTTGTTATCCCAGATATATTCTATTCTAGTGCTACAAAATATTTTCTTCAATGATCTAAGGTTACGGTGGTTTTGATTTTGCTTTGTGGCGCTTCACTCGCAAGAATATAGGCCTTTTTTTTAAAGGATATTATCATACATATAAAGTATAGCCACTGTCATCAAAATAAACTTTACCTTGTGAACAATTTATTGTAACACCTTCCTGGAATGGAATGAAATCTTGTTAGAATACAATAAAAAGATCAGTTTGTCATTGTTTGAACCGGGCTGTGTAAAAAGGGTCAGCCAAGCTTGGTTGATAGAATAAACATGGAGTAAAATGTTTATTGCTGGCCTTGTCATCCTTATTTGTCAGGGAAAAATTGGGAGAGTGAAAAAGTATCTCTGAAGCTATGTGGTGAGTTCAGAGACAGATTGCCATAAAAAGGCATAATTCTGCTGTGTGGAGCCATAGAGGAATTGCTTGGAACAGTGCATTTGTACTTGGCAACGAAGCCCATGTATCCTCTGAGAGACCTTGATGGGCGTATATTATTCGTGTAGTTAAGTGATACAATTGTGTGGTTTTTTTTTTAGGTGATTCCCATTCTTTTACGTTTTACATATATTCCATGGTGTGCATATTATTGCTTTTTTAATAGAACAAGCTTGTGTTCATTTTGTGTCAGATCACGCTTCTAACACACCACTTTTGCAGTTGACCGTACAGTGCTTTATTTTCACCCATGTTCTTTAAAAACCCTGTCAGTGTAAGGCGAGTACGGATGCATCTTCCATAGGGGTTCTACAAACCCCTCTTCAAATGGTGTTCACTGTTGGGTCTATCTATCTCATTTGCAGTTAAAGTATTAAGGATAGAATCCTGACACTACTGAACTGTTTGATCATGTGAATATCGGCAAAAGAATCAACCGATAGACCACACTAACATTTTCACATGAGACGTGTATCGGTCATGTGCAGTGCTTTCAATTTGTAATTTGATGCATTTCCTTTTTGTATGCAGCACACCAAATGTATTCACAACAGTGACCTTTTTACTTTATCGTGGAACATTTTCTAGTTGGTAGCATCTTTCTAAATGAAAGTACAACAATTTGTGGTTTTGTGGGCAAACAATTGCTTAACTTAATTTTCTTTTGTTTACAGACTTGTAACAGTATTTAACAAAATCTCATCATGCGAGAGTACAAGCTCGTGGTCCTCGGTTCGGGAGGCGTGGGGAAATCTGCTTTGGTAAGTTAATTGTTTGATTTTTGCTTGTAACCTTTCTTCATAACCTTCATATGTGTAACCTGGCATTCCCATTTATGGAACAACTGTACAGTATGTGTCTAAGCTGGGATTGGAAGCTTCGGAAGAATATTGTTGGAATACTTACTCAGTTACATTATGTAGGACATGAATGTGGTCACATTGTAATGTGTCTTGATTACAAAAACAAAATACAAATGTTCTGCATTAAAATTGACATGCATAATTTAAAAAACATGGCAAAGTACAAAATTCTCCTTTTGTACAGTGAGGTCCGATGTTACCTGATGCAGTAAATATTTGCACCTTGTTTTAGCTTGTTAATCTTTTATGTGCTGTCACTAAAAATTGCTTATTGGGGTAGTCTATCGATTTATATACAATGACTCCACATTATAACCTTTTCTCTGCTAGTGGAACATGAAGACTTTTCTCCTATGATGGTGAAAGGTTAATGAATTAGGCCTTATCGCTTGGCTTTTGTTTGTACAAGCATTTTACATAGAAAGCAAGCAGACCAAATGTTTGTTGAGCATGTAAATGACCTTTGATCTTTCATGAGTCATTAAGCTACATGTACAGATGGGGTAACTGACTGCTAAGCATCCGGATACTTGACGTTGCACTAATTAATTGGTTTATGATTGGTCTTCAGCAGTTTTGAAAATGTTAACACCAATTTTTCAAGTAAGTACATGTAGCAAAGTGTAAAGCAAATTCTTCATTTGGAACTTTAAAGAAGTGCGACTCATTCACTGTTGCAGTATCTTAAGTTTTATTTCATATTAAATAGAAGCATGTTTTAAGCGGCAATACTACTTTCCAACCATTGTAAAATGTATGTATGGCATGTGACAATCAGGGCCGCTGACAGATTTCCTGGGGTCCTGGGCTATCGTTCTGGGCTATCGTTCTGACTGGGCCCCACTCTCTGCAGCATTGTGAGACCCATTTCAGACCTCGCAAGCCCCCTCTTTCCCGTGTATTTCTCTCCCCTTCATCTAGCTCTTGCTCCCTCTTTTCCTCATCACCCCCTCTCTCCTCTCACTTCTCCCCTGCCCCCCCACCCCTCCGGCGTCAATTACTCCACTCTACATCCCCCTCACTCATTCTGTTCCCCCCACAAAACCGATCTATCCCTGAGTGCATATAAAAAAGACACCCCCACCCCTCAATACTTAAACACAGCGGCTGGCGCTGCACGTTGGGCCTGGCCGCCGGTCCCCTCACAGCCGGGCCCCGGCTCTCCTTCACCTGCAGGCCTCTTCCACTCTGTCCCACGTGTTGGAGTGTGCGCCTGGCCTCCCTCTGCTGCAGCGCGCTGGAAGTGGAGCCAAGCTTACTTCTGGCGCGCTGTCACAGAGGCCCGTCACGCACCGGCATTGGAAGCTTGGCGTGGCACAGTGATAGATGCCTGCAGTTAAAGGAGAGCCGGGGCTCGCCTGCGAGAGTACCGATGGCCTTGCCAGAGGTCGGGGTCCAAGTGCAGCGCCGGCCGCCGGGCCCCCCGTAGACACCGGGCCCGGGACACGTGTCCCTTCTGTGTCCCCGCCTGTTGGTGGCCCTGGTTACAATGTATAATTCTACATTCTTACCTAAGCTGGCAGTCATTTGGTGCTCCTTTTCTAAATTTGTCAAAATTCTGATTGTGTGCCTAACCTAATGGCTGCTTCAGTCCGTATAAGGCCGCGCTTATATTGCTGGGGATGCGACCGATTAAGTCGCCGTCGCCACTGGCGAAAGTTGTAATTTTGATTTTTAGCATCGGCGCTGGCGACAAGGCCAGTGACGTCACTAAGGGGGTGGTCCGGTTGGTTTAGAGACAGTCACATGTGGCGACTGTCTCTTAAAAAAATCAAATTTACCCGGCTTCAACATTTTTGGTCGCTCTGTCGTGCTTACTATAAGCGCATGTGACGGAGTCAATAGATTTGTTTCAGAGCGACGTCGCCGTCGCAAGGCACTATAAGCGCAGCCGAACTCAGCAGCTACAATGTATCCTTGTATTACTAGGTGTTAACATTCTCTATTGTGAGTTTACAGCTCAAACTGCTAGGAACATTTGCAACAAATAATATAAATAACAGGAAAGTGTTGCAAAAATATTGCACTGCATGAGATGGGTTAAAACCAGCTATAGAAATTAAAGGATGCTTTAAAACGAATTAAAAATGACGGAGTTGAATAACGAAAGAACTGATTTATTTAAAAAAAAAAACCTGATTTCACATGTTTCCGCTGCTTTAACTCTAGTCATCCAGAATGCCCATAAGCCTGCTGAATGTAGTTCAAAATTAGTAATAAAGTAATATGTTTTATATGTTTTATTTCGCATTATAAGCTGAAAAGAAATAGGTTACGTTATTCTAACTTGCTTTCTGCAGAAATTGCATGCCTACAAGTGACACACAGGCTCTTTAGTACCATTATAGTATTTAAGATTTTATTTATTTTAATCATGTTCAGGTTTAAGCCTGTGAAATGTAGCACTGGTGACAGGCAAGTCAAAGCTGACATGTTGAACTGCAGTATTTAAGTGCACAAACCAATATCCATGAAATTTAATCTGCAAGTGCTGTAAATAGTTATGACTTAAATGACCTCCAAATGCAAATAGATTAAAATGGGTTAGTTGGTAAAACATTTGATGCACTTTTTGTTTTGTTCTGTCTTCTAACAAAACACAAATTTACCTCTATTTGTTTACATTTTAATATTGTCCACGATTTATTTTGTTTCGTATTGTTAAGCCAAGCCTGGTAATTGTTTGATTGCAAGTTGTGAAAATGTTGTCTGGGTTTGTCATTTTAGCTATCTAATGTTTGTTTTTTCTTCAGACAGTACAGTTCGTTCAGGGAATTTTTGTGGAAAAATATGACCCTACAATAGAAGATTCATACAGAAAGGTAAACATGAAGTAGTGAGATGTCAATGCCTTTGCCCTTAAAACAGCAATACTGGTTTCATTCATACTGTATATATTTTTAATTTTTTTCTTTTTTCCCCCCTTATGCAGCATTGAATCAGGGCGTCTCCGGAGCTGATCTGCCGTAATTGCAACTCCAGGGACACCCTGCTTCCAGATTTACCACCATAGGGAGTGCTAGTGTCTGCGCAGTTTAAACCCCCTTTTACGCAAGCCAATAGGAAGCCGCACCAGATAACATTACTGCTTTCTATTGGCTTGCGGAACATAAACGCTGCCATTTCTTTAGGCACACCATTTCCTGGCTGCATAGATACTGCACCCCCTATGGAGGCAAGTATCTCTGGAAGCAGGGGTTCCCTGGGACTGAAATTAACAGTTTAGATCTGGAGACTCCCGCTTTAATCTAACAATAATTAAAAAAAAAAACTGTATTGTTGCTTTAACCCTTAACTGTTGGATTTTTGGGCTCTTTCAATTTTAAAGTCTTGTCTTTTCTTGGAAAACTAGCTGCCAGTTACCATTCTGCCCATTTTCTCCAGTCTGGTATATTCTAAAACATGATTTCATGATGGTTCTAATTTATTGATAAAGGAGAATCCCTATTTTGTGCAGCATATATATTTTTTCAGTGATTGCTAAAATCGGGTTTCCACCAAATAATGCCTAGTTTATGGCCTTTTTTACCCCCTTTCGTTGCAAGGGGCGGGGGCGGGGGGCAAAGGGCAGGGAGGGGCGGGGGGCAAAGGGCAGAGAGGGGCGGGGGGCAAAGGGCAGGGAGGGGCGGGGGGGGGCAAAGGGCAGGGAGGGGCGGGGGGCAAAGGGCAGGGGGGGGCAGGGGGCAAAGGGCAGGAGGGGCGGGGGAGGGCAGGGAGGGGCGGGGGGGGGCAGGAGGGGCGGGGGGGCGGGGGGCAAGGAAGGGCATAGGCAGGGAGGGGCGGGGAAAAGGGCTGGGGGGGCAGGGGGCAAAGGGCTGGGGGGGCAGGGGCAAAGGGTGGTGAGGGAGGGCAAGGGGGCAAAGGGATGGGGGAGGGAGGGCAGGGGGCAAAGGGCTGGGGGGAGGGAGGGCAGGGGGCAAAGGGCTGGAGGGCAGGGGGCAAGGGCTGGGGGAGGGAGGGCTTGGGGGAGGGAGGGAAAGGGGGAGGTGAGGGCAGGAGGCAAAGGGCAGGGGGAGGGAGGGCAGGAGGCCAAGGGCAGGGGAGGGAGGGCAGAGGAAGGGCACGGGGCCGGAGGGGGGGCAAGGGGCAGGTGGGTGGGCAGGGGAGGAGGGTAAGGGGGGCAGGGAGGGTAGGGTGGGGCAAAGGGCAGGGGGAGTCAGGGACGCATTAAATAACCCATTCCCCTGCGTTTCTTCACCTTGCACACAGCCGCACTCCTGTTCCTACGGGTACCGGCCGCCTTCCTCCTCCACCTCGGGCTCCTCAGCGGAGAGGCTGAGACGCTCCGGTGAGGAGGTGCTGCCGCGGGGAGAGGCGGAGACAGCCGGAGGAGCGGCCTCTGGGATGGGGAGCGGCTTGTGTGAGGGGAGAGCCGCAGAGAGCGTGATCTGTGTGGGTGGGGGGATAAGCGGCGGGGGGGAGAGGGGTGTGAGCGGGTGGGGGGTGAGGGGGGGCGCGGGGTGAGGGGGGGGCGGGCGGGGGGGGGGGGGGGGGGGGGGGTGGTTGTGTGTGTGTGTGTGTGTGTGTGTGTGTGTGTGTGTGTGTGTGTGTGTGTATCCCCCCCCCCCCCCCCGCCCCGCCCGTGCGCCGTGTTCGCTGTAAGCTACATGTACAGATGGGGTAACTGACTGCTAAGCATCCGGATACTTGAGTTGCACTAATTAATGGTTATGATTGGTCTTCAGCAGTTTTGAAAATGTTAACACCAATTTGTCAAGTAAGTACATGTAGCAAAGTGTAAAGCAAATTCTTCATTTGGAACTTTAAAGAAGTGCGACTCATCACTGTGCAGTATCTTAAGTTTTATTTCATATTAAATAGAAGCATGTTTTAAGCGGCAATACTACTTTCAACCATTGTAAAATGTATGTATGGCATGTGACAATCAGGGCCGCTGACAGATTTCCTGGGGTCCTGGGCTATCGGTCTGGGCTATCGTTTGACTGGGCCCCACTCTCGCAGCATTGTGAGACCCATTTCAGACCTCGCAAGCCCCCTCTTTCCCGTGTATTTCTCTCCCCTTCATTTAATCTCTTTCTCTCTCCCCCCCCCCTCATCAATTACCCCACTCATCCCTGCCCCCCCCCCACCCGCCTCACATGTATTTCTCTCCCCTGCGTCTCGCCTTGCTCCCTCTTTCCTCATCACCCCCTCTCTCCTATCACTCCCCTGCCCCCCCACCCCTCCGGCGTCAATTACTCCAATCTAATCCCCCTACTCATTCTGTTCCCCAACAAAACCGATCTATCCCTGAGTGCATATAAAAAAGACACCCCACCCCTCAATACTTAAACACAGCGGCTGGCGTGCACGTTGGGGCCTGGCCGCCGGTCCCTCACAGCCGGGCCCCGGCTCTCCTTCACCTGCAGGCCTCTCCACTCTTCCCACGTGTTGGAGTGTGCGCCTGGCCTCCTCTGTGCAGCGCGCTGGAAGTGGAGCCACGCTTACTTCTGGCGCGCCTGTCACAGAGGCCGTCACGCACCGGCATTGGAAGCTTGGCGTGGCACAGTGATAGATGCCTGCAGGTAAAGGAGATGCCGGGGCTCGCCATGCGAGCTACCGATGGCCTTGCAGAGGTCGGGGTCCAAGTGCAGCCCGGCCGCCGGCCCCGTAGACACCGGCCCGGGACACGTGTCCCTTCGGTGCCCGCCTGTTGGTGGCCTGGTTACAAGATAATTCTTACATTCTTACCTAGCTGGCAGTCATTGGTGCTCCTTTCTAAATTTGTCAAAAATTCTGATGTGTGCCTAACCTAATGGTGCTTCAGTCGTATATAAGGCGCGCTTATATTGCTGGGATTGCGACCGAAGTCGCCGTCGCCTGGCGAAAGTGGTAATTTTGATTTTTGCTCGGCGCTGGCGACAAGGCCAGTGACGTCATAAGGGGGTGGTCCGGTTGGTTTAGAGACAGGTGCACATGTGGCGACTGTCTCTTAAAAAAATCAATATACTTCAACATTTCCTCTGCGTGTTACTATGCGCGTGACGGAGTCATAGATTTTTCAACAGTGCGTGCGCCTTACGCATCGAACGGCGGGTGACTAGTCGGCGGGCGGGAGGAAAGTGGGAGTGGGTGCGGACGGCGAGCAGTCTAAAAAAAGAAACCCGGCGGCGGCAAGGCGCAGAGCGAGGGCCGAAGCCCCCCAGTGCCACACTGGCCCCCGATCAGCAGCTACAATGTATCCTTGTATTACTAGGTGTTAACATTCTCTATTGTGAGTTTACAGCTCAACTGCTAGGAACATTTGCAACAAAATAATATAAATAACAGGAAAGTGTTGCAAAAATATTGCACTGCATGAGATGGGTTAAAAACCAGCTATAGAAGAAAAAAGGATGCTTTAAAACGAATTAAAAATGACGGAGTTGAATAACGAAAGAACTGATTTATTTAAAAAAAAAACCTGATTTCACATGTTTCCGCTGCTTTAACTCTGTCATCCAGAATGCCCATAAGCCTGCTGAATGTAGTTCAAAATTAGTAATAAAAGTAATATGTTTTATATGTTTTATTTCGCATTATAAGCTGAAAAGAAATAGGTTAGTTATTCTAACTTGCTTTCTGCAAAGAAATTGCATGCCTACAAGTGACACCAGGCTTCTTAGTACCATTATAGTATTTAAGATTTATTTTTTAATCATGTTCAGGTTTAAGGCTGTGAAATGAGAGCACTGGTGACAGGCAAGTCAAAGCTGACATGTTGAACTGACAGTATTGAAGTGCACAAACCAATATCCATGAAATTTAATCTGCAAGTGCTGTAATGTAAAGTTATGACTTAAATGACCTCCAAATGCAAATAGATTATAAAATGGGTTAGTTGGTAAAACATTTTGCACTTTTTGTTTTGTTCTGTCTTCTAACAAAACCAAAATTACCTCTATTTGTTACATTTTAATATGTCCACGATTTATTTTGTTTCGTATTGTTAAGCCAAGCTGGTAATTGTTTGATTGCAAGTTGTGTTGTGAAAATGTGTCTGGGTTTGTCATTTTAGCTATCTAATGTTTTGTTTTTTCTTCAGACAGTAAGTTCGTTCAGGGAATTTTGTGGAAAAATATGACCCTACAATAGAAGATTCATACAGAAAAGGTAAACATGAAGTAGTGAGATGTCAATGCCTTTGCCCTTAAAACAGCAATACGGGTTTCATTCATACTGTATATATTTTTATTTTTTCTTTTTTCCCCCTTATGCAGCATTGAATCAGGGCGTCTCCGGAGCTGATCTGCCGTAATTTGCAACTCCAGGGACACCTGCTTCCAGATTTACCACCATAGGGAGTGTAGTGTCTGCGCAGTTTTAAAACCCCCTTTACGCAAGCCAATAGGAAGCCGCACCAGATAACATTACTGCTTTCTATTGGCTTGCGGAACATAAACGCTGCCATTTCTTTAGGCACACCATTTCCTGGCTGCATAGATACTGCACCCCCTATGGAGGACAAGTATCTCTGGAAGCAGGGGTTCCCGGGACATGAAATTAACAGTTTAGATCTGGAGACTCCCGCTTTAATCTAACAATAATATAAAAAAAAAAACTGTATTGTTTGCTTAACCCTTAACTGTTGGATTTTTGGGCTCTTTCAATTTTTAGTCTTGTCTTTTCTTGGAAAAAAACTAGCGCCAGTTACCATTCTGCCATTTTCTCCAGTCTGGTATATTCTAAAACATGATTTCATGATGGTTCTAATTTATTGATAAAGAGAATCCCTATTTGTGCAGCATATATTATTTTTTCAGTGATGCTAAAATCGGGTTTCCACCAAATAATGCCTAGTTTATGGCTTTTTACCCCCTTCGTTGCAAGGGGCGGGGGCGGGGGGCAAAGGGCAGGGAGGGGCGGGGGGCAAAGGGCAGGGAGGGGCGGGGGGCAAAGGGCAGGGAGGGGCGGGGGGCAAAGGGCAGGGGGAGGGGGGGGGGAAAGGGCAGGGGGGGCAGGGGGCAAAGGGCAGGAGGGGCGGGGGAGGGCAGGGAGGGGCGGGGGGGGGGGGCAGGGAGGGGCGGGGGGGCAAGGAAGGGGCATAGGTCAGGGAGGGGCGGGGAAAAGGGCGGGGGGAGGGGGCAAAGGCTGGGGGGGGCGGGGGCAAAGGGCTGGGAGGGAGGGAGGGGCAAAGGGTGGGGGAGGGGAGGGCAGGGGGCAAAAGGCTGGGTGGAGGGGAGGGCAGGGGGCAAAGGGCTGGAGGGCAGGGGGCAAAGGGCTGGGGGAGGGAGGGCTGGGGGAGGGAGGGCAGGGGGAGGGAGGGCAGGAGGCAAAGGGCAGGGGGAGGAGAGGGCAGGAGGCAAAGGGCAGGGGAGGGAGGGCAGGAGGAAAGGGCACGGGGAGGGGGGGCAAGGGGCAGGTGGGTGGGCAGGGGAGGAGGGTAAGGGGGGCAGGGAGGGTAGGGTGGGGCAAAGGGCAGGGGGAGTCAGGGACGCATTAAATAACCCATTCCCTGCGTTTCTTCACCTTGCACACAGCCGCACTCCTGTTCCTACGGGTTACGGCCGCCTTCCTCCTCCACTCGGGCTCCTTCAGCGGAGGAGGCTGAGACGCTCCGGGAGGAGTGCGGGTGCGCGGGGGGAGAGGCGGAGGAGGACAGCCGGGGAGCGGCTCTGGGATGGGGAGCGGCTATTGTGTGAGGGGAGAGCCGCGTGCTCTGTGTGTGTGGGGGAGGGGTGTGAGCGGGTGGGGGGTGAGGGAGAGCGCCGGGTGAGGGAGTGGCCTATGGGTGGTGAGAGCCGTGGGGAGCGCTCTCGGGGATGGTCAGCTGGGGGAGCGGCCTATGTGAGGGGAGAGCCGCAGAGAGCGTGGGGGAGGGGGTGGTTGTGTGTGGTTTGTGTGTGTGTGTGTGTGTGTGTGTGTGTGTGTGTGTGTGTGTGTCTCCGTCTCTCCTTTGGCCCGTCACTCCGCCTCAGGCCAATGAGGTGTGCGGGGGCGGGCGGGCCAAGGGAGCAATCTCATTGGCCTGGCCCAAGGTCCAATGGGATTGCCGCTAGGGACACAGGGAGACACATACAGACATAGAAACATATGACGCTTTCACAAATATATAGTAAGATGTTCTGACCAATTTGATTTTCATTCATAGCAAGTGGAAGTAGAAGGACAACAGTGTATGCTCGAAATTCTCGACACAGCTGGGACGGTAAGCTAATCTCTTCTACATTGTAGACCCTGTTAACTATGTTTTGTAACAATATTGCTAACCCTAAATGAAATTGGGTTTTGAATAGGTTGGAAGCAGGGTGTCTGGAGCCGAACAGTGTTGATTTCAGCTCCGGGTACCTCCTGTTTCCCGAGATATTTTCCTCTAAACTGTCTGCCAGTTGAAACCCCCAGCAAGGCACGTAAATGTCTGCTTAGATTCCACGTCACGCGGATCCATAAGCTGTCATATCCTTTGCGGCTTATTGGCGTGCATGATTCGGGACCTTTAAACAGGTGAGATACTTCGCTCTAATGGGGCGGCCAGTATCTCTGGGACCACGAGGCCTCCCCAGAGTTGAAATTCTGCTGCTCCAAGAACTGAGATTGTACATGTTTCTCTATTGTGGTTTGAAAGAATTAATTTGCAATATTTTTTATAAAACCTGTTCACAATGGGGTGGATTTTTCTTTTGGTTGAGTGTCTATGATTTAAAAAAAAATAATAATAATAATTCTGTACTTTAACTTCTGTAAACTGTTCATTTCTCATTCATCCCATTTCATTTATTGTTTTTTTGATTACAGTTCACCTGATATTGTTGCTTCTGCGATTTTAAGTTATTACTAAGATAGCCTTGTTGACGTTAACTATTTTTGTTTCTTTGTAGGAACAATTCACAGCAATGAGGGATTTATACATGAAGAACGGTCAAGGGTTTGCACTAGTATACTCTATCACTGCACAGTCAACGTTTAATGACTTGCAGGACTTGAGGGAACAGATTTTACGGGTTAAGGACACAGAAGATGTAAGTCAATGATTTCCTGTATTTGTCCCTCTTACCATGCGATTTAACCAGGGAAAGTTATGTATTGCTAATTATTAAACACCTAGTTCATCCTGTCTACAGACACATGCGAATGTATGATATTCATTCTTTTTTGTGACACTTTAAAATGCTATTTAATGTGCCAATTGTTTGCTTTTATACTTTTTTAATTTGAAAAATAGTGTTTTTATTAAAGCATTTCCCCATCCCATGAAAAGGAATGTATATATTCATTTGGGTTGCGGAAGTCTGATGTGATTGCATTTAATCCTTCATTAGATTGTTGGTGAAAGTAGTAACATATGTTACAAATTGGTTTTCCATTTGCTGTTTAAAGATGCTTGCTTTACATATTGAACATGTATTTGATATGAAGCCTGCTCGCTACCACTGTATAAGATCCCCATCTAGTGGTAGAGGTAGTGCCAGTTTTCATTTCCAATTAGTTTTTCTTCGTATTTTGATCCAGAAACAGGCCCATATTAAAGGTAGACAACACTCTTTGCCATGCTACCTCTAAAACCTTGGACCTACTCCCTTATTGTCCTCTGCACTGTTGAATAAAATGGCTTGTAATCTATTGGAGTAGTGTTTTTTATAGATGGGAACATTTTTTTTTATAGAAATGGAGCCAAGTTATTACTGGACCTTTTGGCCCCGAATCTTTGAATTATTAATGCCTTCTTGAAAGCGTGTCTGTAATCAACTTTTAAAACGTCATTAAGCATAGGATATTTTTCCAGCTGCTCGTCTGCTAGCATTAAAAATGGGAGAATCTGCAAACCTATGAGGTTTATTTTATGTTGGTTTAAGCACATTTAAGTTAATTCCTAGTGCACCGAAAATGAAAGTAAATCGGGGTCTGGTTTTTCTTGAATAATAGACAAATGTTTGGCTTAAAGAATCTACTCATTTATATTCATTGGCTTACTTTACTAATCTAAAGAACCTGCTGCATAAAGATAGTGCTCACTAAATCTCAAAATCCTTAAAGCAAAGAATGATTGGCATATATGGCAAGATCCTTGGAATTCTGTGGAGTTGTCAGATGAGACATTTATAACCATGACACCAAAGTGCACGCTATAAATATATACACACACTAGGTCTCTACTTTTTCTTGTATGGTTTATTTTTCTTACAGGGTTTTTTTTTTTTTTTTAAACAGAATTTCAGTAAAGCTGAAATATATTACAGCTTTTCCTGTTATTTTTCATACATTTTTCTGTGCATTTATATTGCATTGTGAATAGCTGGGTAGAAAATAACTTCTATATGGGGAAACAAAAACTTAAGCACGTAGCAATAGTTTGCATTTCCACTATATAGATAACACCATATTTTTGTCATATTTTCATTTTTTTTTTTTAATGATTTGTCATTGTTGGTGATTGTTATTGGTGACATGACACTAGCAAACCTATGCAGCCTTTAATGTCTTGATGTTGTGGTGTCCTGGTGCATCTAAATTGGCCAATGTAATAGTTTATATAGTTGTACAAGGGCTTTTAAGACCTCACAAATCTATCTTCAGATGTAGTATAGTACCAGTGAAGACCAACATAAGCAAATGTAGTTGTGGAAGGGAGATGAAAACAAAATCTTAATCAACGAATGTAAACTTATCCAGAATGAATATAGCTAGTAAATCTCGGCAGTATTGTGTTAAGGATTCTTGCCAGCATCATATATGTTCTGATTCTCTTAATCATAGTTTGTTACAATCTTCTGCCCATCATGAGGCTATACGATTTCTCATTGTGGAATAAGCTTCATAAAGCAGAGGCATGAATGGTTTGACATTTTTAAATATTTGAGTACAGCATTATGCCAAAACTTGCCTAATAACTTTACTACTCGTCCATATAAGGTATCATAACTAGATGACGTTTTCTTATTGACCCACATTGCCACCTTGGTTATACTATGCAGAAGGAATACATTTTCATTGTGTTTTTTTCTTGAGGAATTCCTTGTTACCAGTTGCTAGGATAATGATTGTGTGTGCTCATGTCAACTTCTACTAGGTACTTTATGTAAGCTAGGAAGTGCTTGAACTAAATAAATAAAAGACAGATTCATCTGACAGCCACTATTTCCCTGGGGGACTCCCAGAGCACTTGAAGACAGATCATGCTAACTGCATAAACAAAAAATAAGTTGGAATCTCTGCCTTTAAATTATTGCCAATAGCTAAAAATACACTTTTTGTCTGGGTAGGCATGATTTACATATATCTGATTCTTTCTATATACAACAGCAAATCAGTTTTGCTGCTTATTGGGTGGCCAATTAAATCCCCCTTTAAAGGCAAAGGAATACACACCGTATGTATGTAGCGGCAAGACAACCTGGGTTATCTGTAGCAAATAGAGTATTTCAAACACGGGGCTAAACGTGGTTTGTTCTCTAGTAGAAATAGCTTTAGAAGTTTAAACTTTAGATTATAAGTGTAGCCAGGCTCTTAGAGAGACCAACATAAAATGTTACAGAAGCATAAACGACAGATAATCATGTAATAAAGAAAACCACAGGTTAGGATTACCAGTTTCTTTGTGAATGCACAGTAGTCATTAATTAGATTTGGAGGTGCCCTAAATCTGATTACTGAAAAAGGAATTGAAACGAATGGTTTCTACATTCTCTATTTATGTGAACAAGAAGCTATTGAGCTTCCTAGAAAAGCATATTTTGAACTGAAATTAGTATGGATTCTCTAGAGAACACACTAAGAATTGATTCCTGTATTGGTCTATTGTAAAGGCACAACATTAAATCTTCTGGAGAATTATAAATGCTAAATTGTGTGAACTTTGATAAGCGTTCTGTAGGCATATGTGATAATTCTGAAGTCTTTCAGACCTATATTCAACTAGATAGAACTCTGGTTGTTCCATGAACTTGTCATAACCTTTAAATGAAAGTGTTAAAGACACTGTAAACTTGTCCATATTATAGAATGATTTTAGTGGTTTACACAGCTGATAGAGAACGTTTTAAAATGGGAGTTCCAGAAAAAAAGACAAACTAGAATATTGTCATTACAATTCGTTTTGCTGTCTGCTGATCCCATTGACTGAATAGATTACTCTGGGTAACATATTGGAATAAAGATTGAATTAATATATTCACAAAGGTACACAGCAGCAGTTACATTACATAAAGCCGTGTAAATTGTTTGTTTTTTGTGGTTTTTAGCTCACTCGCATAGTTTAATTTCCCATTGTTATCGTGGTTGACTTTTGTCCTATGGAGACTGATTATAACCTACTAGTTTTTGTGATCTGCTTTTGAAATCCTTGCTGGCCCATTGAGATGTATTGGAGCAGAACTTCATTTCACTGGGGACCTGACTTTACTTAAGCAGAAAAATAAAGGGGTCGGTTTAAATCTCGCTACCAGTGGTGTGTGTGTGTGTGTGTGTGTGTGTGTGTGTGTGTGTGTGTCCCACACAAGTATATTTCGTGACCCATTTAGCAATGCTGAGATGTCCAACACTTTAATTGTATGTCAAGCAAAAGCTATGCTTTAGCAAATTCCTTTTTATTTGCATGTCCATGCATCTGGCTGAGGATTCCTTACTTGTAACGTGTTACCAAAAATGATTAATTTGCTTTTCTTTTCTCCAAGGTTCCCATGATTCTGGTTGGCAATAAATGTGACTTGGAAGATGAGCGGGTAGTTGGCAAAGAGCAGGGACAAAACTTAGCCAGACAGTGGAATAACTGTGCCTTTTTAGAATCTTCAGCGAAGTCGAAGATCAATGTAAACGAGGCAAGTGTTATTCGTGGTCAAACCCTGTGTTACTGTGGAGCTGGTTTGTCTGTGACCATCTGAACTGTATGATCTGACAGTATGTTGTGTGCACATGACTCTCTTACTGTGTTGTACAAAATAAGCTGTCGGTGCATTATTACATTATTCTAATTTGCTCTGCATTATGTACAGCACCTGTGCTGTATAAATACATTGAATGTAATTGTTATAATGGGCACAGCAAGGTCTGTTCTATAATGTTCACACCTGCAGTAAAGCAGTTGGTGCGTGTATTTAATATTTTAAGAGTGGTTTGCTGGATTTTCACTTTTAAGCCAAAGCAGAACTGTAAAAACTACCGCAAAAAATATAACATTTTCTATTATTGGTAAGGTTATATACTAAACTGGAGAAAATTATGCAGTAGGTCCAATATTCCAGTGATAAAGATGACATTATAATGCATATTTGTTACTGTTGAGTTTGAGAGAGATATAGATTTTTTTTTTTTTTTTTTTGAAAAGCCCCGACTTAAAGGGTGATCACCGTGGGTCCCCTTGAGCTAAGCATCACCATTTTCATTTTTGAGAACCCACGGTAGCCAAGATACTTATTGGGCCAATAGGGAACTGCAACATCATTGGTTGTGACATCCTTTTTGGCCAGCCATTTAAATCTCCTTTAAAAACCAGGAAATTATATCTGTAGCTTCACCAGTAAGTATCTTGGGACCCAGGGCTTCCCAGAGGTGAGAACAGTGTGATTCCACTATGGAAACCCCCCTCCCCCCACCCCCTCCAGTTACAATCCTGTAAAAAGGATGAGTTCTAATTTTATTCTAGAACTCCAGTAATTGCGTCTGTATTTTCTCCTATACTGGCCCCTCTGACAAAAAGGAAGCCATGTGTGCAGTATCCATCCACTGGTATATTTAATGTCCAAGAAAGCATTTCTCTATATTAAATGAACGTTGAAGTCAAAGGGTTGATAGTTCACACGAATAAGATGCAGGTTTTTGTAGTTAATAGAATAGTAACGCAGCTGTTTCTATTTTATCCCTCACTTACGTTTATGTAAATAGTCTTTTGTTCTTGGCAGAAGACAAGCATTAGCCTTCCCTACATTTAAAATATAATGTAATCTTTTGCTCCAGGGGGAAACTGACCTGTAGTTGCACTTGACAACAAAATAAACACGCTTGGTAGTTTCCATGGGAGTAAGCAAATATCTTTTGATTCCTATAATATTGAGTTTAAAACAACTGGCAGAATTACTTTTCTTAAGATTCTAAACTAGTTGGGTGCATTGTTTGAGATTTGATGCTGATTTTATACATTTTGGGAAGTGAGAATCTGTAAATGGGACAATCTCTTCTGTGACCAAGGTGAGCTAATAGTGACTCGTTTTTGAACAGTCTCATCTTTCAGAGGCCCCTAAGAAATTCTACTGAAAGACTGTGTGAATGCACCTTTAAATTAATGTTTTGCAGAGGGGTGTGTGTGCCATTAGAGTAACCAGTTGTCTCCTGCCACTAATGATAGTTTATAATTAGTTATTTTAGTTTTTCAGTTCTGTTAACAAATGACCTTTGCTGTCTTGTTTAGATCTTTTATGACTTGGTCAGACAGATAAATAGGAAAACACCAGTGGAAAAGAAGAAACCTAAAAAGAAATCATCATGTCTGTTGCTTTAGACCCTCTACAAGCAGCAGCTCTGAGCCAGGTGAGCCGATGTGTTCTAGCCATTCCCTCACATTGCAAGCTGAAAAGTTAATTGGATAACTATAAGCATTCAACTCAATCTGCCTCCTATTCTTAACAATCACCATATAGCACTATTTTGTTACTATAGTATGTACCGACACCTCTAACCTCACCACTGCCTCCATCCAAAAAACATACACTAGGAACTTGGGGGTCGTTGAGCCGAGTCGTATTTTCAGCTCCGGTGATCACATTTCCCAAGTCAGGTGGGCTAATAGGAAGCCACAATAGATGACGTTGTGACTTCCTATTGGCCTATGCGATATGGGAGCTTTAAAACGCCATTTTGTTTCCCCTGCAGGAGACGAATGCTTATCTTCACCAATAAGTATCTCTGAACCCATAGAGTCCCTGGAGCTGGAAATTGTGTTTCAGCTCTGGACACCCATTTTACCATTCTGTGTGGGGGAGACGAGCGAGAGGTGTTGGGAGCTGAAACACAATTTTTGATCAGGCGTGAGAATCTTCTCTGCGTGTTTTTTTTCTTTTCTGTTAAAGGCATGTTGTGCAGTTTATAATCTGGTGTTGCACCGACGTATTCCGGATTACAATGTGGGAGGGAGGTCAATAATATTATATGTACTCCTTTTGTCATATAGTAAGGAAAATTGAGACAATAGGAAGGAGGTGCCTGTCCCAAGGAGCTTACAATATAGTTGCGGCCCTATATTTTGGGGCGTCTGTCTTCTACACAACATGTAGATAGCTGGGGGAAAAATACCAATTCTGAACTTTTTTTTTTTAAATTTTAGTACAGTATAGTGAGTCCACTTTCCAACGTTCCTTTGAACAATTTCTTAAGGTATTTAGTATAAATGTTATGCTAAAATACAACTAAGCAATGGCATTTATGGTACCCTTTTATGTGTATCTTATTTGTCCGTCTAAACTTATATATTTATTTTTTTTCTTTTGTAGAATACAGGAATGAAGAACTGTTGCCTAGTTGGAAAGTGCCAGCATTCCAAACTGTAAAAAATAAACAAACCCCCTCCCCCCACCATAAATTAACATGTCTAAAGCGACTCCTGTTTTTATATATTATGTGAAGATCTTAGCTCTACAATACGGTTTGCACAAAGTCCCCGATATTGAATTAGCTGTGTTTCCCTGAAAATGACTACATTGTCCACTTTTGCAATAGCGGTTATCACAGATGTGAAAATAAACAGATATACTTGACTCTATTTGAATGATTACAAAAGAGCATGAATGCATTTCAAATGTTAGATATTACTAGGTCTAATTACCTAAATGTTCACTTCCTAATTCTCTCCCTAGCCATGCCTGTGTCCAGCACTAAAAGTCCAGCCATTATAGTTTTACTTTATAAATATATATAGAGCAGGGGTGGCCAACTCCAGTCCTCAAGGGCCACTAACAGGTCAGGTGTTCAGGATATCCCTGCTTCAACACGGGTGGCTCAGTGGAAGACTGAGCCACTGATTGTGCCACCTTTGCTGAAGTAGGGATATCCTGAATACCTGACCTGTTGGTGGCCTTTGAGGACTGGAGTTGGCCACCCCTGATATAGAGAGAGTTATATATATATATCCCCTTTAAATGAACTCAATGGGGCTAATACCTTTTTGGGTCACGGTGACTTCATTTTTATATTTAAAACATATGGGTTTATCATTACTTTCATCTTGCCATTATATTCTAATTAAAAACATTTTTTGTGCATAATGCTTCTTGGGGTGGGAGGGGGGATGATGGGATCTTTTATAGGAAAACTGGGATAACTGATTTCTATGGATTTCGAAGCTGAAATATATAATATACTAAAACAACTCTAATATTGCTTCTTGTGTTTTACTGTCACAAATTAAATTACAGCTTTTATGAATGATTAAATTTTAGTACATTTTCATTTCCTTGATTTTGTGTGTTTTTCTTCCACTTACTTTATTTCTCCAGCCTCCCTAGTGTATTTAAGTGAAATCTAGGCAGTGTGTAGCAGTAGTTCTCATTACTTCTAAACTGGCAATTCCTCGAAATTATGTTTTCAGAATGATTTAGTGACTTGGAAATTTGTCATGTTTTCCAATTCTCCCCACCCCACCCCCATCGTTTTTGTTTTCTTAGAAATCACAAACCAATTTTGTGAAGGCTGTTGAAGCAGAATTTCCTTTGAGAAAATGGTTTTATACATTACTGGAAATAAAAAGGGGCAAACCTCTGGAGTTTTACATTTGAATAGATAGGACCTCCTTTAATGTGCAAAGGCTGGTTAAAAGACTACAGACAGTCCTCGCTTTTCGACGTTTCACTTTTCAATGAACATCCAATCCGACACTATAATACGTACCAATGGGCAGTTTGCTGACACCAAATCGCCAACGCTCAGACTCATTTCCAACTCTTTTTTTTGTTTTGTTTCAAACAAATAATTTACTGATAATGCACAGGCACTTTTCTATATATAAATATTTCAAATGTATCTATGTACCCACTGCCCTATCCCTTTAAAGTATTGAATGCTCACCAGGTTAAGAATGGCTCTTCTCCGCACTGCACACTATTTTGTTCTTACAATGTTTAACCCATAACCTATAAAGAATACATGAGTAACCACACAGTGCTAAGTTAGTATCTGTATTGACATTGCAGAACGTCTGATTTCTCAGATTTTCTCATCAACATCAAATTGCAGATGTTGGGAGTTAACATACTGTTTCTTGAACAATCATAATCTAGGTATAATTGGGCACAGTTGCTTAGGTTTAGAATTGTATCTACAAACACGAAGTATAGGTGACTAACATTTGAACAAGTGAAGCTTTTAGGATGGTCTTCAACTTAAAATCGACTTCAATGAATGAGCTTATTATTGTAACCCTGTTTGTAATGTAGACAGCTGGGACTTGCAGATGAAAATAGTACTTGGTGCACACAATGTCTGACTCGCTGAAAAGGTACAAATAAATATCAGGAAATAAAACATTGTTATACATTTTCACATATGTCCTGGATACAGAGTTATGGTGACAATACATGGCCACATTAAATGAACAGCGGTTATACTTTCAATTTAACCTAACGTGACTTGAAATGGCGCTAACACCCAATATGTGAATAATAGTGCCTAAAATTAATAAATAAACAATATGTGTATAGATGGAACTCCAATAAATTTCTCAACCTTCCAAGGAATATGTACAGATTCCTTTCAGAGATTTCTTGTCCAAAGTGGGAAGGGAGCGAAGATATCATGAATGCATCAAAAAAATAAAAAACATATAATAGTGCAGTACATCAACACAATCTGGATAGATTAAATATTGGCTCTGTAGCAATGCCTACTTACAGCAGGTCAGAATAAAAACAGTATTTGTCTACACAACCGGTAGAAATGGTTCTGGATCCCCAGCGGTGTCAGTAATTTTCAGCAGGAAACCGCTGGGGATCCAGACCCATTTCTACCGGTTGTGTAGACAAATTTTTTTGGTGCATTCCTGATATCTTCGCTCCCTTCCCACTTTGGACAAGAAATACTGTCAATTTAGACACTTTATGGAGAATTAGAGATAATATGATGGGCGTATGTATCAGTTGGACCAGATTAAGATGAGACCACTGAAGTTTGGAAATTACTGCTATTGGGAGGAGTGGCTCAATGGGCAAAGACACTGACTAGTCACTGAGTTTGAAGCAGGTGAATTTGGCTAAATTACCAGTTTCCGCTCCTTGTGATCCTGGACACCCTAATCTCACTGTCCGGGCACTAAAATCATACATTGTAAGCTCACCTGGGCATGGACGGTCTGTAAAAAAAAAAAAATAATAAATCATTTGTGCTGTGTATCGTGCACTGTGCTGTAATTGTGAAGCCTTTTGAGTTCCATTGAGAGAAAAGTACTATATGAAATAGTTTATAGTACTTGGGGTATGTTTGAGAGTGGTAGGTTGTTCCAGTCATGAGGTGCACAGGAAGAGGAGCAACCAGATTCCTTGTGGGACCATAACAAGCCTTTGAGTCAGATCTAAGGTGGTAAGTGTAGTAGGGATGTCCAGTATTTTCTGAACTCAAGGGATAGCCAAAGTACAATCTAGTTCTTTGATCATTTTGCAGTGATGTGTTGTAATTACAGTACATTGTGAAAAGCAGAATATTGAGTTGTAGAGGGTGTCTAGTTGGCTAAGCTGCGTTTGGGATGCTGTACCATACTGTCCCATAGCCTATAATTGGCATTAGCATCTGCTGTGCAATGCACTTTCTGACCAGCTGGTTTAGGGAGGATTTGTTCCTATAAAGTATAGCATAGGTTAATGTCGGTATCAATATGCAGCCAGATGTATGAGTCTAACCAAATTCCCACATACTTAAAACTAGTGATGGGGATAGAATGGTGTTAGAGTTGGTTCTGATATGTAGCTCTGTCATTGATAGACTTATACATTTTAACCTTTGTCCCCAGTACCATCGATTTTTGTTTGTTGTTTTTGTTTTGGGAAATCCAATTTTGAAATCTCATTTAGATTGAAGTAGGTGTCCAAGATCAGTGAGGCGAAGTCTCACATGTGCATATAAGATTTGTCTCCACGTGTATTGAGGCTTCCTTACAAGCTGTATATACAGTAGATCATTAATGAAGACTGGAAAGAGTAGGGGCCCCAGAACAGAGCCTTGCAGGACCCTACACGTGATATCCAAGGGGTTGGAATTAGAGCCTGAGGCACACACGGCGATCTACTCGATAGGCATGAGTGAAACCAATTTAAAGCATGTTACTCCTATTCCAGGGAACGCTATCTTGTATAACAAGATAGCGTGATGAACTGTATCAAAAGCCTTAACAAAATCTAGGAATATTGCACCAGTTGTTTCAGTTCCATTCCACATTTGAATCTCATAGCAAACTTTTAAGTGGATATTTACATGGGGTTGCTTGGGGAAAAAGCCAAATTGGAGTTGGCTAAGGAAATTGTCTTGGTATAGTAATCACGTCATTGGTAATAGATCGGTAGGGCCTTACAGACCTGTCTACACGGTTTAAAATAAAAATACACAAGTTTTTATCCCAAAAATGAAATTGCCAAAAAAAAGGGCATACAATAAATAAACATTAGATCACAAATCGCACTCAGACCCAGGATTTCTCCCCAGAGGGACTGTCATCAGGGGTCTGTGTGTGATTCATGTTCTAATAGTCATATTTTTACTCTTTCTGGAGCTAGAAATTGTGTATGTATTGTTACAGCTCGTTTTCATGTATTTCCTGGGCACAGGTATGACAAATACATAGTTACAATAAGTGACAAACGTTATATATCCATATAACCCTTTGTGTCATAACTGGTAGATTAAAATTTTAAAGCTCGATCCCATCACTATGGCTGTTGCTGTTAAATTCTTATGAGTTAGTCTTATTGCATTTGCAGAATTCAATGGCTCCAAAGGCATATAGTGTTCAGTGTTGGCAGGTTGCATGCTGTATAGTCTTCAAAGCCATAAAATCACTTAAACGCCTCATTAACGTGAACAGAATTGTATTTGCCATTCTAATATTCTGCAGTGATAGATATGACTTGCGTTATTGGTCTTTCAACATGCTACTGACAAATATTTAGCTTGTTTTACATTCAGTAGTTACACTTTGCAGCCTGTGGGAAATCCTCAATGGGGCAGTTATAGTTGGTAGACAGGTTGAACTTGATGGACGTCCTTTCAACCTCCTGAAATTTAGAAGACGGTACTTATTCTATATTTGTATTTGCAGTATTTTGATCCAGAGGAAGGCAAACAATTGTACCCAGTGAAACATGATCCAATGATCTCATACCGGGGCAAAAATACATTCCTTTCTGACGGCAATCGGATTTCTCCCTGGATCAACATCCTTCCCATTTACTTATTTGGTATATCCCTGTATACCCTTCCTTTCGAAAAAGATGTCCAACTTTTTTGAAGATATATATTGTCTCTGCCACCAGTTTTCATGGATAACAAATGCCACATTTTAACTGCCCTTATTGTAAAGAACCCTTTCCTTTGTAGCTGGTGCAGTCTCCTTTCCTCCAACCTTGAGGGAAGGGCCCGTTTTTTTTTTTTGGTCCTGCCGTTTGGATGAATAGGTCTTCTGAAAGTGACTTGTATTGACCCTGAATATATTTGTATATAGTTATCATAATCCTGTCTTAGATGCCTCTTTTCTAATGTAAATGTGACCCTCCTTGCCAGGCTCTAAAGGAGTTTACATTGAGTTGAACTATATACATGGCATTGTTCCGTCTCTCATGCCTGTGCTGGGTGTGGATATGCAGATAGAATAAGGATGAGCGCCAGGAGCTTTTATAGTACAAAAAGTGCTGTTTATAAGGCTAACACACAACATACTTTACACATATTAACTATTGACAAATAAGGTTACTCTGCTTCCCTTGGTAGCTCTTGTGCATATGTTGGGGGGAGGTACTTATGCTTGTTTACCTTCATGTTGGTTAGCTTGGCAGTCTCCTACATGGCGTCAATAGTGCCCCATCTCAAGTGGGATCCTGTTTTGGTATATGCTACTTTCTGGGATCAGTTTCGACTTACTGTATACTTCATCCATGCATATTGGATTAGAAGTTTATTAAAGAAGGTTTGATGGAGCTGGTCCGATTTTATGCTCCGACACCTGCTAAGCACATGCTCACTGCTGTTCCTGAATGAGAGCAATCTTGGGTCATTACTATAAGCACTACCTAAATGGGGTACGTTCTTTAACTGAACAATAAACCAGAACAGGATACTCTTAAAATACATATCTATACATTCAAACATTTTATAGGACTCAATGTGAGAGCCTCTCCAGAACTCTGAAGAACCTGCTATAACATTGGGTGGCACTATATATCCTATCTCATGGTGACACCACTGGTCAGAAGATTTACAAGGCAGTGGCAAATACTTCTGCAGTCGTCGTATTTCACATGATGTGGAGGGGCAATACCAGAGTGATTCCACCTCGTTAACCCATTAAGGCCGATAACCCCTTTTATGTTACTTAGTAGTAGCCCTGAGAGGAGGGGCTTCATGAACATCTAATTTTAGCTAGCCAAGTCAAGTCAAATTTTCCATTCCCTTTATTAATTTGATTGCTTTTTTTCTGCACTCTGGTTCCATAATGTATTTTTTTTATGG
Source organism: Ascaphus truei (assembly GCA_036426205.1). Lineage (NCBI taxonomy): Eukaryota > Metazoa > Chordata > Amphibia > Anura > Ascaphidae > Ascaphus > Ascaphus truei. The sequence continues at coordinate 29,174,010 of CM071575.1, read as the reverse complement.
AGTGGTGCCCACAACTGTACTCCATATTCAAGGTGTGGTTTTACTAATCCTTTATACAGTGGCATAATTATACTTCCCTTCCATACATACCCTGTTTAATGCATGATAAGATCTTATTTCCCTTTGCAGCTACTGCCTAACTTTGGGTGTTATTGCCAAACCTGCTGTCCACATGTATCCTAAATCCTCCATCAAGGATTGACCTAATTTTGCTCCATTTAATTTGAAAATCGCCGGTTTATTTTTTATGCATAACCTTGTATTTATCTGTATTTCATCTCTGCCATTTACCTGCCCAAGTTTCCAGTCTATCCAAGTCCTTCTGGAGAGAAATGACATCCTGCTCTGATTTTACTACCGTACACAATTTAGTCTCATGAGCAAATATTGAGACTGCTCTCTATGCCAAACTCAAGGGCATTAATAAATAAGTTAATAAGTAGTCGTCCCAGTACTGGTCCTTCAGGTCACAACTTTAGCCCAACTTGAAAAGGTTCCATTTATGACAATTCTGTTCTCTACCCTTCAACCAGTTTTTAATCCAGGTGCAAATATTTATACTGCAACCAATCTCCTTTATTTTGTACACTAACCTTGTATGTGAAACTGTATCAAAAGCCTTTGCAAAATCTAAGACCACTTCAACTGCATTACCCTGTTCTAAATTCCTACTTGCCTCTTCAAATAAATTAATAAGGTTAGTTTGACATAACCTATCCTTCATAAATCAATACTGGCTATTACTAATAATTTTGTTATCAATTCGGTATTCCTGAATATTATCCTGTACTATACTTTGAAGTAGCTTCCCCACTATTGATGACAGGCTTGCAGGTCTGTAATTCGCCGGAAGTGATCTAGCTCCCTTTTTAAATATAGTCCACACGCCTGCTTTACGCCTATTTTGTGGTACAGAGCCTGTGGAAATGGTGTCCTTGAATATTAAATATAATTGCCTATTACTGAATTTAGCTCCTTAAGAACGCGTGCCATCGGTGCCAGGTGCTTTATTTACTTTCATTTTATCAAGCCACCTATGCACTTATTCCTTAGTCAACTAATTATTTGTTAATATAGCAGTGTTGGCTTCCTCCTGTTGCAATATTTTTGCAATGATAAGTGCTTATCTAACAATGTTTTAAAGACTGCCCATTTATCATCCACATTTTGTTCTTGCAAAAATGTATGTATATTCTTATTTATATAGTGCCATTTTTGTACATAGGGCTTCGCGTCAGTAATACATGTGAGATAATATAACACAGAATGGAAATAATTATGACAGTAACAATAGGAAGGGGGCCCATGCGCCAATGAACTTACATTACAAGTGTCATCCCAATGTATTCCTTGTAGATTATTCCTCAGTTTATTACAACCTGCCTTTCTACATTTGAAAGTTTTTGTTGAACCCATATAAGAGGATTTCTGATCATTTAATTCAAATAAGACCATGTTCTGATCACTTCCAAATGTTCCCGGAGTATTTGTTATTACTTCTACATTGTTTGATATTACCAAATCCAGTACTGCCCCTCTCCTGGTTGGTTCCTCGATAATTTGGTTCATGTAATTATCCTTTAGCACCTCCAAAAACCTGTTTCCCTTAGTTGTAATGCTAATCTGCCTGGATATTTAAAATCCCTGATTATACAAACATGACCTAGTTTTGCTGCCTTCTCCATTTGAAAAACTATTTTGGCTTACGCTATCTCACAGATATTTAGGGGTTTATAGCAGGGGTGCGCAAAGTTCCTGAGCTGTGCCCCCCTGCCTGGCAGCCGCAGCGCTCGCACCCCACGCACCCCACCTCTTCAAGGACCCGGCGTCAAATGACACCGCGGGTCACGTGATCCCCCAGCGTCATTTGATGCGCGTTGCCATGGCGATGGGTCAGGTCACATGACCCCGACACCGCGTTGCCATGGCGACGCGTCGCTGAAGAGCCGGCAGAAAGCAGTTAAGGAAGTTAGAGGCCTCACGCCTCCCCTTGCGGTTTATGCAAATACCTTTGGGAAGAGTGCGGGGGCTCAATCAATGCAAAGCCGCCCCCCCCCCCTCCCCCCTAGAAATTCTTGCTCACCCCTTGTTTATAGCATATCCCTGCAAACATTTTCTTTTTTTTTTTTTTACATCCACTTCTTATTTTTATCTACCAAGTCTTTATTTTCATCAATCCCTTGATGAACATCTTTTTCTCATAATGAAATTTAAATCTAGTTTAACATATAAACATAGTCCACCTCTCCTGCTTGGTTCTTCGGAAAAAGGGAATAACTCTAAATTAACTGCCGCGTCATAAATGTAATCCCACCATGTTTCAGTAATGCTTTGGATATACTGCTCCCTTCTAGCTATTAACTGAAGCTCCCCCATTTTATTTGTCAGGCTTCTTGCATTGGTAAAAACCTGAAGTGCATGCTTGCCAGTCTGTGCTATTGTTTTATCAGTTCCTGCATTTCTACTCCAATTGGATTTAATCTTTAGAAGTTTACTAGTATCTGTTATATGGGTGCCTCCCTGTTTGTCAAACTCCCATTCCACCCCGTGACCCATAGCTTGAGGCGGAACACATGCATCACACGCAACACACGCACTCACACACACACACACACACACACTCAGAATTAGGGAAAGGAAAAAAAATACATGGGGGTAAAAAAACGCATCTCAAAATAATAAGTCCATTTAGTTTACATTTTTATTGTTATTCTGTGCAAATTTGGGCATGCTGGAGCGCACGTGTAAAAAATATAAAAAGTGAAAAATGTTCTAAAAATAAGAACAAAATTATATTTTGTGATAAAGGTCTGTCCACTTGTGACGGTAGGGGGTAACCAGGCTCTCATGCTGTATGAAGGTTAAGCCCATTTTGGTTACTCCTGATCTGTGTATAAGGGTCCAAGAGAGTTAGCTCTTGGGCCCAGTAACATAGTACTGTTTCCATATACTGTCTGTAATAAAAGTATTTTGGTGTTTTTCCCTTTCCGGACATGCCAGTGACCAGGTATTGTTAGGTTATGAGTTTCAAGGGGGGGGGGGGGGGAAGGGTTGCGGAGGTTCCGTTAACAGAATGTGCCTAGGAGGTTGGGGTCCAGAGTTGTCTGTTCCCCCATAAATGTACCCAGCTAGTGCCAAGGTGACCCAGAACAAGTGTAGGGTTTGTGGGTGCCCCAACCATATATAAGATTGAGGTGGGACTCGTGAGAGTCCAGTATGAGTCCCGAAGAAATTATGGGGAATAAGGCAGCTAGGAATAAAAGTACAAGATCTTTCGTATTCTGTCCCTTATACCCAGAGACTCAGAAGTATATTAAACTTATACCTTTGCTTAGTGTATTAAAATATACTTTATTAATGTAATGTGCTTTTACATTCGGAACCGATGTCCGACCAGCCTGTCCGAGCTAACCCATAGGCACCGGTAAGTCTGCTGGACATCGGAGTTCAAAGCAGCCAGAGGTGTGAATATCATTTGGGCAGCGAGGAAAGGCGGAGTACCAGGTCCGGAGATCAATGGCAGTCGTCCAGGCTGCCACTTGCTTTGCCAGACCTGGTGGAGCCTGTTGTATTACACACTGACAGCCGTGGTGTGTAATACAGTGCAAACCGGATGCACTGAAAGTTCTCGCACTGCGTTTCGCCAGCTGTGGCTTCCTCAAGAGTCAATAATTGTCCCATAATGTCCTGCCTTAAATATGGCTCTTTCTGGTCCTTAATTGTCAATTAGTTCATGATTTGGCTGAAGCCAATTTCAGATCAAGGCTTTCACACAATATGCAGATTTCTTTTCTAGCCAATACCCAGATACTATTGAGTTTATACAGATTTTTATACAAATGTGGCAAAATAACACAAAATACAATATAAACTCGATCCTAAAAGTACCTTAACTATAAAATCAATATACATATTTTTATTACAAATGTTAAATGCATATATTAAAACAAATAACACAAAATAAATCACAAATATAAAACACAAATTAAAAAAAAAACCGTCTAAAAAATGTTTGCTCATGAGACACAGCAAAGGGAAGGAAAAGACAAGAAAATGGTCAATACCAAATCAATCTACATCTGACACGTTGAATCTACACTACCTCTTATTGGCATCTTAAATTCCTCAGAATCGCATAATTAAGAAATGATGATTCTGAGAAATGTAGCCCGATCGAACTGGCCCAGTTGAGGTATACAAACTTGCAAAAAAATAAATATTTTCAAGGATAACAAATTTATGTGCAGATTGTGGATTCATGATCCGCTCAAACTTTTTCTATGTTTTACTATGTTTAATGAGTTATATTAATGATCATTATTGTAGGATTGCTATCTGTTTAGCGTTGAGATTCCTTGTGCAGATATCTACTCAAGACCCAAAACAAAGGAAATCCATTCCCCTATCAAGTAATACAGTACTGTATATTGGCAGCGTTTTAGCTGTGTTGTTGTTTTATAGCTGTACACCACTAGATGGTGCTGCTTCCATAACAGTAAATGTGAGATCCAAGTTCATGTTACAGCAGGGGTGCGAAAACTTGAGGGGGTGACATTTTCTGGGGTGGGGGGAGAGGCGCGACTCTTCCCCACCAAATTTAAATTAAATGCCGGGGGCGCGTGGGAGGCCTCTGTAAGTCTTTACTTTATCTCCGGGGGCCTCTGGCGCTGCGTCATCATGGCAAGGCGACGTCAAAAAACGCCTGAGAAAAGGTAAGGGGGTGGGAGGCGTGAGCAGGACGGAGAGCAGGCAGCGGGTGCAGACAATAAAAAGTTTGCGCAGCCCTGCGTTCGAGCAGGGGGTGCTCTATAGAGATGGGTGAACCAGTACAAATCCATTCCGCCATGTAAAATACGCCGGTTGTTACAGTTTCAATCTGCGCGGATTCATCCAAAATGGCTATTGGCTACAATCCACCCGTGGATTCCGCAGTCCGCTAACGGATTGTATTAAGATCCGTCAGCGAACTGCAGAATCCGCAGATTGATTGTCAGTGTTAAAAAAATAAAAAATAAAATCTGCAAAAGGCAAATCGTCATTTTTGAGGCTGATGGAAATCTGCTGACCACAGGAACCCTTCCGAACTGCGGTGGATCCAAATCCACCCCCAAAATCACCCATCTCTAGTGCTCAACGTCAGTCCTCCAGGCCCCACAACAGGTCACGTTTTAAGCATCCCCCAGCTTCAGCACAGGTGGCTCAATCAGTGGCTCATTCGAAGATTAAGCCACCTGTGCTGAAGCTGGGATATCTTTAAAACGTGACCTGTTGTGGAGTCTTGAGGACTGGAGTTGAGCCCCCCTGCATTAGAGAATACATATTGTGTTAGTAAGTGGTTGCATGTAATCCCGTGTCCTAACACAAGGTGGCAGCAGTTGCATAAAATATTTCAGTTTCTTCTAACTTTTCCTGCACTGTATTTCAGTCTATTATAGCAGAGAGGCCTTTAGTAGCATGTTAACAATATTCAGACATTTTTTCCTTTGGAAAACGGGGCTATACAACGGTAATATTTAGAGCTGTGACTGCAAGGACAACTTTAAAGGAAACATAACACAGTTTGATAAAATCCAAGGACTTCAATGAATGGGGTTTGAGAATTGTAAGCTATAAATAACATTCCATTGTGCTATTCTTACTTGTAATGCCCGTAATATAGCGGGCGCACACGCGGCACTTATAATTAATTGGCTGTGGTTAGCCAGCCATTGTATGCTAGGGCCGTGAGCGCAGAGCCGGGCGATAGGGGAGAAGATTCTGAAAAGTAAGTATTCGCGCCACTACCGCTCAGTGTCTGCAATGTGTGTGTGTGTGTGTGTGTGTGTGTGTGTGTGTGTGTGTGTGTGTGTGCGTGCATGTTTAAAATTGCACAATATTAATAAATAATTTCTTCTCACAGTGTCTTTTTTTAAAAATGTTTATATATTGTATTGTATGTCTTTATTTATATAGCGCCATTAATGTACATAGCGCTTCACAGTAGTAATACATGTGGTAATCGAATAAATAACAGATAATATAAATAACAGATCATGGGAATAAGCGCTTTAGACAAACATAACGTTAAGGAAGAGAAGTCCCTGCCCCGAGGAGCTTCCAATCGAATTGGTAGGTAGGGAGAACGTACAGAGACAGGAGGGAGTTCTGGTAAGTGCGTCTGCAGGGGGCCAAGCTTATGTATCGTGTGTTCAGAATGTTCACAGTGCTATTCATATGCTTCTTTAAGCAAGTGTGTTTTAAGGTGGGTCTTAAAGGTGGATAGAGAGGGTGCTAGTCGGGTACTGAGGGGAAGGGCATTCCAGAGGTGTGGGGCAGTCAGTGAAAAAGGTTTAAGGCGGGAGAGGGCTTTAGATAAAAAGGGGGTAGAAAGAAGACATCCTTGAGCAGAACGCAAGAGTCGGGGTGGTGCATAGCGAGAAGTTAGGGCTGAGATGTAAGGAGGGGCAGAAGAGTGTAAAGCTTTAAAAGTGAGGAGAAGAATGGAGTGTGAGATGCGGGATTTGATTGGAAGCCAGGAGAGGGATTTCAGGAGGGGAGATGCTGAGACAGATCTAGGAAAGAGTAGAGTGATTCTGGCAGCAGCGTTTGTATAGATTGTAGGGGAGACAGGTGAGAGGCAGGAAGGCCAGACAGCAGGAGGTTACAGTAATCAAGACGGGAGAGAATGAGGGCCTGAGTCAGAGTTTTAGCAGTCGAGCAACAGAGGAAAGGGCGTATCTTTGTTATATTGCGGAGGAAAAAGAGACAAGTTTTAGAAATGTTTTGAATGTGAGGGGCGAATGTGAGAGAGGAGTCGAGTGTGACCCCTAGGCAGCGTGCTTGGGCTACTGGGTGGATGATCGTAGTTCCAACAGTAATGTGGAAGGAGGTAGTAGGGCCAGGTTTGGGAGGAAGTATGAGGAGCTCTGTTTTAGCCATGTTGAGTTTAAGGCGGCGGAGGGCCATCCAGGATGATATAGCAGAGAGACATTCAGAAACTTTGGTCTGTACAGCAGGTGTATGGTCAGGTGTTGAAAAGTATATTTGTGTGTCGTCAGCATAGAGGTGATATTTAAACCCAAAAGATGTTATTAGGTCACCTAGAGAGAGTGTGTACAGAGAAAAGAGACGAGGTCCCAGTATATATGTATATATACACACAAACACCCCCCCCCCCCCCCCCCCCCCACACACACACAGCTTCCCCAGTGACACACAAACAGTGTCCCTGACACACACACACACACCGTAACCCTTCCAAGGCTGTCGCTCACAGCAGCACGGACCGTACACACTAAAAGTGTGCGTCACGTGCACGAGCGTTCGCACAGTCGCGCACTCGCCCACTATATTACAGGCCTAAGACATGGGCTTTGTGAAGGTCTGACTACACTACTGCAAAAATTGAGAGAGACCCACTTAATGGGTGAGGCATAACAGTTCCGAATAAGATGTTTCTACATGTTTTACATTAATATCATGGTTACAAATATTTGCTTTGAAATGGTATAAAAGCAATCTTGCGTTTGTTGCCCCTGCCAGGCCATATCCGTAAGATCTTTACTATCCCATATCTCAATTGTTTATGTGGATTCCAAGAAAGTATGGAAGTAAATTTATTGTATGGGGTGTAGGTGATGGAAAAAAAGGGGTATATAGGATGGCGCTCTCTACTGGCAAATGTTATAGTGCTTATATTAAGGTGAAAACCATAAATGCGCACAATAATAGTGAATAGAATAAAGTGATAATAATACTAATACTAATACATTTATACCAGTGATATGTGTTAAGTGATAAAATGTGAACCTCCACTCAACCTTCAAAAAAGAGACTGTTTCCACGTCTCTTCAGGTAATTTGATAGGAGCAAGATGAGGGAGCGGGGGATATCACACCAAATATAAAGGAAAAAACATTAAATAGCCAATAGTGTAATATGGCTAACATCAAAAATGAAGTGTCATAATCTTCAATGTTTCTACTCACATTCTGGTGAGTAAAAAAAGGCAGAATAAAAATACTCACCAGAATGTGAGTAGAAACATTGAAGATTATGACACTTCATTTTTGATGTTAGCCATATTACACTATTGGCTATTTAATGTTTTTTCTTTATATTTGGTGTGATATCCCCCGCTCCCTCATCTTCCTCCTATTAACTGGGGTGTGGGTGATTCGTTTAATTCAGATGGACATCCTTTGAAGGTCTATGGAGACAAATCTATATTTTATTGTAGCATGGTTTCCATTGAAAGTCAATGGAGACAAATAATTAATGGTAGAGTGGCAGACTAAAGGAGTTTATGGAGACACAATACTTAATGTAAAAGAGGATGTCACCCAGACTATGAGGGCACACCTGGTGTGTCTGTGGCATAGATGTTTCAGAATAAGGAATTACAATCACAGTTGAAGGGGATAATTAGTAAGCTTAACGATAAACCACTTATCAGATGAAAACCAGGTCTGCAAATGCTGAATTTGCCTCAAGGGAAAACGGCACATTCAAAAAACTTGCATGGCAAGGTCCTACAAGCCTTTTCTAATCTCTCCTCCACACTCTCACTAATCTATGATGTCAGCAAAACCCCCACCCGACTGGAATAATCTTTTCTTCAGCCGAGAACAATGCATTATTCAGCATGCAATGAAAACAGTTCTAACTACATTCTGTCATCAATGAATTGCTGGCCTCTTGCAGACATTCATAATGATGTTTTCAGTGTAGGATACACCAAGCACATTGTGAGGCTTTTCTACAGATGTTCAGCATAGAAAAAGACCCATGAATTGTAAACGGACGCAGACTTAATGCTGTTCTTTCATGAATAATAGAAGATAGTGTTTTGGTTGTTCGGGATTGGGACTACAATATGCAGTGTGCATGTATAATGCTCACTATAGAATCGGATTGTAGACCGTAGCTAGTTGACAGGTTATACCTTCAGCCTAAAACAATGAGCATGTATACTAAAGGATTTACACACTAAAAATCTAAACTCAAAATTTGATTTATAGGACTCGACTATCTTTGATTAGAGATACTGTATTTATGCACTGGAAGCATCAGAAAAGTGACGTAAGTCCACACCTTATTATTATCATTTATTTGTGAAACACCAACATATTCCGCAGCGTGGTACAATAGGGTACAGAGTTATGTATTGTAGCAGGGTACTTCCCCTTACCTCTGTAGGGTGCCGGTTCCGTGGCTCGGGAAAGTTGTGGCTGTCATCTTGAGGTTGGCGCATGTTATTAGGGGACTGTGTGTAGCGTGGCAGCCATGTTGTGGTTGGCGCCACCAGAAGGGGATGTCCCAGAGACCAGGATTTCCTCCTCAGGACTGGAGGCAGCGAGACAGTCCTGCTTGAGCCGTGGGAGGAGGAGGTAGTGTCCAGGGAGCAGTCAGCTTCCTGGACTAGGCCAGACTTTACTCCCTGCATAGGGATTACCCTGTAGCCAGATACCTCCGCGGAGCAGAAATCAGACCGTGTGTGAGTTACTCAGGCTGGAGGCAGCACCGCGTGGCGGCCCGGGACGTGAGGCATGAGGGGCTTGGTGTCGGAGACCCCGCGGCGTGGGACCTGACCACCCTCCTATCTTGGAATCATCCCCTGGTTACAGGCCTGTACCATGAAGGTAGACGTGCACCAACGGTACACGAGGGCAGCGCTGCCCTCACATATACACTTGGGACAAGGGAGGCTCTGATGGACACAGGGTTCCCGGTGTCCAGGGTACCCTAAGTATTGGGGGGGAGACAAGCACCCATATTATTGTACTGTCACTGTGTTATTGTTATTTCTGTGTTTCATATTATTCTCTTTGCCATACTGTGGGATCACAGTAAAGAAGTATTACATAACCTTTGTGAGTGTGATTTCTGGGGTATACAGTATAGGTATACAGGTTGTCGTTAGGGGTTATCCCGCCAATGCTGGGATCCTCACGGGGGTGTGTGCTGCACCCATTCACCCCAGGCTCTCCACTAGCGGAGGCTTAGCCCCCTGTAAGCCAACAGGTAGCACCGTAGCGCATAACGCCTGCAGTTTCCCTTAAGGGTAGGGAAGGGGTGTTACAGTATATTACATAAACAGTTACATACAAGTGAGGACAGACGTGCACAAACATACAAAGAGGTAATGAGGACCCTGCTTGTGAGAGTTTGCAATGTAGAGAGAATGAGGGACAATGTTGAAACAAGAAGGTAAGACGGCTGCTCATTGTGGGATAAGGTGTGGCAACGGTTGGACTATGGCCCAGTCTGACAGCTGAAAACATCAAGGTGTTTTTTTGGGGGTGAGGAGATCTTACATAGGGTAGAGATTAGTCTATTATAACAGAGTTGCTGAAAGACCAGCAATTGCGAGTACAAGACCAGGACTGGGACATTTTAGCACAGGTCCACAGCCGAGACACATCTTCAGATATGCAGGATGTGTGGATGTGGCCAGGACAAGGAAGAACAATTAGGGGTAGTAAAAACAATGAAGGTGTGGGCAACTCCAGTCCTCAAGGGCCACCAACAGGTCAGGTGCCACTGATTGAGCCACCTGTGCTGAAGCAGGGATATCCTGAAAACCTGAGCAGTTTGTGGCCCTTGAGGACTGGAGTTGTCCACCCCTGAATTCTAAACCCTGGCATCCAGCAGGTCTCTCCGCTCATAATCAACTCCTTGTTTACACAGAACTCTTGGCTTTCCTAAGCTTATGGGCATATTAGACTTTGCTGTGCAGCTGAATGGCTGTTATTATGCTGTATTAATCTCCGGCTGATTGCTTAAACCAGACTGGAGTGTGAAGGGTAGGCATCTGTAGGACAAACACAGCATAATTTCCTCTCCTTGTTGGGATCATCAAATATTCATTCGTATTCGGATCTGTGCACATTAAATCACGTCTGAAGCCCCACTTAAAACGACAAAATAAGCATATTAGAGAAAGCCCCTTCGCTACTTGAACCTCTTTTGCGGCAAATCCTTGCAAATGAATTGCAAGGCCTTGCGGGCCCTTTCCAGGAACAGAAGGGTTAATACATTCAAGAAATCTTTTAAGCAACCGGAATCTTGGACTGTGCCAGCTAATGAGTGGGTAGGACAAGATGTTATTTAAATCTGATTGCTGTTTAGAGATAAGAATCCGACTCACTGGTGCTGGAGGCGATTCTGTGCTTAAATATTTTCAAAGCACCACTAATATGATTTAATGGGGTGTTTATCATATTTGGGGTGGGGGGATGTTTGAAGGGCTTACGTTTTACCCCCTTACTTACCTTTTTTTATGTTTTTTCTTTATATTTGGTGTGATATCCCCCGCTCCCTCATCTTCCTCCTATTAACTGGGGTGTGGGTGATTCGTTTAATTCAGATGGACATCCTTTGAAGGTCTATGGAGACAAATCTATATTTTATTGTAGCATGGTTTCCATTGAAAGTCAATGGAGACAAATAATTAATGGTAGAGTGGCAGACTAAAGGAGTTTATGGAGACACAATACTTAATGTAAAAGAGGATGTCACCCAGACTATGAGGGCACACCTGGTGTGTCTGTGGCATAGATGTTTCAGAATAAGGAATTACAATCACAGTTGAAGGGGATAATTAGTAAGCTTAACGATAAACCACTTATCAGATGAAAACCAGGTCTGCAAATGCTGAATTTGCCTCAAGGGAAAACGGCACATTCAAAAAACTTGCATGGCAAGGTCCTACAAGCCTTTTCTAATCTCTCCTCCACACTCTCACTAATCTATGATGTCAGCAAAACCCCCACCCGACTGGAATAATCTTTTCTTCAGCCGAGAACAATGCATTATTCAGCATGCAATGAAAACAGTTCTAACTACATTCTGTCATCAATGAATTGCTGGCCTCTTGCAGACATTCATAATGATGTTTTCAGTGTAGGATACACCAAGCACATTGTGAGGCTTTTCTACAGATGTTCAGCATAGAAAAAGACCCATGAATTGTAAACGGACGCAGACTTAATGCTGTTCTTTCATGAATAATAGAAGATAGTGTTTTGGTTGTTCGGGATTGGGACTACAATATGCAGTGTGCATGTATAATGCTCACTATAGAATCGGATTGTAGACCGTAGCTAGTTGACAGGTTATACCTTCAGCCTAAAACAATGAGCATGTATACTAAAGGATTTACACACTAAAAATCTAAACTCAAAATTTGATTTATAGGACTCGACTATCTTTGATTAGAGATACTGTATTTATGCACTGGAAGCATCAGAAAAGTGACGTAAGTCCACACCTTATTATTATCATTTATTTGTGAAACACCAACATATTCCGCAGCGTGGTACAATAGGGTACAGAGTTATGTATTGTAGCAGGGTACTTCCCCTTACCTCTGTAGGGTGCCGGTTCCGTGGCTCGGGAAAGTTGTGGCTGTCATCTTGAGGTTGGCGCATGTTATTAGGGGACTGTGTGTAGCGTGGCAGCCATGTTGTGGTTGGCGCCACCAGAAGGGGATGTCCCAGAGACCAGGATTTCCTCCTCAGGACTGGAGGCAGCGAGACAGTCCTGCTTGAGCCGTGGGAGGAGGAGGTAGTGTCCAGGGAGCAGTCAGCTTCCTGGACTAGGCCAGACTTTACTCCCTGCATAGGGATTACCCTGTAGCCAGATACCTCCGCGGAGCAGAAATCAGACCGTGTGTGAGTTACTCAGGCTGGAGGCAGCACCGCGTGGCGGCCCGGGACGTGAGGCATGAGGGGCTTGGTGTCGGAGACCCCGCGGCGTGGGACCTGACCACCCTCCTATCTTGGAATCATCCCCTGGTTACAGGCCTGTACCATGAAGGTAGACGTGCACCAACGGTACACGAGGGCAGCGCTGCCCTCACATATACACTTGGGACAAGGGAGGCTCTGATGGACACAGGGTTCCCGGTGTCCAGGGTACCCTAAGTATTGGGGGGGGAGACAAGCACCCATATTATTGTACTGTTACTGTGTTATTGTTATTTCTGTGTTTCATATTATTCTCTTTGCCATACTGTGGGATCACAGTAAAGAAGTATTACATAACCTTTGTGAGTGTGATTTCTGGGGTATACAGTATAGGTATACAGGTTGTCGTTAGGGGTTATCCCGCCAATGCTGGGATCCTCACGGGGGTGTGTGCTGCACCCATTCACCCCAGGCTCTCCACTAGCGGAGGCTTAGCCCCCTGTAAGCCAACAGGTAGCACCGTAGCGCATAACGCCTGCAGTTTCCCTTAAGGGTAGGGAAGGGGTGTTACAGTATATTACATAAACAGTTACATACAAGTGAGGACAGACGTGCACAAACATACAAAGAGGTAATGAGGACCCTGCTTGTGAGAGTTTGCAATGTAGAGAGAATGAGGGACAATGTTGAAACAAGAAGGTAAGACGGCTGCTCATTGTGGGATAAGGTGTGGCAACGGTTGGACTATGGCCCAGTCTGACAGCTGAAAACATCAAGGTGTTTTTTTGGGGGTGAGGAGATCTTACATAGGGTAGAGATTAGTCTATTATAACAGAGTTGCTGAAAGACCAGCAATTGCGAGTACAAGACCAGGACTGGGACATTTTAGCACAGGTCCACAGCCGAGACACATCTTCAGATATGCAGGATGTGTGGATGTGGCCAGGACAAGGAAGAACAATTAGGGGTAGTAAAAACAATGAAGGTGTGGGCAACTCCAGTCCTCAAGGGCCACCAACAGGTCAGGTGCCACTGATTGAGCCACCTGTGCTGAAGCAGGGATATCCTGAAAACCTGAGCAGTTTGTGGCCCTTGAGGACTGGAGTTGTCCACCCCTGAATTCTAAACCCTGGCATCCAGCAGGTCTCTCCGCTCATAATCAACTCCTTGTTTACACAGAACTCTTGGCTTTCCTAAGCTTATGGGCATATTAGACTTTGCTGTGCAGCTGAATGGCTGTTATTATGCTGTATTAATCTCCGGCTGATTGCTTAAACCAGACTGGAGTGTGAAGGGTAGGCATCTGTAGGACAAACACAGCATAATTTCCTCTCCTTGTTGGGATCATCAAATATTCATTCGTATTCGGATCTGTGCACATTAAATCACGTCTGAAGCCCCACTTAAAACGACAAAATAAGCATATTAGAGAAAGCCCCTTCGCTACTTGAACCTCTTTTGCGGCAAATCCTTGCAAATGAATTGCAAGGCCTTGCGGGCCCTTTCCAGGAACAGAAGGGTTAATACATTCAAGAAATCTTTTAAGCAACCGGAATCTTGGACTGTGCCAGCTAATGAGTGGGTAGGACAAGATGTTATTTAAATCTGATTGCTGTTTAGAGATAAGAATCCGACTCACTGGTGCTGGAGGCGATTCTGTGCTTAAATATTTTCAAAGCACCACTAATATGATTTAATGGGGTGTTTATCATATTTGGGGTGGGGGGATGTTTGAAGGGCTTACGTTTTACCCCCTTACTTACCTTTTTTTAACAGTACTGGAATGAAAGGGTTGTGCGTATTAAGGGAGTTACAAAAACATTTTCACCTGCAAAGAAAACCACACGGAAATGTTTTGTCAATGCAATGAGTTCATCTGTAATTATGTTGATCCTTTTCAGTAATGATACGGATTTTCCCGACTCCCACACCAAAGGCTAGTAAATCTCCCTAAACTCTGCAAAGTTGACCTGCATTCACATTTTGCTTCCTACCGTAGCATTCTGGGTATGTTTAGGTGTGAGTTTTTAAGTTTAATGACCTTTCATTAATTAAATCAGTCAACACACATTGCCACGGTATTTCAAAAACATACGGGACACAAAGCGCTAGTGTAAATATTCAGTGACCTGTTTTCATTTCGGAGCCGTCTTATAACATGATTTAAACCAATCGACAGCAAAACCAACATAGAAGAAAGTAGAAGTCATCTTAACGCTTTCGCTGCCATAGGCTTGCAACAGAAAATAAAAATAAAAAGCAGGTATAATTTAATGGAGCAATTTATACTTCTGTTTTTATTACTATTTTTAACACAGGTTTGAAGCAGGAGATCTCCGGAGCTGAACTCCATTAATTTTAACTTCGGGGACCCCCTGCTTCCTGGGCTATAGGCCTCCAAATGGGATACCCAGTATCTCAGCAAAGTTTAATGCTCCTGTGTCACACGGCCCCATAGGAAGCCGAACCTGATGATGTTCCTATTGGCCAGCAGGATGCAGGAGTTTTGAAACTCTGCCATAATGTGAACCCTGATAGCGAGCGGAGCGGCTTCCGGCAGCCCCTATGGAAGTAAGTATATCTGGAAGCAGGGGGTCCCCAGAGCTGAAATTAATGGGGTTCAGTTTCAGAGACCCCCTGCTTCAATCCTATGTAAAAAATGTTTAATTAAAAACACATTGCCACTTTAAAGTGCTACTGCAAGGTTGAAAAAAAGGAAATTAATTTTTGTCTTGTTAAAAGACAAACTGAATAGGAAATATGTTTTAAATGAAAAAAATATATATATATATATATTACAGCTCAACTCCATTATAGCGTGGTCCTCTGGGGCCACCTGATCCGACCGCGCTATAAATGGAGTCGCGCTAATTTTTTTTTAAATGGCCATCGCGCGCCCGATCGGGGGGAGGTGGAGTGAGGCGCCGGCAGCCCTATATGGCCACTGTAGTTCTCCCAGCATTCCCCGCACTCCCCTCAGCAGCTCCGCACCAGCTAACCACGGATCCCCGCAACTATCCTCCAGCCTCGCACCGATCCCCCCCCCCCCCCCCCACCTCGCACTGCTGCCCCCCCACCCGCACCGCCTCCCCCCCAGCCTCGCTCTGATCCCCGCACCGCCCCCCCCCCCGCCTCCCGACCCCCCCCCCTTGCACCGTTCCCCCCCCCCCCCCCCAGCAGCCCCACGATGCCCCCAAAGGTGGGCTCTGACACCAAAGGTAGGAGGGCTGTGTGTGTGGTGTGTGGTGTGTGGTGTGAGTGTGTGCAGTGTGCTGTGAGTATGTGCAGTGTGCTGTAAGTGTATGCAGTGTGCTGTGAGTGTATGCTGTGTGCAGTGAGTGTGTGCAGTGTGCTGTGAGTGTATGCAGTGTGCAGTGAGTGTGTGCAGTGTGCAAAAAAAAATAAAAAAAATTAATTCGGGGTCCGTGCTCAAACCGCGTTATACCGGATAGCGCTATAATGGGGTTGAGATATATAAATATATATAATATATATATAATATATATATATATATATAATATCTAATATATGAGAGAGAGAACGAACGAACACACACAGTCATCCCTAGCAAGGGAAGACAAAGGACAGCACTCAAGGATATATGGCAACAAAAAAACCTGTATTCAGATGGTACAGCACAAACAAGACCAACGTTTCGGTCCTTGTAGGACCTTCCTCAGGTTGGTGCACAACCCAAAGTGTATTAGTGATAGCAAAAATACATCCAAAAACCCAACGTTTCGGTCCTACATTTTTGCTTTCACTAATACACTTTGATTTTCAACATTGAGTGCTGTCTCTTGTTTACCAATCCTTGGAACGGTAACGTATAACTACATTCTCTATATGGGACGTGCACCTGTGGCTTACCAGCACCTATTGGAGTGCCAACTGCCTTATCTGACACACACATATATATATATATATATATATATATATATATAAAGCGAACAGCGCTAATAACAAAATTAATGCACAATGAATTAACAAATTATACTATACAAATTAAATTGTATACATATAAAGGCTAATTAAAAATAATATAGCTACAAGTCCAATCCTGAAATCACAAAGATATGTGATGAGTTCAGAAGCAGGCGTCCGAATGAATTGCCACAATGCAAATGAGAGGCTGCTGATACTGGGAGAATCATTCCCCAAGAGAAATCTGCAAAAAACAAAACAACAGCGCACAGCCCTAGTGCATTACGAAAAATAGGATTTATTTATAATAAAAAAGAGGTAATGCCCACTTACAAAAAGACAGAGGTAAACATTCACATAAAGGTTTCTTTACTCCTGATGGTATATTACCACTGGTAAGGCTGAGACTGCCTGTGGGATAGCGTGGGACCGCTGGTGCAGCTTTCTAACAGATGGAAGTCGTGGGCAAGTGTGAATCTCATCTGACAGCGTCATCCAACACTGCAGACCAAAACCAGGAAGTGAAGGGAGCGTACCCAGCCCACTGGCAGCTGCCGTAGCAGTCCAAAAGCAGATGAAATAGCCTCAAGCAGTTTACAAGGGAATAAAGGAAATCACCTCGGTACACAGACTGCACCTCGTAGTAGCGTGCTGACGTCACCCAACGCGTTTCGTCAGCTGACTTTCTAAAGGGAAGTATATATGTATATACATGTATACACACACACACACACACACACACACACACACACACACACACACACACACACGTATGCTAGACTCTTCAATTCAGTCTGAATAGATATCAAAATAGATCCGTAAACCTCCCCTTTGCAGCTTTGATCTTGTGCGATTGCTCCATTCACTCACCGAAGAAACTCAGCTGGATCTCCAGAGGAAGAAAGACAAAAAAGACAAAGTGCACCAGGGATAAGTTAAAAAATGTAAATGTATTGGAAAATCACAAGCAGTTTCCAAAACTTACAATTTAGAACATATTATAGGCTGAAGCTGGTAAATTCCGGGCATTATTGAAATCCCTGTTCTGTGATTGGATAATGCCTGGAATTTTAACCAATCAGTAATGGCCCGGAATATTTGGCATCCTGTCAAGTTTTTCAGCCAATCAGCTTTCAGTTCTCATTTACAAAGAGTGAGACCAGCACTCAGACAGGGGAGGTGATTGGATTGGAGGCACCAGCAAGGCACTGACTCATCTCACACCGTGCCTGCAGAGAGCTCCGCACAGGAGAGTGAGGGGAAAGGTTTGTGTGTATTTTGTGGATGTTGAGGGGGCAGCAGAGTGTGTCTTCAGTGTGTGTTTTGTGTGTGAAGGAGGGGTGCAGAGTGTTTTGTTGGTGAGTGTGTTTCTGCAATGTGGGTGGGTTTACAGCGGGGGCTGTAGTGGGTGTTTTGTGTATGTAGAGGGGGCAGCAGTCTGTTTTGTTGGTGTCTGCAGTGTGTTTTGTGGGTGAAGAGGGTGGAGGAGGGCAGCATAGTGTGTTTTGGGGTGTGTCTGCAGTTTTGTGGGTTTACAGTGGGCTGCAGTGTGTCCTGTGGATGTAGAGGGTGTTTTGTGGGCTGCAGAGTGTGTAGGGGAAACAGCAGAGTGTGTGTATGTATATAGATGGTGGGCTGCAGTGTGTGTCTGTGTGTCTGTGTGTCTGTACAATTTCCTTTTAATAAACTTGCAGTAAAAGTATAAGAATGTAGACAATCATGTTGAAAATCAATGACTACAAAAGTGTAAAATTAAATAAATAAATAAACCTACATTTAGCCTATAATAGTAATAATTCCAGAAGAACAGGGCATTACTGGCCAATAATGCACTGACTGGGTTAAAGTCCCTCGGCTTCGCCTCAGACCTTCAACTCTTCCAGCCGGGGCATTATTGGCCAGTAATGCCCTGTTCTTCGGGGATTATTACTTAAATATAGTGGTATGGCCATACGTGCATAGATAATTGATAATTAGTTTTGCACATGCATTCATGTGCAAGCCAATCACTGGATATGATTCTGACAGGAAAAAGCCCTCTGGAATTATGAGCGATATAAAATAAAGTAGCATCCAAGTGAGAAACGGAGCACAACCAAAGCAGCAGAAAAAATCAGCATGATCAAGGGGTAAATTTCATTAAAAAATGAATTTATTATCACATGGCTAACTAGAGGTGAAAACGCACATATGCGTTTCGGGCTGTAGTGTGTATTGGGGAAGAGGGGTGTAGGAAATGTGTGCAGAGGTTTTAAAGAACAGGAGTTGTTTTTTAAGAGGAAATAAAATAGGCTTTTATTAGCCACAACTTTCACAGCAAAGCCCTATCTATGGCTTGGGGGGCTAAGCCCCTTACTAACACCAAATGTATACATCAGAGTGGAGGTCCGTTACCTGCACTGGGGTAGGGGTTTTAAAGCCCTTGTGCTGGCTTCTCTCCACAGCGGTCCAGTATGTGTCTGGACCAGCAGGTCATAGTTCCCCTGTGATCCCTTCAGCAGTGCAAGGTGTCTCCCTGGACTAGAGATTCTCTCTGCAGTCAATGCTGCAGCTTTTTTAAAGGAGCAGCCAACTGAGCAGGTTAATTAGCACTGTCTGCTCTGAATTAACCTGCTCAGTGCAGGACTCCAGTTCTGTACACAGATTTTCCTGTACAACTACTTAAACAGGAAATGCACCCTGTTACAGGGGATTATTGTGTGTATTGGGGAAGGTGTGTGTGGGGGAGAGAGAGGTGGGGGTGTAGGAGGGAGAGAGAGGTGTGAGGGAGGGTAAGAGAGCGAGAGGGGTGGAGGAGGGAGGTGGTATGGGAGGGAGAGAGGTGGGGTGGACGGGGTGGGAGAAAGAGAAGAGGGGTGTGGGAGAGGTGGGGGGTGGGTAGGAAAGGGGTGGGGGCGGGCAGGACAGGGGTGGCATAGGAGAGAGGTGTGGGAGAGAGGGAGGTGAGGGTGAGGGAAAGAGGTGGGGTTTGGGGAGGTAGAGAGGTGGGGGTGTAATGGAGGGAGGAGGGTCTCACAAAGGCCACTGACACCGGAAGGCGCAGTGGAAACTCTAGTCCCAGACCCCGGGAAAGCTGTCTGCGGCCCCACATATATATATATAGGTCAGCCTAGCCATGGAGTATATTATACATACATATATATATGAAAAAAATAAAAAATAAAAAACAGGCGCAAACCTAGTGCATTAACATAATAAAATTTGTATTTCAAGGAACATAAAATCTATCAAATGCCCACTCACAAGGTATAAAACGATAAATAGCAGATATGAGATAGGCTCTCATGTGCCGTCAGCTCGATCCTCTCGATGTAGCTCCAGGTATTGGGGTCCTCACGTGACTCCCCTCGTGTAGCCGATGAACCGGTGAACCGGAAGCGGAAACTCGTAATCAATGTTCGGCGGGGAAGAGACCCTCTAGACCTCAAAGGTCCTCCAGGTCCTCTATGATTGAAGTCTTTATTGTGGATTCCGGTTGGAGTCAAAGGAGGGGATTTCTTACTACAGGGTGAGGATCTCACTGTATGCAGGGGCTCTTTGTGGCAGTCTCTGAGTCTAGGTGAGTCCAGGAAAAGAGGTCTGGTGTCTTGTTTGGTGCTGATAACAAAGAGCCCCTGCATACAGTGAGATCCTCACCCTGTAGTAAGAAATCCCCTCCTTTGACTCCACAATAAAGACTTCAGGGGGAGTCACGTGAGGACGCCAATACCTGGAGCTACATCGAGAGGATCGAGCTGACGGCACATGAGAGCCTCTCATATCTGCTATTTATCGTTTTATACCTTGTGAGTGGGCATTTGATAGATTTTATGTTCCTTGAAATACAAATTTTATTATGTTAATGCACTAGGTTTGCGCCTGTTTTTTCTTTTTTTCAGATATGGTTAGGGACTGGTGATCCCTTCGAAACGGGCTGCAAGAACCTGGTGCAGTTATCATTGGAACAGGACTATTTTATCTTTAAGGTTTTTTCCTTACCAATTTTTTATTTTTCATTTTTTACTTTTTCACTATTTTTATATTTTGTGGCATTAAAGTTTTATTCATTTTTTATCCATAAATAGGATTTTTTATCTAATATCAGCTGTGATTTAGTTTATATTGCTATATATATATATATTAGTCCTTATCTTTGTGTATTAGTCTCCCATTAGCCACCCCACCAAGCACCCTTTCATGATTAGCTTGACCGGTTCACTATATTAATTAGGATTTTAGAGGGTGCACTTCCTTCTGTGTTTGAATATATGATATATATATATATATATATATATATACTATATTGAGTATATATAGATACTATAGATGATTCTACTCCATGGCTAGGCTGACCCCCATCGTTTGCATGTAAGGGTAGCATGTCTTTCACATGGCAATCACCCTTTTATAGATGGAAAGATGTGACTTTTTTTTCTCAGAACCCTATCTTCCAACCAGGCAAAGCACAGGTATCTAGAGTAGCTTAGGGGCAGAAAGATTCCTCTTGAACTCGCACACCATAAGCCCTTCCTGCTTCAATTACAGATCCCTCACATCCCTTTTAACAGCACTCTCTATGTAATTAAATATCTTCACTGTAGCAGACTCCCTCATTATACACTGGCGCATTTCCCATAAAGTGCTGGGCGGACAGGATCACTTTATCACTTACAGACCTTAACCTGTGCACTGCCAAAGGCACGGCAACCCTGGGAGAGGATTCCAAACATGCAGTGATGGCGACGGAGTTTGCATAGCGGATTTTAACAATGGTCGCCACTTTGCAACCCCTTTGGTGCCAGGGGACCAGCATGATGGGAGCTAACAGACGATAAAAATTAATAAAAAGTAAGCTGAAACAAAAAAAAGAAATTGTTTTAGGGCCTTAGGCTACGGCAAGGCTACGGCAAGGCTGAGAGCGGGTGAGCTGGTGCTTGAGTGCCGTGACATCATGCGCTCTGCTCGGGCGATTCCTGGCCAGCTAGTTGCACGTGTGGGGGGGCATGTCAGGGGCACGGCCATGACGTCACAGAGCTGGTTCGCCCTCGTTGGGCAAACCGCTCACGTGACGCTTCAGCGAGCAGCCAAATCAAATTTGGTTGTCTCGCCAAGCAGCAAGCGTACGGGCACGTGCACCCTCACCCTGGACAAGGGCATTCAGAGTTATTACTCTGATCGCGCCGAGCGTGAGCGGTTCGCTCCACCCTGGCCCTAGCCTTATTCTATAAAGTGTGATGGCGCCGATTCAGCACTAGATCAAATGAAAGAAAGGTCCCGTTGACTTTAAGGCCGTTCCTGAGATCAGTTTGGGGTGGTACAATATTGTTTTAGACTTCAGTATGAAGCCATCTTCTCCTTTTCAGGGAAGGTTTAAGATCCATTCTTTAGTTGTTGTATTACAAAAGTCTCCCCTTGATTGCCCATGATACGGCTCTGCGGAATACATCACTGCTTTAGAATTATAATAATAAGGGAGACCCTGGTGGAACTTGCTTTAAATACGAGTAGCAGTATTCTGCCTTCTTTTATTCTGCTGGGAAACAATTGTTTTAACCCCATCAGTACGGCCAGGAATTCATGGCTTTACAGAAGGTTAAACACGCATGCAAACCTCTCTATGCCCAAGGCCCAGTTATATTAAAGGGGGCGAGAGGTCGTATCGGCCTCAGAAAAGGAAGAAAAAGATTGGTGCAAATAGGGCTAAAAGCTAAATAATATATATAGAGTGTAGTGAAAGCTAATAATCTAACACTCAAATATACCCAGTAATTACTGGGCAAGGCTGCCAGGAATAATTGACCCAAAACTAAGGCAAACAAAACCACAACAAAAACAATACAAACCGGCGCCTACAAATGTTCCAAAATCAGTCTGATTAAAGTCCAAGTGAAATAACTGTTTCAATGATGCACTTGAACTTCTGTGATTCCAAACTTGAATGGGTCCACTGCCACTTAACTCGTGATATGTGGAATAAAGAAAAGAGATAATAGTGTAATACTGTAGATCAAACAAACATGTACCACAAACACAGGACAAACACCACTAACAACAATAGACAGTAGAAAGCAAGGCTGAAAAAGAAGAGCTAATTTAATCCAAAATAAAACACATAATTGACAAATAAAAACAATGAACAGGCAACTGGTCCAGTTGATGTAAAACTGGAATCCTACTCACAAGAGACTGTGAGGAAAATCACAGCGAATGGCAGTCTTTGGAAGCAGCTTGTCCTCCGCTGGTGTCTAACTCCGTTTTCAGACACTCCCATGCTCTCCCGAATCTGAAAGTCCTTAGTTGGAGGTGTGCTGGTGTCTTGCTTCTACTGCTGCCGAACACTGCACCTTACTGCGTCGCCTGCGACTGTTTACAATGATGCACTCTTACACTCTGACCCTACGCGTTTCGTGCGCATGCGCACTTCATCAGGGGATACCTTAGCACTGGAATGTGGATGTACTTATACCTATTACTAGTGAATCAGATTGGAGCAAATCTAAAACTCCCAATCCTTGCTACAGGCTTGCTAATTGTCCCAATTCACTGCCCATCAAATCCAGTGCTAGAGAGAAAGCCTAGCTTTTAACACATAAAAAGAAGAACCTTAAAGCATAATGATACATAAAGATACCTAAAAAAACACACCAAACAATAACATGCATCATAAATGAACATTAAACAAGCATAAAAATAAGCATAAAAATGCCAAATACATAAAAATATATATAAAAACATGAACATTACTAATACCCACATTTTAAACATACAGTGACAATTATATCGTTTATGAGGAACCATACTGAAACCAACCTTGGTTTAAAAAGAATATATATTGATTATAAAACATCTTTTTGTTCGATACTTCACATGTACCTTAATATAATGCGTGCACCTCAACCTAATGCTGGGAATTTGCACAACACTGCAAATATATTTATAGTGTTTCATTTTTTTTTTTTAAAGTTTTTTATTTAAAAAAAAGTTTTTTATTTTAAAAACACTCCCAGCTCAAAATCAATATTCAGGCCATTTGGAGAGAGGGTTTTCAACTCATAGATCCAATAGGCTTCATGTCTATTGGCCCCACTAAGCCAGTCCCCCCTCTCCAACTGGCCGGCACCAGTTCAATAGCCTGACATTTCAACCCTACTGGATTTTGATTATGGTGGGTATAGAAATGATGGGATACACTATGTGTTAGTAATCCTTTTTTGATGTTGTAGATGTGTTCATAAATTCTTCTTTTATAACTTCTCCCTGTCCTGCCCACATATTGAAGGCCACAGGGGCATTGCAATAAATATATTACAAATGTAGATTGACAATTTATGAATGATTTTATAAAATACACTTTTGAAGTGACATTAGATTTAAAAGACTTTACAGTAGTACTAAATGAACAGGCCGTGCAGGCAGTACATGAAAAAAAGCCTTTCGTGGATTTTATTCCTATAGATCTAGAGTGTTCTAAAGGACAACTTTGGGCTATTTTAGCTTTAATATTGGATGCCTTCGTAAAGATAATATTTGGTCTTGCTGGAAGGCACTGTGCCAGTGTATTGTCACATAGCAACATAGGCCAGTGTTTGTTTAAAATGTTTCGTATCTTGGGGGCCATTCCATTATATTGTATTATAAAAGATGCAGTCTGATTAGGCTCCCTTTGAGATTGATGATTGCTTTTTTTATATTCTAGAAGTGTCTCCCTCTCCAGTTTATCTACTTGTACAAGAGCCTCATCAATGAGGCTCCCTGAGTATTTCCTCTCCAGAAATTTTTGTTTTAATTTACCAGCCTGAGCCAAAAATTCCTCCTTGTTTGAGCAATTCCGCTTTAGGCGTATTAATTGTCCCTTAGGGATATCGTATCCAGCTAGGGTTATGCTGGCTGTCTGCTCTTAGGTAATTATTAGCCTGCACTGGCTTAAAAAAATTTTTTTGTCTGTATAAGATTATCTACAACAAAAATACTCAGATCTAAAAATTCAATATGACTACTACTATGATTAAAAGTGAATTTAAGGTTCCTATCGTTCTGGTTCAAATATTCAAAAAATATATCTAATTGTTCCTGACTGCCCGACCAGACAAATAGAACGTCGTCAATGAAGCGGTGCCATAGCACCAGGTTTGCCCCGAGGGGAAGGTTATTCCAAATATAGTCCTCCTCCCAGCTACCCATAAATGAATTTGCGTAGCTGGGGGCAAACCTGGCACCCATGGCAGTACCGCATATCTGTAAAAAAAAATGGAATCGAATGAAAAATAATTATGTGTTAAAATAAATTTAATGCTTTCTAGTAGAAATTTCCTTAGAACCGGTGTAATCGTGGGATCTGATTCTAACAAACGTGACACAGCCAGGCAGCCTTTCACATGATCGATCACTGTGTATTATGATGTTACATCCTCAGTGACCCATATGTAATTCGGCTGCCATTCAAGATCTCTAAGAATATGTAAAACATGGGTAGTATCACGCAAGTAAGATCTAATCCCAGGTACCAAAGGTTGGAGGTGGTAATCTATAATTTGTGATAAATTGGATGATAATGACGCTATACCAGAAATTATCGGTCTACCTGGTGGTCTGATTAGATGTTTGTGGATTTTCGGAATTAAATAAAATACCGGGGTGCGCGGAAAGGGTATTAATAGAAAATCAGCCTCAGAAAGCCTAAAATATTTTGTAGTGTTAATGGACCACCATATTAATCGGACATGTTTTTTTTGTGTATAAGCCAGAGCGACCTACAACGTGGTTTATTTATTCTATAAGAAAGGCCCGTTTATAGTATATGCCGTTTGGTATTGGTAATTAGAGATGTGCTTTTTGCATGCGTTAATGAATCTTGCTAATTTCACCCTTTTAGGTTCAGCTAAAAACTTTGCTTCGGTCCAACAAGTTTGTTTAACGCTAAAAAGCCAATGGGGCGTTGCATGTTTTGATTTATTTCAATTACTTGCGCTTTCGTTATAAAAAAAAAAAATACAAGATTTAACTGGGCTGATTTTGCCAATTTTTAACAATTTAAGCCATTTTGCTAAAACGTTTGGTGCCACCAATTCGATTGAAAATTTCCCAGGTCTTTCAAACCTTTTGTGGAAAGTGTGATCGAACCAGCAGCTAAGCGAATTTGGCCTGTTTCACGCATCACTGAGATAACATTAATATTTGTCATCGAGCTGCTCTTCCACTATGAATACGGAAGAAGGGTTTCTTTCCATCTGGAAGTAGCGTGAGTGAGAGAAACAGCACTTTATCCAGGTCAGATTCCAGCAAGCGCCTTCAGTAGAAATGTGACACGGGCAATGACATCATCATGCTAATGTGTGGGAACAGGAAGGAAAGGCATAGAGTTAGTATTGTATTTCAGACACTTTTCCCCCTGGCCCCAGTCCAGTTATCCTCTCCCAGCAAAGATGCTGTTCAAGGACAGTCAATGCAAGAAATGAATCTGACTTCCGTCACAGAACTGAACTGTCTTTATCTCTTCATTTCAAAAGACGCAGCTGAATCAGACAACCTCCCCCCGCCCCCCCCCTCCCCACACACACACACACACACAGACCACACAATTTTAGTTGAAGGGTTTTTTTTTCAATGATTTCCTAAATCTGAGGCATTATTATTTATTATTATTATTATTATTATTATTATTATTATTATTATTATTATTATTATTGAACAAATACAACCCTTTTTCAAATATAATAATAAACCACAAAGCCATAATTCTAGCCTGAAATCTAAATAAATGTAGCTGCTTCCTATTAAATGCAGTAAATAGTATTAAAAAAACACCCACCCAATTCTGAAATGTTTGTGTCATTAGTTTTAGCGAAGTTAAATTAAAATTAACTGAGAAACAGGATATGGAGCTCTAATGAAGTAAATGTGTTTTTATACAATTGTTTGTGTATTTTTTTCACAATTCAAGATGTGCTTAAATCTGACAAAATAGATCTGTTCTTTATGTGCCTTTTTATGTGTTTGTCACAATTTCAATGGTTTAAAATCAACGGAAATGTCGAAAAACGCAGAAAGTAATGTAACAAACATTATGCAATATAGATTGTGTATGGTGCTTTCAGTACAGTTAGGTATAGTGACTCACATCACGCCGAGGTAAGAATGCAGCATCTATTCCAATGTTGCTGTGATCAGAACTGAGTTATAAAGAAGTTTCTTGAAGATGATAATGACCTGCACAAATTCATATTTCTCCAAATACTACATCATAATTTCACAATGAGACATGGTCAGGATGAAAAATGGCATAATCCCAAAATGTGTAGCCCCCCTTTTGGAACTACTATTTCACTTAATGGGTTAACTGTGTGGGCTCACTCATGTTTATTCCCTCTCCATGTGATGTAGGATGACTATGCAGAGGTGTATGTCTGGTGAGCAGTGATGTCACTACCAGGTGATAGAAGGGTATATATAGCTCAATCCACTGTTCCCAGAACAGGGGTGTGCAAAGTTTTGAACCTGCGCCCCCCTGCCTGCTTACCTCCCGGCTTGCACCCCCTGTCCTGCCCGACTCCGGCATCAAATGACGTAGCGGGGTCATGTGACTTAACATTCCCATGGCAACGTGACGTCACGTGACCCCGCGTTGTCATTTGACGCCGGATTACCATAGCGACGCCTCGCCGTAGACCAGGTAGGAGAAGCTGCAGAGGCCTCATGTGGTCCACCAGCATTTAATTTAAATGCCTTGGGGGAGAGTGTGGGACCTCTGTAGCTGCCGCGCCCCCCCAGGAAAATCTCCTGCCCCCCACTTTGCGCATCCCTGTTCTAGAAACAGGTTCTAAAGAATTCAGACTGGGAGCCTTACTGTGAGCCCTGTAACTAGGTTTCTATGTATAGCTAAATTGATTGAGATGTGTGCTTTTGTTGTTTCAGTTACGAACGTGCTCTTTAAGTAAGCGCCAGTAGCAATGGTCCAAGATTGTTTACACTATTGAAAAGGAGGAAGCATGCTTTTAGTTAGGCGTTCTCGGCTTAGTAATTTCGACGTATGTTTGGATCGGCTCAAATGGATGGTCCCTGGGGAAATCCTGATAACATAGGTATGGAATAAGTATGCAGTATATAGTTCGCAGGTTGGCTAAAACCCAAAGCCCGAAGTGTATTCCATGAAAGTCCCGTCTGATATGGGGAATTACTAACTCTCTGCTAGACTGACAATTTAACTTTTGCTACAGTAGTGAGAGCTACCAAGGTATTAAGTTCAGAGTATTATGTTTTGCCACGAGTTTCTGTCAAGTGAGATGTATGTCAATGCCTGTGAAGCCTTATAGATGGATGTTAAATAAAGCACCTTTTAGGTTTTTACAAAAGTTTCTGGCGCCCATCCTTTTTCTATCTGTTTATTCATGCCCAGCCGGCACCTACCCAGCACCATGAACAGGTACAAGAGAATGAAGATTGCCACTGTATATAGTAGAACTGATGTGACCTCCTTTGGAGGGTTACATTTGGCGCCCAACGTGGTGCTGGGCATTTAAAAGAAAGTTTTTCTGTTTTTGCTTCTTTTGGAACTTTCGGAGTGAAAAAAAAGTTTTTGGTGATTTTTGCTGTTTTTAAACTGTTAATATGCAGAAAAGTGCTGTGAGATTTTTCACCGTGTTTGTGTGTGTTTCCCACCATGGAAACTGTTTTGCTGCTGTATGCTTTAAATACTATTTTTGCAAGTGCTAGTTATGAAAGACTGTGATTCGCACGTTCCCTCGCTAAAGAGAACTAATTTTTGCAAGTTTTCACTGAATAAGAAAGTTTAGTGCAAGTTTTGATCAAATAAACTGTTTTGTAAGCCTCTATATATACAGTGTTAAGTACTATCTGACAAAATCCCGGGGATGAGCTCTAAAGTATAAGATTGTTGATCACTAAAAGAAATCTACAAGACTTTTGGAAAAGAGAAATGAACTGTTGCTTCCTGCCAGTGGAATGTTTTGTTCACAGGTCACGTATTAAGGATTGTAGTTGACGTTTTTGTGCACCCGGTGCCCAAAATTTTCAATTTGGCCCAGTATCTGAAGAGGAGATTATACAAGCGCTCCTCAAACTAAAACTAAGCAGCCAATGTGGACCCGAATTACTACAATCTAGGTTCCTACGACTTGGTGCCCCAGCCATTGCCAAACCAATTGCGTCCATAGTCAACTCTATCCTGTCTGCAGGCCATATCCCTAAGACCTGGAAAACTGCCAGAGTTGTCCCAATCTTCAAAAGTGGGGACAAAAACACTGTCTCAAACTACAGGCCAATCTCACTTCTCCCAATTCTATCCAAAGTCATGGAAAATGTGTCCACTCCCAATTAAGCGATTTCTATACCAAGACAAATTTCCCTAGCCAATTCCAATCTGGGTTTCGTCCCAAACACTCCACCGTAACTACCCTGCTAAAAGTTTGCAATGAAATCCAGTGTGGAATGGAACGGGTTAGGTCAAAATCTTCTGGTGGTTTAGAACAACGCGTTTAGTCGACACATCGACTTCCTCAGGCTCAAATAATTGATTATTTGATGTCGACTAAACGCGTTGTTCTAAACCACCAGAAGATTTTGACCTAAGGAGGCTTCCGCAGTCAGACCGTGGAGCAGTGTTTGCAGCCAAGCAGGATAGTTTTTCTTCCTGCATCCCGGACGCGGGAAGGGCGCACAAAGCTGCTCAAACTCGATCCTGGACTGCGTGAGGAGGCCAGGGGTCCATTCTATATGTATGTGAGTCCCTTTGCTGTTTTAATTAATAAATGCGATTTCTTGTGAATATTTAACTGGAACAGTGCCTCACTCGTTTTTCTCATCACCCAACCCCTCCCCCCCCCCCCCCACGCATCATAACACCTGGGGGGAGAGCCTGGCTGACGCCTGGGAGTTAGCACTGATTTTCGTGCTGCCCTGGATACTGGAGAAAACCCCCATTACGTGACGAATAGATGTGGATGGGTTAAATTTAACCCCAAAGTAACCAATTTCTACACCAGCTCACACAGGGCCGTGTGAGTATAGCTTTATAGATTATATATCATTTCCCCTAACCCTATCAACATACAGCTATATCTACCTGGGAGAGGCACAGCTCACCCTCAAGGAGGTGATCACTAATTGTGGTTGCTTACACATGGCCGTGTAAGTATTATTATATTTACAACCCGCCCCCCACCTTTGGAACTACTGTCAATATTCATCACCATTATTATTGTATATGTCTTTCTAATCCCATGCTCCCCCATTGTTTGTTTGTTCCCAACAACCTACCAGAGACTCTCACATCCACCACCAGTTTAAGTTCTTTCAAATCTAAGGCTGTCTCACATTTTAACCTGGTCTGTAACTGTTTCCTACGCTCATAATATATATTTTCTTTAACTGTGCACGCAATGTCTTATATATAATGTATACCCTGTTCATTTATGTAACTGTACTTGTAACCATGTATTATTTGTTTTACTCTGTGCCCAGGACATACTTGAAAACGAGAGGTAACTCTCAATGTATTACTTCCTGGTAAAATATTTTATAAATAAATAAACATTGCCAGGTTCTAGGATTCAGGATTGCATTGCAAAAGTTATTCTGCCATAGTAACGTTTGGACTGAATTTTAGTGATTTTTAAACTAAAGAACATTTTGCTAAAGTTAATGGGATTGCTGTTTCACCGCCAATGGAGCTAGTTTGCACAATTCAAGTATCCGGGACTATTTTGTCAGGTTTGTGCACCTGAAATTAAGGTTTGAAATGTCCACGGATTGATGATTACATTGCATATGTGTTCTGCAAAGAGAGTTTTGCAGAAGAAAGTGGCTCCAATTCTCCAACTAAACAGAGTTTGCAGAAGTAATTGGGACTGCTTTTCCCACCTTTGGAGCTTTGTAAGGAGGGTTACAAATGTAATGTATTCATTTTGAAAGGTAAACGTGGCCCCTTCTTGTGCCCTGCCCTCTCTCTAGCAGTGCACCAATTTTATCCATTGACTGCCAGGTCACATGATCTTCCCCACAGAACTTTGCATCTTTGGTCCTCTTCTGGTGCACTGACATCTATTGAATGAACCCCCCGAATCTTCGCCGATCGATCACAGGAGAATGGCTCGATCGGCAACTTAGCTAATTACTTATCATTGCGTGGATTGTATTGATGCACATATTAAAGGGGGGACAAAAATTATTTTAAAAAACCCGACAGCTTGGACTGCTGCTTTAAGATGCTCATTCATGGCTGTCTAATTTCTGAATGCATTAGTAGTCACTCACATATTCTGCGTAGAATGTAGAATTAACATAAGGGTCATTTATGTAGGTCTCTGGAGGACAAGAGGAGCTCTATGATGTCTGAGGCATGTAATTAGGATGGCTACGGACCAAATGAGTTCCAGTTATCAGTGTTAAATGGTCCCTGTGTGCCTGTGTCTGTGGCACGCTATGAAAGTCAAAGCATTGCCCTTTCCAGTCTCCAAACATCATAATGTCAGCCTTGTATACGTTTCCTGAATCCTTTTCTGTATGAGGATATGCTCTGTAGTAATGGGGGGATTATAAGGAATCCATTTAGTTCCGACATCCAAAGCAATAATGTACCACTGGCCAAGTGCTTCTGACATTGAATAGAGCTAATAAGTCATCGTCAAGTTTCACTTCTTCAAATAAGTGTGATTTGGAAGATTCTAGACAAATAGAACATTTTATTAGAATAAGTATGATTTTAATAAATGGGACCCCAATAATCTCTTGAGTTTTGTGAAACTAGGATGAGCGAGACTCATTTGAAAAAAAGATGGTCTTGAAAATCAAATTCAGAAAAGTCAACCTTTAAGGAAAGAAATCAGTGAGATTTGGGGGCTCTAGCATACATCCTCCTAATCAGTGAGACGCAAAGAAAGTCAGTGAGAGTTGGGGGCTCTAGCATACATCCTCCTAATCAGTGAGATGCACAGAAAGTCAGTGAGAGTTGGGGCTCGAGCATACCTCCGCCTAATCAGTGAGACTCACAGAAAGTCAGTGAGAGTTGGGGCTCGAGCATACATCCTCCTAATCAGTGAGACTCACAGAAAGTCAGTGAGAGTTGGGGGCTCGAACGGCCCTGTGTGAAGGCTGGTGTAGAAATTGGTACTTGGGTTAATTTAACCCATCCACATCTATTCGTCACGTAATGGGGGTTTTCTCCGTATCCAGGGCAGCACGAAAATCAGTGCTAACTCCCAGGCGTCAGCCAGGCTCTCCCCAGGTGTTATGATGCGTGGGGGGGGGGGGAGGGATGGGTGAGTGAAAAAAATGAGTGAGCACGGTTCCAGTTACATATATTCACAAGAAATCGCATTTATTAAATTTAAACAGCAAAGGACTCACATACAATATATAAGGGACCCCTGGCTCCTCACGCAGGCCAGAGATCGCGTTTGAGCGAGCTTTGTGCGCCTTCCGCGTCGGGATGCAAGGAGAAAAAATATCCTGTAGGGGCTGCAAAACACTGCTCCACGGTCTGACTGCGGAAGCTCCGTAGGTCAAAATCTTCTGGTGGTTAGAGCTACGCGTTCGTAGACACATCGACTCCTCAGGCTCAATGGGAATTTATTTATTTATTAAGCCTGAAGGAAAGTCGATGCTGTGTCGACGAAACGCGAGCTCTAACCACCAGAAGATTTGACATAAGGAGGCTTACGCAAGTCGGACCGTGGAGCAGTGTTTGCAGCCCAGCGGATAGTTTTTCTTCCTGCTCCCGGACGCGGGAGAAGGGCGCACAAAGCTGATAACTCGATCCTGGACTGCGTGAGAGGCCAGGGGTCCATTCTATATGTATGTGAGTCCCTTGTGCTGTTTTTAATAATAAATGCGATTCTTGTGAATTAACTGGGGGGACCGTGCCGCACTCATTTTTCTCATCACCAAACCCCTCCCCCCCCACCCCCAAACGCATTCATAACCCTGGGGGAGAGCCTGGCTGACGCCTGGAGTTAGCACTGATTTTCGTGCTGCCTGGATACTGGAGAAAACCCCCATTAGTGACGAATAG
This sequence comes from Ascaphus truei, assembly GCA_036426205.1. NCBI lineage: Eukaryota > Metazoa > Chordata > Amphibia > Anura > Ascaphidae > Ascaphus > Ascaphus truei. The sequence goes on along the minus strand of CM071575.1, from coordinate 29,141,415 downwards.
AGTGGATGGGTTAAATTTAACCCCCAACAGGAACCAATTTCTACACCAGCTCCACACGGGCCGTGGGCGTATAGCCTTATAGATTATAATCAGTTCCCTAACCTATCAACAATTACAGCTATATCTGAGCTGGGGAGAGGCACAGCTCGCCCTAAGGAGGTTGATGCCTACTTGTGGTGCTACACATGGCCGGTAAGTTATTATTATATTTACAACCCCCCCACCTTTGGAATACTGTCAAATTCATAAATTCATTATATTGTATATGTCTTTCTAATTCCATGCTACCCCATTGTTTGGGTTCCGATGTTCTTATAAGGGGACTCTGGATTACCCTTTTCTGGGGTTTTGGGTTGAAGTGAAAGGGTCTACTTTGCGCAAAGTATTTGTAGCGAGATATTGAGAATTGGACCGACTTTACTGTAAGCACATTTTGTTTCTTAATCTGAGGTAAGCGCCGATTTTTTGCCACACACAATTCTCACCTGGAAGGGAACGGGGACAACTCAATGCGTGCAGTATCCTAGATTTTGCAAAAGGGCTTTTGAAAAGGATCATGTATCCTGCTTAAACAACTCCAAAGCTCAGGGATATAGGGAAACATGTTTTTTAAACTGGTTCAGTAGCCTACACTATAAGGAAGATCCCAACTGTGTCCATCTCAGGCTCTAACTCCAACCCCCTGGAATCAAACCTGTGGTGTCCGCAAGCTCTATTCTTGGGCCCCCAGTGTCATTAATGATCTTCCCACAGATTGTAAGAAGGCCGCAATACACATGTATGCAGATGACACCAATCCTATATGCACAACAGCATTAGCCTCTCTGACCCTTAAAAAATTACTCCAGTCGACCGTTTGAGACTCGAAAAACTGAATTTCCCGAAAACAAAACTGTTTTTAAACACTGGGGGACCAAAAAAAAAGGACTGTATACAATGGTATTTGGGACCCAATACTAAATGTGTTAAAAGCATCCAGTGACTTGAGCTCCTGATTAGAGAACCAAACGCTAACACCACCCTAACACCTGTCACTTTTTTAAATACCCTGGGCTTATGTTTGACTCCCACTTAACACATTCGGATGCAAATTGATACCTGACAATCAAGACCTAGGCCAAACTAGGGGTACGTTACAGGAACAATCCTCCCTAAGTTCCTGGTTCTGAAAGCGTATCGCACAGGCAGGCTAAGCAATATCTGACTATGGAGACAGTAGATATGGCTCGGCTCTCAAAACCACCTTAGCAAACTTGTACAACCTTACAATGGAATTTGTCGTTTGTTCTCCAATGCAGCTACAACAACATCCTGCGTATTCATCATGACTCAAAGAACTAAGTTGGTCCAACCACTTAGGTCTAGGCGCAAAGTTCACCTTTCCTGTCTTGCCTTAAATTCTTCATGGGAAGTACCCAGCATCTGAACAAGCTCCTCACCTCTACCACTGCGCGCACTTATCCACGAGATCAGACTCAAATAGGGACTTTATGGTCCAAGGCTCAAACAAAGTATACGACGTTTCCTCCTCTCTTCCGTGCACCCCAAAAACTGGAAAAACCTACCAGAGACTCTCACATCCACCACCAGTTTAAGTTCTTTCAAAATCTACGAGGCTGTCTCAACATTTTTTAACACTGGTCTGGGTAACTGTTTCCTACGCTCATTAATATAATTTTCTTTAAACTGTGCACGCAATTGTCTCTATAATATGTATACCTGTTCATTTATGTAACTGGTACTGTAACCATGTATTATGTTTTATCTCGTGCCCAAGGGACATGATTGAAACGAAGAGAGGTAACTCTCAATGTATTACTTCCTGGTTACCTATTTTATAAATAAATAAACATTTGCAGGTTTAGGATTCAGGATGCATGTGCACAAGTTATTCTGCCATAGTACGTTTGATGAATTTTAGTGATTTTTTAAACTAAAGAACATTTTGCTAAGTTAATGGGATTGCTGTTTCCACCGCCAATGAGCTAGTGTTGCACCAATTCAAGTATCCGCGGACTATTTTGTCAGGTTTGTGCACCTGAAATTAAGGTTTGAAATGTCCACGGATTGATGATGTACATTGCATATTGTGTTCTGCAAGAGAGTTTTTGCAGAAGAAAGTGGCTCCAATTCTCCAACTAAACAGGAGTTTGCAGAGTATTGGAGAATGCTTTTCCCACTTTGGAGCTTTGTAAGGAGGTTACAAATGTATGTATTCATTTTGAAAGGTAAACGTGGCCCTTCTTGTGCCTGCCCTCTCTTAGCAGGCACCAATTTGTATCCATGACTGCCAGGTACATGATCTTCCCACAGAACTTTGCATCTTTGGTCCTCTTCTGGTGCACTGACATTATGAATGAACCCACCGAATCTTCGCGATGATAAGGAGAATGGCTCGATCGGCAATAGCTTAATTTACTTATCATTGCGGGATTGTATTGATGCACATATGAAGGGGGGGGACAAAAAATATTTTTAAAAAACCCGACAGACTTGGACTGCTGCTTAAGATGCTCAATCATGGCTGTCTAATTCTGAATGGCATTGTAGTCACTCACATTATTCTGCGTTGAAGTAGAATTAACATAAGGGTCATTTAGTAGGTCTCTGGAGGACAAGAGGAGCTCTATGATGTCTGAGGCAGTAATTAGGATGGCTACGGACCAAATGAGTTCCAGTTATTCAGTGTAAATGGTCCCTGTGTGCCTGTGTCTGTGGACGCTATGAAAGTCAAAGCATGCCCTTTCCAGTCTCCAACTCATAATGTCAGCCTTGTATTACTTTCTGAATCCTTTCTGTATGGGGATATGTCTGAGTAATGGGGGGATTATAAGGAATCCATTTAGTTCCGACATCCAAAGCAATAATGTACCACTGGCCAAGTGCTTTGACATTGAATAGAGCTAATAAGTCATCGTCCAAGTTTCACTTCTTCAAATAAGTGTGATTGGAGATTCTAGACAATAGAACATTTTATTAGAATAAGTATGATTTTAATAAATGGGACCCCAATATCTTGAGTTTTGTGAAACTAGGATGAGCGAGGACTCATTTGAAAAAAAGATGGTCTTGAAAATCAAATTCGAAAAATACAACCTTTAAGGAAAGAAATCAGTGAGATTTGGGGGCTCTAGCAACATCCTCCTAATCAGTGAGACGCCAAAGAAAGTCAGTGAGATTGGGGGCTCTAGCATACACCATCCCTAATCAGTGAGATGCACAGAAAGTCAGTGAGAGTTGGGGCCGAGCATACCTCCGCCTAATCAGTGAGACTCACAGAAAGTCAGTGAGAGTTGGGGCTCGAGCATACATCCGCCTAATCAGTGAGGACTCACAGAGAAGTCAGTGTGAGAGTTGGGGGCTCGAGCATACATCCCCTAATCAGTGAGACTCACAGAAAGTCCGTGGAGAGTTGGGGGCTCTAGCATACATCCTCCTATCAGTGAGATCACAGAAAGTCAGTGAGAGTGGGGGCTCGCGATACATCCTCCTATCATGAGACGCACAGAAAGTCAGTGAGAGTTGGGGGCTCGAGCATATATCCTCACTAATCAGTGAGACGCACAGAAAGTCAGTGAGAGTGGGGCTCATCATACATCCTCCTAATCCGTGAGACGCACAGAAAGTCAGTGAGAGTTGGGGCTCTATCATACACCTCCAATCAGTGAGACACACAGGAAAGTCAGTGAGAGTTGGGGGCTCGAGCATACTCCTCCTAATCAGTGAGACGCACAGAAAGTCCGTGAGAGTTGGGGCTCTAGCATACATCCTCCTAATCAGTGAGATGCACAGAAAGTCAGTGAGAGTTGGCTCTAGCATACATCCTCCTAATCAGTGAGACTCACAGAAAGTCAGTGAGAGTTGGGGGCTCTAGCATACATCCTCCTAATCAGTGATATGCACAGAATGTCAGTGAGGTTGGGGGCCTCTAGCATACATCCTCCTCAATCAGTGGATCACAAAAGTCAGTGAGAGTTGGGGCTCGAGCTACATCCTCTAATCAGTGAGATCACAGAAGTCAGTGAGAGTTGGGGGCTCGAGCATAATCCTCCTAATCAGTGAGATCACAGAAAGTCAGTGAGAGTTGGGGCTCAAGCATACATCCTCCTAATCAGTGAGACGCACAGAAAGTTCAGTGAGAGTTGGGCTCGAGCATACATCCTTAATCAGTGAGATCACAGAGAAGTCAGGAGAGTTGGGGGCTCAGCATACATCCCTCTAATCAGTGAGACTCACAGAAAGTCAGTGAGAGTTGGAGGCTCTAGATATCCTCCTAATCAGTGAGACGAACAGAAAGTCAGTGAGATTTGTGGCTCGAGCATAATCCTCCTAATCAGTGAGACGACAGAAAGTCAGTGAGAGTTGGGGCTCTATCATACATCCTCCTAATCCGTGAGACGCACAGAATAGTCAGTGAGATGGGGGCCCTATCATACATCCTCCTAATCAGTGAGACCACACAGAAAGTCAGTAGAGAGTTGGGGCTCGCGAGCATACATCCTTCCTCAATCAGTGAGAACTCACAGAAAGTCAGTGAGAGTTGGGGCTCGAGCAAGTACATCTCCTAATCAGTGGACTCACAGAAAGTCAGTGAGAGTTGGGGGCTCTAGCATACATCCTCCTAATCAGTGAGACGCACAGAAAGTCAGTGAGAGTTGGGGGCTCTAGCATACATCCTACTAATCAGTGAGATGCACAGAAAGTCAGTGAGAGTTGGGGCTCTAGCATACATCCTCCTAATCAGTGAGACTCACAGAAAGTCAGTGAGAGTTGGGGGCTCTAGCATACATCCTCCTAATCAGTGATATGCACAGAATGTCAGTGAGAGTTGGGGGCTCTAGCATACATCCTCCTAATCAGTGAGATGCACAGAAAGTCAGTGAGAGTTGGGGCTCGAGCATACATCCTCCTAATCAGTGAGACTCAGAAAGTAGTGAGAGTTGGGGCTCGAGCATACATCCCTAATCAGTGAGAATCACAGAAAGGTCGTTGAGAGTTGGGGCTCGAGCATACATCCTCCTAATCAGTGAGACTCACAGAAAGTCAGTGAGAGTTGGGGGCTCTAGCATACATCCTCCTAATCAGTGAGACTCACAGAAAGTCAGTGAGAGTTGGGGCTCGAGCATACATCCTCCTAATCATTGAGACTCACAGAACGTCAGTGAGAGTTGGGGACTCGAGCATACATCCTCCTAATCAGTGAGACGCACAGAAAGTCAGTGAGAGATGGGGGCTCTAGCATACATCCTCCTAATCAGTGAGACTCACAAAAAGTCAATGAGAGTTGGGGCTCAAGCATACATCCTCCTAATCAGTGAGACTCACAGAAAGTCAGTGAGAGTTGACAGGTCTGCAAGTTGCTCTCTTTTAGGGAGAAGGGTGTCTGGTGTTCCATGAGGCTTGCTGTCAGAATTCCATCTCGGTGGTGGCTGCACGCATGTCCACAAAGTAAAACCTATACACGGGTTTTCAATACATTAACAGTATTCTATTTCCTCTTCGAGAAATACCTTATCATTTTCACTAAGAGGAGTAATGGTATTAGCTTGAAATCATTATTTCCCATTGCTGGGGATTGCAATTGCAGCCCTGGTAAGGACGGCATTAATATTCTATCTGGCTTTTCTGCAATCCAAATATTCTCTGCTTTCACTCATTCTGGTGAAGCGATATTTCTTTGTGTCTGATAAGGTTTCTTTCTCTTCCCCCCTGGTATAAATTTTTCGAATTGAGGGGGAGACAGAGAGAGGGAGAGAGATTAGATGCCAACATACTAAATCATGTGTTTTCAAAAACACTCATTTAAATTCCACTCGCTGTGTGTCGAGCTGCACCTTTCTAATAGGATTCAAAGTGTTTTCTCCCACTTCAGTGCCTTTTTTCATTTTCCAGTTCCTTTCAGTTTCAATTTTTCTTTTCCAGCGGTGGACAAATAGGACACGTGCATGCGCTGACCTTGTGCAGTTAAGTAGATTGGGCGGCTGCACACAGAGCACAAGACATTCCGTTCGTACTCTAAGGAAGCGGTGTGCAAAGTGGGGGGGGGGGGGGGCGCGGTGGTTACAGGAGCCCCGTGCTCTTCCCCAAGGCTTTTAAATTAAATGCCGGGGGAGGCGCGAGGCCTCTATAAATCTCCCTTACCTGGTCTGAGCTGCCTCTTCGGCGACGCGTCGCCATGACAACGTGGCGTCACGAGACGTCATGACATCATATGATGGCGCAAAACTTAGAGTCGGGAAGGGTGCCGCGAGCAGGGGGAAGAGCTGACAGGGTGGGGGGGGGGCAAACAGAAAAGTTTGCGCACCCCTGCTCTAAGGAAAGGGTGCGCAAACTTTTCTGTTCGCGCCCTCCTGTCTGCTCCGCTCCACTCCCCCACGCCTCCCCCCTCCTTACCTGCTCTATGGCTTCGGCAGCATCATATGGCGTCATGCGACATAGGATTGCAATTTGACGACGTGTCGCTGAAGAGCCGGCTAATAGTCCCACCGCAGAAGCCTGTAAGAGTTTATCTCATACAATGTTAGTATCTTATCCTCCGAGCACGTTCTGCTCTTTTAAAGAAAAAATTATATGTTTTTGTTAAAATGCATGAATTTTTTTTTTTTTTTTAAACCTCTAAATTCTGAGATTACTATGGTAACCTTAACACTGCACTGGGCTTTGGGAAGAGTTCCATTTTAATCTCCCGGACACTTATATCTACAGAGTATCAGATTATAATTTTTTTTATTTTTTTGAAAGAGCAAGAAGAGACCTCTTAAAGTAAGTAATAAAAATACAATGCCAAAAAAGTGGCAGTGAGCACAGCCTGCTGATTTAAAAGGTTCAGGGCTGTTTTTAATGGGAGTGGATTTCCATAGTGCAAATGTGCCTTTAACATTATAACATTATAACATTGTAAGGATAACATCTAGTGAGTTTGATGAGGCTGCTTCTGCTACTGGGAGGGTATTGGACATTCTCGTTGGGATATCATGTTATCCGCGACCCAAATGCTCACTGTAATTGCTCTACAAAGTGAAAGAGATGCAGATGCTGAGTGCACCATCTGGTCCTGCTATTCCAGGCATTCAGACTTGCAGGAGAGCTTTGGTGACAACAGCTGCAACCCTGTCAACACAGCAACACGATGCCCCGTGCTGAGATGGGAGGAAGCTTTGGGCTCAAGGCACTGGCCTGTGAAGTAGGGGGGACTGCAGGACGTGACCAGGGGAAGGGAGGGGGGAGATTGAGGGACCCTCGTCCAAATTAGAGTATCATTGTGGGAGGTGCTTCAAAGGGAAGTAAGTAACAGAACATAAACCCAGAGAAAAACTCGCAGTATATGAAGCCCTCAGTTCCAAACAGTGTTGGATGGCAGGTTGTAGTGATTTAAACATACATCTCTATTACTACATGAGGGTAAAAGAAAGGCTCAAATAAATAAATAAATCTAATAAACGCGTCAAATAATAAAAATGTATTGCCCTATAAGTCTCAGCCAAGGTAGACACTGCTTTAAGGTGGTAAGCATGAGTCAATCTACTGTTAAATAGGTCACTAGGACCCTAAGCTCTCCGGAGCAAGTGTCTCCTGGCTGTGTATATCAAACCACTAAACCTGCGTAAGGCTGCGTTTATAGTAGGCTCGATGGTACATGCGATTTTGCGCACTGCGCAAACAAAGTGCAGCAGCTGATATGGGCCGGCTATAGTGTGCGCGAAGAAGAGCGACCGTGCGGCAGATTTTTCAAAAGACGAATAATTTACGCGGTGGCCGCATCACGTGAGCGGTTCAGCCAATGAGGGCGGACCAGCCTGGTGACGCGCACGTCTCCCTATCACCTCCAGCCTCAGTGCATCCATCGCTCGGGCAACAGCCACACGCGACGGCATGTGCCCCATCGCGCGTGTGCGCACGTCTACTGTAATCGCGCCCTAAGCAGTATTGCTAAAGTAGCACTTACAGGAACAGTAGTTCCTAAATCACATGCAGGCACTCTTGTTAGCCTTGACTTGAGCCTAGTATGGCAAACAATCACCTGATTGTGTATTTATAAACTCTGTACATCTCAGAAGTAGAAGTATTGTAGCAGCACCCGTTCTGCAACAAGGTGTTAGCATAGAACAAAAGGTGCTAATGTCCATATTTATACCTCTGTCAGAGAGGCAAATGAGTACCTGAGTGCGGCTGCCACCTTTGCTGTGTATATGTGCATACCAGAGGTTTTTGAAAACTGTATTATTATTTTGGAGGATCCCATACCTGAACTAGGAATCATACAGACTCCAGTCTGGAGATAAACATCAACAAACAAAAACCATTCAAAATACAAAAGCATTCCCCTGAACAGAATAATAGGATGGGAGGGTGGGCATGTTACTGTACTTGCGGGAGGGCACGAGGTCAGAGAGAGCACCCCCCCACCCCCCACCCCCAGAGCCGCATCACTCCCTTAACCCTCTCCAAGTTTTATTAGGGAGTGAGGAAGGGTAGGAGGCTGGCTCGCTCACCATGGGGTGCCTTACCAAGTGCATGGGGCAACTTTTTGCCCCACAAAATCTTTCAAAGGTAAGTCTAACATTCTAAGAAACTGTTCTTGCATATACCGCAGCTCTGCTCAACAAAAGACGGAGCAGAGCTTAAAAACACACTCTTCTCTCCTTTGATAAATACATCCCATTGTAAGATCTTTAGAACTTTTTGTACTATGCAGCAGTAGTGCAACCGGGGGGTGAGTGGGGGTGCAATGGTGCATTTGCCGGGTTTGAGAGCGGGGCTTCTGCAGGAGACGTGCTGCAATGACAATATGCCATCATGACAACGCAGCATCACATGACATTGATGGGGAGGGCTTGTAAAATCTGCACCCCCCAAATCAGAACTTCTGATTGCACCCCTGCTATGCAGTGTTGCTTGCATTAGCTCAGTTGCATAAGAGAATAAAATAGCAAATTGAATTTGAATACATAATGTGTGATTGCAGAATCTGTGACTTTGTGTCCCTGTAACTCTTGTGAAAAAAGTTATTAACAATATCATTATTACTTTGTCTTCTGTCACTTTGAAAATGACCATCTAGAACAGGAGAAGAACTCCACTCTAGCCGTGGCTGCATGTCTGAATCACAAGTATAAGGCATGTTTTATACTAAGCACATGCGCGTGTGCTTGCACAATGGTGCACGTGGCGCGCGTTTAGTGCCTATGAGCCAAACAGTGATGCGCACAGCTAGGAGGCGTGACCTTGACATCACAATGGTAGGCTGCACTGTGATTAGCTCACAGTGTCACGTGGCATGGCAGCCACTCGAAAATACAAATTTCTTTGTATTTCAACCAAGCTGCCACGCCAACACTGTCTGCCGTGCGCACGTGCGTCGCCAGTGAATACACTGTCGTAGTAAGACAGGTATTTTTCATTGCAGTGCGTATAATACAAGTCTAAGGCCTTCGCTTGTATTATACTAAGGACACGCGCGCACGGCAATGAAAAATACCTGTCTTCCTATGACAGTGAATTCACTGCCGATGCACACACGCATGGCAGACAGCGTTGGCGTGGCAGCTTGGTGGAAATACAAAGAAATTTGTATTTTCGAGCGGCTACAGTGTCACGTTACACTGTGAGCCAATCACAGTGCGGTCTACCGTTGTGACATCATGGCCATTCCTCCTAGCGCACGTGTCACCACTTGGCCTATAGGCACTTAATGCTTGCGCCATGTGCATGCGCAACGTCGTGTGCATGCCCACATTTAGTATAATACATGACTAATAATTGTAAAACGGACCGCATGATATATATATATAAATTTAGAATACTATCAATAATAATAATAATAACAATAATAATAATAATAGTGCATCTGTGTTAAAGAAGCAGTTTTATCGCATTACGCATTCCAAGGGCCTCGCAAATATACTTTACAGGCATTCATGTAGCCACCGGTGGTGTGTAACTGGAAGCAGATTTCTTGCTGTACAGACACAATGGGCAGAGCTTGGCCAATAGTGAAAAAAATGTGATTGCAACGGCGCTTACTTATAACAATGTCCTAAAAAAGTGAAATATGTGTAACAATGTGTTTAAAAGCAAAATGACAGAAATAATATCTATAAATTCAATTACAACGTGAACTGTGATCTATTAGTTAATCATGTGATAAATCCACCACCCAGTGTAAAAGGTGCTAATAGAAAAGCTACTCAAAACCCTTGTAAAGACTGTTCTCTTAGTCTTTTTGATTGCAGAATTCCTCAAAGATTCAGGGGAGCTTGGCCAAGCCAGAAAAAGTTTTCCCGTAGTAAGAATTTAGAGAGGGTTGGAGAACATTTGGGCTGAGCAAATGGCCCTTTTGGAAACTATTTGCCAGCAAAAGGAGTCAGATGTTTAAATATTTGGAGAACCTCTGTATTGTTTTTTTGGTGGGGTATTTGTTCTCAGAGTGTAGCGTATATAGAGGTCATGTTAATTGTGCAGGGCATTTTAAAAGGCCATCTGCCAAGTCTCCCCTTACATATCACTTAACTCCAGTGCTTGAACTATGGGAAAAGTCTGTGCTGGGTAGTTTCAGTTCAAGGTAGGTAAGTGGTTTACACTCTGCCCTCTGTTTGGAGATCCTTGCTTCAGGGGGTACAGTTTATACATTCTAAGGTCTAGATCATTTTGCAATTGCATGTGTGGATTGGCATCAGTGGCACCAATTAAAATATATATATAATATATATATTGTTAACATATAATATACTAGCTGATATACCCGGCGTTGCCCGTGATTTACCCCCCTTCACAGCTGGCTGGCCCCCACATTGACTACTCCATTCCCCTTTACAGCTCCGCCCCCCCCCTTCACACTCCGTCCCCCCCCCCCCCCTCCTTCACATCTGCGGTCTCCCCTCCCTGCAACCCCACATCACTCTCCACCCCTCCTGGCCCCCACATTAGTGTCCCCCGCCTTGCACATCACATCACTCTCCGCCCCTTGCAACCATCACATGACTCTCCCCCCCCTTGCACCTCACATTACAGCCCCCCCCTGCATCAACCCCGGCCCCCACCAATAACCCCCCGTCCCCCACCAATCACCCCCCACCCCACCACGATGTCACACACACACACACAGTGTCACACACAGTGTCACACACCACACACACCCACACACAGACAGAGTAGAGGCATGTAACACCACACACAGTGTAACACACACACACAGACACCACACACACAACACACACACACACACAACCACAACACACCACACACACACAAACACACACACACATACGCACACACACACACACACACACCACACAACGCACCACACACACCACACACACTTAACCCATCACCACACACACACAGACAAAAGACAGTGACCACACACACATGTACCCCAACACACAGTTCACACACACACCACACACACACACACACACACACACACCACCCACACACACCACACACACACACACACACACACACACACACACACACACACACACACACAATCACACACACACACACACACCACACCGTGTGTCCCCCCCCACACACACACACATTGTCACACCACACAGCTGTCCCCCCCCCCCACACTGTCCCCCACACACACACAGTTGAACACCACCATGACACCACACGTCACCCTCTCCTTCCGTCCGCCGCCATCTTACTCCGCGAGGGAGGAGGGGGGTCCTTCGCCGGCGCCCCGCCATCTTAGGTGCCGCGTGTCCACTGCCTGTCGGAGCACCGGGGGGAGGTGAGTGGAGCACCGGGTGGGGAGGTGAGTGGAGCACCGGGGGGGAGGTGAGCGGAGCTCCGGGGGGGAGCTGAGCGGAGCACCGGGGGGAGGTGAGCGAGCAACCGGGGGGGAAGTGAGTGGAGAACCGGGGGAGGTGAGCGGAGCACCGGGGGGAGCTGAGCGGAGCACCGGGGGGAGAGCTGAGTGGAGCTCCGGTTGGGAGAGTGAACTGACGGAGCTCCGGGGGGGAGAGCTGGCGAGCACCGGGGGGAGCTGACACGGGGAGAGGAGGAGAGCGCGGGGGGGCGCGCGGCGCGTGCTTGAGAGCCATGGGGGGTGTCCCGGCGCATCGCTCCGCTCCCCCTCTGACTGTAGCGGCGCCGGGGGGGGGGGGTGTGAAAAGCGAGGAAACAAGAGACACGGGGAGAGGAGGGTGCACGCGGGTCACGATGACTTGGAGGGTGTGTGTGTTGATGTGTGTGTGTGTGTGTGTGTGTGTGTGTGTGTGTGTGTGTGTGTGTGTGTGTGTCGTCACTCCGCCTCAGGCCAATGAGAGGTGCGGGGGCGGGCGGGCGGGCGGCCCAAGGGACCAATGAGATTTTCCTTAGGGACACAGGAAGATGCAGACAGGCATACAGTGCTTTCACTAATATATAATAAGATGTTAATCTCATCTAGTATTCTCTTCCATTAATCATTAACAAGTACTGTAAGGGCTTTGTCTTAAAACTGACGCCAAGCAATGCAGAGCCATTCTATGGAGCACTCTGATTTGTTGGATAACCATTAATTATGGTTTTTCAAACTCCTGCCCAGCTGCGACCGCTAAGACAATGAAGGGGTTAACTACCAGTGCTATGTTTATTTTGGGTAGTGGGGGTGGGTGAAGGTGGTATTTGGTCTTTGGTGGGTGTTTAGGCCTTGTGGGGGGGACACACAACAGCTGACCTCCTCTACCCCCAACAACCCCCCACAACACATACAGTATAGTAATGGGCAAATTAACTATTATCCACAAATGGATAATGGTGCATTTGCCCATTTTAAAAGCAAACATTAGGCAGCCAGCATAAATAAAGTAAATAAAACATTCTACTTACCCCTGCCATCATGAAGGGCGTCCTCGTCAGCATACTCCAGGTTTAAGTCTTCTGTTGCCAGCAATAGAACAAGAAAAAAAATACAATCTAATGGCCCCAACCCCTTAATCACCTTAGCGATTAATAATCGCTATAGTAATTAAGGGATTAACCCCGTCCCCCGCCATCCACCCACCATAACCACCCACCCCGGACCCACTACAGTATACCCACCCTGTAACCATTGATCTATCTATCAGTAAAACAGCTAAATAATTAAAATCCTTAAAAAAAAAAAAATTGGTCACATGATACAGTGTCCAATCGGATTGGATCTGTACCATCTGACGCTAAAATGTGACGTCACAGGTCATTTTAGCGGAAGATTTCAACAAGGCAACATCCGTTTTGATTGAAAGAAAGAAGATAGAAGATGGAAGAAAAGAAGAAAATAATTACAGAAGATAGAAGACGGCGAGAGAAGATAAAAGAAAGAAGATTTTGGTACCAGATGCTGATCTTCACGAAGGATTGAGATGGTTTGCCGGTGATGACGTCATGGATCGAGAGCTTCCAGATACGCCAGGATTCGGAGGGTGACGACTTCTAAAGTTAAGATAAATATTGAATGTATGTAAATGTTTTTTTTCAGGTTTCTTCATTGTATTTATTTATTTTTATGTTTGTGATTGCCCATTGACTGATAATGTATTAATCTGTGCCCATTTAGGCTAGGTTACCGCTGCTGAAGGCGGTGCGTGCGGCGGTGGCGTGTGCGCCTCTCACCAGTCCCTCACCTCCTTTCTAGCAGGCCCCGGTGTCTCCTTGCTTGTTGTCCATCTTTGCACTGTGGCTCGTCAGCCAGCAGGGGCTACAACAAGATTGTGTTTCCGTGCAGCGACGCGTCACATGGTGCGCTGTGGTCCAATCAAGAGGGTAGATCGCCGGAGTCAAATCCTTTCCGATCTGTCTGTTTTTGGCTAAAAATGATCATGTAAGAGGCCATAATGTTGTCTTGACATTACGAGACCCCCACAGCAAAATATGGTATTATTAGTGTGTTAACTAAAAAAATTTGAGGTGGCAGCATAATTCTCAGCACAGCACAAAGTGTGGGGGCAAGTTATATAATCAATCGCTTTCTCCGCAAGACCCAAGCTCCAAGCTCTCAAGGACACAAGGTAAAGTAAAGTGCCCAGCGATTTTTTTTTAATGAAGGCTTATAGAATAGGCCCCTAAGTGTCTGGGAGGTTAAAATGCAGCTCTCCCCAGAGCCTGGTAAGTCTAAAGGTTACCATGGTAACCTCAGAAGCCAGAGATCTGGAAAATAATGATTTTGCATGAAGAAATGTTGTTGGTTTTTTTTTTAATATAAAAAAATATAGAGCAGGACATTCGTAGGGAGCAAGATACTATTGCCTATTTGCCTTAAACTCACAGAGGCGTCTGAGGGGGAAGTGCTGCTTTAAATCTACCTGAACAGTGAGCAAAAAAAAAAAAATAAGGAAAGGGAACATATGGGCACTGCGGGGTGCCGCTCCAATGTTGAAGTGAGAGAGGGGGTGGAAAGTACCTAGAAGCAATCTGCCTCCCTTATGGAAGCTAAAAGATGTGATCAAAGATTAGCCGCCCTGTTGCTAAAAGCGGCAGCAGGGCAATGCAGATCGTGATGAACTTAAGTAGAGCCGACATCTTGTAAACATGGAACCATGGTGATTGTTGAGTGTGTGCATGTGTTCCTCCTGACCTTGCCCCATAATCTGGTTAGACTGTAAGCTCTTCGGAGCAGTAACTCCTGCCCTTCAATGTTTCTTTTTTATGTACTGCGTATATGTTTTGTATTATTTTTACCTGTATTAGATCTTGTATATTATCTCAGTGAAAGGAGCAATCCTCCCAGTAGCCTATATGACTATAACTCATGGGCTCTGGGGAGAGCTCCTTTTTAACCTCCCGGCCCCTTACTATTTCAAATGCTTGTACCTCCTGAACAAAGCATTAGATTTTTTTAAAATAAAAGGCAGCGTTGAAAATTACAGGAAGAGATTTCTTAACGTACTTAAATGCAACAAAATGGGGATCAGCACGGACTGCTGGCTTTAACCCTTTGGGTGTCCCATGACATAGCCACCGCATCATGTGGTCTAGCGCGCCAGGGGGCACGATCGCTATGTGCTGGAGGTACTGTGGCACTGAAAAGGTTAAGTGCTGCGTACTCGATCGTCACTCTATAAATACAAATGGGAATACAATCCATTGCCAACTAGGAAAAATGAACAGGCGCTTCACCTCCTCCGAAGTCTTCAGTAGCCTCTTTAGAGAGAGCCGATAGGATAATATGCCTTCATTTCCTGGACACTCTCCCTCTGTGCCTCTCCATTCCACACTGGCCTCTTGCTCACCCAATTTAAAGACTAGTGCTTTGACCACTTGACCACCCATTCTCCTACTTTCATACATTTTCTTTAACGAAGAGATAAATACCCATTATCACTATGCACTTCCTTCTCCACCCCTCTGAACATGAAATCAAATTAAGCGAGATTGCGGTGTTGGATGCTCACTCCTAAAAGTCACTGAACGCTCAATATAAACATTATGACCCATACACGGCTAGGATTTAATAAACTGCCCATGACTAATCCAGGAATAATTATGTTCCAGTAGCTTTTGGATACACCAGGGGACAGTTTTGATTAAACAATTCCACCCCATGGCTTTCATTCTTTTATTACCGACGGGTGACTTCAGCTTTGGTTTATCACATCCAGAACGGGCACAAGTTAATTGAAAAGCTAATTGGTGAAGCTCGGTTGAACACGATATTGGGAAGTGACGTAGAGTGGGCTTGCTTTGTGTCTGGTATTTGACACTTGCCATCAAAAACTGGCTTCCAGTTGCCTCCATTGTCTGGTCTTGGTCCCTAAATGTCTTTTTTTGCTTGTGATTACAGTGCATGAGGTGTTTGAACAGGGGTGGCCAACTCCAGTCCTCAAGGGCCACCAACAGGTCAGGTTTTCAGGATATCCCTGCTTCCACTTCCGAAGCAGGGATATCCTGAAAACCTGACCTGCTGACCTTGGGGACTGGAGTTGAGAACCTCTGATCTAAGGGATATTTTCAATAATAATGCTGTTTAGTTGCCTCAGTGAGCTCCAGACCTTACTTATCTCTCATTGATATCTTCTATAAAATGCTGTGTTATAAATGCATAATCACATTTTATTTTTTATATAGCGCTGACAGTGTACATAGAATTTTTGCAGGCACAATGAGTCCCTGCCCCAAAGAGCTTACATCTCATTTTAGTGATAAAGTAATTTGCCCCAGGTCAGTTTACCCTGGGATTTAAACTGTGAACTGCCCACTTCAACCGCGGTGACGTAACCAATGAAGTTCTCCTTCAGCCCAAGTAGTACCCGTCTTCCACGCAGTGGCAGCAAGTTCAGGCCAGCCCTCCCATCAAAGCATGTTATTTACCACGTGCCCGGGGCCGGGGGCATTAGGAATTCCTCAGGGAGAATATTTCAAGCTTGTAGGAAAATCTCAGAGTGAACAGCTGTAACTAACTGCTACAGTATGTGGGAGAGTCCAACCTTGGACTGCAGAGTGCTGCGTGCAGGAACTCTTTCCCCAGTAATGATTAGCCATGGATATTGGAGCAGCCGTAAAGTGAAAGCACTTACCCAGTTAACACCTGCTCGGTATATCTCAACTTGAGTTTCACACTGGGAAACTGAGCGTTGTTAAAAAAAATGACTACTGAACTGGAAGGTTAACCGGGGAAGGTTTATTATGTTAGTCAGTGAAATCCTTGAGACAGCGTAGTGGGGTGGGCGGCGGCTGTAATGATGTTCTCTGTAGTAGTTCATGCAAACTGGGTGGTTAAATAAGCATGTTGTGCTTTTTGGGGGGTTAAGGGTGCTGCCTATTGGTAAAATCGGAGCTGCCCTGTTCCAGTTAAGGTAAGTACGAATAAGGGTAAGTGCTGCACACCAAAATAAAATATAACAGATACAGTTACCAGTGCTCCCGTCTTTAAACGATAAGCTTTATCCAATCCAATACACATAGTAACTGAAGGAAGATAGGGCACATGGATTTGAAGTATATCAAACTAATTTATTGAGCCAAACAAAACGTTTCGACCTTAACGGTCTTTATCAAGTGAAGTCTAAGTGGCATAATGTTCAAGTTCTATGAAGTCCATCATATAGCACCCACAAACCCACAATGCCCTCTGTTTAATCATCCTTGATGACATTCATATGTGCTGAATTAAGTCCTCATCATCCGGCGACACCATCTGTCAGATCGTGAAGATGCCCCACCTCCTCACGATGTGTGTCATCCAGCTATGTATTGATTACTCCCTCTTGCCGTAGTCTGCGTTGAGATTAATCCGGCGTTGCTATCTGCTGTCGCAGTTTAATATACCTCCCTCGCGCGCTGCACGAAAACATCTTGATCCTCCGACGTCGTCACGTCTCCCGTAGTGTTGAAGGCATTCTTCTTGCGCTGCGTGTCATCGGTCCTATTCTCAGACAGAACAGACGCCTCCAATTGATGCCGAGGAACGTAATGATGCTGGGATTTAATTCAGCACATATGAAGGATGATTAAACATAGGGCATTGTGGGTTTGTGGGTGCTATATAATGGACTTCATAGGACTTGAACATTATGCCACTTAGACTTCACTTGATAAAGACTGTTAAGGTCGAAACGCTGTGTTTGGCTCAATAAATTAGTTTGATATACTTCAAATCCGTGTGCCCTGCCTTCCTTCAGTTACCAGTTAAGGTAAGAACACATGTTCTTTAGGATGGAGATTAAGCTATGAAGAAACTCTTCCTCGGAGGAGGCAGAAACATACAAACTTGACAGCCAATCCGGGACATTTCATCCACGTACTCTGTTCATTTCTCCTAGATTAGTGGTTCCCAAATCCAGCCTTCAAATCCCACCAACAAATCAGGTTTGAAGTATATCACTACTTTAGAACAGGCGGCTCAATCAAATTGAAACACAAAAAGAACAAAAGCGCAGACGCACATAGTGAAGTATGTTAAAAATAAATATATATATATTAGAAGGGTAAGATATCTGCGTACATCAGATCAATAAATAGTAAGCATTTCATGTACAATGACATGTGTTACCCGGCACCACACAGCCACCAGTGGATCGATAGATGTCCACTTTTCTTTCTTTGGGGAGGTCTTTGCATAGGAACACACCGCCACGGCACTTGTGAAGCCCTCCGCTCGTCTCTCTAAGTCCGGGTGAGACGCCTTCAGAAGTCAGGGTCGTTGGAACTGCCGCTCTGTCTGACGGAATTCCGGTGAGAAGCCTTCAGAAGTCAGGGCCGTTGGAGCTGCCGCCAGACTGGTTCGTCAAAAGTCCAGTATGCATGTTGCAACCGGCCGTAAAGTGAGGATGGCCGTAAAGTGAGGGATTACGTCACTCCGATTGGGCCAAAAAATCACAAAGTCTCAGAAATTGCTTGGGCACGCAGATTGTGATAAAGAATATCATATGGGCTATATAATCTATCCAACGCGTTTCGTAGCGTGAGCTACTTCATCGGGGATCAATGCTACGAAACGCGTTGGATAGATTATATAGCCCATATGATATTCTTTATCACAATCTGCGTGCCCAATCAATTTCTGAGACTTTGTGATTTTTTGGCCCAATCGGAGTGACGTAATCCCTCACTTTATGGCAATCCTCACTTTACGGCCGGTCGCAACACGCATACGGGACTTTTGACGAACAAGTCTGGCGGCGGCTCCAACGGCCCTGACTTCTGAAGGCGTCTCACCGGAATTCAGTCAGACAGAGCGGCGGTTCCAACGGCCCTGACTTCTGAAGGCGTCTCACCCGGACTTAGAGAGACGAGCGGAGGGCTTCACAAGTGCCGTGGCGGTGTGTTCCTATGCAAAGACCTCCCCAAAGAAAGAAAAGTGGACATCTATCGATCCAGTGGTGGCTGTGTGGTGCCGGGTAACACATGTCATTGAACATGAAATGCTTACTATTCTTTGATCTGATGTACGCAGATATCTTACCCTTCTAATATATATATATTTATTTTTAACATACTTCACTATGTGCGTCTGCGCTTTTGTTCTTTTTGTGTTTCAGTTGTTCTAGGGGTGTTGAGTCACCCCTTCATTATAGCTGCAGACGCCAAACTACAACGTAGAGGTCGTTTTCAACTTTATTATCACATAGGTGGTTAATGGGTTAATTATCTCACAATAGAGTTTATTTAGCTGCGCACTTGTATTTCTGTTTTTTGGCTCAATCAAATTGACTGAACCCCTGATTGATCAACCTTTTCTTAAGCAGGGATATCCTTAAAACCTGACCTGTTGGTGGGATTTGAGGACTGGAGTTGGGAACCACTGATACAGGCGAAAATGCCAAAGATTCGATACAATATATGACTGATTCATCTGGTCTCAAAATGGCCCATTGATTGGAATAGCAGTCACCGCTGGATCAGGGCACAATACGGCACATCGCGGCTTAGTTAATTTCAGCCTAAGACTTTAATTCAGTATTTTCTAACCATGTCGGGTCACATGTTTCAAGTTACAAGCGTGCAACTACTGTAAGTGGGAGTGTGTGGGCTGCGTTACTCACCCCATTAGTCATAGGGGCTTATTCTCTATGGTGTGATCGCTCAGATGATGTCTTATCACATGAAAAGTCCCATTGACTACAATGAGGCTTTCCATGCGATAGCACGTCTGCTGCGCTTATCACACCTTACAGAATAAGGGCCATAGTCTTTTTCTAATAATAATGGTACTTTGTATTATTGTATAGTGCTGGCAGTGTACACAGCGCTGTACATACGTTTTGTTTTTGCAGGTAAAGCTCACAGTCCTGTGGAGCAGGGCTGAGCAAAGTTTTTACACCGAGCCGACCTTTTCATCCGTGACATTAGTCCCTGCCTGATGTAATCCAAATCACATGACTTTTTTTTATTAATGGGTATAATATTTTTAAAACAGGAAAACATGACAAATGTTATAGTAGTATAGTAGTATAAAATAATACTGACTGCAATTTATTTTCTCCCACCCCCACATCCTCAACCCTGATCCTCTATTTCCCCTTCCTCCTCATCATCCTTCATCAGCTCTCTCCCCCTCCATGCCTGCCTGTGGGACAGGGTGGTGGTAGAGGCAGGCTGGGGGAGATGGTATGCAGCGGTGGCGAGGCGGGCCACCAGAGTGAAGCAGAGGAGCAGCCGGCAGAGGAGTTAGAGGTTGCATGGAGACTGAGCAGGAAGAGCAGCATAGACACCAAATGTAAGAATTCCGGGTCGGACCGCTGGGGCTCGCTACTTCCCGGCCATCCTGCTCTGCCTCTGTGCAACTCCTAACTCCTCTGACGGATGCTCCTCTGCTTAACTCTGGCGGCCGCACACCGCCGCCGTGTACCATCATCTCCCCCCGCCTGCCTCTATCACCACCCTGTTTCACTCTGCGCCCCCACTACAAAATCCTGTGCCCCCCCCCCCCAGTTTGCGCACCCCTGCTGTAGAGCTTACAATCTATTTTTGGTGCCTGAGACACGAGGAGATAAAGTGACTTGCCCAAGGTCACAGGGAGCCGACACTGGAATTCAAACAAGGATCCCCTGATTCAAACTCGGTGTCATTGTGTTCAGAGTCGGTGTCCTGACTCACTGAGCCGCTCCTTCAGCATTCCAAGGCTGGTGGTAAGGCAAATAAATCACACCTAGAGACCATTTTGCAAAAACATTTTTAATTTACTGGCAAGTTTATTTTCTTTTTAAAAAGACTGAAATCTCCAGCAATATACCCCAGACTGGAATATTTGCATTGCAATTACCTCTAGTTGGAGGAGTTTGACAAAAATGTATAAAATTCGATGTTTGGGTGAAAATTACAAGAGGAGCTTGAACAGACAGCTTGTCAAAATGAAGCATCATTGGCGACGAATCTGCTTTATAGCAGAGGGTAAAGGTGCAGTTCCACTTGGCAACAAATATTTTTGGTTGCAGGAAAGTAAAAGCATAGCGATACATAACTTCTTCGTTGCTGTATTTATGCCTGTGTGTGTGTGCGTATCTGTGTACATATGCATGTGCACATCAATGTATAACATTGTAGTAGTTGTGTTTAGACATGGGGTGGCCAAATCCAGCCCTCAAGGGCCACCAGCAGGCCAGGTGTTAGGGATATCCCTGCATCACCACAGGTGGCGCAATCATTGGCTCAGTCTTTGCCACTGATTGAGCCACCTGTGCTGCAGCAGGGATATTCTTAAAACCAGACCTGTTGGCGGCCCTGGAGGACTGGAGTTGGCCACCCCGGGTTTAGACTGTATCCAATCTCTTGGTGTGTGTATTGGTTCACGTGTGCATCAGTGTGTTAACATGTGTGCTAGTCATTTGTGCAGTAGGGGGCATCAGAAGAGCATCCGGGGTCAGCAGCTATGAATGGCACAGGGTCACCCATTTGTTTGAGGGGCCATCAGTGTATTAAAGAACTATGTGTTACTGTCACTGTTAGACTTGTAAGGGGTGATCTGTGCTTACCACATAGTTTCCGTGTCACGCCCTCATGCCTACTACTTTTGCTAAGAGCTAATTAGGGGATTATGTTCAGCGGCGGATACATAATGTCTTTGATCAGATTAAGGTTATGAAGGGAAAAGTGGGCATTTCAGAGTTCCTGAGCACATCGTTTGACATTAAGATTCCTCCAATACAGAAAAGCACAGAAAAACATCACAATAAAGAAAGCCCACAGTAACTGTGACGGCACCTTCTAATCGTAACATTGCTAGAGGCGCCTGCAATGCATCTCAATAAAGGGGCCACGTTCTATGGAAAACTGATGCTTAACTCTCCAGTGCTTGTGCAGTAGGGAGGAAGTTAACTTTCATCTTATAGTTCATCCAATGGATGGAGCACTGGGATCCATAGAAGATCTTTACTGTGACTTAATTCTAACGTAAGCTCTTTGTAGAGACTTCCTCTGCCTAGGTTGCACTTCAACTCTAGCATATATATATATATGTATGTACTGTGTATATATTCGGTATATATGTTTTGGCCTCCTTACGAAAATTATTCAAATGGCTGCTGTTTCTTTGCATAGAAATAATAGGATGATGTCTGTGCACGTAACACTGTGATTTCAAATGGGAAATGGAAAGAAAGAATAAACATAATTGTGTTTATATGTAAGAGTGCCTCGGTTTTCTGTTGTTTCTCCTGCAGTGCTTTTAGGGGGACTGCACCTTTAATCAAACGTAAGCGAGATGTGAATTGACAAGGAGGGGGGGGGGCTGATATTGCAGGAATTTATACAGCTGCATCCCACACATGTTAGCAGAACACTTTTCACCACAACCTGACACACAGCAGCTGGGCACAGGCATGACACACACACACACACACACACGCAGCTGCATCTACACAACTAATACTGCACAGTGCCGAGACTAAACACATCTATTCAAGTCTTTCTTCTTCCACCCAGCTTTCCAACACTCATTATATACAATGCCATCTAAAGAAAACTATGTGGAGTTATTAACCCGATGTGTGAGCCGGCCAACTCTCAATATTGATTAGGGAAATTAACTGCACAATGTATCATGTGTTGGACTTTCTCTCATTAAAAGCCCCTTGTTTGTAATATACATAAACACATACTGTATATGTCACTTAAGTTAATCACCCATTGTCTAAGCTCAGTAGGACATATACATTAGACGATAAAGAAAAGTAAGTTACAAGTGATACCTTTAAAGCAAGGGTTCTCAACTCCAGCCCTCAACATCCCCAACAGGTCAGGTTTCAGGATATCCTTGCTTCAGCACAGGTGGCTCAATCAGTGGCTCAGTTGAATCCACCTGTGCTGAAGCTGGGATGGCCTTAAAAGCCGACCGGCTAGGCGGTGTCTTGAGGACTGGAGTTGAGAACCCCTGTTCTAATGGTTAACGGTGGTTAAAGAGTACACGGTTTTAGGACTGCAAAGGTCCATCCTTCTGAAGAAGGGACCTTTGTGGTCCTGAAAGCTTGCACTCTTTTAACCTCGAATTAGCCATTAAAGGTATCACTTGTACGCTAGTTTTCTTTGCCTATTCTACGGGCTAACACAGTAACATCCTCTATTTGTGTCTACATTACAGCTGACAATTATCCACTGTGTGGTACAGTACTCAACAAGACAGTACTCAACTAGTCTACATTTTCCCCAGCTCTCACTTGTAGTAAATGTCAGAAAGTTGATGGTCACGTGTCTTACGCTTGACACATCATTTTGACTTTCGGAACTGGCAGATATATGATGTTGAGAAATGGGAGGTAAATGAGGACAGAAGAGTCAATAATTGACTAATCACATTATGTGTCCCCGACCTCCTCCCAACCTCTCCTACTGCTCATTATAACCATTATCCAAATCACTAACTGATTCACATGCGGCATTTCATCTAGAGCCACTGAGCCACTGATTGAGCCACCAGCGCTGAAGCAGGGATATCCTTAAAACCTGACCTGTTGGTGGCCCTTGAGGATTGGAGTTGACCACCCATGATCTCGTGAATAGCACTGTATTCATAAAATGGTATAAAATGGTATAATCCATCTTCAGCATAAACCGAGGAAGTGGAGTTCACACTGGGAGTCAGCTTTTGTGCTCTTTTTTGACTACTTTCCAGCTTTTTAGTCATATCATTTTACACGGTAGGTTGAGTAATAAGGAAGTCATCATAAAGGGGATTGTGGATGGCAGACTGTGAGCAAGTCACATTTGCACCTAGAACCATTTGTTTCTCCCAATGTTGTGTCCAGTCCCTGGTTTATGAAGAAATGGTGGAATTTGTACTCTCAAAAGCATGTTTCTCATTACATTTGACCAAATTACCATTGGAATCCCAAATCCTTATACGTCGCCTGTGTATAATCCAGGGCAGAGTGTAGACAAAATCTGAATATTAACTAAAAAACAGAACTGTGTACTTTGTACATGATGTAAAGTCTTCCATCCTTCATATCATCACTCGTCTTTACCAAATATGTCAACCATGAGAATGTAGAGGAGTTATGGTTGTCACCAAATGGATTTGTAATCTCAGTAACAGTTGCTGGCACACAACTTCACGGTTTACTCGAGTAACCTATAACTAATCTGCTTCCCTTCCAGGCGTTCTGTGAGAGCAATTAGCTTCGAGTTATTTTCTTTAAATACAAACGTTATATAAAATGATGAGCTAAGAATTGGACAGACTGGTCTGATGAGCACCAAGTATCAAAAGTGAAGCGTTTTATGCTTTTGTTATTTAGAAAAATCGGGGGTATTCCTATTTCCCTCCATTCATCCATATTCCAGAAGTAGCTGAGTTTTAGTCATCTTTTCTCTCATGTGACCTCGGGAGCAGAGCATTATTATGTGACAGAGTGATGTAGCTCGTGAAGCTGCTTGCCTTGAAAGAATGCAAGATCAGAGCAAAGCTCTAGCATTGCAGGGGTTCTAGACAGATTGTCTATACCACTCTTTCTGACACTGAATATTTGCCCTTTCACCTGATAGGAGGAAATGTATCTTTCGAGTGCTAACGGAGCCTGCTCAGCACTGTAGTTGTGTTATTTGTAACTTTTCTATTTACACACAACTTGTAAATGCTTCTACATTGGCAAATACAGGCTCTATATCTAAAACTAATCGCCCCCTTCTATCACTTTGGTAGTATAATGCCAATAATGATTTAAAACTGTTCGGCAAAGAGTATTTTCCTTCTTTTAACAGGATTCAGCTCTGCTGAATTCAGGTACAATACCAATATTTTATAATGGCACTTCTGCCATTGCATGTAACACACCCATGAAATGCTGGCTTCCTTACGACTGAAGCAGTCAAATGTTCTTCCAGTTTAAACCCAAACAGCCGTGTTCATGTCAAACCCTGTGTGAACATAGTCTTTCGGCTTCTGCCCTTCAGTGGTGCAGGTCCTGCGTGTTGCATTACATTTCTCCTCCTTTTTACCACGTTTTTCAGCTTTGCTGTGCGTGCTTTTTATGTCTGACTGGGATGGAAAGTAAAAAACGCTGTTCTGTTTCTTTGCTTTTTTTGGTCTCTTGGATATCTCGGCTGCTTGGTCTTCAGCCTGGAGCCAGCCAGGCTTCTCCTTCAGAAGTTTATCCCTGTCTGGTCGCACACTTCTCAAGAACTTCTTGAAGAAGTTGGCTGTAAGGGAGAACTTTTTGTAGATCTCCTGGGACCTGCTGATACTCAAAATGTTGTCCGTCTTTCCCCCTTTTTTTTCCAACTCCGGCAAATCCAACCAGTTGCCCACAAGATCTGCAAAGATGTTATCACCCAAGACAAGAGGCTGCCTATTTCGGCTCTGGGACATAAGAGAAGATGTCCAGTCTTTTGCCTCATCAGGCACAGGCTCATCTATGTACTTTTCCTGGTCTGAAAGGACAATTGTAACATCCATAGGATGCTGGCTCTCAAAGTCAACTCCTGTGAACTGTGACTCAGTAGTTGCCCAAGACTCTACTGCAGCCAAAATGTTAGAGGAGGACATGTGTCTGATTTCAGGCTCTCTCCCTTGTTCTGAGAATACCTGATGACCTTGACTTGTGCCTGGCATGGAAGAGTTGAGAGAGCTCACAGCCTGAAACCCTTGGCTGAAAGCCAACAATCTGTTGTCTGGATTTCTGACACCTGTCGTTGGCTTCTCAGCCCGTTGGCTGGACTCCTTCCTGACCTCAAAAGCCTCCCTACCATTTCGGCAGCACTGATTCTGTCCCACACTGTAGACTTGGTTCTGCGCCCCTGAAATCTCCAGCTGCTCCAAAGCAGCCTGGACTTGGAGGAGTTTCAGCTCCTGTAGTGCTCCCATCATACAATTCATCTGGTCTTGCAAACCTTCTCCAACTTCTTTCATTGACAACTGTAAAGAGGGACAAAGGAGATCTGGTTACATTGCAACTGAGGATGGTGAAGACACAGTCAAAAATACATAATGCTCTAGTGGAATTAAAAACTGCTGGAGATAGACACAATGGCAACCTAAACATGGAAAAAGACTTGTCAAATGAGGTCTGAGGCTTTACAGCAGTTTAGGAAATTGGACACCGACATACAGTTCCATGTGTTATGATAATCTCATCCATAACATATGAAATGGATTTGTATTTTTGAAAGGACGATGAGCCTCTTTTAAATGGTTTATGCTTCAAACCCACCTACTCCCCGGTGATCTGCTAATGGCAAGGCATAGAAAATATTTAAGTTTCAAAGTCAGACCTTCCTCCATGGAAACGGAAGTGATAAGCAGATGGAATTCAGCTCAGAGAACATGGTTAAAAAATGATTACATTCGAAGTTACGACTTGCCTGGTCGGTGGTTACTTTGGCGTGGTGGGCAGGCTTATAATACTTTGGCCAAAAATCTGCAGGCTTTTGTAAAGCATGAAATTATCAGTAAGAAATGGTAATAATGATGAAATGTTGGGTTTTAGTGAATGTGGATGTGCTTAAAAACTTGTATTTTGCAGCCACAAACACACAAAGCTCGCACAAACAAACACACACAGGATGCATGTGTAGATATGTGATTCAGTTCCAATTAGCAAACGAATATAGAACCGACAAAGAGATGAAAGCGCTCAGCCATGCAACATTATTGTTCTGCTTTTACTGTACTTGGACAATCAACTTTGTAGTTCTATTTTGATATATTCTATGTTGTGAAAAAAAGGCCATAGATTTTTGCACATATTCTCTGTGGAATTCCTCCCCATTTTTCTGTCATAATCTGTTCAAATAGCTCTTTTGTTGTTTGGGAAAATCAACAGTGTAATAAAGGTTGGGACGTTAAAAGGGTAGATACTGCGTACGCTACTTCATCATCAATCTGTGATTCAAATTGGGTATCAATTTGAGAGTAACTACTGTATCCGTGTAGTACCTACTGTACCTATCTACTGTAGTACCTACTGTATCTGTGTGTGACTTGGGCAGGTCTCTTTATCTCCTTGTGCACCAACATTTAGAGTGTAAGCTCTTTGTAGCAGAATCTCATGGCATGTGCACGTTTAGGCCCATAACTATTAAGCAGCCTTCTGCCATAAAGCCTCGGTGCCAGTGATCGCGACAGCGCGCTATGGCATGTGCGACGCGAACAAAGAGACGGCTCTCTATGGGGCTGGCCCCAGTCAGTGTGTGTGCACGCGCTTACAAAGCGCGATCACATTGCCATCACACACCGTGACGTAGCCATCGCAATCGGCGGCCGATCGATGGCTACGTCACGGTGGCGGTTCAGCCAATGAGGGTGAACCAGCTACGTGACGTCATGGCCGCGCCCCCGCCACACCCCCGTCGCTATTTTGTCTTTCCCCCTTCTCTTCTCTGGGCACGCGCCCCATCGCAACCACAGATCGCGGCTGAAACTGGTGCACGCGCCGCCAGGCACTCCAACACACGCGGACACGCCTAAGACAACTTCTGGCACTGGAAGATTCCTTGTAGCCAATTGATTTAAATAGACTGTACGGTGTCTCGCAGTCACGGAAAGTGCGTTATGCCAGAAGACTGTTTAGCAAATATGGCTCTTACTGCATAGCATTAATGTACCATCCTAACCTTTCAAAAACATTCATCTCCTTCTCGTCCCTTCTTTCCAGCCACTCTCCCTTCCCATTTGTGATCACGGATCCGGTTTCTAGCCTGAGATGAGAGGTTATGATCAATACACCCCGACAGCTGCCTGCGGTTTCACTCCTGTTGCCTGGCCAGCGAATGTCAGCGGCTCTGGCTTTGTGGGAAGGTTTTCTACGTTCCCGGCTCACCCCTTACATTCCCTGATTCAGTGGAACGTATCACTCGCACGCAAAGGCGCAGGCAGCATTGAATGGATTAACTCCATTTGAGTTGTAAGGTCTTATAAACATGGCCCGACAGGGTTTTCATAGTGTGTACAGAGAATTTGAAACCTCCCAGCTCTGTTTCATGTGTAGAAGGGGCATATGTGAAGAATCAAATGCTCAGTTGACACCATTACATTATTGGCCGATTAACCCCTTGGCTGCCAGTGGAGCAATCCAAGTTCTTTTTAAAAAAAAAAACATTTATTTATTTTACACCGGATTGAA
The DNA here is from genome assembly GCA_036426205.1 of Ascaphus truei. Classification (NCBI taxonomy): domain Eukaryota; kingdom Metazoa; phylum Chordata; class Amphibia; order Anura; family Ascaphidae; genus Ascaphus; species Ascaphus truei. Next base: position 29,113,450 of record CM071575.1, on the reverse strand, counting down.
GCAGGGGGGTCTTCAAGGACCTCGTGCTTCTGCAGATACAGACCACCGTATGGGGTGCAAGCAGCCACTCTGGCTGAGCTAGCTAGGGTTTTAAGCTGCTGCGTTACGCGTGGTACGTCGTAAGTATGGTGTGTCTCAGATTCGATTGAGGCTCGCCATTGACTTCTTCCGGTTCTTTGATCCAGACCACGTACTTACAGAAGCCCAACCTAATGATGTCACAGATTCCTATTGGCCCGAAGGGCGCAGGAGCGTTGAAAGGGGCCATTTCTTGATCTCCGCAATGCTGGTTAGCTGAGCTTCAGTGGCTACCGGCACATATGGAGGTATGTATCTCCGGAAGCAGGGGGACCCCAGAGCTGAAATGAATGGGGTTCAGCTTCGGAGGCCCCCTGTTTTCAATCCTGTGCAAAAAAATAAAAAGTGCTTGGATTGCAGCTTTAAAAATTAATATATGCCACGCACAGTTCGAGCACTAGTGTAAACAGTGGATTTTATGCATGGCCTAAAAGTGATTGCACCCCCAGATTCTCCATGTTTAAACCTTTTCTAACACCAAAGGAGAAGCCCCTATTGTGGGTGAAAACTCTCCTACCAATTGTTGTTCCAGTATATTACAGACAGACCACACAAAAATCAACATTCCAAGCACATTCTGCAGATAGGTGCTACTTCCACTTCTATTCACGGTAAGAAGAATGACCTCGGTATGAGTATATCTGTAAACAGTCTCATTATCATTCTATCATTGTTTATATTTTAGACGACGAAGGGTTCTACTTTTAGCACTCAAACAAGCAAAGCACGTTAAGTGAAACGTTTGTATTTTGTCCGCAGCTGTGTCAATGACAGGTTAGCAGAAGCAAAAGTAGTGAAAATGTGTTAATATGTGACATTTGATTCTTAAGGATAGTCCTTTAAATAACCAACTACTACATGAATATAGAAGACAGGCTAGCTTGGCACTCATTGTAATAGCACATATACTATATATATATATCTATATATATATATGTAGCGGTCATTAAAAAATGCCTACAGTCATCTCTCCTGCTGGCATAAGCCTGGTAAGTGTGGTGCATGCCAGCTTAATCATGGAGGTTTCCCCTCACACCCTGGTGGGTGCTCTGTGTATGGCTGGGGACTGGTCACATGCTCTGACTCCATGGTTAGTGATGTCAGAGATGTGTCCCCTCAGAAGCTTACATAAGGCACAGCACTGTGTTCTAAGTAGTTGCTGTGGATTTGTTGTTCGCTGAGAAGGAGTTCCAGCTCTTGTCAGAGCTGAGGAGGGCGATCAAGGTATATCAGAGTGTCAGTTATGTTATAGTAACTCCATGGGAGGCTGTGTCCAGGGACCTGGCACAGGACAGTGATTCCTGCGGGAATAGTGAATCCCGATCTAGGTGACATACTACTAAGGGGCACTGGGCGAGATGAGCGGCTGAAGATACTCCCTTGTTGGAGGCAGTTTGCCCTGCCGTTGTCAATAAAGAGAGTCAGCCAGAACCCTCTCGTGTATATATCTGGAATGAGTGTACAGAGAGGAGCACCACGAGTAGTTCCTCGCCAGGATCATCCCCATGCGGACGCAGGGACCCTGGTGAGGTGGAGGCGCTGCACTGTACTAGGGTGAGACTCCCACACTACCCTCAGCTGCCTGTCTGACGGTTTCTCCACACACCATCATGCGGGAGACTCGGAGTCCTGTAGCAGCACGGTGCCCCATATGACATATCCACACTGTAATGGGTCCGGTTAGACCACAGGGGCCATGTGAGATTGGGTGGTTCAGACCGGGCCAGCAATAACCGTTACATATATATTATCTATATATAAGTATATTATATCTAGATATATATATATCTACAGGCATACCCCGCTTTAAGGACACTCACTTTAAGTACACTCGCGAGTAAGTACATATCGCCCAATAGGCAAACGGCAGCTCACGCATGCGCCTGTCAGCACGTCCTGAACAGCAATACCGGCTCCCTACCTGTACCGAAGCTGTGCGCAAGTGGGGAGACTATAGAGCCTGTTACAAATGCGTTATTTACATCAGTTATGCACGTATATGGCGATTGCAGTACAGTATATGCATCGATAAGTGGGAAAGGGTAGTGCTTCACTTTAAGTACATTTTCGCTTTACATACATCCTCCGGTCCCATTGCGTACGTTAATGCGGGGTATGCCTGTATATCTATATCTATATATATATATAGATATAGATATATATATCTATATCTATATATATATATATATATATGTATGTATTACAACAGAGAAAGCATCCTTATGAAGAAGCACACGGGCATACTATGGAAGTGATAACAATACAAATTTATTACTGTGGGTTAAAAACAAGGGGAGAGCATTAAAAGAGGAGGGGGACTCACATCTACCAAACATGTATTCCTAGAGGCAAAGGTACAAAATTAAGGCAAATGAAACACCAAGAATATTCAACAACACAGGCAGCTCTGGATCAGGCATGCATATAGATCATTGCACAAACTGCAGATTTGTGCACATACCCTGAAGGGATAGCTGTTGTTGAAAAAATGGTAGCTGCAAAAAATGGAGGCAGTAATTGCCCAAATATTAAAGATTTGAATACATCGCCATTCAATGCATAGGTGTTAAAGGCCAAAAGGAAAATAGCCAAAGCCTCTTGTCATGGAAAAAGGTAGGGGTCCCACTCCACAGACTCCCACTCCAACGCGTTTCGACTAAAACGGTCTTCTTCGTATATATGCACGCCACGGGCGAGTGGATTTAACACCTTGGCGAGCTCCTATTGGCCCAAGCAGTACACGTGTTTTTTTTTTTTTTAAATTCCCCGCTTGCGCTGGAGGAAAAAAAAAAAGTTGGAGGCGGGTTCATGTTGCTGCAGGAGCTTACCCCGCCTCCCTGAGCAGTGCCCTCCCTCCCCCGCCTCTCTTGAGCACGTTTCTCCTCCCTTTAGCAGCCAGAGAGTGCCTCTGCAGGCCCCCACATATCTCCAATGGCCCCTGCATATCCCCAATGGCCCCCGCATACCTCCCAATGCCCCC